>JANFCV010000227.1:0-652897 GCA_024500475.1 Phthorimaea operculella | reverse complement strand
TTCCACGTCCATCCCTGAGCAGCCTGACCTCCTCTTCAAAATGTTCCGCCTGGACGACTCTAACCAATGAGCATAGAGCCGCATTCCGCTCCGCAGGCGAGAGGACAGGTGTAAAGTTCCGTTCTGCTTGAGGCTTCCTGCAGTTGTTCACGAACCGCTTGATCCAACCTGTCACCCCAAGAAGTTTGTCGAGGAGCTATACCGTTCCAGCAAGAAAGCTGGGTTAGGCTTCGGTACGAGTTGCCCCACGTTCACTCGCAAACCTCGATCAGGTGGCCCAAGCGGCGCCCTGCACTCGTTGAATGGCCATTCCTGCGGCGACTCAGTCAGCCATTGAGGTCCCCACCACAGTGGGTGACTCACCAAATCAGGTGCCCTGCACCCGCGCGAAGCGCAGTCCGCTGGGTTCCATTCTCCCGGTACGTGCCTCCACACTAACGGAGTTTCCGACCCCGTAATCTGTGACACCCGATTTGCCACGAAAACCTCAAGTGTATGTACCGACGTCTGCAACCAGTACAGAACTATCCGACTGTCAGTCCACGCGTACACCGTTTCATCCAAGTTGATGGTACCACGCAGATTGCAGGTTACATGATTTAGCAAGCGCGCTAGAAGAGCTGCCCTGCCAATTCCAATTTGGGGATGGTCCATCTAGTTCTGACTGGTGCCACCTTACTTTTGGCCATAACCAGACGCACGTGCACAGTTCCCGTTGAACTTGCTGTCCGAAGGTATACAGCTGCCGCGTACCCTCGCTCCGAGGCGTCACAAAACCCATGTAGGGTAGCCTTACATCCCACCGATGGGACTAACTTGCGGGGTATCGCGATGTGCACAATCCCTGGTAAGGTGGTCACAAACTTGAGCCAATCCTTCAACAACTCTCCGGAGAGTTGGTCGTCCCATCCTAAGTTGGCTAGCCACAACCTTTGTAAAAGCACTTCGCCATGAACGTAACCGGGGCGATCCATCCGTTAGGATCGAACGTTCTAGCGATTGTCGACAGTACCGACCGCTTAGTCCAAGTTTTCTCCAAAGGTCGGGCTCGATCTTGTACGTGAATACGTCATGCGTTGGCCTATATTGCACCCCGAGGATGCCCAACGTATTTGGATTGTCCGGGTTCTCAAAGAGGTGCGGGTCCTGATGGAACTCGCCTGGCAAACCAGCCAGGAGCTCTGGGCAACTGGACAACCATTTCCGCAACTCGTAACCTCCTGAACCCATGATCGCGATCAGCTCGTCTCGTAGAATTAGCGCCTGCTCCACGCTATCAGCACCCGTGCAGATATCGTCCACGTAGACGTCGCGATCCAGTACTGCTGCGGCTCGAGGGTATCTTACCCTTTCCTGTGCGGCCAACTCTCGCAGCGTACGTACTGCCAAATACGGACTTGGCTTAAGTCCATACGTCACCGTGTTAAGTTCGTATGTAACCATCGGCTCATCTGGGCTCTCACGCCACAAAATCAGCTGATACCGACGGTCATCCGGATGTATCATGGTTTGGCGAAACATCATTTTGACGTCTGCGACGAACGCTACCTGGTGTAACCGAAAGTCTGTGAGAATGTCCACAATGTCCCGGTTCAATTTAGGACCCGCGTGCAAACATTGGTTCACAGACACACCATTCGAGGTAGGAGCAGAACCGTCAAACACCACCCGTATTTTCGCCTCAGGTGACTTCAAGACAGCCAGGTGTGGAATGTAATAATGCTCGACACACCTCCAATCCAGGCTGGACACCGACATGTGGCCCAATTGAATATATTCCCGCATGAATTCTATATACTTCTGCCGAAGTGCTGGGTCTCGCCTCATCTTCCGCTCCATTCCGAGTAGTCTCCGTTCCGCGAGCTGTCGCGAACTACCTAAAGCGGGGCGGTTTGGGAGAAAAGGTAGCCTGGTCACGAATCTGCCTGACGGGCATCTCGCAGTGTTGTATTGATAGAACAACTCGCACTCGTCATCCTCTGGCTTCCGTCTGTCCGCCGTGGGCGGCTCTTCAGACTCCCAAAACCTCTGCAGCACCTCTGACAGCACACTACCATAGAGGACCGGATCCCTTCTGGTAGGTCCTGAGGTCTCCAAACTGGGCCGAAAACAACATACCCCCCTGTGGTATCTACGGCCACCAAACCAGTTTCCTGGAGTACCTTCTTCCTACCGCACCGTAATCTCCCGAGGACGTCTGACCCGAGAAGTACGTCCACCGTACCAGGAGTATCAAAATCAGGATCAGCTAACTCCAACCCTGTGGTTAACCCTCGTACCGTTGGTGGTAACCTAACCTGAGGGAGTTTCCCAACCACTTCATCCAGCACCACGGCTGAGACTTGATAGCTGACCCTGTACATGTGCTACCTAATGCGAACTCAAAGTTCGTCTGACCCCGAATGTCAGGCACATTTAGGCCCCCGATGCCTACAGCTTCATCCTCACTTGGCCGTACATTTAGGCCTAGCCTACTCACCAGCTTACTCGATACAATACATCCCTGAGCCCCTGTATCCAGTAGGGCTCTTACTTGAATGGTCCGGCCACCGTATCCCCATACCCAAATCTTAGCCGTTGGCAAAAGTACCGTGATTGGACGGGGAGCCGAAGCTGATGAGTAGGCGGCGATTACCTAGCGGGAATCTAAACGCGGTGAGGCCGCGTCCCGCGGGGGTATCCCCTCACTACCCAAACCTGTGTATGGGTCCCACTCCTGCTGGTAGGGAGGTCTGCCCATAAAGGCCATGGCTGGAGTTCTATAGTACCCCGACGGCAAACGTCCGTACCGAGGTTGCGCCTGTAGCCGCGGGTACTCAGGCATAGGCGGAGGCATGCGTGGGTCTTGAGACCCAACCAGGTGGCTCAAGCCCGCAGAATACTGCATGTACCCTGGTGGCTGCCTAGTGCTCCCCTGACACCCGCCCGTTGAATCCCGTACCTGGGATGGGTGTCCTTGGCCACGTTCCTGTGCCGCTCTTCCCCAATCCGGCACCTGCTGCCGTGGTGGGGATTGTCCCCACGTCCTTGGGTAAGTGGGCTCCGTCTGTTGACGTCCCCCTGCCTGTCCCTGTGACCGATGCGGAGGTGGGCTCCTCCTTGGAGGGGGTGGGGAGCGTTGCTCCCTCCCTTGGTGGGCAGGCTCCTTCGCTGATCCGATCCAGCGCTGCCCCGGCGCCTCCGGAGCGATTCATGCAGAGCAGCGGATGGTGTGCACCCTGGCAGTACCTACAGTTGGTGCTTGAAGGGCACTCGCACCTGATGCGGCCCCAGGCACCGAAAACACCAACGCCTCTGCTGTGCCACACCCCGTCTCCTCTGAACCCGCTGCGCAGCAAACTCCTGACACGCTGCCACCCCGTGGCCTGTCTCCCTGCAGTAGGCACACCCTGATTCCAATGCGGTGTTGTACCGCCTGGGTTGCCCACTGTTGCCTCCTCGCGCCGGTGCACCCGGCCGTTCCGGGTGGCGAGGGGCAGAGGTCTCCTTGCGAGGGCTTCACCAGCCTGGACGTCCACTCGCCTGCTTTCGGCCTCGAGGAACGACTTCAGATCCTCGTAGGTCGGGAGGTGGTCCGAGGACTTGCCCCATGTAGCTGCTCGAATCGAGCGACCATTTCGCTCGGCAGGCGGCGAAGCACTGTGTGGACCAAGATATAACCGTAGCCCGCCACTGGCAAACCCTGTCGCTCTAGTGCGCTGACCGCGACACTGACTGGGTGGAAGATTTTCTCGCGGAGGTCCGTACCTCGCGTTATGGTTGGTATTGACAGCCACTGGTCTAACAGCCTGTCTACAATCAGGCGCTTGTTTCGATACCGGTCGGTAAGGATCTTCCACGCCACCTCATAATTGCTATCCGAGACAGCCAAATGCGTCAGCAATTCATGAGGCTCTCTATGTAGCCTGGACATCAGCTGAGCCATCTTGTACGCCGGCGTTATGTCCGTCCGTGTGTGGACCACACTGCTATACAGGTCCTCAAACGCCGGCCAGTCGGCGTAATCGCCTGCAAAGACTGGAACCGTAACAGGCGGAAGAGGCACCTGTAATCCTTGTCCCACTTTACCACGGAATGGCTTTTCCTTTCCGTCACGTCGCCTAGATATGTCCGCAGCTGCCTGCGCAATGTCTTGTGCCAGCTCCAAGCACTGGCTTACATCGCCCTCAACCAGCTCCTTATCTTCAGGGTTAGGAGCTTCCTCAAGGAGCATGAGGCACTCTGTGAGGTGTTCCGACACAACCCGAACCCGTTCATCTGCCTGTAGTGCACTTTTCAAGAGCGCGTCCTCCCGGTCCTCGCGGCCGATCATTGCCGCTGTGGTAGTAAACCACCTTAATTCTGTCTTTATAGCAGCCTTATACCTGGCGATCGAGGAGCCATGGTACCAACTTTTACACACTCGACTTAATAAAAACGAAAAACCAATAAACAAATACCACAAAATAAATGTTAGTTGACTGGCCTAGACCTTACCGATAAGGTACCGTTCACTAGGCAAACAATACAGTCACAAAAAAGAACCGAAACAATATTTTCCAAAATTAATAAAATATGTGGGTAATATAAAAACACGCTTAATACTAAATTACGGCTAACTATGTTGCAATAAAGCAACCACGCTCTGCTACCAAAAATGTTTGATTCCGAAGCTGATCTTAGCGCAGTGGAAGCAAATTAAAGTTATCTTAAAATCTAAAACTAAATGGTCGATCAGCCCGGAACAACATTTGACTACGATTCGTAGTGCTCTTTACTATAGCTAAATAAAATAAATTTAATGAGAGAATTTTGTTCCGGAAAGTTTCCGGCCGAGAAATTCTTGTTTCCAAAATCTACTTAAACAGGGCCCAGCAACGAATTGCTTACCGAGCAAACGATGACGCCGTTTCTTTGTGAGTTTAAGTATGACAGGAATCAGGTATTCAGGATATTTTAGGAGCGCAGGAATAGGGAATAACCTAAACTCACAGCACTGGAACATCCGCTCGTTCTCGAACTCCTTTCCTCCAATTTGCACTATAGTTCACAGTTCGACATCACATAATGTTTTTTAACACAAAATAACTAAAAGATTTCTCTCCGAATGAGAAATCGGCCCCGTTGGCCTCCAATCATTTATAATTAAAATACGTAGCTATCGGCAGCCACGACGCGAGCGACGACTCAAAGTGAGGTTATGTTACCGGCGACCACGTTGGCCTCAATCAAAAAGCCGAAACCAAAATTCACTTGGTTCACTTCCCCACCGCACAGGGAAGCCATGGCTTGTGGCAAATAGCACACGAGAAAACCGCCAAAACACCTTAATTTTACACCACTTAAAACTAAAATTCGCTTCAACAACGCTAGCGTAAAGATGACAGACGGGGCGGACCGAAAAGTGTTGCCAGCACCGTCCGCTCAAAAAGGTACGAAACCGTTTTTGATACGAAACTAAACAATACCCTTTCCGTTACTCCCGGTATAATGTAACTTAACTGTTACTTAAGGTGTTTCGTTTTACATATAAAAGTTCAATATATATACGTCTGTAAAGGAGACAAAAGTCTGATTAAAAACCGCGATGGGAGTACCGTGGTTATCTTAAATTTTCGCAAAATACTTTTTTTTTTCGTGTGGGACACCGAGTCGTTCAACGACCCGATGAAACCTGGTGTCAGAGTTTTTCAACCGCCTACTGCAAGTAGCAGGCCTCTGACATGGTTGTGTAACGACCGCCATCATAGATAGCACAGAACCATCTTACTTGCGGACAATCAGGTGGTTCAGCCTGCAATGTCCTAACCAGACTGGGAACAAATTCACAAAGTGATAAATATCAACTTTGTGAGTGACCCCACCGGGAATTGAACCCGGAACTTTTGCGTGGCAGGCAGGCATACTAACCACTGCGCCACATCGGCTGTCAAAATACTAAAAATATTGTTTTAATCATCAGATTTCCCCGTAAAATCCGATTCGCCACTTTAGAAAATAGATGGAGCTACTGCTGCAATAAATACGTTTGATTTTATTGTGCAGAAAATAGTTAATCTTTTAACATTAACTAGTTTTGCGACAAAATCAGGTGTGCTTGTCTATCATATCATATATTTATTTATTGCAAGTTATGTTACACATGTCATGCATTACATTCTATAATGTTATATATAACATAACACTCCGTTGGAGCGCAGCAATAAACTTTTACAATTTGTCAAACTAACACTTATAAAAATATTATTATTATGAACTATGTATGTATGTATTTACATTGTTTAAGATATTCATTATTATAAAATTAATTAACTAAGTTGTCAAAGAATCACAAGTAAAATAACAATAAATTAAAGATATTAGTTAACACAAGTTTCTGTCAGTTAAAAATTCGTTAACGGAATAATACGCTTTCAATATTAACATTTCTTTAAGGTCATTTTTAAATTTATTGTCTTTCTCTATAGCCTTGATGCGTTCCGGTATCTTATTGAAAATCTTTATAAACCTACAATAGGGGCTGTTGCTAAACATTGTCATACTACTTCTTCTACCAGGTTATATGCTAAAAAACAACCCCTAAAAGACGGTTGCCACTATGCTCGAAATGCACGTAAATCAATATTGTGTTGCGGTAGAGAGGAAAGAGGAATAAGCTAAGGTGCAAAAAAAAACAACTGAATTTATTTCAAGGGGTGAACTAGTCCATGGAACTGAATAACTTTCCCCAAGGAACATAGGTGGAAAAATGAAAAAATAAAAATACCTTCCCTACAAAGTACCTACTCGGTCGGCTAAGGGCTGGTATAGGAGGACCAATAGTTATTTGTACAACAAGAGAGCAAAGTTGATTTTCGCTGCGTGTGCTAATTTTGAAATCCGAGTCAAAAGTAGTATCCTGAGCTCAATGAGGGATTCAAAAGCATGAGTTGTAAATGTTGTTTAAACTTATATATTATATGAAACGGATTTTTGCTCTTACCAGATACTTGATTTAATCGCGGTATCGCGACAGTTTCGGTCCAGTCGGTGGACCTTCATCGGGCGGGGTGACATCTGAACGCGCTAGGGTCTCTCCTGCCACTGCCTGTGGACCAACGCTCGCAAGGTACGAGCGGAGGGGGCAGCGGGCGGGGATCCAGGACGCGCTGGTGGCTGCGGCGGCGACTCTATCGGAGGCGGCGATTCTGATGTCCTTGGGCATGCGTTGTCAGAGTTAAGACTACCCGGCGGCAGACAGAAGGAACTAACAATATCCGATACTGCAGTATTAGGCTGTGCACTAAGCCCTGGCACTCCAATGTTCAGTACTGGTCTCCATGCTGGTGGTAGAGCCCAGCCTTTTCAAATACATAAATCCGTTTCATATATAATTAAAGTTGTAAATGTGTTTGCTTTCGTGTGGTACACACAACTTTTCACCTGTACCAGTGAGAAAATTATGTGGTTTTTAACTAGATAGAACAGAAAAACAAGTGGTACAATTTTAAGTACGTTTATTAATTTATTTTCGGTCTGCAATCGCCGCCTTTATGACGACTAGTTTTTGAAAACTTTTGTGTTAAATTAAATGTTCGAAATTCAAATCACTTTTCTCCACTACTTTTCTCAACAAGTTGAGAAATGTGATATGAATTTCGAACGATGGATAAAGGACGACCTTTGCCCACTAAATTAACGCAGCAAAATAGTTCATTTCAAGCTGATGAGGTGACTTTTTTTCTACGGTACGTGATAAAATCAATTGCAAATATTTTAAGGGGGTGAGTCAGCCCATGAAACTAAACAACTTCCATTGAGAAACATAGGTCACAATATGAAAAAAAAATGGACGTTCCATATGAAATGAGGAACTAGTCGGCATAGTCAATTTATGGGAGGTCCAATATTTTTTTTCATATTTCTACCTTTGTTCCTTGGTGAAAGTTTTACGGGCTAGTTCACCACTTAAAATATTCACAGTTAATTTTTTACACCTTATTATATTCTTTGGGGAAAGTTGTGTAGTTTCTTGCACTGGTTCACCCCTTTCAATATTTGCAGTAGATTTTTTCATATCCATATTGGGCTTGAGATTCGAACACGTACTATAATACCGGCCAAGAGCGTGTCAGATACGCCCACAAAAAGGGTTTCGTAGTCAATGTTAAATATCAGGTTTATCAGCGTTACGAAATTAATTTTGTTGATGGTTTGTTTTTACCAACCGCAAATTGAAATACGTTTATTTTTCTTAAAAATTACCTTTATTCGACACTTTTCTTTCCAATTTTTTACCGTTTATACTTTATGGGGAGCAAACGAAGCAAATATAGCCAGCCAAATAGAAGCCATCATCACTTCATTAAATAATAGAAAATCACTCATTCCCTGGGGTAATCTGGTTACACTAATAAAATATTTAGACCATCACGACCCCAACAAAATAATAAAAGTTATGGAAATGTTTACGTAACAAAAGCTGTTCAGCATTATGGGTTGCTTTTGATGGCACATAGACATTGAGGGTCTGGAGTACTTGATATAGAACACCAGGAGTACTAAATACGAAAACAGCTACAAAGAAAAATCTGTACGACGTGGCGGGCCGATCATGCAGGCCACTATAGGCACTTAAATAAAAAAGTATCATACCTGCACAATTCTTTAATAAGGAAACAAAAATAGAAGTGAAATATTATGTAGGTAAGTAAAAGAAATAGAAAAAAATAAGCATCGATCCATCAACATCGTGGGTCAAGCTGGGCTTGCTCCTTCACATAAAAACAATAAACATAGGTTTTGGTAGTGTAACCAGCTATATCATCAAGATGTGACTCTGGCGCTCAGACTTGGAAACAGGAGGGATGGGGTGGGCTTTTCCATTCATAGACAAGTAACAAACACAAATCAGCTGTAGTCCGCGGTTCCTCCAGGTTATTCCATCATTATCGTCATCACAATCATCATCTGCCTGCCCTAATCGTACCATTCGTGGATAAAATACCAACCAAAGAGACACAGTTCAAAAATGAGAACAGACAAATACAAATTATAAAGACGCACACGTAGGGTCCCGCGTAGAAATGCCATAAAAATCATGTTTTTTGTATGGGAGCCGCAACGGCAACCCAGAAAGAACGTTATGACGCCGAAAAGTTAGGAGAGCCAACACCACCCAAAGAGGGAAGGTTCAAGGAGAAAAAGTCAATCTGTCTGTGGTATAATTGTGCTTGAATCGGTCAAAAAGTAAGCGAAGTTTTTTGATGTTTGGTATGGTGGAAGATAAATGTCCTGATCATATTTTAAGATTAGTTAGAACTTTTTTTATCAGTAATGCAGGGCCTGTCTGTCTACCTACCTGACGGACCACTAGGAGCTCGGCAAAATTTTAAGATATATATACGAAAATGTCTGTATTGAAAAAGATGTTTAGCATGATTTGCCGCTTCTGTTGGCTCATAAACTTCCCTTGGCGAAACGAAGTTCGCCGGCACCAGCTAGTTTCACACGGTGTTTTGTAAAGTTTAAGTCGATTGAAGTGCAGTTTTCGATTTGTTTGACGTGACGTTTCCCCATAATAATTAGTTATTTAATAATAATTAAAAACTTAGCCATGTATTGCTGTTTGGAATGGTGGCAGACAAATGTCTTGAGTTGAGCAACATCGATGATAGATAAGTGATGATAACTTTTATCAGCTCTGAAGAGCTTTTTGGCACACAAGCATCCCTTGGCGAGACGAAGTTCGCGGGCACCAGCTAGTTTAATAATAAATATAGAAGTTATCATTACTTTTAGTCTAAGCTCAAATTGATAAAGTCTTACTTCATAAGTCTACGGATATAAGTACCTATACCTATAACGATAGTTCATGTTTAGGAGGTCAAAACATTGTATGACATTCGCCGTGTGGTGTCAGAGTAGAATTGCACCACCCCAAATCTGCCCGTGGGTATCGTAAGAGGCGATAAAGGGCTTCCGGGAGGTGGGCAGCAGCGCCTCCCGTGTTGACAACATAGTCTACAAACACACACTGCGGTCACCAACCCACCTGCCCAGCGTGGTGACTATGGGCAAAACCTCCCATGGACAGGTCGAGCAAAAAACGGCCCCTAGTTCCCGCCTGCCTCACTACTCCGGGCTACGGTAGCGGCCCGGGTAATGGTAGGGCAGGGGGTGCAAAGAATCCCCGGGTTACGGACGACGGCTGCCATAAACTGACCCTGGCGACGTCCAACGGACGCAGTCTGCGACTGGACGAAAGTCTCCAAATCCTTGAGGTAGAATTAGATAGGATACGGTGGCATGTTCTTGGGTTGTCAGAAGTCCGAAGAGAGGGGGAGGACACGATAACCCTAGAATCAGGTCACCTATTTTACTTCAGGGAAGGGAGTGCATAGTCGCAGGGTGGTGTAGGGTTCCTTGTCAATAAGGCTCTCTGTGACAACGTGAAGGAGATCAGCAGCGTCTCGAACAGGGTAGCGTACCTCGTACTGAAGTTGACCGAGAGGTACTCTCTCAAGGTCGTACGCGCCGACTTCAAGCAGCTCTGATGAAGAGGTAGCCCTATATATGACGATGTGTCGAAGGCCATACACCAAACCACTAATACCCATTTCACTGTTGTCATGAGGGACTTCAACGCTAAAGTGGGACAGGAGCACGGCGAATCAAGCTTGGGACCACATGGCTACGGGAGCAGGAACCAGAGGGGCCAAATGCTAGTCAACTTCCTTAGCAGGCAGGGGCTGTTCTGTATGAACACCTTCTATCAGAAAAAGCCCCAACGGAAGTGGACCTGGAAGAGCCCTGACGGCAGGACGAAGAACGAGATCGACTTCATCATGACGGATAAACGGTATATATTTAGGGATGTCTCAGTGATCAGTAGGTTCAATACCGGAAGTGATCACCGACTACTAAGAGGCACCTTAAATAACAACTTCAAGCTAGAAAGAAACCGCATGGTGAAGCAAGTTCTCCGTCCCAATCTGCCCCAAGCCGGACATAAGGAGTTCCAACTTGAACTGAAAAATCGATTCGCTGCCCTGGAGACCCCGACAAACGTTGACGAGGACCTAGAGACCATAGTCGGGGCTTTTCGCGAGGTGGGGACGAAGCATTTTCGTAAAAGGCGAACAGATAAAAAGTCCAAACTTTCAAGCGGGGCCCTGGAACTGATGCGAATTAGACGGGAAACACCAGAGGATGCATTGCCAGATCCCCCAGTCACTTAACAAAAAGATCCGAAGTATGGTAAGACGCGACCTCCAAAACTATAACACTCGACTCGTAAAGGAGGCGATTGAGAAAAACCGAGGGTCGAAAGTTTTTATCAATTAGACACTGGGAAGGAGTCATCTGGCAAAGCTAACTACATCGAATAGTGTAACTGTCACATCGGTTCCAGAGATTCTCGCTGAAATTGAGGACTTCTATGGAAATCTGTATGCCTCGCATGCGAAAAAGTCTCCACCTGACGCAACTCCAGACGCAAGAGCTCCTCTCTCCCGCCACTTTACAGAAGACTCCCGGACGTAGATATAGACGAAATCGGGGCGGCTCTCAGACAGCTTAAGAATGGGAAGGCTCCCGGGGAAGACGGAGTGGCCTCTGAGCTACTTAAGGCCGGTGGAAAACCTGTCCTCGAGGAGCTGAAAAGGCTTTTCAACTCTGTAATAGCCTATGGAACAACCCCGAAGGCGTGGTGCAGAGGTGTAGTGGCATTGTTTTTAAAAAGGAGACAAAACGCTTCTCAAAAACTATAGGCCGATCACACTTCTGTGCCACGTCTATAAGCTGTTCTCGAGAGTCGTCACGAATCGTCTGGCATCAAGATTTGACGCCTTTCAGCCACCGGAACAGGCCGGGTTTCGTAAGGGCTTCAGTACCGTGGACCACATCCATACTGTAAGGCAGGTTATACAGAAGACAGAGGAGTACAACCAACCACTGTGTATGGCTTTTGTGGACTACGAAAAAGCCTTCGACTCTATCGAAACCTGGGCGAAAAAGCCTTCGACTCTATCGAAACCTGGGCTGTTTTGGAGTCCTTGCAGCTGTGTCAAGTCGACTGGCGGTATGTGGAGGTGCTGAGAAATCTTTATCAAATGGCTACGATGTCCGTTCAAGGACAAGCTCCGTGGTGAAAGAAAGGGTGGCGTTATATCCCCAAAACTATTCACCAACGCATTGGAGGAAGTCTTCAAAATGCTACAGTGGGATGGACTGGGCATCAACGTTAACGGCGAAAATCTCACGCATCTCCGCTTTGCCGACGACATAGTCATAATGGCCGAATCGCTGCAGGACCTGCAAAAAATGCTATCTAGTCTTAACTCTGCCTCGAGACGTGTTGGACTTGGGATGAACTTGGATAAGACGAAGGTCATGTTCAATCAACACATAATCCCCGAGCCCGTCTCCGTCGAAGGGGTAGTCCTTGAAGTTGTCCAGAAATATGTGTACCTTGGGCAAACTTTGCAGATGGGAAGAGACAACTTTGAGGCTGAAATCACCAGAAGAGTGCAGCTTGGCTGGGTAGCATTTGGAAAGCTGCGTCACATCCTCGAATCATCTTTGCCACAATGCCTCAAGACCAAGGTGTTCGATCAATGCGTCCTACCAGTCATGACCTACGGAGCCGAGACGTGGAATTTGACAGTAAAACTGGCCCACCGGCTACATGTCAGTCAGAAAGCTATGGAAAGGTCTATGCTTGGTGAATAGGTCCATCCTACTGCACTGCACTTTGTTGCACTTTTCACTGCACTAATCTATGCGAAATAATACAACTATTCTTCTTGCACTAGTAGGTATGAACTCTTTATTGGACTGTACCGACAAACATTGATTTGCATGGGTCTTTTATACTATCCCGATAGACAAAGTCATATCGCGTTTCAATTAGATCCTAACGACATCTGTTGCCTACTACGTGAACATATCGCCCGCCAAGGACAAAGTGCTAATATGCATTTTGTCCTTTAACAATGTGAAATAAAATAAACATAACCTTTACACTTAATTAACCTCAGTTAGCAACTAAAACCTGTTTCAAATATTTAACCTATTAAAATCCATTAACCTTACCTCTTACATAACTCAATAAACTGAAAATAACTCAATGGCTCCTTTTATAACAAAAATCTCAGTTGTTTATCAAACACAATCAGTCACCATATTTACAATACTACAAATAAAAAATACAAATTTCAAAAAAGTAAAACAACATTATCCAAATTTTAGGCAGGGAGGAATAGGCATCACTTAGTAAAAAGCCGTTTGTTGCAACGCTCTTAGTAAAAGCATCCAATCCGCACCCCCTCCTTGCAACAAACTGCTTGAACCGGACCTTCATGGTGTTCCTGTTTCTGCGAACAATTGGATCTCGATTGCCCTCCATTCCCTGGTAAGTTTCAGCCAAGAATTCCTTGGCGCCGTGCCTGTTATCTTGGATCAGTGTTTCTGCCTTGGGCAGCTCAACATCAATTTTATGTTCCCGGTTTGCCTCCATCAGTTTGTTTTCACCTGTTTGACAGGGAAACTCCAGTACCACTTCTGGTGCTTGCAACACTTGCACTAGCTCCACTGCTTGCACTTTCGCTTTCATTGGCAAATCCTCCTTTATCTTCCTTTACCTTAGAAGAAATCGGCTCTTGCTGCGCCGAACATACTGCAGCAGATATCTCCTCTACAATGGCTTGAATCTCATTGGTAGGTGCAGTAATACTGGTGTCTGTTTTTTGATCAGAACAATTTTCGGTAGTGCGATGGCGCTCCACATCGTTTGGGCTTAGTCTTACTGGGTAATGCTTATCGCCGTTCATCGTGTCTATAAGATCCGCTCTGCACTGTAGATACACTTCTTCAGTAAGACTGTAGTGATTGTCTTTCAAATAATCAGTTTCCTTTAAGAAGCGCCGTGGTATTTTCCGTAATAAATCATTATGACTCTCGGTGAATATCAACCATAAAGCATCCAAAAGTTGTAAACGACATTTATAAAAATCTTTTGTTTGTTGGTCAAGAGGAACTCTTTCAATTTTTTTTGTAACCTTTTTAATTTGACGGGCTGTGTCCTGTTGACTATATAAAATGTTTTCCAATTTGACAGCAATGTCATCCGTTTCATTCCCCATTTTAAAACTTTACAAAATAAAATAATTCTAAATGTCACAGATAAAAAGATAAAGTTCAAAATTGTCAAAGTCAAAACACCAAAAGTTCACAATGACACAAATTCTAAGGACCATGAATAGGTCCATCCTACTGTACTTGACTGCACTATAACTACTTAGAAATAACACAACTTCTTGCACTGGTAGAATGAACACTTTTATTTGGTTGGACTGTAAACAAATAGGCTGAATTATTTGGGTCTTATATACATACTATTGCCGTTAACAACGTCATACCGCGTTCTATATCGATCCTAACGACATCTATTGACGTCAAGATGTAAACACTTGGTATCTCTATAATGGATAAAGTCCGGAATGAGGCCATCCGAAAGAAGACCAAAGTGACGGACATAGTCTGGAAGTGTAGCAAGCTGAAGTGCAGTGGGCTGGCCACATTTGTCGTAGAACCGTCGGACGGTGGAGTAAGCGAGTTCTCGAGTGGAGGCCACGCCTCGGCAAGCGTAGCGTTGGAAGCCCTCCGGCCAGATGGACCGATGACTTAAAAAAGGCGGCTATTAGCGACTGGATGGCAAAAACGGGAGATCGTGCCTTATGGCGTTCCCTGGGGGAGGCTTACGTCCAGCAGTGGAATGCAATAGGCTGAAATAGAATAGAAATAGAACATTGTATTTGTCATCCGGAATCCTGGCAGTTTTTTTTTATTCGACTTGTAAAACTTATTTTATTTCCAAAACTTACATCACACAGCTTTACCGTTTGAAACGTATACCCATCTAAAGAGACACTTTTGGCGATGAGAACCCGCTAAGGTTGCCAGCTCCGACACTGGCAGTTTCCACGGTCAGCCACACTATAGAGGCCAAAAAATGAAGTCACTTATTACGAAATGAAATCTATACACATCGATAGCCCTAGGAATGCCATTGATGAATATAGCGTTGCCTGTTATCATCACAACGGTATCTCTAATAAGACAACTCAAAATTTTTAAATGAGGTTTTTAAAGATACTGCCAGGCTAATAACTGGCAACCTTAAACAGGGTGTCCCGTTTATAGTGGTCCAAGGAAAAATCCCATAACGTGGGCATCCCTACCTACCATTTTATGCCTTTAGTGAGGGGAAATACATTTCGATAAAAAGTTATGGTCGATATTTCGTTTTCGAGGAAATTTTGGACCACAGACGCCTTTTTTTACCAACCATACCATAACAGCCACAACAGTCCACTGCTGGACATGGCCCTCCCCCTATCGGGGGGTATTGCCACACTCACCACGCTTGGCAGGCGGATTGGCGAGCGCAGTGCATGATGTTGCATTGACAGGGAACGCTGCTGCCCATTCCCTGGATAAGTATCCCTTAGTCGCTTTTTACGACACCCACGGGTAGAATTGTGGTGATGCTATTCTAAGCCTGCATCACACGGCACTTTTTTTACACTGCGGCTAAATTACTTGGTGGATCGTACTGATTTTTGGCTGGGATATTCTCTACTATTATGGCCATCTAGGGAAAGAACAACCTTGGTAAAAATTTATTGGAAACACACTTATTTTTGATTTTATTTCAGGGTTTCCGTTTTTAGGGTTTCGTAGTCTACTAGAAACCCTTATACTTAGTTTCGTCATGTCTGTCTGTCTGTCTGTCTGTATGCCGCGCCCTCATAACTCCGTCAGTTTTAGAGATATCGGCATCAAATTTGATCGTGTTGACCCAAACTTAGAAATGTTGAGAAAAAAATATTTTAATTGTTTTTTGGACCCTCTTTCCATACATGTGAAAGGGGGGCAAAAAAATTTTTTTTCTCCTGTAATATTGAATAGAGTATCGATGAATAGGTCTTTAAAAACTAAGGGGAGGTTTCTTTGAAACAAAGTCTCTAAAATGTTTCTGTCTCGAGATATTTGCTTTTAAAAGGGGCGTGTTTCTGCCATAATTTGTTCCAGCTATAACTTCTAAAGTACGCATGCTAATAATTTGAAAAAAATATGGAATATAGTTTTTATTATAAAGTTACCATGAAATCTAACGAATACAGTACCACTTAAGATTAAGAAAATATTAAAGTTTTTCAATTTGCGGTTGGTCACCATACAGCTGCAAACAAACCAGCAACAAAATTATCTTTGTAACGCCGAAAGACCTGATATTTAAACGTTGACTACGAAACCCTATTTGTGAGCGTGTCTGACACGCTCTTGGCCGCTTTTTTTTCCCGAAGAACCTACCACTTTCAAAAATTTGTTGTGATTTTTTTTGTACTAAAGTGCTCGTGCACATTATCTTAAAAAAATGCCTAGTACGTAGTTATTATTGTACGTAAATTTTTAGACTTTTATCAGGCGTACCTTTTGTTAAATGTTTTTTTTTTCAAAAATATTAAGTTATTTGTCCATTTTCGAGATCGAGAAAATGTCCAAAATACAGTTTAGGTACGTGTGAGTTCTTGCAAATTTTTGCTTATGTCGTCGCTGAAAAGAAAACCCATTAAAAACTAATTTCCATAAAAAATATGACATTTGAGGGTTCCTTTTCTGGTTAAAAAGTAAAAAAAAGTGGGTTTTGACTTCCCGTACACCTAGAACAATGAAATTTGGCAAGTAGCTTCGTTTTGAAGCCTGACAGACAGACGGACGGACAGACATACAGACAGACAGACAGCGAAGTGTCAACTCTCAGTGATAGGGTTCCGTTTTTGCCCGTCCAGAACCCTCGGTCACATGTATCGGCTCGGAAAGTTCTTCATTTCTTCATCAATTTAAAGTACTATCTTTCGCATTTCTCTATCATGTACACCGCTTAGGCGCTTACTTCTCCTAATCCACACAACGGATTTTGATGCTGTTTGTATACCTTTATTATTTTTATTTATTTTATTTATATAAAAAACATATTACACATTTTTTAAATTCTTGGTGCCATTAAGCCTTAGAAAGATTTGTGTTGGCACTGCACATTCCTCGGTGTTACATAAAATTTTTGCAAAACACTAAAAAGATTTTTTAAACCATCAGATTTCCCCGTAAAAACCGATTCGCCACTTTTCGAAAAATCGATGGAGCTACTTCTGCAATAAATACGTTTAATTTTATTGCGCAGAAAATACTTATCATATTTAAAGCATAAGTAGTTTTGCGATAAATTTACGTGTGCCTTCATCATTTCACATGAAGTTTTTTCAAAAATTTGCATACATACATACATACATATATCACGCCTTTATCCCTTGCGGGGTAGGCAGAGCGTCAACGGCCGTAAAAGTACGGTCGTTATCGCCACGTCTGACACATATTCTGCACACACAGTCTGACAAAAATTTGCTTCTTGTATAACCCAACTGAAGTGCAGTTTTTCGTTTGTATGACGTAACGATTCACCTTATAGTCTTCCTGCGAGAATAAGATATTTTCCTATTTACCATATACCTACCTAGTCGAATTTTTAATTGTATGTACCAAAATGACAGATGCTGAAAAAATAATGATATCAACTCCATATCACTAGTAACGGACTTCAGTTCGAATTTTAAGTTCAGGTGAGGTTCTGATTCATTCAAACCTCTTAGGGTGAGAATCCACCAGAGCTGTGCGAGGTAGCGAGGCGGTGAGCGAGGAAAAAATCCACCAATAGAATCACTTCATTTTCCTAGCCTCGCTCAGCTCAGCTCTGGTGGAATAGGGTAGAGCGAAGCGAGGCAATTCTACATACAAAACAAGCGAGAAATGTGTGCGAGGAATGTGTTGCGAGGAATGTGTAGCGAGGAATGCGTTGCGAGGAATGCGTTGCGAGAAATGTGTTGCGAGGTTTCCACTACATTGCATTCCCCCCGCTCACACATTTCACAGCTTCGCAACGCATCCTTGCGCATTTTCACAGCTCCGCTACGCATCCTCGTACGGCACATTTTACTCGCACAGCTTTGGTGGAAACCCCTACACATTTCCACAGCACAGCTACGCATCCTCGTACAACACATTTTCCTCGCACAGCTCTGGTGGATTCTCACCCTTACTCGGGTCACTCACATTTATTTATTGATTCCCTACTATTTCTTTTTACTCCCAATACAAAAATGTTGAAAAAGTGTAGCTCTTGGTCAAATTTTTATTTTCAGACTTTGACTAAGTTTCTAATAAATGTGTTAAAGACAGTTTTTGTTGGCATTTTATAGATGTCGCTTTTAGTTATCTAGAACGCGCTATCGAGTTGTTCTTCTGAAAACTATATAGAGACCTACATAATAAAGCCTCGTCAGTTCCTCAAACAAGACAAAAGTGGTATTATTTATAAGTTGTAGTATAGTCAGTTCAGGGCCTTTTCATGGTCCTTCGAACCGGATCAGCGCAATGGAGAAGAGCGCTAAATCCGCTGCGAGTAAGTCTTCCCTATCGCTGGAAGCTGGCCTGAAGTCAGAAGGCCATCGACGTTTTTGCCCAGCCGCGCCGCCAAGCCGACGCGACGCGGATTTTTGGCCGCGATGCCATGCGACGCGGATTTTAGGACGCGCTGCCATGCGACGAAGTTTGACCGCGTCGCCTTCATGCCACCGCAGACGTTTGGCTGCGCCGCGCCTCGAAGACACCGTCTATGGCAAGACGAAGAGCCACCTGCTGGGATTTGAGTCGTCGTGGCGCTGCTTGCACAAGAATCTAGTACCGCCGCCGTGTTTCGTCGTCGCCGTCAAGAAAAAACGTTACGAACACGAATAGTAACGAGTTCGAAGGTGGGCGGAGACCAAGAGGCCAAGAGCATAAAGCTTAGACGCATAAGGTCGCGCTAGCAAAATGGCTTAGCTGCAAAAAAATAAAGAGCGCACTGCACCGTACAAACAAAAAAAGAAGAATTCAAAGAATGTTAGTTGCTCGTTGGGTAATTCTATTTCCTAAGATGGACACAATATCGTGGTGTGCATGTATACTGATGGTGGCTATACTGTCACATCAGGTGTCAGCTATATATTTGCTGCATATCGGGGTGGATATTAGTCGCAAATGGAGAGTCCCGAAGGCATTGAAACCCACACATCGCACCACAATCTTTCAAAGGATCCATTCTAGAATGTCACATGAATTAGCGCAACAGAAAGTAAGAGCAACACATAGAATACAACGGGAGCAACGCACAAAACAAATAAAGAACTGCTTGTAGAAACATCAGTCAATCGCAGCAAACCTTACAAGATATAAAATATTCTGGATTTGGAAGACACTCGTTCTTACAAGATGCCACTGGACTGAACGCAGAACTACAAATTTACTAACTTACTTACCACTTCTGAGGACTCACAATACCACAAGCTGACTGGCCAAGCAGGCAGTCGCATATTTAGATATACAGTCAAATTTCAAATAAAACAAGAAAAAGAAATTCGAACACAAAAGTATCGAGTTCGAAGGTGGGCGGAGACTGAGTTGACTGACTGAGCTGTAAACAAATATGAACAAGATTTTGTCAATTAAAGATCGAAGTTCTAGAAAGCTTCAGAAGGATGAAACGGAAAGTTATTGAAGGAAAGACAGATGAGAACTGTACAAACTCGTAAAGAAGAAAAGCAATGGATTATGGAATGAACCAAAGAAGGAATGTTTTGATAAGCAATATTTAGAAAGGAAAGACAGAAAAAGAACTGTTCAAATTCGTAAAGATATTAAGAGTAGGTACTTGCAGAATGGAAAAGAAAATGGCAAAACAACCTTGAAGATACAGCACAGCACAAATCTTTCGTCGCCTTGACCAGAACGTTTTGAAATTTTGACTTTTATCTTTATTAAAACCAAAAGACAATATGCGAACCTTATTTATAAGACATTTGTCCTAGATTAAACCAATATGCAGTCCACTTAAATTCGAAGATGGCGACAAATGTACGGGAGCATATTCATGAAAGAAAAGACTTTTGGAGTGATTTACAATGTAGCTGAAGAAGAACTTTCATTTGGGGATAAAAACATTATCCTAAAGAAGAACAAGTGAACTGATTTCTTCAGAACTTTTGTATTATTTACTCTTTGAAGTATTTTTTAGAAAGTTTTAATTTGTTATTCGTTTACTAAGAACGAAAATAACGTTCTTGGCGGGCGGAATGTTAAAGACAGTTTTTGTTGGCATTTTATAGATGTCGCTGTTAGTTATCTAGAACGCGCTATCGAGTTGTTCTTCTGAAAACTATATAGAGACCTACATAATAAAGCCTCGTCAGTTCCTCAAACAAGACAAAAGTGGTATTATTTATAAGTTGTAGTATAGTCAGTTCAGGGCCTTTTCAAAATGTTATTCAGTTTTGTGAATGGAACACACCCTTAAAATTATTGTGCTTATATTGTAGCCAAATATACTAAGTGATTTAATAACTATGAACATGCCCGATTAGATTAGATGAGTGATTAAAGATAGATGAGTGATTGAATTGAATCTTTTTAGAACATCGCTAGTTGTTTTTCCCAAAAAAGCGGTCACCCGCCAAACGTCAATTTAGTACAATTAGAAAGGTACCCTATGTTACTCAGGAATGTTGAAGAATTCTAATGGTGAAACAATTTTGTCCTGTAGCTTCGGAGTTTATCGATTACATACAAATAAAACAAAAAATCTCTTTGTTATTTTAGTGTAGATAATAAGTAGAAGTTTTGCTTACTTTAAGTACAATGGCCCGAAACGATACGCGCACTCTATAGCTTGCTTATGTAGTTATGTAGGTATACTCTAAATCTTGTCTAAAGTGCCTACAGCATCCTGCAACTCTATTTACAGATATTGCTTATCTTTCAATTCAAACACTCGAGTTGTTCCACGTTGTACTTTTGAGACTAGTAGCGCCATCTGTCGTAATGAGTATAACAATTAATAATAATTATGCTTCTTAGTAAAATATTTATTTTTGGATATTGTCGTTTTGTCTTGACAATAACACGACATAAAATAATCATCTTTTACAGAATTAGCAAAACGATACCTCAAAATGTTGTAAATGTATGCGTTATTGTGCCATTCAACGTGTAGAGAAAAGGTGCGATCAGGATCGAACGTGTGCAAAAAACCAATGAAAACGAAAAAGAAACCTTCAAACGAAAATAGCCGTTGAATGCCTGGCAAAGTGAACGTTGCACTTAAATTAAAAAGTAAAAAATAAAGGCGCGCGAAAATGAACCGGCGTGAGGTTAGTTCGGCAAGCGTCCGCGGGTCGCGCTGCAGGCGCCAAAGGTGCTTTGTAAGAACTAGTTCCGCTATTCGACGCCGCAGATTAGTGGCAGCACTGGTCAACAGGTTTTGATTGTAGAGTTATTTGTTTCGCTGAATATTTTTTCTTTGTCTTTTATTCTAACTATTTATAAACTTAAATTAGAATCGATTATTATGGACATTTTGTAGATTGTTTTTTATTTCGGCTATTCTCAAACAGTCCCAGGTAGTTTTGATTTAGACTAACTTTACAAACTTCACACGATTCGTAAGATTCTTATTGGAGAGCCCTTAAATTCGGTAATTCGGTTACACCTATCCTATAAAACAGCTGGCTACTCAGACCAGCAAGGTCCAAAACAACGATGCACGCATAAAAAAGTATCGAAAACATTCGATCATGTGATCGGTGGACAGATCGAAGCGGGTCAAGCACAACAGGTGAGTCGCGGGGCGCATCAACTAAAAAATAAAATATCGAAATGCGAAAAAATAATAAAAATCAGCAAATATAGTAAATTGAAAAAAGTGTAGTTGCGTCCTGTTCCAGCGCGGGGTAGTTGCGTAAAGGTTTCTTTGTCGCGGGTGCGCGCACGTGGTTTTCGGCTGTGTCCGGCGGCGCGGGAGGGCGCGCGGGCGGCGCGGCGCGCGGGGGGGAGCGGCCGGGACGCGCCACATCCCGTCGCGGCCCGCTCCGACCGGCTGCGTTGCCCGTAACCTCCGAATGACCTCATTTTTTTTTCTTCAATGTAAATATTCGGCACGTTTTGCCGCATAGTCTATAAGTGGTATTAAGTTCCTTCGGCGCGTTCCCTATTTTTATTTCCGTTTTCAGTTAATTAGTGGACATTTTTATTAACTTTATGCAGTGATTTAAGGACTTTGATTGAGTATTACGTTGTTTGCAGTGTAACAAACTTGGAGTTGACTTGTCGCCAGATTTGAAATCAAACATATTTCAATCTTGTAAAAATAGTTCATAAGTTTTATTGACTTTAGAACTAGCCCGATGTTGAATTATGTGAAGTTGTTTTGGAACGGACATTAAAGTCGAAATTACCTGACTTTGAAAACTTGAAGAAATTGGTTCAACATCAATCAGGTAAAATGGTGTTTTGAATATTGTGTTATTTTTCTTATACCTGTTTATTATTACTTTTTTTATATATTTTCCGTAACGGCCTTTTTATATACACCATGTTTCAAAGGTAATGCATATAATTATACACGTAGTTCAGAGCATCATACTGAACAATTCCCACGATGGGACCAAAGCTGGAAAACAAGAAAAAAAATGGGGCACCCATACAAAGTCTAATACTGAATTATAATTAGATCTTTTTTTCTCCTCTTTCAGCACGATTCTCTAATCAAGCGTCCATTTTTATACATTTCCTTCGAAAGACGGTGTGTTATAGAGCAAATGAAGAGAAGAAATATCGTGTTTTTAATCGAAGATAACTAATGGTCCTAGTACGTTTGCTCGTGAGCATCCGTTACAGGTAGCTACCTACTGCCCTAAAAGAAAGAACATTTACATCATATTCAGTAACAAGTGTAAACTAAACAATATATGAAAAATAAAAAAAATCGAATATTTTTTTCATTGTGACGTAAAAGTTGAACTAGGCTAATAAAAAATTCAAACATAACGTCACCACAATATTGTAATTATTTTTTATAAAAATTGTATTATTGGGCACGTTTATCCGTATATGCTCAATAAAATCTCACTTTCTTAGGTTTACTAAAAGAAATTTCTTTATAAATAAGCAGTGCCTGTGCCGTTAGGTACTAGTATACAATAAATTGTCAAATAAATTAGAGCTAAATAAATATTTGTGTACTGGAGGTAATCAAATATTCGTATTATTAACTATGTACTCAACTTACTGCATATGCATCCATGATTCAGTCCAAATTCATATACTAATTTATCCTTCTTACCGTAGTAGCTGCGTGTCGGGCCGCTACGTTTGCTACGCCGTAGAGGAGACGTAGGCACGTTTCTACGCAAAAAATATTGCTTGATAACCCAACAAAAATTTAGATCATTTACATTAAGTACCCAATCATTTTCAATCACCAAATTAAAAAAATGAAAGCAGAAGTGTATCTAGTTGTTTAGTAGTACACTCAGTGTAGAAAATTCACTAGTAAAGATTACGATATTTTTGTCATCATTAGCTGTAGCTATGTAATCTTTCGTAGCCCGACTTAGTTGAAAATGAGAACACAGGTAGGTAATAGGAATTATTGGTTTGACACATTACTATCAGAAATAACCGCATTTTCAATATAGTTGCGTGGTAAAGCGAATGTAAAGTTACCCAAAATAAATAAACGACTTAATAATCTCCCTGTCTGGCCACTTGCTCAAAATCGAAGTCTGGTTAAAAAAGCGTTGCGAGTTCATTGACCTCGGTGACAGCAGCTGGACCGCGCACTGATATAAGAATCATAATATTAATTCATCCACGCCCAATTTACAATGAACCTTAATACCTTCACGGTAGAGTCGATTTTGGAGGAGAGTTCTTGATTTTAAGAAAAATTAATCGGGAAATGGTTTCATAAAAAGACGATCTAAAATAAAGTAATGAAACAACTGATACCTGCTAATCGAAAATAGAAACAATATTTTAATACCATGCGTTTTACATGTGTATCTCTTAAATGCTAGATCAAGATGTTGCTAAACATACTTACCTACCAACCAACTAACAAAAAGATTAGTAATCGATTTTGTCTTCACGCTATAAAAACAAGCGCGAGTAAAATGAAATTTTGTAAGTAACGAATATAAAACAAAATTACTTATTTCCTTTTTATTTTCACCACTGAAAAGCTCAATGGCACGAAGTGGCCGATAAATTCAGCGTACTACGTCATTTCACGTAAAAAAAAACATAAATAGCGAAAACGCATCGCTCATTGATATTGTCGGGCGTCGATTACGGTTTTTTGCCAATGATTGAATTTTATTTACAATTAACCCGGCCTCGGCGTCGGTGAAAGCGAGAGTGACGATTAAATGCCATTTAAAAATAAAACAGCTCGCCGGCATAACATTGGCATTCCAATAATTTATACATGTCGGTACATCGATTGATGTTTGTCACTGTATTCGTTCTACAGCAGACTTGAAGGGCTTCTATTTCAGTTGCATTATCTAAGCTGAAGCTGCATGTAAAATAAGACAAACGACAACACGAAGAAACGATTCCGCTCTGAAAGTACCGCGTCGACGTCAAGTTGTTAGGCGTGAACAAAACGTCTTACCTAGCCCTAAGAAACCGCCCCACGGCGGGGAGCGGGCGGGCCGCCTAATTTGTCTTAGGCGGAAAAATCGCTCGGCGATTACAAGTGGCTCGTAACGAAGTCAGCCTCGGGGGCGGTGGAGGGCGGGCGGGGGTCGGACGCGCGGGGGGTGGGGGGCGCTGGGCGGCGGGCGGCGGGCGGCGGGCGGCGGGCCACACGTCTCAGTCGTCCGTCTGAAGTCGCGGCGGCCGGCCGGGCCGCGCGGCGCAATACACGTTCCTCGTGCTCTTGTGATTATAAATTTAATACAAAATTCGAAAATTAAATTTAAATAACCGCGTCTATTTGAAAATATTTTTAGGCTAAAACCCCTCGACCCTAACTTTTTTCACCTAAACTGTTGGCAGTGAACAAAAAGTTTTTTGCAAAATTTTTAATATTTACGTCGGTTACATTTGTGAAGAGATTAAACGTTTGGCCGTTATTGAGAATATTTTAATTTCAAAATTATTTTTCTTAACGAACGAGCGAGACCTCGAGTGAGCGATTGATAACATAACTTAATATTAAGCGTTAAATTAATATTAAAGAGCTAGTTTAGGTATTCGGATAAGACACTGACGCGACGACTGCGTCGACTAACTGTGAATATTATCATAATTAACAGAACTTTAGTGGTGTTTGGACTCTAACTTTTATCTAAGACATCTTTTGATAAAACAGGTTACTATTTTAAATATTAAGTTGTAGAATGAGAAATTAGTAGAATTAGTAAAAAAAATGTGTTATGCTTAAATTTATTTTTGCGCGTGCATTTTTTAAATAGTAGATATATATAGATGTACATTTTTTTGTTAGCTTTAATTATTTCTTCATTTGCTGTTTTACACGTTGTTATTGTAACACCCCTCTCGATTTTTAGATGTTAATTTTGGTTGGTATGTGAAATCTTATGCCGCCGGTCGTTTTACGTAGCGACGCGCGGATAAATGCAATCAAAGCTGACGACTTTACCTAATCTTTGAAGAGGCAGATAAATGTTCTTTTTTTTTCTTTTGTATGTAAATAATTAGTAGCTACCCTAGATATATAGTGCTACTGTAGAGATAAGACATAAGACGATTGGTTATCACTAAGTGTGGTTTTGCTAGCATCTTGTTTTTTTGTTTTGTTAATTGAAATAAAAGCTATTATTTTATTTTGTTGATGTATTTTATTATTTTGCTATTAATACTTTTGAGTGTCCTTATTACGAAAACTTTATAAAATGAAAATTTCAAATGGTCAACGGTACCTGCTACGGTAATAGAAAGAAAAAACATAGATTTGTTCATTTCAGAATTCAAATCGCAGGGTTAATTTAAATTCGTGCCACACACTTTTCGTGGTAAGTTCGTAAGGTTCGGTCGATAAAGGAACCCGAAAACAATATATTTAAGAATTCTTTTGGTTTTTTCAAATTAAAAGCTGGTACCGAGTGAGCGAGTAGCCTCGCCTGAACAGCGCGCGGTCGCCGTGGCCGTGCCCCGGTGCCCGGCGCCCGGCGCCCGGTGGTGCCCCGCACGAGGCAGCTCACGCGAGAGCGAAAGCGCGCACGACCGACCCAACCGATGTCAGCAGACCGGTTTGCTATTTTTTTGGGTACGATTAGTTTAAATATTTTAAGGGGTTCCTTTGTCGATAGTGTACCTGCCCTTAAGGTACGGCAAGTATTTAAATTAACACCCTGTATAGCTATTTTTTCAGGCGACCTATTTATTTTTCATATGTTAGGTATATATTACTTCTTTCATTATAAAGTTACTTTGTTTCTTGGGGAAATTGCATCTCTTCAGCAGATTTTTTACATGTATAGGTAGTAGGTATATGGCGCACTGTGACACAAAGAGTAGCGAAAAAGAAATGAGATAATATTTTACGTACCTAAATAAGACTGCGAACCTGTGAATATACGGTCCTATAAAATTCACTGCAAATATTTTCAGGGTGTGGTCTACTCGTGAAACTGAACAACTTTCCCCAATAAACATAGATCGAAATATAAAAAGAAATTGACAAATTGAATCGATCAACTGGTACATTTTGCATGGGAGACCCAAATTTTTTCATATTTCGACCTATGTAACCCAATGAGAAAAGTTGTTCAGTTTCACGAGTAGACTACACCCTGAAAATATTTTAGTGAATTTAATAGGACGTTATATAGTTCTCTCGCGTAATGAGGAACTAGTCCAGGGCTACGTTGTTGAAGAGAAACTACAGATGGCGTCCTCCAGATGCTAGATTAAACTTTTTATTGCATACTAATGATAAAAACAGTCCGATCAAAGATATAACATTATAATAACACCGAAGCACGTGGAGGGCGCAACCGTTTTCATGTAGGAATGTTGGTGGGAATATCATATTTTCCCGTAGTAGATAAGATTACTTTCATATTTATAAAGATAAGCTACGTTAGCTTTAGTTGCGTTTTTTTTTAAGAGCGATCCAATCATATTAAATATTATAAATATACCTACCTTCATTCATAAAATCAAATCTTACCTCTGTATGGATATTAACTACATGTACCTTGCATATATTAATAGAGAAAAATACATAAAATATACATATTCGGTGATTGGTATGATAGCGTTACGACGATTAAATCCATTTTGCAATACCTAGGTCGTAGATCACTACATCAGCCATAGCAGGCCACTGCTGGACATTGGCTTCCCCCAGGGTACGCCATAATAGTACTTAGATTACAATAATGTATAAATGCATACCTATGGGATATATTTTCGGTATAATTTTATTTACTAAATTATAGGTTCTCAATCCATTTGCATAAAAAGAATTGACATAATATAATTTGGCACACTGTAATTTAAAGTAATGATACTTACGCATAATTCATGTACGCATAACAGTTAAGGCATAATTTCTTTACGCATAAAAAATATTGCACTACATAGGCCTAAAATACAAAACCATAAATTGTCATATCCATAATCAGAATAGGCATAAAAATCTGATGCATTAGAAGACCCTCTAAATTGTATAAAAATAACCTAACCTAACCTAATCTAACCTAAACTGACCTAATTTAAACTAATATATCTTTAAAAATACTAAACTGACTTACATCTCCTCCCATTTAAACTTAATAAAAAATATATACATTTAGTCCAAAAAGAATTATTGCAAAAGCAATTATACCAAAATATTGTTAGTACAAAATACAATAGTCTAAGATATGATTATGCCAAGATAAATATTATGGCAAGAAATGATTATGTCAAAGCATTGGTAGGTGAAAAAAAAAATATGCGAGACATGTTATGCTAAAACATATTAGTGGAAAAAAAATTATGCCAGTGAAAGGGATACCAAATAAAAAAACTATTATACACAATAGTGTCTGGTGGCCAGCCTGTCACCTAAAACCACTAATAAATCAGCGTTAATTCACCTAAGCCCTATTTTTCATGTTTATTTCTTCTGTCCTATTTCGAATTTCAGTCACATATGTAAATAACAACGTCCAAAACATTAACATCTAAAATTATACATTTGAAAAAAGAAGTCCTACCTAAAACGTCAAATTCGAATAATGTTGGTATCCTGCCTGCGGTGCCACCGCGGTAACCCAGTTGGTAAGGGCGTTGGCAGTACTGATGCCGAAGGTCGCAGGTTCAAATCCTGCCTGCGGTGAAATTTTTGCAAGTTTTCCAAAAAACCTTCTATCTAACTAAAAACAGACTAGGTACAGGATAGGTATATTTTATTAAAATGTTTATCGTTTTCCCTAGATATCAGCGCCATCTCTTCCCTTGCGTACGAAGTTTTATGTATTTACTTATTCCCCTCATAGTTTAGGAACATGCGCAATGAACGAAAAATAAGGGGTGACCAAGGGTTTGAGTTACGCAACAAACTTGACTGCTCGCAGTTCGGGTATAAATTTACAGAGGGCGCTAAAAACGTGATCGCAAGCGCAGCCAAATTCCGTAGCACTACCGTAGTAACCGCTACGAGACCGTAACGCTTTAACGCTCTAAAAAGTTCCGCTACTTCAATATAGATAGCGCTACTTGCAAAGCCGCTTCGATGATAAAGTTATAAAATACATGTGTGTAGATGTCAATGGTGTAGCGTATATTCGTAAACCTACGGTAATCAGTCTTGTTTTTCGGCCGTTCTCTAAAATGTTTGTGCATGTACGTATCAGCAAAGTCGTATAATTTTCAATGAGACCTAACAGTTCAGATAAGAAAATCACATACAATATCATTAATGAGAAATATTAAGTAGCTATTATACGTGCCTAGGCGTTTCCAATTATGACGGGTAGTGGGTGGAGCCAAGCGGCTAAACTTCTAAGAAAAGGGGCGTGGCAAGACGCAGACAGACGCCTTCAGTTTACCTGTTGGTCCGAAAATAGATGAGGTGGGTACATGATCTACTTGGGCAGCCTAGTCCGGGTGTGCTCTATCTGAATTGCATCTATACAGAATATAAAGGGTATTAAATACAATTACTCAAATCTGTCTGTTTGTCTGTCCGTCTGAATGCCACGCCTTGATAACTTTTGCAGTTTGAGACTGATTGCAATCTTTGGAAGGCTTGAAACATTTTTTTAAAGAGGACCTCCTCTTAAACTAAAGCAAGATTCCTTGTAATAAAATCATTTAAATGTTTGTATCTAGAGATATTATTTGGCTTCTAAAAGGGGTGTTTGTTAACCATAATATGTTCCATCTATAAATCCTAAACTAGTAAATATTTAAATTTTAAATAATTTCTAATCCGAAATTACTATAGGTACCTATCAGGCTATCACTCCAGTTCTAGGAAAAAAATCCGGTTAGAAGCTATTTACGGAAAGTCTTAAATTTTAAACATGTAATGGACCGTGGGCTTCCAGAGTTATGAATTTTAGTAAACTTCCCGGTTTTTATTAACTACAAAATTTTCTTGCTTACATTCATTAAGTTAGTTCAGTAACAGGTAACTTATGAAGGTACGTTTTTATCATGCTCTAAATTTTTAGGGTTTCGTAGTCTACTAGAAACCCTTATAGTTTCGTCATGTCTGTCTGTCTGTCTGTCTGTCTGTCTGTATGCCGCGCCCTCATATCTTCGTCAGTTTTAGAGCTATCGACATGAAATTTGGTGAGAAGATAGATCGTGTTGACTTGACCCAAATATAGAAATGTTAAGAAAAAAATATATTAAATGTTTTTTGGATCCCCTCCCATACAAGTGAAAGGGGTCAAAAAAAATTTTTTTTTTCTGTAATATTGATTAGGGTATCGTTGAATAGGTCTTTTAAAACTAAGGGGAAGTTCCTTTGAAACAAAATCACTAAAATGTTTCTGTCACGAGATATTTGCTTTTAAAAAGGGCGTTTTTGACCCATAATTTGTTCCAGCTGTAACTTCTAAAGTATGAACGCTAAGAATTTGAAATAAATATAGAATATAGCTTACAATCTGAAGTTACAATGAAAACTATAACGGATATTGTACCCTTAAAGGTTTCAGAAAAAATGAGTTTTTCTACTTGCGGTTGGTCATCATACTGCTGCTAACAAACCAGCAACAAAATTAAGTTTGTAATGCTGAAAAACCTGATATTTAAACGTTGACTACGAAACCCTATTTGTGGGCGTGTCTGACACGCTCTTGGCCGGTTTTTTTATTTATGCGCCATACCTTATCAAACATTTCGATTTAAACAAGTATCGTTTCTCTACAGCCAACGTGTTTTTTGTTATATTGCGCTCTTCGGATTTTTGCCTTCGGCCGTTGTTCTCGAGTGGTCAATAAGAAAGAGGGCGTCATGCGCAAGGAGGCCAGTGACTGCGCAAGACGTGTGGGGGCGGGGCTTAAGTTACTCCAAGTCGGCCTAACTTGTGTCGACTGAGGCCCATCGCACCACCACATCAAACTGAGCTTTCTTGAAACAGACAACGCGACAACTATAATTTTAATATTATGAAACGTAATGTACTTAATCTAGGTTTCTTGGTGGTAGTGGATGTACTCTAAATTAGAACATTTTGCAATCTTGATCATCAAATCAAAACAGTGTTAGCCGTTACAGAAACATTTGATGTGCTCTTAGGGAGCATTAAAATATATTTTTAAATACCTACTACTTATCTATGGCACTCAAACTTGGTCTCTGGTTGACATCCAAAAGACCAAATTCATAGAGTCTGGCTAGCGAGTCTTTGGACGTCAAATAATTCAAATATTTCAAATGGCAACATTTTAAAATTGAAAAACTACAATAAAACAATTTTGATACTTACTATTTTTTTGTTTTTTGCTCTTTAGTTTGTGTTTACCTTGCCTACCGGTATGTATGTATGATGTATCTACATACATACCGGTAGGCAAGGTAAACACAAACTAAACTATACTATACTTACTATTTTTTTGTTTTCTGCTCTTTCTTTCTGCTGTTCAAACTAAAGAGCAAAAAACAAAAAAATAGTAAGTATCAAAATTGTTTTATTGTAGTTTTTCAGTGTTAACATGTGAAAGATTTTTAAAATTGGCGCCATTTCCGTGTCCAAAGACTCGCTGGCCAGACTCTAGTCTGTCAAGGAAGCATAGAGCGCAACATAGGGTACTTTGACCGAGTCTATGTCAAAAACATGATGCTGCGCTCCCGCACATAAATAATCTACGTAGTACCTAGGTCAGAAACACTAGTGCTTTTCCCGTAATTGCCTATCAATAAAAGTAAATCCATTAATAAAAATACTATACTATATTATACTATACTAATGTGTTTTAATTAAAGATACTTGTTTTAAATCAAAATTACAACTTACTTAATTGTAATTTTCAAAAAGGTTTCAAATAGCAAGGTTTACTTAAGAGTAAGTTGTAATTTTAATTTAAAATGTGTGTCTCTTGCTCATTTATTAATAAAGATACTTGTATTTGCAGCCAATCCTGAACTACAACAGCGGCAACTCTTCACCCATTTTACATCTTTAGGTAAGTGAATTAGAAATTAGTATTATATTATATTTCCATTTTATTACGCATAGGTTAAATTATAAGGTCCTATTAATTTCACTGCAAATATTCTAAAATATTTTGTATAGTTGAATGTGTTGAAATTGTAGGTTAACACTGATTTCGCTTAAGTTAAGTTGTAGTACCTATACCACCATACCTATGCTTAGCTCGAGACCTTTTCGGCATCGAGTGTGCTCTAGGTTTTAAGTAGGTTTGCATGCATGCATGTCTTATTTTAAGTTTAGTAAGTAAGTATGCAATTTAGAAGCCTAAAATAGAGTATCATAATTTATTAAATCGTTTATTGTACCTACACAAAGAACATAAACACAACAACAAGTCAGCTAGTCAACTTTTTCTAAAAAGAAAGCTCAGCCAATATCTTTGTTACATAGTCGGTAGGTCTAACGTACATACACATTTGCAAATAAGGTAAAAATAAGTGTGACTATCATTTTTCTCTAATAAAATACGATAGTTACAGAACAAATTAAATTAATATGTTTCAGTGTAGACAGAAATTAATAAATCAATAATAATCATTTATCTTACTAACTACTGCACCTAGGTAATATAAAGGGAGGCTATGGAATTTAGCGAAACGCTAAGTTTAACGTGTTAAACTGAATAATTTTCCCCAAGGAACATAGTAGAAAGTAATAAAAACTATTAAATCGTACTAAAACAAGTTTTTTGACGGAGATATTTTTTGGCTGTTTTGCGCACCAGGTTTTACCTATGTTCTTAGACTTCCTAGGGTAGGTAAAGTTGTTCGATTTTATGGGTTGTGCTTAATTTTTCGAGACCGTCCGTCATTTGGAACCTCCCTGTATATAATATTGACTTATCATTAAAATATTCCACAGCAAAGTGTGTTGCGCACTTGGTCACATAAGTACCTCTAAGCACAGATATGGACTGGAGACTCGTATCTGGACCGTCCAGGCGAGCGAGGCGCTACATCCGCCCTCTATCGCTTCCGCTGATAACTCGGCCTTCATCGACGTCTTGCCTCTATTCTGACTAAATTGGCAGCCATTCTTATTTTTCTGCTTTTGTGCAATATTAACAAATACCCAAACTTTCTAACTTATTTTTAGGCTTTTTATTTATTTTTGAATTTAATGTAGGTACCAACAATCAACATATAATCACCGTTCCAGTTCACAGTTTTAGTGGGATCAAGCAGTGCAAGTTTAAAAACCAAGGTTCTGCTAAAAATGTCTTACAAATACGAAATTTCCAGTATTTTCTATTCATCCGGTTTAAAAATGAAATAAAAATCCAGTTTTATGTAAGAGGCGACGACCGTTCCGTTCCACGTAATGATCGCCAAGACTCCCGCTCCATCGCGCGCGGTTCTTAATTCGAATGCTCTTAATGAGATCTACCTTGGTGTCTGCGTACAATGGAACGCACACGTATAGCTTCGTTTTTTCTTTAGATCAGGGTTCAGTACACTTTAATGTGAATGAAATTATTGTGAACCACGTAGGTGTCGTAGGTAGGTATGTTTAATTGTACATGCCTCGAAAAGTTTCGTACGTACTGTTGGAGTCAAAAGAACATACCTAAGACCTCCTCAAATGGTTCATACTATTCATTACTGTTTTGTATTTTATAAATATAGATTAACTAGACAAGCTGCTTAGACAACTAAAGAAATAATTTTCTACAGTAGTCAGCGGAGTTAATTAGGTAGTTAGGTAATGTTCTTAGTTTCAAAGATATTTTGAACCATTTGAGGCGGGCGGTCTTTGGTATGGTCTTTTGACCCCAACCGTAAAAGCTGGCCAAACTTTAAAAATATATTACTTATTTAACAATATTTTAACTATAATGGCAATAGTAAGTCTAGGTCGATAAAAAATATATTTGATGTCCTGAAAGAAAGCTACATAATCTAATTATAATTAAGATCCACGTTTTTTACACTACTTATAAGAAATTTTGTCTGTTGAAGAAAACTTTTCACTATTTCAGACTGTACGGAACTCTTGAAACATTTGCCTGCTTGCGCATGACCAACCTTTTTTCTAAACCGATTCAAGAGTAGGTAGTTCCCATTCAGCCAAATGATAAAAGATGCAGTCTAAGTAATGATTCCGCTGAAACATACGACTCAGCCTACCATTCTTATGGAAAACGCTAAACCGTTCAGACATACATTGCTGATTTTCAAAGCTAGCTAAATTTTCTTACATAAAGAAAACTCGTAATGTAGGTGGTCCTTACAAAAATCGTAGCAAGTTTTATGATGCGCAGAGGCGATTTAATCTCGTTAGTGGTTTATTTGTCGCTGCAGTTGAGGGTTTTTAGAAAGGGTGTTTTAGTCTTACAAAATTTTGGTGCATCATTTCTTTGAAACCAACTTTTGAAAAATACCTACTTATACTTTGCTACGTAGATGTGGGTGTGCCAGGTAGTGTTTCTTTAAGTGCAACCTAAAGTTACGAGAGATCGACTGACGAGGAGTTGTCCTAATAATTATTTTTTAATTTCTGATTTTATTTATTATAAATATTGACTTTCATCTTACTTTTTTACTTTTTGAATAAGTAATTCTGTTTAATTAGTTTAGCGAAAAAGTTCAATTTCCACTATTTTATACGCAAGCGTAAGTATATTTTAAAATGTTAGCTTTGTGGTACATGCATAATAAATAAAATAACCTATGAAGATAAGACTTTGTTTCAAATTCACCAAATTTGACAAAATACTCAACGTTTATTCAACTCTAAATGTTACCTGTTTCCTCAGTATACTTCGTTGCTATTCGTTCACAGTCAGTAATGGCAGAATTCACGCATAAAGACAATTTAAAAGGCCTGGTCGGAAAGACTTGGTTTTAAAAAGCCCGTCGCGCTGTCCATTAAACGGAGAGCACTGACTACTTAAGATGGCGGAACCATGTCAGTTGAGGACTGAGACTTTTCACAATGGTTAAATGAGGTTCACGCTATACTCATTCGTTGGACTTTTAGAATACTTAGAATAGATAGAGCTTCGCTAGCTAGATAAAAAATCTTTTGACATTATCGCTAAGGCCGATTACCAACACTAAAATAAAACTACGTTCGTCTATTTTTAAGTCCATACGTTCAATCTAGCTTAACATTTGGATGCATTCGGTTTTTAAAATGTCCTTAGGAATGTCAATTGCTTTTAATGGTCAATTCTCTTCTGAGTATATTAAATACGAAAACACATTTCTCTTACACTCATTTTTTCACTTCCCATAAAGCGTAATCCCGCGTATAAATCGGCACCACACATCCTTATATGCACAGGTGTGGCAACTTAACAGTATAATAACTTCGGGAAACGGAAGTCACCGGCCAATGGTGGGCGTTACGCATAGCGCTCACGACGTCGGTGCACCTACTCCCCACTCTTTGAGTACCGGAACTTAACATTTTCCGGTCATTTTATATTATGTATATGGACAGGTTTACCGATTAGTATTTTTTGGTTTAGGGCAATATAAGGTTATTTTTATTGTATTTTTTATTTTCCAGTAGTTCAAATCTCATAATCTAATTAGATGATTAACTTAATTTCATTAAACATGTTGCGCAAAACCTTTATTTCATGAAAATAATCTTAGACGCCCTTTTGTCTGGCTAATGCGAAAACTTTGCAATACAAAGAATTTAAGAACAAAGTATAGTATAAACACGCAATTTTCCAAATTTTGAGCTACGTTGGCTATCCAAAGAATGACAATAGAGAAACAATAAAAGAAGTACCTACGAGGACGCTAAACAGCTATTCCTTTAGTATAAACGGACAACTGCACTCCGAGAAAAAATATTCATTATTTTCCGAAAATTTTATTAAGTATTTTTGAATTTATGTTGGATTTATGCTGTTGTTCTAAAGTTCTTAGACACGCTAGCAACATTAGGCAATTTTTTATCGGGGTAGATAACACAAATTAGGAAAACGGCGCGCGGGCGTTGTTACTAGCCAGCTATCATAATACAAATGAATGATAGCTGGCTAAACGTCTATTACTCCAACGGGGTAGCTAGGGAATTTCGCAAACTTGTTGCATTAAGAACTAGCTACTCATATTATTATTTGAGAAGCAGCCGAAAACCAGGTGCTTAGGTGACAGATGTGCTGCGGGTCGCGTGCAATACATAAATAATAATAAGTAATCACCATGCAACCCTCAAGTAGGGTGTGCTGTACTTGCTTGAAGGAATGCATACGAATATGAAACACCAGGAACCCGGCAGGTGAAAAGGGATCTAGTTTATTATGTTATTTTTGTACTTGTGTGTATTTTGAATTATCTAAAGTTATTTGCATTTATGTCAACAGTCTTAAAAATATTCGAAAGATTTTCCCCGAGACAACTAGAAAATAAAATGATATCTGGAAATACTTACCTGTTTATCTCTACAGCATCATAAATTAATATCTTTCATAATATAATAATCAAGCTGAGTCTCCAGGCGCGTGGCGCGGCCACCAGGTGTATAGACTGCCGCTCGTCCCCCTGTCTCCTCTCTTACCTACAATAATACTTATTATTACTCCTTTATGTTGTATTATTTTCTTGTTTTAATTGTGCCCCAACTTGCCTTTTGCCCCTTTTGTTCGAGTTTAATGGTGTTTATTGTTTTGTTCTCTCTTTTTTTGGGATCGGTAGGTAAGTGATTTCAAGAAACTCCACGAGTGGTTTTATCGGTTTTCGGGATAAGTGTACTATTTAGCGATATACTAATAATAGTACACTAATTTTAACTTAGCTATAGAGTTTGTGAGATTTACGGGGTTAGCTAAGCTGAGGCTTCAGAAGCCTGTGTGGATTTATATGCTTGTCTCTACTTATGATACCTTTTTCATAGAGTTAGCATTAGATATGCTCTCGTCAAGACAACGGTTCGGTTTGCCTACATGAAAATGATTTGGTGGGATTTATTTTACTATGAAGAACCCGCTGGCAAAAGTTCCGACGCACACCTTGCTGCCTTAGCCGCGTGCGCGTGCCGGCTGCGTCTGCAAGAATATTGAAACTTTACGGGCATTTAGTGGACGAGTGTACTTCAACTTTTAATAATGGAGATTGATAGCTTTATTCAAAAACAGTTGCTTTTAAAACTAGGTACGTATGGGCCGATATAAGTAAATGCTGTATCTTAAATGAGGTTCATTGTCTCACTCGCTCTTCCGCACGCGGGCTCTTAAGACTTCCCCAAGTTAGATTAGCAAATTCCGTTTCCCGACCACGCGCCACGCGTGGTTCGGGGTACCTAAGATGCTTGTAATTTTGTGGACAGCTAACTAATTGATCCCGATCTGAACTTCGTGTGTGATCGAAGATGGGACGCGGTCTTTGGGTCTGATAATTACTTTTGTTGTTTTGTGAGTTGGTGCGTTCTTCACGTTGGTGAGGATATTGGGTATCAGTAGGTAGCACTAGCGTGTTGTTGATGTACCTACTGTCCAAGATTTTAGGATACTCTTGACAATAAATATTATTTTGAGTTGAAATCGTCTACTTTATATTTTTACCTGATTGTAAAAATCATGTTTATTTGGTCATTTACGGGCGGTTTATTAGCCGAGTTGAATACGGGCCGGCTTGAAACTAACGCAATCATTTTGTTCACTTGCGATAACTAGATATATACAAATTACACGTTAAAGTATTATTATATTGTACCTTATTTATCATTTGGTTGTAGAGTAGTGAATCACTTCGTTTTGTTTGTGGCTCAATCTCAATATTCTGACCAGATGGCGTGGTGTAAGGTTTCCGACACTCACCACAGAACTTATGTAGAGGACAGTAATTTATAACATAATGTAGTTGTAGTTGACCACTTGAATGACTGACGCATATGTAAATCATGCTCGCATTCGAACTCACTTTATTTTAGAGCAATTAAATAAGTCAATACCTAATATTAAAGTTAAGGAACTAATTGAAGGATAGATATGTTTTTGTACCTGCAAATCGTAGTTAGCCTCAGCAGCTTTGGTACCGCCGTTTGCAAGCAAAATCCCATATTGTGGTGCACGCATGCAATATCGCAAAGCATTGTTAAAATCAATGTTACATGGAACACGGTGCAAACATTTCAATTTGAAACTCTTAGCACGTTTGTTACCTAATTCTCTTTTAATAAAAGAAAAAACAATATATTCACAAAATGCCCCATTCGGGTAATACCTTAAAATATAAACAAACAAACTTCAACGTATGTTACATAAAATAGCTCTCTAGATAAAAAAAACGGCCAAGATTGTGTCGGACATGCCAAAATTTAGAACAAAATATTGTATGTAATTGATAAACTTCAAAATTACTGGACAGATTTCAAAAAATCTTTTTCGTTTAGAAAAATTCAATATCATGAGTAACATAGGCTGCGTTTTTCAATTCAATTCAATTCAATTTATTTATTTCAGATATTTAAAATCCATACAGTAGGTACATAATATTAATAAACAAATCACATTCCAAAATCATTACATCATTCACAATATTATTTAATCAAATCCAATCATAGTTAGTAAGCTTATAGACTAAGTGTTAGTAAATGGCGTACGTCGAGGCGCCTACAGCATAGTGTGGACCCGAATCCACCTCTCCGTGAAGGGAGAATCCCACCTGTATACTAGTGCGCGCAGTATCCTGTTAGGGCTGCCGTGGACACGGGCATGTATCGAGGCACACCTTTTTCGAATGAGAGCTGGGAAGCTATCAACGTTTGCCTCAGCAAACATCCCGGACGCACTGCACCTCCACGGCAGCCCCATCAGAACCCTAAACGCGTTGTTGTATTGGACCCGCAGGTCGCTGTATGCCCGCTGTGTAAAGCTAACCCAAAGGCTGCACGTGTACAATGACTGGCAGAATGCTTTAAATAGCGTCACCTTCACACTCTTGGTACACCGCGCAAACCTACGGGCCAACATGTTACCACGAGCAGCCAGCGACCTGCGTTCCCTGTCAATGTCCTTGTTGTCCCTCAGATCCTCAGTAACCCAGTGGCCCAGGTATTTAAACTCTTTAACTCTACGAAGGAGAGTGCCGTCAAGTGATACAGATGGTACAATATCGTTGTATTTATTTCCAGCTTTAAACAGCAGCAACTCACTTTTCTTCACGTTATACCTGAGCCCATGGGCCACCGCATATGACTCACACATTCCAACAAGTTTCGCCAATGCTTTTATTGATGGGCTCAGAAGCACCATGTCATCAGCATAGCTCAGATTATTGAGACATTCTCCTCCTACATGACATCCGACCATGGTACTACTGAGCTCATCAATAAGCTGGTTCATGTATAAGTTGAAGATTTTGGGAGAGGTCAGTCCACCTTGTCTCACCCCGCACTCCAAGGTATACGCGTCTGAATAAGAGCTACCCCACCTTACCCGGTTCTCCTGGTTTTGATACCAATACCTAAAAGTGCTATTACTTCGACTGGTATGGTAGTTTGTTCCATCTTTTCCAAAGAATGTCATAAGATACAAGGTCGAAAGCCTTGGACAGGTCCAGGAAAGCCGCGTAAACTGGAGTACCTCTAGATATATAGTAATGGACAGTCTGCTTGAGACAGAGCACAGCACTTTCCGTTGACAGGCCCGGTCTGAAACCAAACTGTCTATCATTAAGAGTAATGTGCATATCCAGCTGTCTGTCAAGCAAACTGTCCAGAACCTTTGCAATTACTGTTGCAAGGGAAATTGGTCTGTAGTTAAGGAGGTCTGAGGGATCGCCTGTCTTATTCTTCGGTACTGGTACGACTGTAGTGTACATAAGCTTAGCAGGGAGATGACCATGACCCAGGCACAGCGAATAAAACATTGCCAACACTCTAGTCAAATGGAAGCCCGCATACTTAAGGTGCTCATTGCTGAGGAAGTCAAAACCAGGCGATTTACCACCTTTCATTTTCCGGATGACATTGGCAACTTCCTTTCTAGTAAATGACACAGTTCGTGTAGGAGCATTGGGCGCAGCAGTGAGCACCCCTTCAGCAGGACCTAAAGATGACTGCACACAGAAATGCTTCTGGAAAGCTTTTGCAATTTCTTTAGGGTCGTGGTATCCAGCCACACTTACTGGGAGAGATGGCCTAATGTTTAGTGCGTTTGTTTTCTTCCAAAATTTACCAAAATCTTTATCTGCGTGGTGTTTTGCAATTGTGTCCATTTTAATCTGTTGTTCGTTTTTATGGCACCATTGTGCTTTGGACTTAAAAACACGCTTCGACTCACGCATATTCTGATAAACTTGGCCAGAAGTAGGTTTACCACACATTATCCACGTTTTATAATACAATTGAGCCGTAGTATGAACGTCACGCACGTACTTGTTCCATCCTACAATACGTTTCCACTTCTTTTTCTTATTAGTATGTTTACAAGTAGTTATGGCAGATTTCGTTAAAATACAAACAATGTCATCATATAATTCGTCAAGCAGTATCTTATGGCTTAAATCTGAACAAATACCGTCCGCACAATTGCCAAAAGCTGGATTAAAATCAATGTCCCTGAACTTAGAGTTACATAAATCATGGTACCTATTTGTCTGATCAAGATCCCGTGATCCCCATTTGATTAAGTTATTATCAATCTCTGGCAAGTTTATTTTTGGTTTTATAAATTGTATGTTACAATTAAGCAGCACAGGGTAGTGATCAGACACATAGACGTCATCGAGAACCCTAGCACAGACAGCTGTTACCAAGGGTTTTACCAAGGGTTCTCAATTTTCTTTTTTTTATAATTAGTGATATTTTTTGTATTCCATGTTGGATAAATATTTAGGAGTTTATGAGATTCATTCGGGAAATCGGTTGCAATAGGTGAAATCGCTGGACCGGCACTGTACTACTAAAGTGGAATACACAAAAGGCTCAAAAGTATAACTTTTATGGCCACTTCTGCTAACACATGGACAACAGACATCGAGCAGTGGCCTGGAGTTACACCAACACCTACTACTATAGTATACCTGTTGTGGACCTCTAAGGCTTCATCCAAAGTAAGGAAATGACTCTGTAGCAAAAGGTGTTTACATGATGGTCCAAAGCGCTTTTGCTGGTATTTAGATATCGAGGGTTATCAGATCCAAACACGAAATGCCGAGTGGTAGCGGCTAAGAATTCTGCCACCCCTATTCTACTCAGGGTGTTTCGTAAAAGGCGACGTAGAGTTTTTGACCTTGGCTACAATAGGTATCTGCCGAACACGGTCAACCGAGTGGTGGCGGTAATACTACCTACGAAAGCATTCCCAAAGAGGGTTGAGTCAGGCAGCCGGCCGGTCGAACATGATTTTGTGTTCATACAAAACATGTTGCGCTGACTCCAAATTGGGATAAGAGCAGGAAGATGATTGTTATCGGATCCAAAGACCCATTTAACTGGAAACATTTAAATTCTATCTAGATATTTTTTTCACTTATCCGGTGACATTTTCAAATTCACGTTTCTACGATCTATCTTGCACCAAAACTGCACTACAACGAAATTAATAGTCACGGATAGATACGGCACAGACGGACAGACGGGCATATTAACTACAGTTGACGGAATGATAAGGGTTTGTAGTTTTACTACGATACCCTAAAAACTAGTTCAATGCCCTTTCGAGTGCCTTCTGTAGGCGCAATGTGTTCCTATTTGATATGTCAATATGTATTAGTTTTCAGAGACCGAGGTTTGGTTCAACTTTATTTGTGTGGTAAAAAATATGTATATTTAGGGTTACTCACTTCGGATTCGTTTTGTCGTAAAATCTTTCGAATAAAAGTTGACAGCTGCGTGTTGAATCATTAACGTTTACCTAGATCAGTTTTTACATGGCCATGCCATGCACGAAATATGATAGATTACAAAGAACTACGGAGGTACTAAGAAAACCGAATAGGTATCTACTTTTTACAGAAGGTTCCCTTGAGCCTGCTTTTGATTGACGCTTCTTACGCAGTAAAGGTTTCGTCCTACTAACTGACTGTCACACACAACGCGGTACGGTACGGTGTGCGTATCTACTTGTAATAAATACCTCTACATTCATGAGTTTTTTAGACAGTAACTACCAAACTTAAACTTCGCAAAATGTCGACTTTGTAAAATGTTAACGTTGATAATTATTAAGGTAAGTAGGTACAAATTAGAATATTAGGTACAAGTTGTCAAAAATGCAAAATAATACTTTAAAAGTTTCCTAGAGTTAAAAGAACTGGGGGTCTAAAACGCATTGCATATTTTTGAGATAAATGTGATTTTAGTTGACAGCTGTCATCTGAAACTGAAATGTAGATTTTGAAGTATATATCTTAAGAATACAAGACCTGCAACTTTCTCCAAGAAACTGGTAGTTTAGCATACACAGTTATCGAGATATGAAGTAGTAAGTGAGTCATCTGTCTGCGCCCCGCGCCGTCTCCCTAATTTGTGATTTAGCTTCGCAAATGTCGGTAAAGGTGGTATAAGAATCGCACGCGCCGCTCGAACATATGTTTCCATTCATACGAGACTAATGCAAAAAATACCATAACATCAAGGTGCGTTATCTATTTGACTTTTTGCATCTACTAAACAGCTTTTAGCTACTTACTAGTTTTTCATTAGTTTTTTGCCAATTTTAACCAATCTTTTTACCGCGTACGTTTTTTCACTTTAGTCTAGAGCTGCAAATAACTTACATGCCTTTTGTTTTTTATTTTAAATATCTCTCGCCTTTCGTCTATTAATAGGCAGCATGGTAGCATGTGTCAGAAATTTGGAACTAAATATTTTCGCCACAAATATGTGAATTTATCTATCTGACATTTGTTAAAATAACTGTTATCGCCATTTCTTTTGTGACATGCGTTACAGGAGATGTTTTAATTTTTTTTGTTAGGTAATCTATTTATACAAAAATCTATTGCTTGCACGGAATACGGTTCCTTAAATTACCAAATTGTCTTTTGCGTTTTCGTAACAGTAAGACCATTCTTTTGTGTTATGGAAATGAGCTTTATACAACTCCGTCATCGATTTATCGAACTCAAGTTAACTTTTTTTCATCTGTAATCTAGTAGGGTATCCTTGAACAGGTCTTGTAAAACTACGGGGTTTGACATAAAAAGGAATAAAATGTAATGTTCCTGTGGCGAGATAGGTATATAATGATTTAATCCTCCCCGTACTGTTACAAGACCTATTCAACGATACCTTCCAATATTACAGATGAACAAGAATTAACTTGTGTTTGATTGAAAGATTATAATTAATTATATATAACAGTATAAATTGTTGATGAAATTCAATGGAACTCATTGCCATAACCCAAAAGAAGTCTAACTCTAACAAATACGCAAAAGACACAGAGTAACAATTTGTTTATTTAAGAAACCGCATTCCGTGCAAGCAAAACACTTTGTTAACCCCTCAACCACAGTGATTACGTGTTAACCCTGAAGGGGAAACAAGGAGGGTTAAGAAACCCTCCGTCTTGAGACACTGTGTCTGAGCGCCGTGAACGGCGTAGGGTGTGGTGTCAGTACTAGCGATTATAAAGGATTTAAAAAAGTTCCTTTATCGTATTAAATACGTAAAAGTAAAAAATGGAGCGTTGGTTTTCTAAAGCACCAAAAGCATTAATCATTTATCAGTTTACGGTATAAAATGTGTATAAAATAATAAGAGGTATTATTAATTAGGTATCTCTTTTCTGTAGGTATACTTAAACAAGATTGGTTAATAACACAGTGTTCCAAAGGAAAAATGGTTGCAATGGTTTTCATTTATCACCTTACGGTATAAAATGTGTATAAAATAATAATAGGTATTATTACTTAGGTATCTCTTTTCTGTAGGTATACCTAAACAAGATTGGTTAATAACACAGTGTTCCAACGGAAAAATGGTTGCGATCGCTGGGCGGGCCACCAGTATAAAAATAATTTTCTATACAAAATTCTGTAACTGGTTTTTCTAGGGGTGGATTGAAAGGGGCTAATGTTAAAAAAATGCTATATTCCCATTTTATTAAAGAAAGTCACGTCAGTAGGTACCTAAATTAACCAAAAATCAAATATTATTGATTGTCGTCGTCACTTGCACCACACCTTGTAATACTTAAGTGGGTGTTTTCTGCTCAAGCGAGCGCGACATGTGTTCCTTAAACTGTTGATCGTCGTGGGAGGGTTCCTTGTGATCGGATTTTATTGCCCTTCTCATCAAGTGACTTATCGATCATATAGCACAAACATTTTAAAAAACACTGCAATATTTTTTTTAATAATAAGACGATAAACCTGAGGTGTCTTAAGAGGTTTCACTAGTAATAATAATAATAGTAATATTCGGATGGAAATAACGCTACGGGTTATAAAGTACACTATTTAACCTGAAACTCAGTTGGCGTGGCATACCTATGGCATGCGGCAAGTTCTATAAGAAATGAAATATCCATTCGCCTCCTCGATAACCTACTTTAAATGTCGTCACGTTCTTTTTCTGTTTTGGTAGTCCTGTCCTACGTATAGATAATTTAATCTATTCAACTGTCTAATATCTACAAACGAGGAATTCGCTTGTGTTTTTATGGAGAATATGGGAAATGGCTCTAATAATTTTCATTAACTTTTGTAAGTACTTAAGGTTTTCGTGGCTATAAATCACTCCCACTAACTATTCTTAAAAAATAGTATGCTCGGTCAACCAGCTTCTATTAAATAATACAGTAAAAGTACCTTTATTTTAATGGAAACCAATCAGATTGACAGTCCGATACGTTCTTCCTAGAACAACTCGTCCAGGAACAAAATAAAATAGCAACAAGTAGATGATTTTTCTCTCCATTTCGTCATATCAGTTGAAATTCGTTTTATGAGGTAGCGAAAAAAAAACAGTATTCTCTTTTTTACTGAAAACATTATTTAAATTTACATTAAAATAAGCTCTCGCTTCCGGCCACCGGGAGAAAGTGAAATTGTATCGATAAAAATATTAATTGACTTTCTCTTCACGCTTTTTGTGGAATAATATCCAGATCGGATTTTTATCAATCAGATAAATTCTGTTAACACCCTATTATTTTTTAAACGCTCGAAAGTTAAAATTAATTTTGGACGGGAATTTATATTGGTTTTTCATAAAGTTTCATGAATTAATGTTATAGATCTACCGACAACAAACGCCGCATTTAACGCACCTTTATCCTAGGTTTTCTTTTCGGTGATATTGAGCAATGAATACGAGTTAAGATTGACAAACTTGGGTAGGTACCTACTACTAATTAAACAACATGTATCAGTCATTGTGTAGGTTAAACAAGTAAGTCGAGTAAACCTATATAACTTGTAAATATATGGTTTATCAATAGGTAACACATAATGCCCACATGGCCGTACAGTAAAACTACGTGCCTCAACTAGCATCTACTGAACGAAAGTTGGTACAGTCCACAACAAAAGTGCTCCGGCGGCAACAAAGAGGCACCTAATCATTCGCGTGCTCGCTGCGTGGTGGCCCCGTTCCACACAATGTGCTGATTAAGAGGATTGTCTCCATCTCCTCGGTATATTAAAACCTTCTTCAATGCACATTTGCACAATTGTACGATCGCGCAAACGTGAGCCATATGCTTGGGATTTTATACACATTTTACTGAGAGAAAGTTTTGCGCGTTTTGTTTTAATGTTGAGCCTTTTTGTTATTTTTCGCTTTGATTTTTTGTTGTTGTGGTCGCTTGTGTGTTACGTTAATTACATTCCTTGTAATACTTAATTCAATTTAGTCAATTGAATTACTTTACCTATAGAAGGTTGTACTTACGAATTATATTAGTCACACTAAATTTGACCAAAGATCATCAATTTAAAATAGAGCGCCTAAGTACCTATACATTCACAATTGCGCACTACTTCATAAAATAAAATAAAAACTTTAACACATCACTACAATTTCACATTGAGTTCAGTATTAGGCAACTGAAGTCGTAGCTGTCGCAGTAATCGCAAAAAAGAACAAACAACGACAAAGGCGAACACGCGAGAAAATATAAAAAGAAAAAAAAGGAATCAAGTCGCAAAAAGAAGGCATACATGACACGGACGTCACTGGCAACTAATTAAAAATATAGACAAAGACAAAAGCTGCGCCTACGTTCCTTTATTGCGGAAAATCATTTGGGAAAGAAAAAAGCCGGGAAAAAACACAATAAAGATACAATGTAAACAAGTTAGGGTGTACTTGAGTGGCTCATTACGTAGGAGATGCGCCGGTATTAGTGTGTGGGCCCATTGTACCACCCGACACCGACTAACCGACGACGATACGTTAATCTTTCGGAGTGTTTCGTAAGTCTCGTTGCACGTCCCATGTATGTACGAATCATACGTTGTTAGATTACGTATCAAACTGAAATCTCAACTATCTTCCATAATCATCTCCTACTCATCTTCTTTGCTCTGATGTAACAACGGTTAGCTATGCTTCTCACAAGTGGAAATGTGTTCTTCTTTAAGGTTAAACCGTTGGGCTAACATAATTTAATCAGAAATATATTATTACTATTCACAGAGAACCAAAACGTCATTCTTACTATTCTTCAAAAATATTGTCCCTAAATAGGTATTTAACCCTGGAACCCTACTTGGAGTGCTTGAGCACCCCACAGCATTTTCTTTAGTCAGTAATTTAATTGATTGCAAAAGCACTGACTTGACCTGGAATGTAATTTTGTCTCAGTCGATTAGCGTTTGAATGGTCAGACTTGCGCCGACCGCCGTAAGTGTGCAAGTGGTGCTTTAAAAAGCTAGGCAAATGCAGGGATATCAGAGAGTCAAAAACAGTGTAGGGTTCCAGGATTAAGAATGCTGATCTTTGTTCCGATATCGGAAGATGGGCAATGCGACCGCGGCGCAGCTCTCGCGCGGCTCAGCCACACGGCGCGGCTCATGGCTCGGCGAGTCGGCGGCGGCGGGCGGCGGGCGGCGGGCGGCAAGGCTTTGTTTAACCTATTTCGGTTTAGACACGCTTTTATTGTGATGAGATAGCTTTCAATTAATTACGCTGGTGCGTTTAGTTGCATGCGTAGAAACGTTTAGTCATAGGTTTAGTCTTTAGTAATTTCAGTTTTCAGGTCTAGAACTACTTAATCCATCCATATCCGTAGTTAATTCGTTTTTTTTTTCGAATATTTAACTTCGGCTCAACTTTCGTGAATTTGTTTTTTCAAAGCATTTTTCCCCTTAAATTTTATAATATGTACCTAGTTAAAATTATACCTAACTTTAATATCATCATCATCAGCCCACATCCACCCTCTGCAGGGTGTAGGCCTCTCCTCTGTTGCACCAATCCTCACAGGCGTAGGTATGCTAATCTCACCCAAAGGGATCCTGTCGACTTGGTATTGTCATCACACCAAAGGGCTTGCCTACAGACCTTTTCGCTCCCCTTGGCCATCACTCTGCGACATCAGCTGCTATCGTCCACCGTCTAGTGCTATAACATACTCGTATTCTGTATCACCATCCGTCTAGCCTCCTTACCAAGTGTCCTGCCCGCCTCCACCTTAATCACGTGATTCAGTTATCACTTGATTCAGGTATTTTCTTCAAATTTCGTCCTATGTCGATTTTTGTATAATTAACATTTGTATATTCAGTGCTCTCGTTTACATTCTTACTAAAAAAAACAGAAAAATGGTGGTAGTCTAAGCTCCCATTGACAAAGTCTTACCTCATAAGTCTACCGATTGAAAGTATGCTATAACGATAGATCATGTTTAGGAGTTCATTTTTTAGCCTGTAAAATGTAGCTGACCATGGAAACTGCCAATGTTGGAGCTGGCATATTATATATGGCTGTATGGGCTCCAAGTGATCCCAGGCCCCAGGTACCTACTCCGAGTACCAACAACCCGGTAGAGACTTTGTAAAATCATACTTGATAAAGCCATGCTTTGTTTCTTCCAGTGCAGTTAGAGCTTTCATATAAAACATTGCATTACTTAATCACTGTGCTTTCCCCCATTGAGAGTTACCGAGCGTGACTTGGACCGGAAGCTCACCGCTTCCGTGCGCTATGGCTCCGTTTCCGGCCCGGGCCGTCACCAGACCGGCCTATCTAGATCTTGTTAGTTATTGTAATGAGGGAAAAGAAACACGTGTTGCATTCGACACCTTTTGCAACTGCTAATTTGAAGCTTCTAAAAAGTCGTTATTAAGAAAATATAAACCGATTCGAAATACATGCAGCACAAGTGTGGGTGGGGATCGAATCCACGACCCCTAGAATAGCAGGCACGGGTACTATCCACAACACTACACCATAGAGCCAGCTATATATAGTACTTTTTCTATTTACATGGAATAGTGAGATTTCAGTTCTTTAAATCCTCCTCCTCCTCATTTTTCGCTCTTTTCATAGTGCCCTCACTGATAAATTTAAAAAAGAATACCTTCAATTTATTATTCATATAGCAAAGGAAATAGCAAGTGCGGCACTTGCCGTACATCCTGCAACGCAAGTCCTGTCGTCACACGATACTATAATTATATGTTTTCCGCGCATCTCTTTTGTGGCGCGGTATGTTGCGCTTGGAGCTTCCTGTCTTGCGTGTACATATTAAGGGCATGGCGCAAGGTACAAGTTTACAGTTTTATTTTGTAATACTAAGGGTTGACCCTAGCGATTTAGTTTGATAAAATACGTTCAAAATACATATTTTTCATTTAGGACTTACGTTGTTAATAAAATCACTTCGATGTGACGGGAATGAAGAACAAACGTGTACCTACCTACCTATAAAATAAAAAAAGTACCTATGATTAGTCACACAGCATAAATCATAGAATAATAGGTACAAATCATAGAATAATAGGACTGTTTGTGTTAAAAAAAAATTAAAAAAAAAAAAAAAAAATTAGCAGACGGCCGATGTGGCGCAGTGGTAGTGCGACTGCCACTGCCACATGATTGTCTGAAAAGAAAATGCTCGTCATCGGCCCCGGTTGCTATCAATGATTACTTAGACGGTGGTTACACAACCATATCTGAGGCCTGCTACTTGTAGTAAAAACTCTGCCACCAGGGTTCATCGGGTCGGGTCGCTGGCTGGGCAAATCGGTGGTCCGCACGAAGAGACAGAGTGTACCTACACAATTTCGTATTTTGAACACGAGAGCACGCTTTTCACTGTGAAGGAATCTGTATGCAGCTGTTTACGTGCACGCTTCCGCTTATGACTTGGAGCATGGCATAATGAATGTATGCAGTTTAATTGAAAGGGTGGCTCCGATTTAATTTATTTATTGATGGCAACTTGTTTGTCCACTCACTAATCGCGATGCGGTATATTTTGCGTGACGAAAAAAAAACGGGGGTAACTTGTAGATTATTTTATAAAGATTTTCTCTCGAGTGTCCCGTTTTTGAGATAAGTATCTATTAGCGTTTAATCGGGACCCAAATTCTTCACAAAACATTTTAAAACATTCATCCAAAGGTGAAGGTGAGGTAAGGTTGTTAAGTTAAAATAAGAAATATGGCGACGATGACTAGGAAAAGAATGGAAAATGTTGTCTTACTGACATAAATATTTATAGGTAACTAGAGGATGTTGTAATCACATGGGACATCTGATTAACATGAACTAAAATGAATTTGTAGCCCAAACCTGAAAAAAACTTTATTTTCGATATGAAACGTATAATTTTTTCAGTAATAAATAATATACTAAGCGTTAATTAAGCCCCAGAAACTTAAAACTAAATTTTAGCAACAATTTACACAATTAATTGGGCCACCAGTAAAGTTTTAGTTCCTTTCGATGGTATCATACAAAAACGTTATCTCCAAGGAAACAGAACACGTTTTAGTAAACCCACATGGTGCAGGTAAGAATCTTTCCGTAAAGAAAAAATTAAGATGACCTACTTCAATATTTGCACCTTTCATCGAAAGAGTTCTTTGACATGCTCCACCTTGCGACCACATGGTCTCAGACCATCTTGCACTGTCCTTTACACCCGCATCATATCAAAGATCGCATTTTTTTCTTCGCCATTTTGATTAAAATACTTAGAGAAAAAAATCCGCCAAGTACGAATCGAACTCGCGCATGAAAGGGTCCGTATCATTATTTCATAGGATCTAATAGTCACGTTTATTGTAAGTAAACGAACCCCTTTAGACATAAGATTAATTTTCTTACTATTAGTTTTTAATGTGGTCAAATTAAAACAAAATGTGAAAAATTTAAGTGTCTAATATTTTTTTTTTATAATTATTATTTATGTATAAATAATAATTACTAATTTAATACAGCAAAAGAAATACGTCTCTTGTGAACTACCTATCACGGTGTTTATGATACAGACTGAAAGACGCACAGCAGTCTCAGTTAGGGTACCATTTTTACACTTGGATGCGGAACCGTGACAGAATTATTTAGCTGCAATATGTGGGAATCTAATCATTATTGTGGTTCAATTAAATCAAATCATGTGTGATTGTTTCGGATTTCATCTAATGCATGATGACTTACCTATAAGGAACCTTACAATTTTATCAATTTCAAATATTATTACAAAAAAATCTGTATAGTTTCTTGATAAGTTTCTGAAACAATTATTTTGCGGTAAATATAACCTGATGTGACGAGATTCAAGATTCAAAACTTTTATTTCCAAGTAGATTCACAAAGAATACTTTTAGAATGTCAATATTAAACAAATCAAATATAATAAAAGTAGGTACATATAAAATTCAAATTATGATTAAGACGAAGTTACAATTGATTATGACAATTTTATACTCCTTGTAAGTCCTGATTTGGTATTCAAAACAAGTGCGTGTTTCTTGTGCTGCGCTGGAATTTCAGAAGTCCACGCATTTTTGTCATTAATATAATCATCTAACTTATAATAAGCTTTATAACATAAAGTTTTCTTAATAACAGACTTAAATTTACTTTCTGATAGACTTAATATATCTTCCGGTATTTTGTTATAGTATTGTATACTTAGACCTTGAAATGAAGTCCTAACTTTGGTTAGTCTAAACTTAGGTTGATCTAATTCATTTCTACTCCTTGTATTGCGGTTATGCCTTTCATAATTTCTAGTGAAAGTATTTATATTCTTTCTGACGTACATGATATTTTCGTAAATATATTGGCATGGTACGGTCAAAATATTAATTTCTTTAAACAGTTCTCTAAGGAGTCACGACTGCAAAGTTTATAAATTGCTCTAATGGCCCTTTTTTGAAGTACAAAAATTGTTTCAATATCAGCGGCGCGACCCCACAACAAAATTCCATAGGACATAATGCTGTGAAAATAACTAAAGTAAACAAGTCGTGCAGTTGCAATATCCGTAACTTCTCTAATTTTACGTACCGCATAGGCAGCCGAACTTAATCTTCCCGATAAAGATGTAATATGTGGACCCCATTGTAGCTTTGAGTCAAGAGTAATCCCTAAGAAAACTGTGCTGGTAGTAAATTCTAATTTTTCATTATTAAGTTGTACATAATTACTCGATGAATGTACTACATTTGGCAAAGTAAATAATACACATTTTGTTTTCTTCGCATTTAGAACTAAATTATTTGCAGTAAACCAACTATGAATTTGTCCAAGAGTGTGATTTACCTCGTCATAATTCTGTGCATGTCTATCAACCTTAAATATAAGGGATGTATCATCAGCAAATAATACAATCTTGGACAAGTTCTGTACCATGTAAGGCAAATCATTTATATAAATTAGAAATAAAAATGGTCCTAATATAGAGCCCTGAGGCACACCAATTTTAACACGAGACCCTGTGATTTGGCGCCATTTATTTGGACCTTTTGAGTTCTATTATCTAAATATGAATTCATCAGTTTTAGAGCTGTGTTTCGAATACCGTAATGGTCTAACTTTAGCAATAAAGTTTCATGATCTACGCAATCAAACGCTTTGGAAAGATCACAAAAAACACCAATGGCATCCTTTGATTCTTCCCAGGCATTAAATACATGTTTCATCAGAGCAACACCAGCATCTGTGGTACAACGTCCCTTTGTAAAACCGAATTGTTGGTTGTGTAACAAATTGTTTCTATTAAAATGGGACAGCATTTGATTGAGTATGATCTTCTCAAATACTTTGCTCAGAACTGGCAGAATAGATACAGGTCTATAGTTACTGGGATCTTGTCTGTCGCCAGCTTTAAACAGCGGAACTACCTTGCTATCTTTCATTAAATCGGGAAAGATGCCATGATCAATACAATCATTAAAGATATCAGCCAAATATGGCGCTAACAATTCAATCACTGATTTACAAACTTTAACTGACATGCCCCATAAATCTTCGGTGCTCTTAACCTTAATATCTTTAAAAGTTTTTAAAATACACTGTGGACTAACATGATGAAATTTTAATTCCGAATTGCAGACATCTACATTTTGTTTCAGTAAAATAGATGAAATTGATGGTGAAGAGTTCAGTGATTCAGTCGTTTTTAGCGGTATATTTGTGAAAAATGACTCAAACTCCTGCGCTACATCTGAATTTGTACTAATCATGCCGTTGTCAGTATTAAGGAAAAGTTATTTTCGCGTGGCTTAGTTTTACCTGTTTCGCTATTAATAACTTTCCAGACAGCTTTAATTTTATTGCCTGAAGACTTTATTTTATTACTAATAAAATTTGCTTTAGCAATTAGACAAGCTATCTTAAAAGTTTTGGAATATTTTTTTACCAGCTCATTAAAACTGCCATCAGTTGTCATGTTTTTAAGCTCGTAAAGTTCAAAAGTCTATCTCTGCTAATCCTAAGACCTTTGGTCGCCCAATCACAGAATTTAAATTTCGTATTAATTTCTTTTGTGTCTATGTTAAAAATCAGTTCAAATTCTTCACTTAATAAATTAAAAAAGTCTTGGTATAAGGTATTAGGATTATCTAAGTTATAATTATGGAATGGTAATTTCTTCATCAATACATTTTGGTATTTTTCTAACCTACTAGCAGTGATGCGCCTGGTTTCTATTTTGATGGTTTTAATATGGAATTTGAACGGAAATAATACGGATTGACCCTTGTGATCTGACTGAAGAGAATTAATAATGCATTTATCTACAGGGTCACAATCACTAAATACATTATCAATACATTTGGCAGAAGTAGCCGTCACACGAGTAGGCTCATAAAATACATTAGACAAGTTAAATGATTTAAAAAGACCTAAAAATTTATCACTGAACGCATTTCTTACTAACATTAAAGTCTCCAGCAACAATAACATGTTTATTTGTTTTTGTGACTAATTTGAGTACATCTTCCATAACTTCTAATAATGTAGTAAAATTGTTAGCTATAGGCGGTCTGTATACGCATACTATAACATGACTTTCCAGCTCAACACAAGATAACTCAGTACAACTCTCAACCGACAATCCAACAACATCCTTACGTTCCTTGAATTTAATATTATTTCTAATGAGTATTAATGAGCCTCCATGGATTGCGGATTTTCGGTTGAAAGAACTGGCAATACAGTAATTTTCATAATTTATTAAAATGTCATGATCATTTTGGAAATGTTCTGTAAAGCAGACTACATCATAGTTATGCTTTTCTAAAAACAATTCAATTTCCAATACCTTGCTGGAAAAGCCCTGAATATTTTGATGTAAAACTTGTAATTGATGACGAAAATAACTAGATACCTTCACATTTAAAATTAAAATAAATTATAACCGATACTTCAAATAGGTGCCACATGGCTATGAAGAAAATACATAATTATCTGCTCTACATACACACATCACGCCTTAGGACATGCAGAGCGTCAAAAAAAATATGGTCGTTTTCGCCACGTCTGACAAATATTTCAAGGCTTTTTCAGAAATAGTGTGTATCACTGTAGTTGTAAAATACATGATGAAACCCTCAAGTTCCTTAGTCGCCCTTTACGACAACCACGCGAATGAAATGGAGTGATGCTATTCTAAGCCGGCATAACACAGCAAAAATAATAGCGCACAATAAAGCTAAGATTACAGCTCTAGCAGAATCCATTGTTACGATATTCGATCAATTGTATAGCCCCCTACATTAAATACTTTCTAGCGTAGTACTGACGGGAACAATAGCGTTTGGAGAAAGGGGTCGGTTGCACCTTTGCTTGTCGTCATCTCCTGCGGGTCTCATTTCTGTGGACGCGACGCGTGCCCGCCAGACCGCTTGCCCGGTGTGTGCTTATTAATTTATTATTATTTTCACTTATCACACTGACACTTTCAATTCCAAGTAATAAGACGCTTAATAAGAAGAACATTGAAATTCAAACTGACTGCTACATAATTTGGTATATGTAAGTATATTTAGATTCTACAATCTATTCCGCACTTATGATGCAAAACACACGATGCTAGGTCATCTTGTTGATAAATTAGTTACAACTTCATCACACTGGCTGGTGGTTACCAAATCAATATTCAGTCTGGTATGTTTCTTTAAATCAATAACAAATCCTATCACACACCACACATAAGAACAGATGTGAAATCAATACGGCGATAAATTTGCATTCATTTCTAAATTGAGCTTGTGAGATTAATTGTTATTTAGCAAGAAACAAAAATTGTTTTAGATATAAATAACTTTTATAGCTGTCTCTGTAAAAACGCTGATTAACTTCGACCAGTTAGTCTTAGCTTCGGAACGAAACCTTTGGTCTGGACAATTCATATAAATCAAATAGATTTATCACAATGTAAGTTGTTAACTCTAATTATTATTATGTAAACATTATGTAAACATTTCATGCTTTTATAAAATATTCACTGGTGAAAATATTTGACTTTAATGTAATATTTCATACGTCATTGTTTAACATTATCTGTGCTGTTGAGTTTCTAAACGAAACTTACCAAGTGTCATTCTTGTTTTGATGTCTCATTTTTAATTAAATCGTTATAGAAGAAAGTATAAAATATGAAATAATTGTTGTTATCTAGATTAATAGTTTTAAGGAGGTTCTGGTGTGACTTACTTCAGATTTATCAAGATAATCTACTAAAATTTACGTGTTTGTTTAAAGTGTTGTGATTGGTCAGAAGTAGGTCACTCGCCGGTGCGGGACGGTGGCGGGGACCGCCGCCAATTCCCGCCGGCGCGGCAGTTAGAATTTTATCGTGAAAAGTGTGAATCTGTCTTCAGTTACGTAATTTGTTTAATTGATTTAAATTAATAAGTAATAACTAATTAAATAGAAGTTGTGCGTTATGTTCCTGATGTTACTGAAGTTAAGTACTTTCCTATAATCTATTATTTTATTTGTTTAATGTTGTAGCTATGTACATTTATTTGCTGGTGCTAATTTGTGTCTAATTAATTGCCGAAGCCAGTTTCTGTAATTAGCTTTTAGTTATTTGAGATGAACATTGTTGTATTTGCTTGTATTGTTAACAATTTAAAAAGAGGTTATGCCAAAGGAGTTTCTTGGCCAGGTTCTTTTCTCCTTGGTGGCACGTTGCTGAACCTGGTGAACATATTGGTAAATTCATATGTAAAGTTTGGTTGACATATGATTCAATAAAATCAATATGTTCTTACTTTTTCTGTTTCAATTATTAAACTACCTTCCTTAAATAAATAAATAATTAATTTACAAGTCAGATAAATAATTTCATGAATACAGTCCATCCTGACATCTAAGATAAATAGATTAATTAAGGTTCCATCCAGACTTTCAAATGAAACAACACAAATACATTTTAAAGCTTTATTTACACAAGTAGCTTTTGCCTTTACATAATTTACACAAGTAGCTTTTGCTTTAACATAAATTTATGCATAACATATACCTTTCCTCTCACTCTGAATCTGACATCAGAAGCGGGATAAAATCCTAGCCACTGTATATTAATGCTATGTATTTTTCAGCTTCATGGAACCATGGATAATGTCTTCTGTCACGCCCAGTAAATAAACGATGACATTACGCTTGCTGACTGCTGGTGGCTCACAAGCTACTGTAGTACCGGATCCTGCTTGATGTGGTGACACTTGCCAGTGGAAGAACATTAAAAACGAAGGACAAGATTTTGGTTTTTTGTGCTGTGATCAGAGGTATGTAGGTTTACCTTCTTATTGTTCCGAGGACGTGCCACTGTCGGTCTACCTGTTGTATTTTAGATCTTTTTGACGTTATCTACCTCAGTTGTATTATATTATGTGTTTTTTTTTCTTTCCTCTCTTGTGTTGTAAGATAAAAGACAATATTGTATTTTTTGAAAGCATATTTGGGTCGGTTATTACAGTTAAGTATATCATGATTATGGACGACCTAGTTGAGTGATAAATGAACATAAAAGCATAAAAGTCAAAAAGTTTTTGTTTCATGATAGGGCACCAACACAATTGCCTTGCACGTCAAGTTTAGTGATTTAAAAGTTCATTTACTCAAGTTTTTTTTTTGCGTCTACGTTCGTTCAACATATATATTTTTTTTTTGTTTGTTCACGTGATACAATTTAAAAGATTGATTTTAGTCAGGTATGACCGAGCGTGTTTCGATACATGACTTTTTTTTTATTATTCAAGTGAATTGGTTTTTATTCAAGTAATGTGTTGTGCAGTGGTTAAGAAAGCTAAGGTTTCAGTTTGTTCAATTTTACGATGGTTAATTATACGGTCATTATATGGTTAATGACAATATATTTTTTTTTAGGACCTATCTATTTTTCTATTTCAATCGCAAGTTATTTTCGTTCTGGCATATGTTACTTTTGTGAATAGTATCATGATATTCAGGTTAAGCAAGTTTAGTGCTACATGATTCAACTTGCTAGCTTTATTGATGATGGTGGTTTACATGAAACAAAATAAATATTTATGTGTGTAAAGGTCTAAAAGTTCCATCCGTAGCGATCCTACCGTTGGGCTGCCTTGTTAGAAAAATATATAGTATAGTTTAAGTTAGTCAACAAAATTGAGTTATGACCCACCTTAAGCTCATTTTCGAACAGTTGCTCAAATTCAATAAAGTTAAAATTTGCGCAGCAATAACATGACAACATGGTAGTTTGTGATTGGTTTATGATTATGATACTCAATGGTATCACCCTGGAAAGAAAGTAGTGTAGTTTGACACTTTTAAACAAATTATTAGCCATGTAGGTCAAAAATCAATTTTGTTAACTATAATATAAATTGAGGAATTGTTCAAAATTATGAAAAAGGAAATAAGGAGACCATACGAGAAAAGATAAAACAAAATGGTGGAGGATAAAATTGCAAAAGATGAAATGGCAAAAAAAAATAAAAGATGTCATGGTAAAAGATGTAATGATAAAAGATGTTACGGTTAAAGAGGTCTTGGTTTAAGATGATGTGGCTAAAAATTAAATTGAAAACGATAAAAATGTAAAAGTTAAAAATGTAGAAGATAAAAATGTAGAAGATAAAAATGTAAAAGATAAAAATGTACAAGATTAAAATGTAAAAGATAAAATGGTAATAGATAAATCGGATTTGGTAAACAAAAGGAGATAAAATTTGTGCGACTGATGGGAATAGAAGATAAAATAATGTTGTTGATGTAGGTAGAAGATAGTAGAAATTGTATTGGGCTGGCTTAGAAGTTTTTATGTATTAAGTCATGAATTTGAGATGGAATGGAATGGATGGAATGGTGATAGATAAAAGAATTTAATACAATAATATAAAACAGTTCAATGTTATCGTAATCTTTATGGTTGAAAGAAATATAAACTTTTTATAGACTGGAGAGTTGGATTTGCAATAGAGTGAGAAGTATAGGACGACGTTGTTTTTATTACAGTTGATTGGACATTAGAAATGCAAATGGCTTTGTAGGGTGTTTATAAAAAGTAAAAGATATACATTTTGGATGATAAAGGTTTTGAATGGAGACTTTTATTGGTTCTTGAGGTCAGTGAGGTTTGTTGATTATACAAATTTAACTAAGGTCATGCTTCTTGAAATTTCGGTTTCCTCTGCAATCCCTGATTTATTTGTGTTAATCTTTTTTTTAGATTTAGGCGAATGGGAGTTTTCGTCTTATTTAAAAGCAATCTACTGGGGAATGAGGGGTATGATTTGTTGAAAGGAGTAGCGGAATGATGCTACGGTAAATGATTTGTATTGTATTTATGGGTGTTTCCAAAGTAAGAAATTATTTTATTCCGTATATCTTGTGACAATTTGATCATAGTTTCTTTAATGCTTTTTAATTTTTCTATTTGACTTCATGCTAATGCAGTGGTAAGTTGAAGAATTGACAACTTCTAGTTTGAAGAAATAAAAAAAAATTTGGTCATGAATAAGGAATTGGAATGCTGAGGGATAATTTATTTTTAATGAGGATTTTTTACATGAGAATGTTGATATTGTGAAAGCGTTTTACTATTTTCTAATTGGAAGTGAAAGGGAATATAAATTTTGAAAATTCGAGTCGTTGACTCCGATCTTAATGTTCATTAGGTTTGGATTTTTGAATTTTGCTTTGCTTCATGATCGGTTAGTGGTTCTTTTAGTTATGTTGTTTAAAGAAGTGTCAGTGGAATGAAATGAAACGTACATTTAAGTAAATTGGATTAGATAAAGAGGATGCATTGAATTTTTGATACCTTTGGTGGTGTTGTCTTTGGTTTGGTAATTTTAAATGATTTTTAATCGAAAGTTTATTGGACTGATATTTGTTCAAATTAAATAGATTTGAAGTTAGAGTGGAATTTCAAGACTGTTTATTTCTAGTAATTATAATTTTTTATTTCGATAGTTTATATTTAGTTGACGAATGTGAAAGTGTAAGGTTTCATGGATTTCTTCTCGTAATATTCTGGCTTTTATTTATTTTTGTAGTTGTTTTTCGTTGCTAAAACTGTTTTTATGTTGATCTCAGAATGATATAATTTGGGATTTATGATCAATCACTTGTGGTGAAGTTCAAGAATGACTCTCTTCTTCGAATTGTTTGACTGAACTTCTAACTATTGAATTTCTAACCTACGCCTGGACACTTTCAGTGGTAAAATTTATAAATTCGGCTTATAATATTTCGATATAATTATTTTATCTTTGTTTTGATATTTATCTTAATTTTGGGTTAAATTCTTATTTTTTCAGTTTGTTTGAGCCACAGGGCTGATTAGAATTTGGGTTGTATGGAGTGGACACAACTGCGGTATCTTTGGTCTGTGAACCATTGAAAAATTTTGACATGGTGGTTTTATGGGAGGAGTAACACTTGCTTTGTGTAGGTGACGAGAGGTATATTTGTGCTTGTCTCTTCATGTATCCTGTAGGTAAAACTGAATTCATTTCGGAGTAGTATTTAGTAATGCTGGGGATAGAAATGAATCGGTTGGGAAGTTTTGTGGTTCTGGCACAAGTTTAATAGAGAGTTTTGTAAATTGGAAGTACCTTAAGGTCGGCTAAGTGTGTGTTAATAGGGTCGTGTGATCTTGTTGGTAGAGAGATGTCTTAGCATAAGCTTATTTAGTATATGAAAGTAAAAAAAATACTTTAACATATTTTTAATTGGTATCATAATAAAAAATAAAAAAAAGTGAATTATTTGCAACAAAATTGTTTTAATGTATCAAATTAGTATATTGTATTGTATTGTATTAGTCTATTTTTATTAAGATAGTTTATTATAATGAAAGTAGGTGCTTGAGGAACGAAGCACAGTCAGAATGGCCGTGTGAGATTAATTGTTATTTAGCAAGAAACAAAAATTGTTTTAGATATAAATAACTTTTATAGCTGTCTCTGTAAAAACGCTGATTAACTTCGACCAGTTAGTCTTAGCTTCGGAACGAAACCTTTGGTCTGGACAATTCATATAAATCAAATAGATTTATCACAATGTAAGTTGTTAACTCTAATTATTATTATGTAAACATTATGTAAACATTTCATGCTTTTATAAAATATTCACTGGTGAAAATATTTGACTTTAATGTAATATTTCATACGTCATTGTTTAACATTATCTGTGCTGTTGAGTTTCTAAACGAAACTTACCAAGTGTCATTCTTGTTTTGATGTCTCATTTTTAATTAAATCGTTATAGAAGAAAGTATAAAATATGAAATAATTGTTGTTATCTAGATTAATAGTTTTAAGGAGGTTCTGGTGTGACTTACTTCAGATTTATCAAGATAATCTACTAAAATTTACGTGTTTGTTTAAAGTGTTGTGATTGGTCAGAAGTAGGTCACTCGCCGGTGCGGGACGGTGGCGGGGACCGCCGCCAATTCCCCGCCGGCGCGGCAGTTAGAATTTTATCGTGAAAAAGTGTGAATCTGTCTTCAGTTACGTAATTTGTTTAATTGATTTAAATTAATAAGTAATAACTAATTAAATAGAAGTTGTGCGTTATGTTCCTGATGTTACTGAAGTTAAGTACTTTCCTATAATCTATTATTTTATTTGTTTAATGTTGTAGCTATGTACATTTATTTGCTGGTGCTAATTTGTGTCTAATTAATTGCCGAAGCCAGTTTCTGTAATTAGCTTTTAGTTATTTGAGATGAACATTGTTGTATTTGCTTGTATTGTTAACAATTTAAAAAAGAGGTTATGCCAAAGGAGTTTCTTGGCCAGGTTCTTTTCTCCTTGGTGGCACGTTGCTGAACCTGGTGAACATATTGGTAAATTCATATGTAAAGTTTGGTTGACATATGATTCAATAAAATCAATATGTTCTTACTTTTTCTGTTTCAATTATTAAACTACCTTCCTTAAATAAATAAATAATTAATTTACAAGTCAGATAAATAATTTCATGAATACAGTCCATCCTGACATCTAAGATAAATAGATTAATTAAGGTTCCATCCAGACTTTCAAATGAAACAACACAAATACATTTTAAAGCTTTATTTACACAAGTAGCTTTTGCCTTTACATAATTTACACAAGTAGCTTTTGCTTTAACATAAATTTATGCATAACATATACCTTTCCTCTCACTCTGAATCTGACAAGCTCATAGACTATAGCGATATGCGATAGGAGGGTAGTGTTAAAAATGGTTTATTTAACTGCAATTTAATAGATAGAGGCCGCGAATTCAAAGCGAAACGCATCTGCTGAGCGTGCATCAATGGCGAAAGATGTTTCGCATGATCGATGGTAGGACTGAGTATTGGGTTTCGAACTACTTATATAAGATAATGGAATAGATATTAATGTTTTTTGAAATGGCCTTCCAATACCTACTTAACGTACTCGTAAATACTTATAAAATTTGAGCAACTTTCCAAATCAATACTAATTCTGGTTTAGTTGAATTTGAGTTAAGAAGGTAAGGGACGATCAGAAAACGGTTTCATAACTGAAGTTTAAATGAACTAGATGTAACTAACTGAACATGCGGCTGCATAGTACAACTCTAAGTAAACTCCATAAAACGGTGGCAAAATTATCGATCGGTGTGCATCCCCTCGATCTTACCGCTTACGGCAGCTGCTAGACTCCTGCGCAGGGTCAAAGGTGGCGAGGGGCGCATTGTGCCAAGTGCCCGACGAGTATGTCTATAGGATTATACGACGCCATGTTGGATCGATACCGGAACGTGTTCCAAATTCGTAAGTTGTTCTGACGAACTGAGGCTAGGAGGTGAATTAACTACTCTTTACTGATGGTGATGGTACTTATGATGTATTTTTTGGTTTTATGAATAGCTAAGTATTTTCTCAAACGTACTCGGATCTCAGATTTTAGTTAAATTCTGTTTTCATCGAGTAACTTTTGAAGTTATGAGCACCAAAGAATACTAAACTAACTATACAACTACCCACTTAGCCTACGGAAGCGTCTTAACGAATATGTATGTACTAAGTATACTTACCTACTCTTACAAGGTGTAACTCAAATCTGTGTTTCAACCGAAAAGCACACGGAAATGACATTTCTTATTCAAAAGCAAATTATGAGATGACCCGAGAAACACCTGGCCAATTGTCTTAGGCGCCATAAGAATGGACATAAAAAACGTGAAGACATTCGATACGCCCACAAAACACATTAAATCACCGGATCAAACAACATGTGCTTCGATATTATCTTTTACACACGTGTTCAGGGGATCTTCGTACAAAAACCACCTTATAAACTTCAGGTTAAAGATTCAAATTGTTCGATCGAAAGGTGTAGACAAAAACTGTGAATGCCTTACAAGAATTTTTTCTCTCTGCATACAACTCTGAACCTTAGCGTATGTTTAACTTGCTACAAAGTTGCTTGATAAGTTTTTCACTCCACAACATTTACCGTAAGGTGCGAGCATGCGATCAGCTGACTGACTTCTTGATCGTTTCTTTGAAGAAATTCAACCTTAAGGTTTATTGGTAAACAAGCCTCATGCGGGCATACAAGTTTGATTCATGAATTGTAGGATTTTGTACTCTATTTATTGCATTGCAAAGAAAGCAAATGTGCGTTTGTCGAGGCTCGAAAAGAAATGTTAATGTTGACACTTTTGTATATATTTCGACTACTCTGTATACCTAGGTGCGAAATGTGAATGGATGGCATAAAACAATTATGTATGTCAAATCAAGGTGTGAATTTTTATTTCATTTGCTTGTGTGAGTTCTCGTTCACCTAAAAAACGCCCAAAATCGTACATTAAGCGAAGATGGCTAATACTCGTAATGTATAGACAGATATCGTATCCTGAACTGAAGCAAGATCTAAGAATGCAATTTAGAAACATCGTGCGTGATAAAAATAAAAGCATAAAAATCAGCGACCACTAATATAACCTTCAATAATCCTTGAACAATACAGAAACTAACAAAACAAGTAAGAGCATTACAATACGCTTTTTCTGTAGGGTGGCGCTCTTAGGGACATGTGCGCACGCGTCGGTCGACAATCGCAGTAATAATATCTAAAAAAATAATAATAAATCCGGGTGAAGAATAAAGAAAATCACCCCCGGCTCCCCTTTCCTTTATCTTGCAAACAGACTTTGAAATGTTGAAGATAATAGGGGTGGCGCCCCCTCAGCGGCGCACACCTTTCACGGGGGGCGCATGCGCGTGGGGCGACGCGACGCCGGCGCAGCAGCGGCGGTTGGGTTTGAATTTTTCGAATACAAACTTGCGAGTCTTAATTAGTGGGTGATAGCTTTGCAAAGCACTCGTAGGTATGGTGTGCTTGTAATCCTTACAGTATCATCTGTACGTCTCCTTTACGACAATTAATTATGCACAAAAAAGTCAAGTCATACCAAAACTTCCTAGAATTAGGCGACGGATTAGCAGATATTAAAAAACCTACTCATTCAATGATCACTATGTGCACTTAATATTAAATTCGCAAGGGGTATATTAAAACAGCCAAAAAGTAATTTGATCTGCTCATGCGAAACACATAAAACCGATCACTCTACACGACCAGCCAATAGAGTACCCAAAAACAACAATAACATAACTACAAAACCGTTATAAAAACGTAGACACAACGTAAATCGAAAGCCAATTACTGAGATATGAAACAAGAGCGGCGGTAGCAAAGGACTACGCTCAAAAAGCCAGATAGGCTTTGTCATCCACCTTTGATTACCTCTGGACTGGACAGAGCATACGTACGGCGCAAAGACAATGCGGATAAAAATGGGAGGAAGGATTAGTTTTTCTTTTTTTTCGACGCGGTATACGCGAATTTTTAATTTTTCTCGAATTTGTGTTTTTGGAGTTACAGTTGTTTGTTATTATAGCGTTAGCTGTATTTTTGTACTCTCGTATTTGATAAATATATTCAATGATAGAAAGTTTGTATGTAAAAGTACAACAATTTTTTATTGTGTGAAAAAAGTAACAATGCGGTGAACTAAATTTCCATATTGTAGATAATGGTGCTGTGAGAGTCACAAGTGGAACTACCTATTCTATGTTGTGGAAGTGGAAGTAATCAATCACGTACCTAACTTCATCTTCTGTTCAAGTAGGTAGTTATATACCTCCACGAAATATTCAAAGATCACAAATTAAATTTTTGTTCATTGGATTGCAAATATGCACACACAGCTGTTACTTGCGTGGAATAGGTACTTTTGGTTTAGATGGAAACAATGCGTCAAAATAAATAAACCCCTAAAGTCCGCATTCATCTCATAACCATTAATTAGTCGTCAGTCGTCCCCCGATCGCCAGTAATCAAGCATAAAATTAAAACTTGGCACACGCCAAGCGCCCAACAAAGGTAAGGGTGTGTCCACACCGTAGGAACCTTATGGCACGGCAATTTGTTCAAGACATCTGGCCTCACACCTGCCCGCACCCCTCTATAACATCCCCCCCGCACGTTCCATACCGATAGTGTGTTTTTAAATAAAAGCGTGTTGCATGACAGGCGAACCTAATTTTAAACTCCCTCCTGTCTTAGAATAAGGTTGACTGTTGCCTGAACTTTATTTTTAGGACTGAATCAACCGAGGTGGTTATTATGGTTTTGGCACAGGGTCCAATGCCCCTGTCATTCAATGTAACATGTTCGCTCATTAAAATTCGGAAATGACGAACAGTTTTTCAACTCGAATTGTTCTAAGCTCGGTCAAGTGAGACTTTATGATGGAGCAAATAGTCCATACGTTAGCTCATTAGAAGTTGCTAGTTTTTAACGGTTGCGGCTGAAACGTTTAATTTGGTCGTCCGGAACAGCAGACAGTCAATTAGGAGGATGTCGCTTCTATCAGTTATGTTTGTCCACTAACCGGCTGAGCCGTCAATCTCAATAGTCAGGACGTATCTCACAATACAATCACGCCGTAAACACGAGGCGTACGTTCATTCACACTCAAACAGACGCCGAAGACGTGTGTGTACACGCGTAAGACTGTGTGCGTGTTCATTCAAGACAAGACGGTACGACCTTCTTGCGTCACTTCCTTAGACGTCACCAAGTGGGCGTGTGAACGCGCCCTAATGACACGAACACTATACATATCATAATGTTTTGACCAATGTTTTGTCAGGTTACGTTTGTATCTCGTTGATGAAGTGAAGGGTTGCATTGAGTTCTGTAAGTTTCGAGTAACATGTAGTTACTTACTCAATTACACGTTTACCATAACAAAGATGTGTTTTTGAGGCGTGACCGCGTCGCCGAGGCTGATTTGCACAATCGTTTACTTCCGGCCCATTGATGTGGATCTTGTCCTTGCAAAAAAGTTTTAATAGTTAATTTGTAAGTCGCGCAGCGGGAGGTGATGGATGCGGGATATAGTGGTAATTTAGAGCAAGTAGGCCAATTTCGGTAGTCTATTGTGCTGAAGTGGCTCAAGAATAGTTCCTTCAATTTGGTGCCGCCCGTATGACTGGCGAATAAATATTAATCAACATCATGAGGCATGTCTCTAGTGGTTTTGTGACATTTTGTTCCGGCATGTGCGATGTTTTTTGTATTTTCAAACGTATCTACGGAAAGTTCAGTCGCATAATTTATGACTGTATGATCAAAGATTACGTAATCTGCACCGTCGTTATTTTTCTCTACGGACACGGGCTTTTACATACAGCTTGTTGAGAAGCTATTCGAAGAAACTAAACATCTGCTTAGAAGGAGGTGCTTAGTGATATTATAGTAAATACTTTGCGTAAAATGTTTAATCCTCAATATAGGCACATTAACACGTAGAAGAGATGTTACTCCAATGGATGATGTGATTTAAAATAGGTAATCATCTGATTACTTAGATGATTTAGCAAAATTAATTATTAAGTATTTTAAACTTACCACTTGTACAAATTATTCTAAATTAGAATGAGTAGGTAATTGTTAGATATCTAAGTTTCGTAGTTAGGTAGGTAGGTCTACTTAGATAACTAGATTTCATAACAACATATTTTGATGTACATATAAGTAGGTATTTTTGATCTGTATCTTTCGAGCCCTTTATCTATGTTATTCTTGTATTAGGTACTTATATTATAGTGACTACAAAATCCGCTACAATGTACCTACCTAACATTCTGTTTCCGGTTATGAACAGCTTTTTTTATTCTTTTTGACCCTGAAAGCTGCATTATTAATAAATACGCAGCTAAAGGCTCAACAATACCGATCAGATCAAAGTATCGATGAGTACAGTCAGCAAAAGAAGCAGATGAATTTGCTCGTTCAATGTCTAACGCCGCGCCGCCGCCGACTCGACACCGAATAATGCAACTGCGACTTTATTTACATTTGGCTACTGTTGGTTTACTGTGCTGTCTGTACGTAGGCACTTTGAAGATTTGCAGTTCCGGGGCAGGTGTCGAATAGCACCTTGAATCAGTAGCTGTAATTGGTGTTTACGATACGAGTAACTACCTCTAGTTAGGTACTTTTTTTTACTTTTCAGTTTTTTTTCTTTTAATGTTACGTGTATAAGTACGTATTCGGTTGTTTGATAGGTACATCAAGACAAGTATAGGTAATATGCGATCATTATGACCACTTCCACGATCTCTTTGGATTTTTGTGGAAATCGTAGTTTGTTTGTTTGTTTAACGCTAGTCAGTAACCGAACGATAGACCGGTACCTAGAATAAGTAAACATTGGTATGGTTAACATTGATATGTTAAAATATATTTGTGTTACCTATTTAGTATGTACCTGTGTACATATTATGTACTCGTAATGATTTATTTTATTCTTTTTTTTAAATGAAAATGTTTTAATAGATATATTTGCTTTCTTGTGAATCCCTAATTTAATCGGCATAAGTCCCACGTCTTGTCACAGTACTCATATAATTTTAACTCCTGCCCTTATTTCATTCAAATTTCCATTTTCCGCTAGCTTACAATCCCAGAGTATTGATTGATTCACCCCTAAACCTCCACGATAAGATACTACTACTTGTTATCCACGATCTGCATACTAGGTGTTCCCCTACGGCGTAGAGCTAGTTTATCGATATCGATCAATAGGGGCCGCCACGTGCGCGACCACCCGGCGGCGGCGCGTGCGCAACCCAATCGACGAAAAAAAGTCGATCTTCTAAAGCTTTTGTTTCCAAATAGTTTCATTGGTCGTAAGATATAGAATGTGGGTTTTATAATTGGTATTGCTAAGATAATTCTTTTAATTTTTTGTAGTTCCTATAATATGTAGTAGATAGATAGGATAGATGGTACCTACGAAAAAAATGGTGCTCGAAGCGTTTGTTTATAAAGAACAGGAACTCGCTACTTTTATTCCTCTTGTCAGTGAATCAAGTTAACGCATTTTTTCCTTGTTACAGATACATCGGAGGCCACGGGCATATTTCAGATTGAATAAGTCTTTTAAAATCATATTCATGGTAAGTCATTTGTGTAGTATCCCAAGCAGCAACTGGACGTGCTATAATGGTCGAGAGCACGTTCCTTATTTCTCTTTAAGTTCTATAAAAGTTCTAAAAACAGTCGAGTAAAAGCGCTGTAAACGTTTACTCGACGCGAAAAAGGCGCAAATTATTCAGACTAAAGTCCTGTAAAAGAAGAATAAGCGCTGAGTAAGCAGCAAAAAGGTGCTGTAAGAGTTGAGTAAACGTGGTAAAAAACACTAAGAGTGCTATTAGAGCAACCAAAATGCGTATATGGGATATTTAGTTCTATAAACGCAATCGATTTGCCTTTATACAGATTAAATGTGCTATAATAGTAGTTGAATTGCTTTTATTCGACTTTTTAGTGCTATGACAGCAAACAGAATGCTTTTACTCGACTAATAAGTGCAGTAAAAGATCTTAAGGAGGCTTTTTTACAACTAGTTACTGATCATTTTCATCTCCTCAACGATCGAGGCTGTGGTGTATAAAAATATTTGTAAAGCAAACTAAATAAGTTTCAAAGGTCATTTTATTAAGTTATTCAGCAGTACATGTGTCGATTTTTAATATTCGTGTAGTTACTCCAAAACATCATGCGCAAAAAGCTTTATTGACAAACCTAAAGCCATTTTTACATAAACATTCATGCGCCGCCTGTTTTCTTAAATTTGACGACGAATTTATTAAATCAAATATATATTAAATAATAATTGTATAAGCTAATGTCCATATTGGTAGTCTAGTTGCAGTTACAGCTCACTTATTCCGTTAAAAGTCGAATAAGAGTGCTTTGTCACCACATTTATAGCACAAGGTGTCGCCATGATAATATTTAGGGTTCCTTTGGTACAAGACCAAAAAACATATTAAATTTTCTTTTTTATTTTCAAGGAACATTTTATTTCATAAAACAATGCCAGACTTCTTGCATGTTGATACCTTTCTTAACAAAGATGAATTAAAACAACTTGGCCAATTGCGCTGGCCTTGGAAGGAAACGCATTTTATATTATCAGATAAATGTAACGGATGTGGCCTTAGTACAAAAGATAACTCAATCGGAAGAAGATTTCACTTTGTTCTACCTGACAATAAAATAAAGCATGTATAAATATCTTTTGGTGTCGCCGTTGTGCTTACTTTGCTGTTTATGATCATTTTACTAATGATGAGTGTTATTACTGTAACTAAATATTTTTACAACCCTTTGGTGAGTGTACGAACTTTATGCAAGACGTTTGCAATGTCACGCGTGATCATGGTGGCCAGCCAGCTCGGCTCATGCCATGCTGTTCACGATCACGATTTCATTGCTTGCGTCTACGGAACCACTTAAAACTGGCGGACTCGCGCTTGGATGTGCACTAGCATTACTAGCAGAAATTAAATTGGGCTGCATTAGTTTTGCAGAATATTTCATCTGCTCCAACCTTTTTTTAACTTTCTTTCAAAAATGGCCGCTTCTTTTCAACTTTTTTCATTTGTTTTTATCCATTTTGATAGTAAAATTGTACGAAAAACGTCTTCAAGATATTGACCGACAAAATGGACGGACTTGTGCTATTAATGATTCCCAAAACTCTACAATTCTACTTTAAGCTGAGTGAATATCGTATAATAGCTCTTAAAATGACTACAGATCCTATAAAAACGTTTTGATTTCTATTATACGAGTTACTCTATAAGCGTGCAATAACAGCAGCCATATTGCTATAAGCAATTCGATTGCATTTATAGAGCTTTTATAGATACATAAAAGAATGCTGAATAACGGCTGTATAAAAGCGCCCTATTCAGAGAATCAGCTATTCTACTGCTATTACACGACTGTTATAGATCAATTGGTCGAATAACGAGTATTATAGCCACTTTAATTCAGCATCTGATAAAAGGTGGAGTAAAAGTGCTATAACATAGTGTTATAAACGTTTATTCGACGTCCTTATAGCACACATTAGCAAATATTGCCAAATAGTCGAGATAACTGCTATTATACGATACATGGGTGTTTTGAGAACGGTTAGTCGGCTTTTATACGATTGAAAGCTGAGTAAACCAGTTCTTATTCGACTTTTTTGCTGCTTGGGATTTCTATAGATAGCAACTTTCCAACCCAGAGAAGAACATACTAACATATAGTTACTTCAGGAAAGTAGAACTTTCAGATTCTGAAGGTAAAAAATACAGGTTGGTACCGAACAACCCACTTTCTCGAAAACGCTAAGCTCAACAAAACAAGTCAAACTGAACAACTTTAAGGACCAAAGTTCAAAGACCAAAAAAAAGTATTTATTTTATACCTATCTCCCGTACAAAATTTCTCGGATAGCAGTTTTTTTTTATAGGTGGGCCAATTTTATCTTTCGGCTTGACTTCAGTTTGACTCGTTGAACTAAGCATTTTCGGAAAAGTGGGTCGTTATGTACCATCCTGTATAGGTAATAAGAAGTATTTCTTAAGCGTGACTTAACTAATCCCCAACTGATACAAATGATCGAGTTAATAATTGTAATAATAACCCTTCAAGTGAGCCGGTCAACACGCTGAGGGGGGGGCCGGGAATGCCTCGGCCAGTATGCCCCGAGCCTTATGTGTCCGGTTTCCGAATAAAACCCTCCGGATTTCGGTACATACGCGCCGTATTTTGTCTGCGCGCTGACTGCCTGGACGGCGCATGAATTTTCGAATAATCAGAGCCACGAGCGGCGACACTTCGGTACGACAGTCTTTTGTTCCATCACAAAGCCTATAGATACGCGTCTCTACATGTGGTTATCGGTAGACGTAGGGCGTTATTTATTAGCCTTCTGACTTGTAATGCGTAAGTTAGTCAAAGTATCAATCAAAAATATAAAGAACAGACTATCGCAACTACGACAGTCTGTTAAAAGATAATCGTAAGAAATATTAAGAGTGTAAAATAATTTTCTTTTGCCACACGAAAGGAGTGGACGCCTATAGGTCTTGTACCATGAGAATTTAACACTAGATGGGATTAAGTACTAAGTGTGGGTAAGTAGTAAGTAAGTATCTATACCTATGCAGGTAGGTAGGTAGGTATGTATAGGTAGATCTAGTTAGGTAGAACTGTTGGATTCTGGCGGGCAGTTTTTCAGCCCCTCATTCAAAAGTTGTGAATATTTAAACTCGCCATATTCGCGGAAATCCAACCGTGAATGCATGTTTACTTTTCGTAACCTATGATGACAAATTCTATGATAAATCATATAATATACCTACCTATTTTTTTTAGGAACATTAGGTATATTAAAACTATAAGTTTACGTGCTCTATCTTTTAAGAATACAGGATAATAAAACTAGCTATTTTAATTAATAGATATTTATCATTAAATGAACGGACCTATGTCCTGTCTCTATAAAACGTAGTTTCTACTAATCTGCAAGATAGTAAAAGTTACCAAGTTAATTTCCTACTTTATAAATATACGACTTTCAATCAATAACAAATTAATGAAAGCACCTACGATAGGTACTAATCAATAGTATAGAGAAAGGTCTCTTAACAATATTTAACGCAATTCAACTTTGTATTTGATGCCAAAGAGTATATGCACTTATGCACGGAAACCAATGCCTAGGTAAGGAATCGATGAAAAGTTCGCAATGGAATTCGCAATTCAAATGTTTGAATCGGCATAGCACGGCGATAAGGCACATTAATCAAGAACGCAGTTTTGAATATCGACTCCGATCGTATCGTGAATAAAGTCTGTTGCGATGCACATTGCTGAAATACTCGCAAATGTAAGTAATAATCAACTGATATAGCTTTAGACAACGCTGGTTGAAAATTGTAAGACATGTCAATTTTCGTGGAAGGTAATTGGGTAAAAACATTATTTTTTGTTTTTGTCAGGGCTACTGGCAACTTTTTATAATTGTAGACTGAAATTGGCGACAGATATTGCATTAGCTTACTGCTGAAAACATCAATATAGTATGTACTTAGACTAAAATAATGTTTCTTGTCTCATTTGGTCTTCTTGACGGGAATGTTTCTTGTTGTTTCCTAAAGCGATTTCGCTTACGTTATGGCCCAACTTAGGCTTCCGATAAGACTTGACGTGTCCGTTATGAGGTTCTGATCAGTGCTCGGGTACACCCTCCTCGTGCTCACACAGATCGGCGTAGCTTTAGAAAATGTATTCGAGAAATAGCACTAAATGGAAATCGTTACTAAGCGGATAAGTAACAATGGTAATTTTGTAACCTGAACACCAATAAAGCTAAGTATTATAAGAAGTGCAACAATGCTTAAAAAAACAACAACTATAAAAGAAGTTACAATAACACTACAAAGATCTGCTTCAAAACTTATTTGAAATTGTCTCAAAATGGCTGCCCTTTCACCAATTCGCATCATATTTATAAGATACAATCTTACGTAGTTCAAATCTTTGGGTAGGAAAACTGAATCTTAGCTTAGCTTAGCTTAACAGTCGTACCTAATCAATACAAGTAACTGGCATTCAGACGCTGTATGTAATTCCGTTAATAAAAATACAGGAGAGTTGGAAACGGGGGAGAGAGGGGGGCGGAAGCGCAGTGGGCTTCGGAAAATTCACCCGGTGAATGGGAAACGCGGCGATAGACAAACACGTTGACCCCACCGGGGGCTAAGGTGGGTTAACGTACTCGCACATTACGAAATAATGCCTCCCCCCCCTTTTATTAGTGATGAGACCAATTTTTTATTTGCATTTTCAAGTCGAATTACCGAATTTTCTGGTCGGATGGATATTGTTTGAGATGAAAAGTAATTTGAAGCAGTCCTGAATGAAGTTTTTGAGTTTCGCAAGCGAGCGAACAATGGCGATATCAATAACAGTACGAACTGCTGTGTCAGTTGCAAACGTACAATCTTACTAAAGTTAGCGCACGCACAGAGAGGTTATAAATCTCGTCGACACGAAATGGCTGACCAGCTCCATCCCCCTTCACTGCTACACCAGCCACGTCCAGCCAGCAGTGGACTGCAAAAGTGTGCGCTATAAATTTTATACAAGCACCAGTAGTGTGCGGTAAAACTGGACTCGAGTCTATGTGTGCGAAAATTCGTCAGAGAAGTGGACATTCCCATTCGCTTTGTATACGTGTCGTGTAGGTACCAGATAGGCCTACAGTAACAGATTAATCTAAATGAATTGCTAGGAACAACCGGTTTCAAAGACGTGAGGTTAGTTAGGTTCCTGCTATTTTAATTGAATTGTCTTTGACCGCGCCGGTTGAAAGTCGATACCTTATTTGTGGAATCCGCTGACTTTAAAATTCTTTTGTTTTATTTTCCGTGATTCAATTGAATAGCATTGCGGATGTTGTAGATACATTGTGTAGTTACCTAGTCATGGCGTGTGTTCAGAGCCAATTAAATGAAAATTCATTTGCCGAGACCCTTCGTCTCCAAAATTGTTCCAATATTGACGTGAGCTAGTCGATTGTCGGTCAACAGAACATTTGGAATCGAGACGTCCTCACTTTCACGAAGTCGTGGACTGATTGCTAAACCGTCGTGTTCGTTCTTTTCTCTTTTGTCCTTAGTACCTAACGATGTAAACTCTTTCATGTAGCTTTCCGTACGACCGAACCCGTTCAGAGAGAAGACGGCCTGTGAGCAACCAATCAGGTGTGCAACTCACACGGCGTCCCAGCCACTTAGTCTGTCTAAAAATACCTACTTTAAAGCCTACGCCTAGGCAGACAACCCCCTAAATGCACACAGGAGCACGTATTAAGCCCGTTATCGGTTACGCACTTATATTTCATAAACGTAGCTGGATAGGTACTGCACAAAAACGCATCTTTCCCCCCATTTGCCCACCCCCACGGCCGGCGGGCGAACGAATACATTCGACTAGCCCATTTGCAATGTCGCATTGTGTGAGTGTATATCCGCACACGCTAGATCTGGCGTGTGTGCGTGCAAATTCACACAGAGAGAGTTTGCTTAGCCCGTGCGTAGTTTTACCATGTACGTCCACTATGTACACGGTATTGGTTTTCTGTAGTACCGTTAAGCTTTAACAAATTTCAAATTCACAAAATCGTGATTGGTTGGTATTTTGTTTGAATAAGCCGACGCACTAGGCTTAAAATTTGTTACCAGTTAATTCGTTTAGGTGTAAAATGATGAGTTTTATCCAATTTATTTTCCTGTGTTTGCAATTTATTGTATTATCTATTGATTGTTTGTGGTATGCTCTGGATGAATGGTTGTCAATAGACAAATAGGGCGTCAGTTGAGTCCGTGACTAATGATAAATTTCAATCACCAGTAGAGCATAACCCCTCAAGTCAAATAAGGAAACTGTACGCATGTCATCAATATCCTCATCACGAATTATCGGTCCAAATGAAGCAATTAAGGTGGCACGCGCCACTAGCCACCCAAGACCGGAAGACAGACGCTCTAATACCCACCTAAGACACCAAATAATATCAATTTCTCAAAAACTATCCGAGCGTGCCGAAGTCGCATCCGAATATTTGAATTTGGAACCCTAGGAGCCGGAAGTGCGCTACAAAACCCAGCCAATCAAGCCAAGACTTCGAATCGAAATTGAAACTTGTCGTGTCATGGTTCCTTTTTGGACGGCATGACGGTGATAATTTGAAACTTTGGAAACAGAACAATGCATGGCTTCCTTGAAGACGGTGTTTTTAATTGGAAAGGGCGTTGAGTGGAAAACGACCGTACAGACCTTTACTTACCCCTAAAAAGCATTTTTAATGTCCCTGACAGTGCATTGGGATTTTAATGCGCTCACAGTGCTATATTTTTCTCATAAATGAAGTCAGCCAGGGCTCGAGTCCGGGATCGTGGGGTATCGTCTATTAAGTTGAAAACAACTAGTACCTACTACATGTTGCTAAATCGTCACTTCAAGACGAGCATCGAAAATTGCGTGTGAGTCGGCCAAGTACCGGTGGCTTAGTTGGCAGTGCAGTGGGGTACCCCACGGCCTCGGGTTCAAGCCCCGGCCGACGCTAACGTCCCATGCAGAGGTGAGAAAAAGAGATCAGATTCATTGGGAAATATTTTCAGCATTTTTTTCACAATATAAAGGTTAGGAGAGTCAGCGTCCGCGGGCGCGCGACAGGTGTGCCCCGACCGGTACGGCACACCGCCGCGACAGCTTGCGGGACCGTTGTATTGTAATTATATTGTGCTCCGCTTTACAACTGGACCAGAGTAAAACAAAATGTTAGTATTGGAAGAATAATTTTACAATACCCACATTTGTCGCGAGAAAATATAGAACCTAATATTCCCAAATATTATACGACCTTCGACGTTACCTACGTGCTGACAGACAACAACCAAGCCAAGTATGATCATAAATCAATTGGTAATCTCTTCAATACAAATATTTAACATTACTTTTTAAATCTTAACTTGAATTATACTTACACCGTTTTGTCATGCAAAATGAAAAATAATACGTAAACGATACGAGTAGGTATTAATAGCAAAGACTTAACTGATCCTAACTTGACATGTTCTTAAAAACGCCTATGTTTTAAAAATCAATAAAACAGTAGGAACAGCTGTAGATAGAAATGGATAAAGCTTAGTCATTATCGTTATAAATTTCGCCTAAGCGTAAGCCGATTTTTGTTAATCTGCTTACTTTAGAAACCATATAATTTTAATCAATTAAGTACAGGCTTTTTAGGACTTACTGATACTATATTACTTCATCGTCGTGATTGCACGATTTTACCCATAGTAGCTAATTTTCTAAATAGAAAATTTATGTAGGTATCTGGTATGTATTTTTTTAACAAATTATACCGTGCGCAAGGGATGGTGTACTGCAAGCTTTGCTGCCCTGAAATACTTAAAACTAAATAACATTTCGCGAACGACTCAATAATAAGCGAGGTCTGTCTAGCGACCTTCGTAGTTCTACGGACGGGCGCGCGATCTCCCCGGCGCGCGGCGGTGTGGACGCGCCCTAATGACATACTCGCACGCGACGATGCTAATCTTACGAGATGTTATTGTTTCTCATTAATACTGGAAAATTTGAATTATAAATTTCAAAGGTATGAGTGAATTTATTGGGATACCTATGTGTGAATGAATAACTTTAGTAGAACGGGTGATACGAGCACAATTTGCAGCCGACTTCCGCGTGCGAAAATTAAGTTGTAAAAGTTATATAAACGCTGGCCTTTACCTTTAACCAATAACAGTAATGTTAAATTATAATAAAAAAGGTTTTTTTAATTAATGTACCGTACCACCAAAAACATTTTCATGTATTATGACGTCAAGACGAGTTTATGCTGGGAAAAAGATATCGTATAAGATAAGTATAGATCTTAAGTAGATCTAAACTTCTGACTCTACAGTTCTTAGCTCCACCGACACCTAACTTCACCAACTCTACATCGCAGCAAAATGTACCTACTGCTTCGCGAAAAGGTCCATCACTTGGCTTGTTTCGTGCCCCCAGATTCTTCACCTCCCCGCCGTGTCCAAACATCAGAAAGGACCTACGAAATTGCTATCGCTAAGCTAGGCGCCAGAGACTTGCACAATGTCAATATCATGAAAATCCCTTTCCTGTCTTGCTCTATGCCTTAAACCGCTTCTCTTACCCTACATTTTATTTTTAATGTTCCTTTTGTGGTAGGGTCTTTGTTTTATCTGTGGCCAGTCTCACGGTGCTCCTTGCTCCTTGGGGCAAGCGGGCTGGCTCACCCTTTGTTTTAATGTTCATTGTTTAACTGAGCTAATATTCCCACGGGGATGGGGTATTGGTTACACAAAATATAAGTATTTTAAAGCTATAAGTACCTACATATTTTTAGACAGGTATAAGCGTAGATTCGTGGTAAATAGATAACAGAAAAAGGTAAGTTCAACGGTTCCTTTACCACTCATACTCGCGTGGCAGGAGGATTAGTGAGCGCAGTGCAAGATCTCGCATTAAGAGGGAACGCTGCTGGCCATTTCCTTGATGATTCTCCCTTAGTCGCTTTTTACGACACTCGCTGGTAGAATTGGAGTACGTAATGCTATTCTAAGCCAGACGATTTAGTGTTAACAAAAATATCTCGTGTCAAATTTACTGAGAATTAAAAGCGAAAGATTACTTTAGTATCAACCCTCACCTTATTTTATATCGGCAATTATTTAACACGGTGACTGAAATCCTTTTCAGGCAACTTTCTATTAAGTCACAAAAAAACTAAATTGGCAGCGATTAAATATCTTAGTAACTATTAAACTATACAAGCAACGAAATGCTAGGATCAAAAACACTAAAAAACGGCTGCTACTGTAAGGTATCAAATATATCAAGCGGGATCAGTGTAAAACTGGTTGGGGTATTAAAAAGCCTAGTGTGGCGACTAATTTTTCCGAGGGATATCAAACATTCTTTATGGGCAACTATTGGCTTTCATTATAAAAATACACATTTGGCAGCTATTGTTAGGTAACTTTAAAACTGAAAATGGGTATTATAATGTATTTGGATATAAGAATATTGTTTTGCAGATTCGTAAATTCCTGAAAAAAGCGGCCAAATGCGCTCGCGTGTTTGATCAGTTATTTATTTATGAGCAGTTATTACATATTTTGAGTATTCAAGGGAAATTAATAAACAAGCTGATGTATTATCACAAAAACCCGACAGCGGTAGTTTCAAAGTTGTATTTTGCGATAAAAATCCGCCATCTTGAATTTATGAATTTTTAGTATAGCCAGTAGTGTCACTCGCGCTGCTGAAACGAATCTAACGACACATCATTTGTCAAAATCCAACTATCCATTTGGGCTATAGCCCGCGAAAAAGAATTTTCTTGTCCACATACATACATACATTCATACATACATACATACCTCCATACATACATACTCTCGAAAAACATTACCCTCCTCCTGAGGCAGCCGGGTAAAAAGGATATTGAATCAAATTTTATGCCTTTTATTGCACGCTATTTAAATTAATAACAGCACTAGAATAAATGAACCTACCTACTTTGAGTACCTACATATATGTACCAACAATGCTTCTGTTTGAGTACTTATGTAAGTATAGTAGGCAACTCTAGTTGCTCAAAGTAGGATAGTCAAGAAAAAATAATAGACCAAGAATAGCTTTTTAGCATGTCACAATTTGGTTTATTTAGATCCCTATAAATGTAGCCAAAAGTATTTTTTTTATATCTTGTTTGTATTTATTACAGACCTTGGTCAAGTTTATAAACAACCCCAGTTTAGAATTTATGAAAGCCTATTTTAACTTAATTATCCGCCAATAATTTGTCGCCTTAGAAGAAATTCAATTGCCACAAAAGAAAATCACTGCCAGATAAAATTTAAATAAAACCTCGAAACTCATTAAGAAGTCGCCGCTTTCTAGTTAAGATGCTACCTCAAATTAGTCGCCAAAGTAGTCTATTTGCTATCCATTTTCAGTTTTTTTTAAGATCCGGAATGGTATCGATTTGTCGCCGCGTTAAATACATGCCTTTTATATCTTACAATACAGAACATGATTTTACACAAATCATTACAAGACACTTTTAGCATACTTTCAGCTGACCGTCTACGCCGTAGTCTAAATACTACGTACGCTTCGCAAATGAGCTACGAAGTTTTTATAATTTCAACCTGTTCATATTTTATCAGTTTTTCTGTGCGTATTTCATTTACCGTCTCTCTTATTTGTAGTTTTTTGGATTCCGTAGTCTTCTTTATCACTTCGTGAACTCTGTCTGTCTGTCCGTCTGTATGCTCCTTGTCAAATTTGTTAATTTTGTAACCTAAGGTCAGGAGGATGAAATTTGGTTAGAAAATAGATGTTCTCGCGATGCAAGACTTCCGAAAAACCAAAGATATGGTTATATCAACAAATGCACATATTCAACCCAGGCTTAATTTTTTATTGTTTGTAGTCTAAATTCTCGCATTTTATTTTATACCTATCAACTGATATAACTACTACCCACTAAAAGCTCTTAATGTTTTGAAACTAGCTACTTTCCAACTTCCGCACATTTCAATAGATACTCTAATGTGCCTCATTATCCCTTTTCCGAGCCCTCAACTTAGGAAGTCCACTTCCCATACTTCTTGCAATCAAAAAAAGATTTGTCACTTATAGCTGAGGGTGTGAAGGGCTCTCCCGGAAAGCCTGGTTCCCGAGTTCCCAGGCTGCGGACCGGCAAACGATTATCACCCTTAGTATTGGTTGCAACCGCGCGATGACCCTTGAGGGCCGCCGGGTTAAGACGCGTTCGGATACTCTCTTTGTATATTTTAAATATATTTTGACCCATAATATTTCTTATACTTTTATGCAAGAAAAAAAATATAGATTGCGAAATCTTGGTTCATTATTTACGGAATAGGTATCGGCGTGAGCATATAGGTAAAGTTCTTAAAAGTAATGATCATATTTACAACTACCTCTAGTATTCTAATTTTGTGACTACCTTAAACCTACTTTCACATTTCAACTCACGTTCATAAGGAAAAATGAATTGTTAAGTTTCATTGTTATTTATTTCCAAGTACTTCTTTTACACTTTGATTAACTTAAAATATATAAACTGGCGGCGTGGCGTGTATCCGAACTGGAGTTGCGCGTACGCACCGCGAGCGAGTCCGGCCAGACAGACAGGAAGGAAGTGTAAGGCGAGCCGTGAGAAGCGCGCTCGCCCCGTGAGAACGGCCCGCAACTCAGGTGCGCTATTGTACTTACGCGACCTAACCCTATTTATTATAAGTATGTATCATTATTTACATGTAATATAAGTCAGTGGTATTAATAACGTTGCGGAGTTTTAGCTCTGTCTACTCCGCAAGAAAAAATGCATGAAGATATCTATCTCGGGAATACTGTCAGCTTTTGTGTCGAGAAGTGAAATTTAATAATAGGCTAAAAAAACTGAGTAATTTAAAAACAGGTAACCGGAACTTTCCATAGATGTAATTTTGGAGCTCTTTTATCTATCAGCTAACTAATTTACGCTGTAATCTGATCATCCATCATCCACAAATAGAATAAAATTGTCTCCGTATTAATAAAAAATCAAATAATGTGCTAAATCTGCTAAAGTTAGATGACGCGAGGTCATCTTTCACTTCCACATACAAATCACATCATCTGGCCTTCGTCGGTCTAGACTTTCACTCATTTGTCGTCAATAAATCATTGTTTATAATCATAACATGTGATTGAGTGAATGAGTCAGCAATCGCGATCGGTGAGTCGGTGACAGACCGACATGAGCCCAATAAAAAAGATCCGCACTCGTTACGCGCGAAGATCGGGGAGCGACGACCTTACTGAGGGCTACGCTTTAAGCTGCAGCGGATGTGTCGGTTTAAGTAAATATTATACGTAATATTTATCACGATAACAACAACAATTGGTGGTCTCGGGCACCCCTCTCTGGGGAGGTATTCGCCATTCCACCTACCACATATGAAAGACTTTAAAATTCTAAATCTAAACTGTCGCCTGTTAAGACCAAGATCATTCATCCAACTTGTATATTTGTCGATTACTTTCTCTGTCCACCGGATGGCGAAACCAATGGGTAGATTAGATGATCGACCTAATGGTATATCGCTAACCTCCTGTCACTTGGGACTGTCACCTTCCACCTCGCATCACTTGTGCCCCTTTCACTGTCCACTGGGAGGCACCGGAAGGAATCAGCGGTACAATCTCGGCGTCCGGCGCGGCTTCCGGCCGGCGTCGCCACCCGTCACTGCGCACGCGCACCTATTCAAGTTAATTAGGGAGATATGGTGGACGCGCAGGAGAGCTGGATGTGGAATGTGTATTGTTCGCAGTATGTATGGGTGGTGATTTTCTGTAGCCGTGAAATCGGACGATTGAAATAATGTGAACATGAGGATCAGATTTGAGGTTGTCACTTTAATGTGATAACAATAAATTTTTAAAGTAATACCGACTATGTGTCTATTTCTCTGATTTCGTGCAAATCGGGTTAAAATTAGAGAATTTTTCAGAACGTAAAAATAAGGTATAGATATCAAAATATGCACAAAGTTATGTAACTTGACCAATTTTAATGAAATTGCACCGATAGAATTAGGAGTTATAAGCACTTTTTATAATAATTTAAGATGGTAATGATCGCTGTCGGATGGTAATGATCATAATGCAGATCGTATGGAGTTATTAGAATAATTCACATTACTTCAGCCTATGCCAGTCCACTGCTGGACGTATGCCTCCCACAAGGTGGGCCACGGGGCGGGATCTCACGTTCTCGCCGTCCATTCGCTGCCAGCTGCTACCTTTGGGTCATCGGTCCCTTTAGCCAGAAGGGCGCTCAATGCTGATTTTCCACTCAAAAACCTGCGTACTCTACCGTCCCGTGGTTCTGCGATGGATGGGACCGGCCCACTGCCTCTTCAGCCCCAAATAACTCAGGATCTTCACGGACAGGTCTAAGACGAAATTTGGCACAGGGTTTTGGAGGACTTAAACATCAGACTATCAACTCCACTGGGATACAAAAGTTTTTCAAGCAGTGTTTGGCCATCTTACTAGCTACAAAAGCCATTGCTGCCAGGGGAGCAAAAGACCTCTCCATCCGTTGGTATACTCTCAGGAAGCATGTCTGTACCGCAAGCGCTGAAAAGTCACACAATTATATCAGGGTTTATCTGCGAAATATCCCACCAACGTATACTGGAGGTATGTAAATACAACCACTTAACCCTGCAATGGATTAAGTGGCATAGTGGGTCTAGAAGCAACGATACAGCGGATGAACCCAGAAGGGGATAGAATACTGCTGCCTTTGGGCCGGAACCGATAATTCCCATTCCAGCAAGTAAATTCCGTTCCTTACTGAGATAACGTACGAAAAACGAACACAACACATACTGGACCAGGTTCAAGATTACAAGCGCGCTAGGGATGCCATGCCAACACTGTCCAGTCGCCTAGATTCAAGAAGTTACTCCGACAGAAGCAACCGAACCCCAACTTCGCATGATAACCAGCATTATAAACCCATCACGGTCACTTTAACAAGCACTTTTCAGTCATAGGTGTTACTGACAGTCCTCTGTGCAGAGCATGCATGGAAAAAGAAGAAACATCTGTCCATGTGGTGCTACACTGCAAAGAGGTGGCTACATACCGGGCAAGTACCTCGGTTTCCAAGGTCAATCCCGCAGACCCTCAGTGACTTGGTAGGGTTGCTGAGATTCCTCGGGGAACTAGGATGTTTAGAGTAGTAAGCCCCCATGCCAAACGCAAAATAGGCCCATGTAGACGTCGAGTTAGGGAAAACAGCCCGTATTTCTATTACCATTACCATGCCTCTTCAGCTTGTAACACTTCCCGACTATGTGAATAATCTCGTTCCTAACCTTATCAATCAGCGAGACCATAGCTCTCAAAGTGGCGTGTAGCCGGTGAGACAGTTTTACTTTCAGTTTCCACGTCTCGGCCTCGTGAGTCATGACTGGTAAGACGCATCGTTCGAATGCCTTGGTCTTGATCTTGAGGCATTGTGGCAAAGATGACTCCAGAAAATGACGCAATTTTCTAAATGCAAACTACCCACCTGCACTTTTTTGGTGATTTCAGATGCAATTTTTGCCCATGGTACACATACCTACTTCTATAGACAACTTAAAGGTCTTCACTTTTGATGGAGTTTGGCTTAGGGGATGTCGCTCTGATTTAACATGATTTTGGTCTTGTTCAAGTTCATCCCAAGCTCAACACTGGCTGTATGTCCCTCGAAAGAGCTTTGGAATGGTCTATGCTGGGGATCCCGCTAATTGATTAGGTCCGAAACGTCATTATCTGCCAAAAAACAAAGTGACGGACATAGTATCTCGAAGTACAGCAAGCTGAAGAGGCGGTTGGCTGGTCGGTCGCATCTATCGTGGAACCATTAGACGGTGAAGTGAAGTGAGCAGGTTTTCGAGTGAAGGCCACGCCTCGGCAAGCTTAGCGTTAGGTGCTCTCCGATGACTTGAAGAGAGCGGCTGGTTGCGGCTGGATGGTGAAAAAGGGGGATCCTGCTTTGTGGCGTACCTTTGCAGAGCCCAATGTCCAGTAGTGAACTGCTATGGGCTGACGAGATGTGTGATGTTGTTATTACTCATTACCGTCTTTCCGTGGTCATTACCATCTGGTAAAAAGCGGACGGTAATCGATGGTAATGACTAAGATGGTAATGACATTTGACACATTCTTGTCTCTAATTGTGTACACATACATTCTATGGGAATAAAATGCGCAGTACGATTAAAGGTCCCTATGTGCCATGCTTCAACGGTGGCGGTTAAAACATAAACAAGTAACTTTTCTTAAAATCTCAACGACGGTAAAGTGCGATCGCCGATACCAAACCAAATATCGCACACATTTCTTCATGAAAGTTGGTCAAACTGAATGTGCCTCGGCTTGTCGTCGCATCTATAGACAGACCAAGTGCCGCGTTTTCACATTGAAGGAAGGACGACAACTGGCGTTCAATCATGCTTGATGTTTTGCTATTGCAAGTTATGTTGACGGTAATGACCAATTTCCGGGGACGAAACGAAAATATTTTTTTTAGGGATGATATACTCGTTTCGTATGTACGAAAATTTAGTCAAAGCTTCGTTATGATGTGTCTGATTTTATAAAAATATAAGTAGCCTGCCACAACCTCGATTCTTAAGTATATTGGACTTTAATCTTTAACATTTGAGTTTTTCACCAAGGACGGAATGACATTTTGATCACTTATTATTTTTTATAAATTATTCTGTTATTTAATAACGCTCATTATACACAGGCCCATGTAGCTTACGATAATAGAGCTCGTTCGGGCTCAGCAGATATCTTGAAAACAGCATAGTTATTTTTTAAATGACCCAAATGTGCGATTTGCACGAAATCAGAGAACGTCCCATGTTATCTTTGACCCCAGTAAATAAATGTCGAAGATTTTTTCTTGCATCAGTATAAACTTGATAAATACTTAATTGAAATTAATTAAAAAAGAAATGATTGACTTACCCAATTATTCGTATTATAATCCAATCCCTCTTCTCAGCATCATCTTGCAATATACTTAAACAAGCCAACACCATCTCAACGTGGATCAAGGACACAATTCAATGTCACCTCGATAAAGTCATTAACACAAATGGATCCACGCAGCATCAGTGTCCCTTTATAAGACGGGCCTATTTAGACGATCATTTATTCCTGGAAGGAAACTTGCCTTTGTCTGTATCGCCCCCGCTAAGATCCTATTTGCAGTTAAGCCGTGGGTGACATGTGATTATAATAAGGTGTCCGTAAACAAAGAAAGTTGTGTCGTTCATCGCAAGTACGCCGGAAGATAATGTTAAAGACTTCTACTTTGTCTAATAGTCTAAATGTATAACTTGGGGAAGGTGCTCTCCCTACTAGGGTTCCGTGCTTAAAGTGTCAAAACGAGACTCTAATATTGAGACTGCTGTCTGTCACCATCTGTATATCATCATAAAGGTTCAGTCGCATAATGTACGATTCGCAAAATGTATACTCACTACAAAATGTCGCTTTCGCACAATAACGCTTTCGCAAAATGTCGCTTTCGCATAATGTCGCTTTCGTAAAATGTCGCTTTCGCATAATGTCGCCTTTTAATAAAATAGGGCAATATTGTTCAGTTGATCATCACAATTTTATTACTAGGTTTCCGCACCGCGGTTTCACTCGCGCATTGTGCCGTGTGGTGCCAGCAGAGTAGAATAGCACCACCCCCTCTCTGCCCGTGGGGGTCGTAAGAGGCGACCGAGGGATAAACCCGACCCAAACAGCCAGGGCCAACCGTATGGTGGCGGTAAATCCACCACAAAAGCATTCCCAAAGAGGGTTGACGTCTAGTAGGCGGCCGGTCGTAAAATTAAGCCAAATCCTTTGCAACACGATTTTGTGTTCAACAAAGCGTGTTGCGCCGACCCCAAGGAATTGGGATAAGGGCAGGAAGATGATGATGATGATGGTTTCACTCGCGCATTAATATTTTTGTGTGTTATGTGGATAACTGTTTTTTAAATTTTATTCTTAATCTCCTGAGTCCTAGCGCCTGATTGCTATTTTTATGTGCATGCGCTCCACATACATCCATACAGTCTCCTGAAACGCGGTAGCCTTTCGCTATACAGGGTGTAAGAGACAGTGTAACGAAAACTTTGCAGGCGTGTTCAGACCATAAAACTGAACAACTTTCCCCATGAAACATAATGGTGGTAAACGGAAAAAAATTTTGACTTCCCATACAAAGTCAACTAAACGTAAAATTTGTATAGGAGGACGTAATATTTTTCGTTTACCACCATATGTTCCTTGGTTTCGCGTTTCAGGAGACTGTATTAGGGAATTTTATACCGGGATATCGGGATCTAGCATGTTTTTTGCGGGACTGATCCCGGTCGTAATTTGAGCGGGATCCTGCGCGGAATAGCGGGTTAAAAGGTTGCGAAATTCATACGCAATGACGTATAATTTGTAAAGTTAGAAACCGTTATACTACCGATACAATAACATTCTGGCGTAGTTATTAGAAAACGATGTTTAATGACACATCTATGTTATTTTATAATGATACCGTCTTTAGAAACAATATAACTAAAAATGTTAACATACAAAATTCCTAGTTTTTTAACTATCAGGTCATTGAACGACTTAGTGTCACACACAAAAAGAAGAAAAATAAGTTATGCTACCTACTTTAATATATTTTTTATATGTTTACCGAAGTCTTAACAGCATGCGAGATCCCGCGAGATTGAGATTGCCCAGTCCCGTGAATACCGGGGCTGAAATATACTTGCGGGATTGCATTCCCTAGACTGTATGGATATACAAGGTGTTCCAATGTAAATACATTAAATTGGAGACGGTGTGTAGGCCATTGTCCCGAATAATTTTCATTATGGGGCCAAGTTATGAAAACCCCTCGTTTAGAAGAAATAAGCAACTTAAACTTGTTAAATTTAATTGAGTCCCACATTATGAAAGGAGCTTTATTTATTTTGACCCTTATTTATGTCATGTTGCTGTCTTGGAAAAACTTTTGAAATTACCGCCACAACTGTTGCCAAGGCAACGGTTTTGGCGGTAGTTTAGTTGCCAAGGCAACAGTTGTGGCGTAGACTAAGGTCAAATGTCATGTTCGACAAAAACTGACACTACTGACTCTACTGGATTCTCTGATTGGCCCTTTGTCTTTGCGTCTCTATGGGTGCTCTAAGTCAAAAGAAGTTTTTAGTTTGAGGAGGCAATAAAATAAAATTGACACCAAGAAAGAGATCTTTTAACTTAAGTTTTCGTTTAAATTTAAAACATAGACAACTATGTTCCAAACTTTTTCGAAGATTCAAATCCAACAAGTTCAAAATGCAAGGTTGCAATCTTGGATAAGGGGTAATACATAATGGTTGTAGTAAATGTAGGCATTTAGTTTGTATGAAAATTTCAACTTCTTAATTGTTAAGAATTCAAACTTGGTGCCATAATGGAAATTGTTCAGTACATTGGTCTACACAACGTCTCCAATATAATGTATTTCCTTTGGAACACCTTGTATGTGGAGCGTATGCACACGAAAATAGCAATCAGGCACTAGGACTCGGGAGGTTAAGAATAATATTTAAAAAATTTAAATACAGTTATCAACATAGAATAGAACACAAAAATATTGATGCGCGAGTGAAACCGCGGGGCGGAAATCTAGTCATAATAATATAGTGATGATCAACTGAACGATATTGCCCTATCACATCAAAAGGCGACATTATGCGAAAGCGACATTTTGCGAAAGCGACATTATGCGAAAGCGACGTTTTGCGAAAGCGTCATTGTGCGAAAACGACATTCTGCGATGAGTATACATTTTGCGAATCGTACATTATGCGTCTAAAGGATCATAAAACATGATATTAATACAGTCAAAATTGTCACAGATAATGTATTTCTGTTAACTATATAACAACAAGTACAAAAAAAAAATTGAAAATGTTGGTATTCAGGGGTTGTACTGTACAAAAAAACATGACGTACCTACTTATTGCTAACTTTTATGGAAGGCATGCTGTATCTTATGCATAAACGTTGAAAGTTAGTTAGACTGTTGAAACTATCTCATATATGATGTATTTCTGTTGCAACTATGACATCAAATAATACTCGTACTTAATCCTTAAGCCCCAAAAGTGATCTGGATTTCCATTATGAAAACTGTGATGAATAACGAATAACCTGTAATTTACCTAGCATGGGCCAGACCATTATTTTTCTTGATACTCTCATGTCAACAAAGTAAGATCTTTTATAAAATGGGTTTTTTGTAAAGTTTATATTTTTTACATTGTGACAATTACCAAACAAAAGATCTTTTGTCTTAGCATTACGCCTCAAATTGTCTGAGAAGCCGTGCTCTGTTAATTCCCACAGTCGGTATAGATCAGGTGACATTCGCATTGTGACCACCTCATTGTCCACTTTCTGAATCTTACCTCAAAGTCAAGAATCAGTTTCAGGTACAGTTCGCTACCGAAAAAAATGTATAAGTAGGTATGTATGCCAATAATGCACCATCGAAAAAACGAAGTTACTACAAAGGTACCTTTTCCATATTGTCCATTCCCATTTTTGTGATTGTTCCAAATTAAAAACATAAATAGTTAGGTACCATATCATCAGCCTATAATACCAATAGGTACACCTCATTTGAGGGAGGCCCATGTCCAGCAGTGCACTGTTGTGGCTGTTGTAAGTAGCATCAGCCTATTCCGTCAACTGCTGAATTTCAAACCTTTATCCAGTTTGTCCAGTCGTCATGTGTAGGTAGATCGTTGCTCTACGAAGCCTGACAGTATTCTAAACTAATAACTACGTTCTTATCCGCGTATTTTCGTTCAAGAACTCGTTTACCTTAGCGGTCGGCACACACGCAATATGAGCTTTTTCACGTTTTTACCGTGGCAAGTGTACATGTGGGTCGGGTGAACTTGATACATGACATTGTCGCCGTATCCACGCGCACGGGGAGCTCACGACCGAGACCAACACAACCTCTTTTGTTCACTCTCACACCTCTGTCGCGCTTTCTTGCTTTATTTTTCTTATATTTTTCGTACCAGTTTAGCGAGATAGATGTTTGTTCACTATAAATAATTCTAGCAATCTACATCAACACTAAATTGGGTTTTTGTAAGACCAACTTTTATATACCTACTTCTTACCGTTTTTCTTACCTGATTAGCCATCACGACACTTAAACACTATTCAAACTAAAGCTGTATCCGCGCGGTACATTTTGACAAGTAAAGGTACAAAATGACAACCGATACTCACATAGTCTCAGCGAAATCCGTCCAGATTTGAACAGGCCTAAACTAGGTTCTTATACGCCAGCGTTAATAAATACTTTCTAATAAAACGCATCAACCTGTTAATTGCTTTTCTTACGTCGTTCTAATTGGAGAGAACATGTGCATTAATTATTCATTAAGCCTAGGCTCCCGTAGGCCCCTCATTTGTGACTTGAGAATCGCTAGTTAAACACGTAAGGGCCACTATTTAGCCGCCATTTTTTTCACACACGATTTCGTTTCCTAATTGATAAGCTATAATTAAAAGTGGAAGCAAATGGTAATGAGCGATTTTCTTAAGCACTGATGAAATTATACGTGAAATCATCTTTTATTTTTAGCTGCCCACAAATCTGCAACTTACTCTTAACTTAACAACATATTTATGTTGAATTTACAAGTTAATGTACTTAGTAGCAAAAAAAAAAACTATAGAATGAATTGGCAATGCTGACACTATGGATAATTAATATGTAGGTAATAAAGGCATACAAAAATCAATGCCTAGACCTAGACTGACATAGGTTCATTTTATACGTAGGTATGAAATGAAAATACTCCACTGGAACTTTTGAGACTGCAAATTACTCGCGTCCCTTTTCGACAAAAATCTAGATAGTCTGTAGACAGGCTAGGGTGTCTTACAGTGCTACCCCTTTACCCCTTTAGGGGGTGCGTGAGGCCCTTATCCGCAAGTTTGTTCAACGTAGTGTTCGGGGGACCCCTTTGGTAATGCATCTTGAGTCTGTGCAGCGGTACAAGTAGTAAATTTTAAGATGCACCGGTGAACAATTAACAATAAGGTAAATTTACATCAATGAAGTTACACGCGGGAAACTTTAACTTAATTATATGAAACGTTCTATTGATAAGGGTTTGAAAATAAACCTACTTTATCCCCAAGCTACCAATGATTTGGCGTAAGACCTTTTTCAAGTTATTCTACACTTGTTCAATATTCAATAATAAATGCTTTGATTGGTTGATATTCACCTACATTTTAATAACATTATAATAATTTATTTTAAACGAAGGGAATCTTACCTATGTCTAGGGGCTACCTTAGACCAAGTTATGTCAACAAAATGCGAAGTCCATTCGGTACCTAAAATTAAAAGCATAGGCACATAGAACATACCAGCACACCACACCGCATTACACCACGGTCAAAAATTTATACTTTCAAGCGGATTTTCCGAAAGTTTCCCTGAACCCAAGTGGAAGTTGCCCCGCAGCATGCGCTACTACTTACGCGTGAATGCAAGTTGAGGGTATTTTTTTTTATTTCTTCCCCCTGGCCTGTCTGGTCTCGGTTTTTATACGCCGAGGACTTCAAACGACCACCACTGATTATTGTATAAGACTCTATGCAAGTGTTTTTAAAAATTATTTATCGGCGTGAGTAAGAAATTAGACGAAAAGGATAACCATCAAGCATATTTGTACATCACAAATTTCTGACAAGTTGCAAGTTCACTCATTTTACTTGAAATTCAAACTAGAATATAGCTTCTAATGCCGAACTAAGTCGGTACTCAAAGAGAATAAGAACTACATAGTCCTGTCAAGCACGTTACTTATACAAAAGGTCAAAGTTATGCGCAACTAAATCTCAGTAACAGAAATACTTCATCCCGTAATAACTCTCACGATTCATCGATCGTGTAGCCTCGTCTGGAGTCCTATTAAAAAGTAATGGAAAAAATAAAAAATGTAGAGTCTAGGCCCCACTACTGAGCCCTGTAATACCGCCTTGAGTTAAGATTGACAGACGAAAGGGTTGGGATGGGGTGGCCTTAAGATAGGGCTGCCACTTGTATTGTATACCGATTTCTTCAAATTAATAGGAAAATGCAACAGTTATCGTTATAAAATTGTATTAAATTAAAATTCGTTGCATAGAAAATTATAACTAGGTAATTGAACCGCAACTGTAAGCCTACATGTACACATCTATCTTTACCACCGACACCGTGATATGACAGAGTGTCTGCTACGCAAAGGTTCTGGTTTTAATTATCAGTTGAGAAAGATATTTGAACAATTTATTTAAATATCTGTTCTTGATACCTATTACATTTTTTTTGTACCTATTTGTCTTTAGTAGTCAAATACAGGGGCTCCTGGTAGGTGCTCTGAGTGTGTTTACGTGTATTCCTTGTTACAGTAACCGCGTACGACATGTCCGTTGTATCCGCAACAAGTAGATTCTTGTTGGGGATAAGTTTTGTACAAATACAGAAATAATAAAAAAAAATACCCTGCGATTGATCTTAGTTCTCAAGGCACCTGGCAGCCCTGCTAAGGGGGGAATTGAAACAGAGTGGAAAAAATTATACGTGCCGACCGACGCATCTTAACTTCCGAGACCGAACCGAGCTCGTTTAGTCAAGCCAGTGCGCTGGAAACAGAACTATCCCAGTCACTGGGCTGCTCCACGACTACCTGTAGACTGCTTAAGACTAGAACGTGAACATAGGCTCCCTTGGGTAGCTAAATGTTTATTTGATCTGATAGAGCTTCGAAAAAAGAAAAATAACGAGAAACAAAACTGATATTGCGTATGTTTTTATTAAACCCAAAGGTGATTTTTTTGATATACCTATAGAAAAAAGAAAATAAAAAAGCTAAGTTTTAAAATTCAAGTAGGTAGGTATAATATAAGAAGAACTTGCTGGTAAGTATTTAGGTGTTAGGTTTAAAGTACAATTTTTAACACATCACATTCTTTCATAAAAAGTCCATGCTCATTAAGATATCTGTAACATCGCTCCAAGGCATACCACCTCCCACCCTAACCCAACACGTGCGAAAATTAAAAAATAACCAACAGAAGAGATGACGTAATTAAAAAAAATAAGAAAATAACAGAAGTCCATGTCAACTCCTTGCAGTTTCCTAAGTATGAATTATGCCGCTCGGTGTATTCGTTAAGGGGCGGATCCATTCATTCTTTTTGTCCGCTGCCAGCAGTTAAGGAGACCCGGGGGTGGACGGGGGTGGGGGCCCCCCTCAACTTGCTCGAGAATATTTTTTTTCTAGACCACTCGAGGACGCTGAAATCGACACACTTGGACGTAGTTTGCTCGCGATGACAGTTCGAGTGAGTCCCTCAAACGCTGCGATTTTTAGATGAAATTTTTCGTAGTTTCCTGTAGCTTTGATTTCGTAGATTAGTACTTTCACATTGTTAATTGGATTTTATTCGCGTACGACGGACAACTTCCTTTATTTCATTTTCTTTGCCTGTTTCATATTCATAATAATTCTTCTATCTTTAGTTTGAACTAAATCTTGAAAAAATCTTAAAATAATGTAGCTACATTGACTGAAAATTCAAAAATACTTATCACAAGCATAGAATAAGTACATCCCGCGTCAGTGACTCCACGACTGTAGGTAAAGGACCAGGAGAACAAATTCTGATAGTGATATTATTGAAATATTGCCTGAAAGTCTACAGAGATTGATCTAACCACATGTATCACAATTTCTTCTTTACGATTTTTTTTTATGTCTAGGGTGTAATTTATTACGACATGAATGATTTGCGTTCTACTATCTTCACAAACGCATTCACACATACCTTTAAAAAAATCGAGTAATTAAAATTAAAATGCAGAATAATATGTTTCGACCAATCGTTGCGGACTCACGCGCACGGAATTAAATTACGACGTATCAGAATTTGAGCTCCAGGTAGGTAAGATTGCTCTTTGAATTTCAGTCGCCTCGCACCTCCACGGACCACTCGAGTCCGCCTGAAAGCTCTTAAGATCCGCAACTTTATGAACCAAACTCAGTAACGTAAACACATTTTCAAAGACAAGTTAAGCAGAAAAGCTTTATTTTTCACAGTAGAGTCGCTACTATGCGACTACTAATTTCGCCACCCATGCCTGTCTTAAATAATCAAAGGTAAACTTAGTACTCAATGTAGATACTTGATGGACTGCGTCAGACATCATTTAACCGTCTGACTAAACAAGTATTGCGCTGTATTTGAATTTGGAATGTAAATTGCGCACGAAAACTGGCGGATCTTTATCTACCGCACTTTAAACTTCAAGTTCTGATCGTCGATAAAACGGTTACACGAAGAACTTGAAACAACAAGTGCGTTTGATTTGAAATGTCGAAATCCGAAACAAAATTGAAGCTAAACGGAACGTTACCTTTTAAAGAAAATAAAAATTGCTTGAATGCTTCGATGGATTTCCTGGGCAGAAAATGGGTAATAAGTATGTAATATTTTATTTTATATTATTTTATTATATTTGGGGAGCTTACAGCTACTTTTACAATATAATTTTAAGTTTATAAGTACTTACAAGCCAATTACAAAGCTACCACATATAGTCCAAAAATTAAACAATCTAGCTCGGCATAAAGAAAAACAAATAAGAATTAGTATCCTACATGAAAAGAGGCAAGCACTAATACCTTTTTATGGAAGAGCTACGGATAAGATGAAAAATTCAATCTGAAAGTCTATCAAAGAAATCTTTCGCTGCATTATTTTTGTGGCGTTGTTTAGTGTTCACAAATAGGTCAAATCTACTGTCTGAGGATAATTTGTTAGCTGCACGAAACACTCTTGGTAGGAAGCTATTTCTTCTAAAATTAGACCGACTTGATGGTACGTGAAGTAGAGGACTTTTGCGTAGTTTTCTGACAGGAATGCTTAACTTGACTTGATTAAGGAGTTCAGGACAGTCCAACCGTCCCTGCGCTATATCAAGCAGGAAACATATATCGCCAACATTACGGCGAAACTGCAGAGGAAGCATATGCAATTTTTTACAGCGTTGCTCATAATTATCATAAGGCAATTTAAATTTATAATATAAGTAGCGAGTAAATTTTCTTTGAATTTTTTCAATATTGTTAAATAATTAAAATGTAAACTTGGTAGCAGGGATTCCAAACAGGGGATCCATACTCCAGATGACTACGAACGTAGGCACTGTAAAGAATTTTAATGGTTTTCATTCTTCTAAAACACTTAGATAAGCGCATGATAAACCCTAATGAACTATACGCTTTGCTTACAATATGTTCGATATGCTTATCGAATAGCAACTTTCCATCATGGATCACTCCTAAATCCCTGCCATTTAGGCATGCGTCAAGAATATGACCTTTGATTCTGTATGGAAACTCAAACTTTATCCGTTTCCGCGTAAAATGTATAGTAAAACATTTAGAAGCGTTAAGGTCTAGTTTATTAACGCGACAGTACTCATCTAGCCTATCTAGGTCTTCCTGCAAAAGCAAAGCATCAGATTCGTTTTTTATGGCCCTGTAGATTTTCATGTCGTCTGCAAAAAGAAGAAAGTTTATATATCAAATTAACTTAAATGTGAATCTATACAGGGTGTCATAACACTTTTCTTTAAAAAAATTAAATCCTTAAAGGAAGGTAAAAACAATAAAAAACCTTTCACAAACAACAACTAACCAGATTCGACATTCGTACCTACTTTTAAACTGAACAAACACTATTACTACAGGAAAATTATATCTTGATATAGAACGAGCTCGTTATTTTTATCTGCATACAAATGATTATGTAGGTAAAACCTAATATCTCTAAACGAGCTGTAATTGATTCATATAGACGGGCCAAGTTTTAGCCATCATAGCTCAAAAAACTTTTCTGTACTTTTAAAGGTACCTCGGGTGTTATGAGGCTAGAGCCTTGAAACCCGTACATTATGTACACAAGAAGATGAAGTGTAAGATATAAATATAATACTTCTCAAGAAGTTCAAGCTTATCTTAAACATCATATAAATAAGCGACCCTTCCGGCTAAGTTTCTGTAACTTGCAAACTTGCACTGTTTAGATTAAGAACATTGTTTTGGCTTTGCAGTTTTAGTGTGGCTCTGAAGTAAAGTAGTTTTGTGTTCGGTAATTTTATTCAGGGTTTAAGGTCAGGGCGTCTGGCTGCCCGTCAGATCGATAATGATTTTGTCAATCGTATTTTTGTAATTGTTACTGTTAGTTTCCTTTTGTGATGTGATATACATCAACACTTTTCTTCCCGCGTTTGTCGCGTAATTCTATGAAACCCGTGATTTAAAGTAACGCAGTACTTTTCAAGATACTTTTATTGATATAAATAATATATTCTATTTAATTAAAACTCATTTTACTAAGTATAGGTATTCCACAACTTCATACGCCTTAATTGAAACAGTAGGTAGAAACAATGAATAAACATCAGCGACAACTTTCAAATTCCTCCTATTCTCTCCACCTATACAAGGCTTTCAAAATGCGTATAACATTCTTCAATCACTTTTCTCATTAGGCTGACTCATCATCGTACATTGTTTTCATAATGTGAGTTTTTCCAAGATTATGGCCCTGCCTGACGTGTGATTCCGGCTTAGAATAGCATCACCCCAATTCTACCCGTAGGTGTCGTAAAAAGCGACTAAGGGATATTCATCCAGGGAATGGGCAGCAGCGTTCCCTGTAAAAGTAACATCTTGGCACTGCGCTCGCCAATCCGCCTGCCAAGCGTGGTGAGTATGGCAATACCCCCCGATAGGGGGAGGCCCATGTCCAGCAGTGGACTGTTGTGGCTGTTATGGTTATGGTTATGGCCCTGCGATAGAATCGTGCCATGATGAAGCAAGGTACACTCAAAGGCGTATTCTAATATTTTAATCTTTGCCCCTTGTCAAACACAAAAGCATGGTCAGCTTAGCAATACTGGGTTATTAACGGATTGGATTTAATTCAAGACATCTTGCTTGCAAATCTCTTTTTATTATTTCAAATTCTCCAACATTTTGACAAGCTTTCTGCCACTCATTACACTCATCAACACGATGATTCAGCATTCGTTGTTCTAATTACCAGTTCGCGTCGGAACCAAGACGATGTAGGATGTGGCAAAGGTTAAATCCATATCGCCATATCCTCTCCAGCTTCCTACTTAAACACTGTGCTAATTGTTCGGCCAGCGCACATTGTGCGACACCCGCTTTATTCTGTTGCATACAGACCAGTTTAAATAAAAGTAGGCAAGGTTCTAAATATGTTTACGGCGAAGTTAATGCAGTTTTTTTTTATAAGAAAGATCCGCATTTGTCTGCTATCACCCCTGTTAGTAAATGATAGCAATATGTTTTCGCTAATTTTTTTTCTTAAATGCTGCCTTCTCTGACATATTGACGAAATTCTCATCCTAATACCTAAGTAAAACTAAACTTACCGACGACAGTAAAATTTCAGTAATAATCTTTACAATCATTGGTTTTACTAGTATCTGTGGTTTTACTTTCTGGAACCTAGATGCCATATAGGAATTTGAATTAAAGGATAAAAAGAAAATTTGAATTCCCTGTGTGAGTTGGAGAGCCCTGGTATCTGTTTTTAAATGTTATACTGTAGTAAAATTGTTATGAATACTGTTCACAAGTGTTCATTGCTGGACATGGGATTTTCACATTACATTACCTAGTAAATTTTTTAACCTACTGCGTGTAATTTCTGCGCGTGTGGTGTCCATGTGTGTACGCGCAGCCGCGGATCGTCGGGCGTGAATTGAGCGCGCGTATTAATTGCTAAAGAGGATATATCCTCAATGAGCAAGCGACAAGACTGTCAACTTGTTTACGACTCAGTTTCGTCACTCGATGCACTTTGATGTACTACAATACTTTTAAGTCAGATTGTATTTTTTCGTATAAGCCTTTTCTTTAGCTACGGAATCAATTTTCCGAGTGATGCCGTTTTAGAATAGCATTTTCCCAATCTTTCCCGTGGGTTTCGTAAGAAGCGACTAAGGGATTGAGGGTTGATGAGTATTGTAATTTTATTTTACATGACATGCTGACAACCTGTCACTATGGTGATACAAAGCGTTTTGAATGACTCTAAATTTTTTCAGTCTTGGTGTAAATGGTCGTTTTTTACAGTCGTTTACGCACTGCCTACCTCGTAAGGGATATAGGCGTAAACTATTCATACATTCATACATATTATGGAGCATGTCCTGTTTTACCTGTATGTTGTAACCATTTCATTCCAATTAATCGTTTTGTTTCTTCGAGTTATCTCTTTAAGATAACCAGAAGATATGAAACATGAGGAACCCAAGCCAAACCCTGTGCATTATTTTAGATCGTGGACAAATAAATAGGTACGTAACTTTTTATAACATTCATGAATTTCATGAGGCTTAACAACCTCAATGAGACGTAATGCGCTTAATAAGTCGTTTCTTGCTGAAAACCGCTAAAACAGTAACACGTGTCTAAAATTCGCAGTCGCCGCTAGAACGAGCCGTATTTAGCAGCGGAAGTATTTATTTGGTGGCTAGACTAATGTGTGTCGGTCGTTCAGACACAATTAAATGAGGGCTTAACAGCTGAGCAAAATATCAATTTTGGTCTTTATCAGTTAGATCGACCTTCAAGATTTTGTGAAACTGACATGTAATTGTTTGTATGATGAGATATTTTGTTTCTAAATAAATTCTAATTTTATATGTCATGAATGAGAAAAAGATATCTGAATCTGATTATACTGTTATAGGTATAGATTTTAATCATCGTATGGAGTCTGTCGTATTATAAAAGTAGGTACTGTATTTCATCTTTAAATTGCTACTCAACTATAGTGTAGAGGCACCGGCAATTATAGCAAATATTACCTACACTTAGGAACAACGGTCATTGCGTTGGTAGGAAACTTGTGCCATTACATATGCATGCAGTTGCAGAGTCTCACTGAGACATTCATAACCCCGGGTCTAATGCGGGTCACACACGGAAATGGCCAATGTCTAGCCAATACAAGCAATTTTAGAAACAAAGAAAAAGAACGAAATTATCTTACGATTTTTTATAAAATAATAATAATATTATGTACTTTCTTATACATAATTTTTGTGCAGAGTGTTGGACTACGGTAAGGCCATGTACCTATAATCGACAATGTTATCTTACCTATTCATTTTTTTTTCGATATCACTTACTATTGGTTCTTATAGGAATATATAAGGTCCTATTAAATTCACTGCAAATATTTCAATTGTATATTCTACTTGTGAAACTGAACAACTTATCTTGAAATATGAAAAAATATTTTAGACCTCCCATACAAAAATGTCCAAAACATGTGTCAGTTTGTATGGGAGGTCAAATCTTTTTTTCATATTTTGGAAGTTGTTCAGTTTCACGAGTAGAACATACCCTGAAATATTTGCAGTAAATTTAAGAGGACCATATTATATGACTGTAGGATGTGGCCCCCTGCTGTAGCAACTAAAGTAGATACTAGCCACACTTTACAGCCGTGTGTGTCCTCAATTCCTACGTTCGTGTAGACTTCTCTATACTTTGGATGGTGGCCAGGAGTCTTTTTGGCCTCAAGATGTCGTTACTGCAACTTCGGCAATATACATACAAATTCCTGCTTAGTGAGGCGTGTGGTAATACCCTCAGAATGCATGCTCTCAGAGATTATTGTTTGGTAAAGTTGTATTAGGAAACAGCGGCTCAAAACTTCTGTGAGCTATATTTAATGTTTCGATTGCATTTCATTGCTTTTCTGATCAAAGTAAGGATTACGCTGTTTGCACAATTTGAGTAGGGGTGTTGTGTTAAAACATAGCGTTGATCTCGAAGTTATTCCCTTTTTTTTTTTGGTAGGACACCAAGTCAACAACCGACAGGTTAGGTTTAGGGTATAGGAGAAAAAATACAACCGCTTTCCAGTTCCTACAGTTCTTAGTTTAAAGTTACTACAGCTGAGAAAATTTTAATATATTTTTTAGTGATGATAGGTAAGGCTGAGACAGAGTCGAAGAAGGAACGAAGCTTGCGAAGCCTTCTATTGCCTAAACTTCTAACAAAATGTCATTGCCCTTTAACCCTATCAGCAGGTACGAGTGGCTCAATATTCAACATGCGTGATCGTTAAATCGGGACCCCTCACTCTAATAGAGCCGTCAAAACAGGCCATTGCTTGCATCGTACTTACTACTTCCACTTCTAAACTATCGTCAAATTGTCTCTTCCTCTTGTAAGCTTGGGTATTGTTCACAATGGCTATTCTGCTTCTTCTATTTGGTTATTTTACTATCAGACTGATTGGAAATGTTTCGTACAAAATAATGAGAATGAAGACAGGATCAGAGTTCGGGATTTTAATTAGTCTACATTTCTCTCTGTGTCTCAGATATTGTTTGTAGGTAGGTAGGAAGGCTATGCCAGTATTTTATTATCTTCATCGTACATAATTAGGCTTCGAATTCATTCATAAGCTATGGTAATCGCGTAGGTGCCTACCATAAGGCAAGTCATTTGTTGTATACGGACAGCTAGGAGTTTGTCAAACATAATCTGTAGCCTATCATGAACTGTGGCATAGCATAATGTAGAGGTACCCTATGGGTAGCCGAGATTGGCTAGAGTTCCGTCGCAAGCGGAGCGCGTACAAGATTGTTTCCTCGTTAGAGCCCAATTGGCGGTTCCGCTCCTTGCCTGCGGAACCCCGACTCCACTCCTAATCGCTCAATTGCTCACTCAAGTGCGTAAGCGCATCAGAATCATCATCGCAATGTCCTTGTTTGTTTGTTATTTTTTTATTGCTTATGCTTTTTCCTAATTTAATAACTAAGTATATTCTGTTTTTTGGCGCAAAAAATTTTGATAATGTACCTAGGTAAAATTATAATGTGCTTTGTTCAAATAATCACTATCATCGTCATAAAGTAATAATTATAACACACACACACACACACACACCACGCCTTAATCTCTTGCGGGATAGGCAGAACGGTGACGGCCGTAAAAATACGGTCGCTATCGCCACGTCGGACAAATATTTGTAAGACATTTCAGAAAAAATGTGGAGAACTTAATGTACACATGTATTATATAACAATATTTCTAATTAATCAATAGTTATTAATATCTTCACAATTTAAGATTAATATAGGCTTTTGCATGTATAGTTAAGATTAAAAAACTGACTAAAATGGAAGGAGCAGTAGATACTATTGAGAAACTTATTCAAAATCTTTATCTAATTTCCAAAAAGTGACTCATACAAAATTCCTTAATAACGCTGAAACCAGTTGATTACTACCAGAGTCCAGTTATCATGTTCAGGCTAATCTTTCAGACCACACATTTAAAAATGTACTTAATTTTACACATTATATCTTCTAAACGACAAACATGTGTGGATATCTGTCATCGAGTCACAGGACCGTATGACTAATATCAATAACTATTATGATATCGAACTTGCGAAACATGCTTGGGCAGTTAAAGTTAAAGTGACTTAGGCTGTTTTTCCACTACTCCGATCCGACATCGGATGTCGGAAGTAGTCTTCCGATAAATATCGAAAAGCCGGACAACGCTTTTCCACCTATCCGATAAAAATCGGACAGTAATTTCTCATTATCTCGACGGACTTGGACTCGAACGGACGACATGGTAGAATGAACAATTGTTTTAGAACTTGTAATACATATTTATTTCTACATATACATACATACATCACGCCTTTATACCTTTAAACATTTTAGGTGACGACAGCTGTCAAACTAATAACTCGTTTATTTCGAAAACTATGCATGCTAGATTATCAGTGTCTTAGAAGAAGTTTAATATATTGACGAGACCTGCATTTTAGGTGACAGCTGTCAAACTGAAAACAATTTTTTTTGGAAATTATGCATGCTAGACTATCAGTTTGTTTGGGAAAGTTGTAAGCCATGACGAGATCTTTATTTAAAGTGACAGCTGTCAAATTACAAACTCGTTTATCTCTGCAACTATGAATGCTAGACTATCAGCATGCATAACTTCCGAGATAATTTAAGATATAATAAACTTTTTCTAAGACACCGATGGTCTGACTGGCATAGTTTCCGAGATAAACAAGATTTTAGTTTGACAGCTGTCACCTTAAATGTAGGTCTCGCCAAGGCCTACAAATTTCCTAAATAAACTGATAACTCAGCACGCATAATTGCTGAGATAAATTTACTTTAGACGCCTAGGCAACCATGTCAGAGGCTAGGCAAAGATGCCAGAGCCATGGGTGACATAACTTACTGGTAAAAGCCGGATCGGAAACAGGTAATGCAAAAGCCTGCATAGTTTTTGTACGTCTGTCACATCGGACCGATAAAATACCATTCCGATTTGGAAAATTATCGGTTCGATAAAAACCGGATGTCGGTGTAGTGGAAAAGCGAGTACAGTAGTTTAATAGATTTCTAAATCGGATCGACAATTATCGTGTATCGGATCGGAGTAGTGGAAAAACAGCCTAAAACTATAGACATGTCGTAAATTACCTATTATTTATTTAAGCTTTTTTTCCCATGCACAGTAAACATAATAAGTATCATCACAGCACATCACAACAGCTCATAGCTGTCCACTGCTGGACATAGGCCTCCCACAGGGTACGCCACAAGGCACGATCTCCCGTTTTTGCCATCCAGTCGCTACCATCCGCTCTCTTTTAAGTCATCGGTCTGGCCGACTACGCTTGCAGAGCTGTGGACTCTACTCGAGAACCTCCTCTATCCATCGGTTCTACTAAAGATGTCACCAGCTCACAACACACTTTAAAATATCTTGCTTATTAATCTGACTTTCTGGTCGCCCGACGCCTGCGCAGAAAACTGATAAAAACACAAATATCAGGTTACACACACCAACAACAGAACAATCTGAACACACGCTACGAGAGATAAACAAAACGACTGATGATGAATGAGAAACAGTTTATTCAAAACAGATTAATTTGTTGTCAGCATCAGTGTCAAAATAATAAAAAAAAAACTTTGTTGTTATTGCTGTACATGAGGTCTACGATGAAGTAAGCTCAACCAGAAAATGCCTATTCACAAACAGTACAAAACACATTAAGTTTGCGGTTAAATCCTCAGAGACCACATCTGTGTGGAGCCCTTATCGCATTCTGCTGTTTTGAAGAAAAATAACATATTTATCAGAACTTCCGTCCTTCAAGTTAACGGAATAACTAGTAAGAGAAATACAACATTATTAATTTATTGTCGTTTCCTGTTGATAAAGGACTTAATGGGTATTTTTATGTCGGTTTTACAGTTAGGTGGATAATATTGTTTTCTTAGTAGGTACGGGGTAGGTAATGTAACTTAATTTAGTGAGTATAGGTACCCATTTACAATATAAAGTTTTATAAAATTATGCCGTTGCAAGTTTACTATACCTAACGTAAAGTTTTATAAAATTATACAGTTGCAATGGGGCTATGTAAGGACGGGCTGCAGCAAGGACGGCAGAGTAGATACAGATAGTATTTTAAGCTGCAGACTCACAGAGTACAAAAAAAGAACTTGCTATTTACAGTTTTGCCAAATCATAATAAATCATAGGTTTTAATCGTCTTTGTATTTACAGTCTGAAGATAGGTAAGTCAAATTTTTAATTGCATGTGATATCCAAGCTAGAAAAATCCAGGCCACTCCATATACAACCAAGAATAGGCCAGCAAAGGGTGAAGTCAAGCAATCATCATGCATAAGTGATGAGCTCAGTGGCGTGCTTCAGTCACCATTACTGGCTTCTATGAAAAAGGACATTGGGGCTTATCGCGGATATCGCCAGAATAAAAACCCGCGATAAGATCGGCTAGGGCGGGGAAACACTGCTGCCCACGATACACTCACACACAAGCTTCGCCAGGCACTCGATAGCCGACTCCCTACCTACATGACCAGACCACATATCTCAATACTTATTACACAAAATAGAGACAAACGGCAATGGAAAAACGAACAACAGACAGTTCAACCTTGATGCACTAATAATAAAGACCATCTAACTTAGACTTCAACTATGTGTAGTTTTACATTCTTTGTTGTCATTAAAAAACTACATTCATCGATATACAGCCATCCCTGGCGTGGTGTGTTGGAAGACAGGCACTTATTAGTCGTCATTATCTACAACGTGGTATCGCTGCTGTGACATATGGCCAATATTGGACACGACTCCTATCTGCGATGGCGACATGCAAGACACACCACGCTAGCCCTTTATGCTGAAAAACACTTTAATCACCCTTTGTTCGAAAGGAAAATATGAAATAGCTATTATAACCAATGTATGAAACATAGGACCAAATAGATGGAAATCTTGCGGGACACAATTATTAGGTTTTCTACCGGTGTAACTAATATAAAACTAACGCAATTTTGCGTTAACAATGGATTTGTGTTGAATATTGACTCAGAATCACCTGTAGTACAGGCATACCCCGTTTTACACGACTCGTTTTTGCTAAATTTACTCTAAAATAATTTGCGTACATAATTGAAATTGTATCAAAAGCATAATAAATAATAACTTAAAGTGGTTGGATGATGCAAAAGTATAAATATCGCCGTATTATATTTTTTTGTAGATTTAGCAAAAACAAGTCGCGTAAAGCGGGGTATGCCCGTATTAATTTTCTTTAACCTATTTTGACTAGAACTGTTCCTGCGTGAGACTTTTATAATTGTTTAATTTTTAAAATATTTATAATATACATTGATAGACGTCATGATACTAACTGATACCTTTATGTAAAACGGTCACATCATAGTACGATATTATAATGCTGAAGAATGGTGTGTATCACGCGACTAATTCGCCCATTACTAGACCTCACGTGCATTATCAGGTCATCGCTGCAACCTTCAGTGCAGTTCTCGCTTTAATTTTTTTAAATACTTAGTTAAAACAAACACAAGAGTAGGAGCAGCCACTACTACCAGCATGAAAGAAACCTCATCATCACTATTGTGATCAGATCCGTTTATAGTGAAATCTTTTACAACAGAACCGATAAGCAGAAAATCTTAAAAACTGTAGAAAAAAACCAACGACTAAAATTTAAATTTACCTTACTCTTAGTAAGGTATTTGGTGCGCACAAAACTTGATGGAGCTGCCCAAGATAGGGAAATGTAGAAGTCGGAGAGGAAGGCCTTTGCCCTGCAGTGAGACATGATGTCTGTCTCAAAATAATAATAAAACTAAGGTAGGTATTTGGTAAACTGTATTACTTACTTAACTTAGCAACAGCCCTTAATTTAAAACATCATTAAAACTAAGACCGATACCATCATGAAACCATATGGCACCGGGGTCATTGTCTAAGGGAAGTTAGCAGGGTGCATGTATGGGAATTCGTGGGAAACATTCACCCTCGCAATTACGACCACGGCATTTATTTATCTATAGCATTTCACCTTAATTCATGGTGACTTATGGTCAGTAGCCATATGTCGCTGTCATGCTACGCAGACCTCGTGTAGGTCAGGTGTTGCTTTACTAAGGAACGAGTAATACTTTGTCGATCCTTTTGGAGATACTGTTTTCTAATTCATGGAAAAAGTATATTTATCCACTCTACAGGTTGCCTAATAATATCTTATAATGTCACGATCTCGTCGAGAAGTGAACAAGCTCATGAAACTGACCAATTTAGATAGGTACGTACCTCTATATTTTTTATTTTTACGGCTGCTGACGCTTTGCTTATCCCACAAGGGATAAAGGCATAATTTATGTATGTAAAGCAAAAACTATACAATTTAAAAATATAATTATTTTAATAATTTATATGTTAATATACATGTTTCCGGTTTTTGTGAAAATTGTTCAGTTTCATTATTTGGTTTACCTCAACATGTTACAAGTCAAAATAGTGATTTCAAATAACAATACCTATTAAATAAAAATTTGTTAAACCTTTGGTTGTTCTAATAAAAAAGATGACACATTATAATTGCAAATTGTTTAGGAATACACTTTTTTTAAAGGTAAGTAATGAGTACTTTCCTGCAGTCGGAAAGAAATATTTCCGGAAAAATATACGTCGCCGAGTCACGTCAAATTGGGCAAGGGCGGGCACCACACTAGTGTTCTTTATTGCTGTGGATAGTTATCGATACTATTTGGTTTATTATGCTACTATTAGTAAAAGTACGCAAATGTTTTTTTAAACCCCTATAAATCGCGTGACTAAGGTCCGGAGCGAACTCGCTCCTTGCCCGCGACGCCGCGACTCGTAAATAAAAAACCTAGAAATTGGAGTTCCAGTGCACGCCGGATCCCTCTTCAAAATCTCTAACGTTTTGTTAAAATTTAGTATCGTACACAAAATATCCACTTAAATAATCCACTCATCCCATTACTCGTCAAAAATCTAGATAAATAAAATCATAATGGAGCTAACAATGATCTATATTCCTAGAGACACTACTTCTTCTAACTTTTGCGGATATTATGGAAAAATGATCATGTAAACATAAATATTAATATTATCGACAATTTCTCTGTTTTGCGAGCACATATACAACTCTATTGGGGGTACCTACGGACAGAAATCAACAGGTCGTGTCGTGAGCAAATGCCTGCACTGCGATTCGTAGGAGCGTTTTTATATCGTACTTACTAAAAAAAAAGAATATTCAAAATTTCTCGACTAGGTAATATAATATTTTTTCTCTAATAAAAAATAGCTCCTACATTTTTTATGACAGAATTTTGATCTCTATTCTGGACCCAAAGCAATAAATTTATAGAGTCGTCGATAATAATTATAGTTTATTTTTCCACAAATAGAACTTATCTACACAATTACACATCTAATAAATTTTTATTTCTTCTAAGCAATCATCTTTTGGATTTTATCGGTAGCTCAAAATCAAACAATTCGTCAGTAAGAGACAGGAAAATTGACATTGTTTTCATCAGTTGTTATTGCTAGTATGTGTATTGATAAATCGAACACTTTCTACTATTAAATCATGGAAACCGTTGAAATCGCTGAATGTAAACGGCCCATGACCCTAGAAGCTATCATATTTGACAACACATTGCTTATTCATGACATGGCTATAATGACCGGAATACAGTTCGGCCGATGGAATTACGATACAATAGTTCTAAACAATAAGGCAGAGGGTGGGAACTGGGAACCGTATGGGGTAGTGACTTATTAGTAGGTATCTGCAAACACGTTTAACTTAATTTGTGTAAAGCATAGGTAACTTCTTTACAAAAATAACTAATAAATACCATGTGTATTGATAATGCACGTATGCAGTGATCTCTTCAAGAGTTTTTCTCCTTTTATCAACATTTATATAATTTTAAAGCCCATGTTTGTACTTTGTTATTGGCACTTGTTGTTAAGAAAGATCTTTTTATTGGTTTATTTTATTTATTTATAAATCGTTTTCTACGTCATTTGCACAACGCAACTCATACATTACGCTCGTAGCACCATGGTTATGAGTAGGGAAGGTAAAGAAAATATCTCTATTAGATAAGTAGGTAGTAAGTAAAAATATTAGATTACAAAAAAGTGACAGAATTATGTATGTGCAGGTTAAGTACACATCGTTGCTTCGAAATAACAAAAATATTTTCCCCATGGACACACACAGGCAGAACTTTCAGTTTTCTATACATTCAAAATAACCGGAAATGCCGGAACAATTTCGAGACGGTCCAGCTAACATCAGTCATCTCATCAGCTTTACAATACTCATACCTACACTTTATGCACGCGACTATGTTCTTTATCATTATGTGACAGAAATGTAAAAATTGTATGAATATCCTCTTTCAAGAGTACTTAGTCTCAATGAGATCTCGCAATCTGTAACGCAATCGTATTAAAATGACCACAATTTAGTCTGACCAACGGTGAAACACCGTGACCACGAACCGTTTATTATGAAACGTACCTAAGTTGGAGATGTTTTTTTGATTTACAGTCACTTCTTTATATTTTGAATATAGTTTTCGAATTGGAATCATCTTGAATTATAAAAATTACAAAACCAAAATTAAGTATCCGTGATTGTTGCAAGATCTTTGGAATGAGTGCTTAAAATAAGCTCGAGCTTGGCCTATACCTACCTTAATCCAAGTTGAAATTATTGCATAGTCATCTAACCATATTAATAACCAGGGATCATCGAGTCATTGGACGCCTCGGTCACCCACCCGAGAGAAAAATTAAACACTGTACCTACAGGCAATGTATACCAGAATTGGTGCCTAAAAATTGGTAACTCGATGTGCTGCTGATAGTATAGCAGGCGTAAGCGTAAAGTCGTATCGAGCGTCCGATTGTGATCCGTACAAACAGATGCGAACGCAATTATCCTCCCAACAAAATCTATATAATTATCTGCACACATAGCAGCAAACTCTTTGATACACAAATGAGTGTGGACGCGAGCCCGAGGCGGACCGTGTCCGTTGCAAGTGGCTGCCCACGATCGGAAGCGTCTATTGATACCATCTCATTGTGCCGCGGCAAATTGTAGCCGGATGTTGGAAGAGACGAGATATACGCGTTCCCATTGTGCCACGAGATGCTACCACGTATTTTATGTATCTGTGTATGCGCGGAGGTCTCGCAGATTTGCTGTTTTCGGACGATAGTTTCAACATCTGAGTAGAGTTTCTTACACCTTAGATATTTAACATGATACCGCCTGACTCAGCAATTACTAACGTCAGGCCTAAGACTTAATACAATTTTTATAAACAGAAACCTATACTTACAAGACAAATTTCTAATTGGAAAGCTGTACCAATACTTTGTTTGCATGGGTTTTGTATGAGTTTTGTATGAGGGAAATTGATAAAATTATTTTAATTGAAAGCTTAAGTGGCTTATGATTAGAACTGTGATCTCTCATCTTATCGTATGTACTTACTTCCCACTGAATCAGCAACAAACATATGAAGTGGAAATCGCGTCCCAATTGTGTAGGTACAATGTGCTCGCGCTACGGCCGCGTGTCTCACAGAATTATTTCTGTCATTTTTAGCTTCATTGTCCTCGTGAATGCTGTTCACGGAGTCACGCTCCAAAAGGACTTAATGCCGGTACATAGCCAACCTTTTGTCATGCACACATTAACTATTCTGCGTGTACTTGTATTGTCTCATTGATCCACCTGTAGATACTGGATCACGCAATCGCTCTGGCTCTTGCTCTCCGGACACAAAGATATAATACCTTAGTCATATTAACAACTCAAAAGTTAATATGTCTGGTCTGTTGTTATTGGTAGCTTATTATACCTACGCTTCTACTGTCCAGTCCAGCACGCATTAAAACATTAACCATAGCCTCCTTTGAAAACTTCTAAATAGAGCAAAAAAATAATTCTTAAATGATGTCTAGCTAGATATGTATTATTTAAATTACGATGACCGGGGTAGCCCTTAGAGTACCTAGTACCCAGCCTACTGGGTAGGTACTTACAATCTAAGGTTACATACTAGACCGTTATAGCTATCAGCATTGTACCTACCCAAAACAATTGATAATAGCTCTATTTAAGTTATCTACCATTCTATAGTGTTGTCTAATTCAGTGACATTACGAGCGGTCGTTTAGAATTATTTCCACATGTTAGAGTTGGGTTTAAAGCATAGACTCTATGTCTGACAATAATGCTTAATAGTCGATCGATATTGCGATAAAATCTTTGAGCAAGTGTTCGGATTCCATGAACTAAAGTTACATGCCGAACAGTAAAAATACTGCCGACACAAATCGCTTTTTAGAAAGGAATAATTATATTTTATGACACGAAATGATAAGTACTGAGAAAATCTAATTAGAATATATTAATTATTTATTATTAAACTAAACCTAGTTTAGTAGGAAAAATCTGGGTTGGAAAGTTGTTAAATTATGTTCATTCGTGTACTTTGCACCAAAGAGGTGTAATCATTCGTACATCACATATAATTGTAATAAATAATAAATGCTTTCTACAAGGAAGTGCTTGTGGCGCGCGCGCGTCGTGCGATGCGCGCGGCTTGCACGCCGAGCAGGTGTTCTGATCGCGCTCCCCTCCTTGTTGCAGAGCGGGCGATGCGTCGCAAGTAGCGCGGTGGGGCCCAGCCCGCCGCCCGCCGAGCCAATCGTGGCGCGTCAAGCTTATGATGTCATCGGAGGAGGAGGCCGACTCACACGCGCCCTACTCGGATAGACTGCTAAAGAAACAGAAACGCGCCAGACAGCGCGTGGACGCCGGTGAGCCGCGCAATTCTTACTCGACTCTCGCGACGAACGGACTCGCGCCCGCGCGCGCCGCACACATGAGTGGCGGACTTTACGGCGCCATCTTTGAGGGCCGCCAACACTTCGGTCTCTTCGGACCGGGATACCCACACGCAGACATGCTCAACGAGCTCATCGGACGAGGACCCAAGCAGGAGCAGGAGTCCGGCGAGGAAGCTGCCAGCAGACACCTCGCGGATCATGTGCTCAGAGGAATCCTTCAGAAAAGCAAGAAGGAATTTCTTCGATTATCCCCGGACAATAACAATGTTCTATCGAACAATAACAATGATGAACCAATCGAGGCTAAGCGATCACCAGAGAGGCCAGCATCACACGACTCTCGTCAGGACTTGGATGAAGCTTTGCTAGCACTAGACGGTGCTGGTGACTCTCGCACGTCTCCCTCGCCGGCGCCTGCGCAGCCTGACCAGTTGGTAGCGCCTAAGTCGGAACCTGAGGATCGCGACAGTGACGCGCAACGATCATCCCCGCGACCTCTCGATGTGAAACGTGCTCGTGTTGAAAATTTAGTGTCGACATTGCGATCTAGCCCCGCTCCTCAACAACCACAGGTGAACGGCTGTAAGAAACGAAAATTATACCACCCAGTGCAACACGACGGTGCGGCGGAGCGATACGGAGCCAGCCACAGCAGCAGTGCACAGACCGTCTCGGAAGACTCAGAGGATGACGGCGACCGACCACCCATACAACAAAAGTTAGTAGAAAAGAACGCCTTAAAATCACAATTACGAACAATGCAAGAGCAACTCGCAGAGATGCAAGAAAAATACATGCAATTGTGTAATAGAATGGGTGAGTCCGAAACCATGGACAATGACGGTGCTTCCAGTGATGTTGAACAAATCGAAGATCCAGTTCCTAAATCTGAGCCTGCATCGCCAGCGAAAGAAGTCCCCCCGCAAATACCGAACAGCATTGCTGCACCTAATATGTTATCACAAGTGATGAGCAAAGTGATGTCAGCGCGAATGCACGCGCACGCTGCTGCTCACCCGCACCTGCCTCCCGGGTTCAACGGCTCTCTGCCGCTCCTACCTCATCTGCCGCCCGCCGACCACATGCACCCACCACACCCGCACCAGCACCTCAATAATGCCGCCGCCATGTACTTGAACCAAAAATTATTCCTAGAACACCAAATGAAAGAAGCAGCCGAACAGCAACAAAACAACCAACAGCAGAGGCCCCAGTCGAACCAGCACTCGCCACAACAGAGACCACTCGGACAGACGGCGAAACCTCCGCTATCATCTGAACTAGCCGAGCGATTAGACGCTCTACGAAGTAATGCCGGCTCAGTCGGATCAGCAGCTGGGGCTGACTTAGAAGGATTCGCGGAGCTGCTCAAAAATGAAATAACCGCATCCCTAGCAAGCTTAATCGATTCGATCGTAACACGTATATTGAATCAACGGCGAATGATGGGGAAGCAGTCCGAAGCGGCGGCGGCAGCGGCGGAACAGCTCAACAAGGACCTGATGCGGGCGCGGCAACTGCTGGAGCGGAAATCTCCGACGCCGAAGCAGCCAGAAAGACCATCGGGACAGATGTCAGGTAACCATAATCAACCCGTCCATCAAACGGGCCCGCCTAATGGCGTCCCATTTATGTCACATAACCAGATGATGATGGCTCAAATGAACGGACCCCGCGCGCCCGGCTCAGCGTTCCCGCTGCACGCCGACGCGAGCGGGCCCGGACACGGCACTCACGTACGCCCCCCGACAGGCATGTTCCAGACGCCGCCGAAGCCGATGGCGCCGCTCTACGGACCGATGAACGGTCACTTCGAGAGAGAGCCGAACCCGGAGCAAAACGAGGCGCTAAGTCTCGTCGTCACACCAAAGAAAAAGAGGCATAAGGTGACGGACACGAGAATCACGCCACGCACCGTCAGCCGAATCCTGGGAGAGGGAGTGGGGCACTCGCCCGAGAGCAAATTCCCGGAGTCGCCGTCACCGCGGCCGTACCCGGGCGGCATGGCGCTGCCGACGTCGGTGGCGATACCGAACCCGTCGCTGCACGAGTCGCAGGTGTTCTCGCCGTACTCGCCGTTCTTCGGCGCGGGCGGCGGGCTGGCGCGCTCCCCGCCGGCGCCCGAGCGCGACTCGCCGCCGCTGCCGCACCCGCCCGCGCTGCTGCACCCGGCGCTGGTGGCGGCGGCGCACCACGCCTCGCCCGACTACCTGCGGCTGCACCACGGCCCGCCGCACCACCCGCACCACCCGCAGCCCATGGACGCGCAGGACCCGCACTCCGACTGCAACTCCACCGAGCTCACCTACGACGGGGTTCAGCCTACTATATCCTTTTCAAATAGAATGCAAATGGACTATCAGGTGAGTTGAAGTCATGGGCCACACTTTGATAATGTATTTTCTAATCATCATAATGTACAAAGTAGTAAATACTGTTTTAACAAATTTACATTAACTGAAAAAAATAAAGATCGTTGTCCATAATGATAAGTAGAATTTATGGTTCAAAGTTTGGCCAATGAGTTCAATTTCGCCCAATATTGTACACAAACACAAGCATCCACATTCTTGACGCAGGTCAACTTGATACTTAACAAAATCCGAGCTAATACCGATTACAAATCCTGCAGTAGCCACAGCATATCTTATTTCTGTAGTGTTTAACCTCACGACTGCCGCCTACTTCCTACTTAGCTTAGGTATTACGACTCTGGAAACCTTTTAACTGCTGCGGTTTCTACGTTTTCCACGATCCTACGATTTCTGTCCTATTCGAATCTAAATCTACCTTAATACAAGACAAGAATCAGTTCTTAGAGCCAGTGCATACAATTACTTAAACGTACACAAAAAAACAACCCTTATCTTTAGGTACTAAATACTGCATTACCTACTCTCTCATCACATTATACAATGATTATTTAGTTGAAATTTTATTGCAAAACATACGTGTTCATTCTACTGGAGCTCGTAGTACAACAACAAGCGTACCTAGGTGCTCGTATCTGCTAAGGCACATTAAATAAGATTAGATGCAAACGGATTACTTTCTAGTGCTTCCCGTAAAGCCTATCGCATAGAAATCCAGATCTACAAGTACATCATTCTAATTGCCTACACTATTACTTTTTTCTAACAAACATGACCTTTTTAATGAAGTAGCTACACTCTCATAAAATATTTATGAAGTTTCCTGAATATGAAATTGGATATTTGTTAGTTTTATCGTAAACACGATAAGTGACGAATATAACTTTTTATCGTAGGAATGTTTCGTTAAATGCCCTGATTTTGCATCGTTTACGAGTTTCCCTTTCGTCAATTATGTTAATTAGGTTATCTTGGTAACATTTTGTAATTTAATCGTATTTACTACATAATTTTTCTGCGCAGTTATAAAGTTGAATAAATTAATGCAGGCATAGGTATACACTTGTACTCACAAACGCTCAATATTCACATCTCCTCTCTTTACTCGATATATCCCATATTATAGCATCAAACACATGACAAAACTGTACCGTCTTTGTTCCAATTGACCCATGTGCCACGTTTTCCAAATAAGGCCTTAACCACCCTGCACTCGTCGACGCTGACTCCGATGCACCTGCGCAAGGCCAAGCTGATGTTCTTCTGGGTGCGCTACCCCAGCTCCGCCGTGCTCAAGATGTACTTCCCCGACATCAAGTTCAACAAGAACAACACCGCGCAGCTCGTCAAGTGGTTCTCCAACTTTAGGTAAGTCCACTATATTACACAGGGTGTAAGGGACGATGTACCGAAAACTTTGCAAGGCTCTATAGTAAAAGTTTTTCAGTTTCATGGTCTGATCACGCCTGAAATGTTTTCGGTACACCGTCCCTTACACCCCGTATTATCTGTAGGTAAGTCTAAGTATTTATTGAACTTTTTAGGTGATCTCCTAGACTGTCACGATAGTCACCAGCAGCCACAACAGTCTACTTCTGGACATAAGCTAATGGATAACATACCTATTCACCAAACTGACAGGCAAATTGGCGCCTAGTGCGTTGAAAGGGACGCTGATGCCCATTCCCTAAACCGCTTTTTCCCTTGGTTAATTTCTTTTACGTTACCCACTAGTAAAATTTATTTATTCAATTCAAACTAATAAACCACCCTGGCAGTAATTGGCCGCTCTTTCGGCATCCAAAGTACGGTTTTGTGCATTTGTCGTTTTTTTACATATTCGTTAAATTATTCTAGGCTGCTACCGAAAACACTACATCAAGCAAATAACATTCTTTCCGGAATTGAGTCCAGTAGACAAGCATTATTTTCTTTAACAAACAAGTCAATTGATTATATATACGAGCAACAGCTTAAATATACAGGGCTGTCACCCTCGCCTTTTACGATAATTAGGAAATAGTGAATCTAACAACCCTTTGCTGTGTCATTATTAGATTACCACACTATCTGAGGGAATCTGTGATTGCCGTTAATTAGTTTACCTCGCGTAAAAGGCTAAAGCACGCCGTTTTCCTAATTTGTAGTTAAACTATAATGATCTACTAAACAATACTTTTGACACACCGAATCTTAAAATTAACATAAAATACAGTAAACTACAATATTTTATAGTGCTCATCATGTATGAATCCGTAAATGTTGTAAGTAAGCACATGTATCAAAATTACGACTTAACTATTTCATAATTATAAACTAAAGTAACTAAACTTTCATAAACTACGATTTATTTAATAAAAATACGCAGTGTTGTCCTATTCTCTAATTTTATGTCGTAGAATAAATTGTGCTACGTAAATGCTACGACGTAGACTGGTGCTACAATTTATACGAACAATTTTCAGTTTATTCGCCAGAATAATTGTAAAAATATGCTCCGGATTTTCTCCAGAAATCATGATTTTTGATTCTTGAACGTGATCGATTAAATTCTTATCCATTGCCAATTTTTTTACTGTAATCAAAATATTGAAGTAGTAATTCTATAGATTTGTTGCGAAAATGGTAACCAAAACTCAAATTGTATTTAGCCACAAATTCTACTTACTTTTTTCTAATACAAAATCTGGAGCACAAAATAAACATTCCTACCATAAAAAAATAAACGATCAGTTGCACGACTTAAGGTCGGAATGCCTTATGAATTGAATATCTTAAAATAGTAGACTACCATGGCGAAAATTGAAGTATATCGCAGCTCCATGGTATCAAAAATACGTATAATAATCGAAAATATAGACATAACAAAATAGGCACCTCTATTCGCCCCAACAGAATAAACAATTTTTAAATTGCAATAAATTATATAAGAAAGTGGCAGTTCTAGCAAACAAATATAGGGAAACCCAACCTTTAATTCACTTTGAAGACTACCTGCCCTATCGTTTATATAATTAAGCCTAGAAAATCATAGGAAACTCCTTACGATATAAGTAGGTTGGGTATGAAAAAATAATTATGGAGCTTGCAAGAGAGAGTCCAGCACATTGCTTTGCTTAGACGTGTTAACTTGAATTTCTCATTGAATCAAGTTTATCATCATCATCATCATCATTGGCCTCATACGTCTGTGACAGACGATTTATTCAGTGTCTGAGGCAAGATTTTTCATGGCTGTATAAGCCGATACGGGAGCGGCATGACTTTCCGCACGCTCTACAAACAAAGGTGGAATTGGAGACTGACACATGCAGTTTAGAGGACAGACATTTTAATGTAATTATAGTCAGGATACACATTTTGTAACTTAGTAATAAGCGGTAGAACGGTTTATGTCTCGCTTGCAGATGAACTTTTCGTTATATTCGTTTACGAAAAAAAAATAGGAAAACAATGTGCCTTAAGTGATAGATAGATAAGTCTTTTAGTAGCCAGGAATTACTCATATGTGCAAAAACCAAAAACTTGCTAAAGTGAGGGAAAGTTCCCTCATGTAAGTATCGATTCAGTGGGTACAATTTAGCGTTATCTAAGCCCACTGATAAGGCACCTGTCTGCCTCGTGCTTGTTTGATAAGCGCTTAGTGCACCCTTCTTCATACATAAGCCTTATTCTATAACATCGTCACGTTTTATTTTAGGCACAAACAGATTTTTGAATTTTATGCAGAACAAATAGAATAATTGTTAAAATCTCAATTGTTATACCGATAACTGCTTCTAAATTATTTATGCATCATTGTAATAAGTGTTCCTTTTGAAAACCGTATGTTTTTTTGAGACGCCCTTTTCAGCCTTGGAATGATGTACCTAGTCTATAGAAGCTATAAGATTTAAAATTTAAAGCTTAAATTTAAATCTAGCCAAGAAAAAATCTTGCTTAACTTTTCTGAAAACTTAAACTTAGACTTCTCTAAAATGAATAATGTGCATAAAATTTTGAGCAAAATAATTCGAAATATACCAATTTACCTATCCAGAATAAGCCACCATGGCAAATCAACACTTGTGATAAAAGTACTTTTATATTAAAGCTTCGCTATCTCAAGGCATTATCATTATCTTAGATAAAGCGGGAAGTAGTAAAAGCTTTTGATAAGCTGAACACATAAAGTGTTGCGCAGAAATATTGGTAGGTGCAGAGTAACTACTTGATAGATATATGTAGATACGTGCTATTAGAATATTTTAATCAAGAATAGGTAGATAGGGTAGAAATAGATAGAACATAATAACATGAAATAATTACTAAAATATTACAATGCTCTCTAAATATGTACCAGGTACCTACCTGTCCATTCGTTTATAATGTCACTATTTAAATCAGTACAAAATTGCAATACAAACTGAGGGTTGAAAAAATACTACCTCAAAATTTCCTCAATCTTTTTCATAAATAAGTTCGAAACCGTAGCTTTCTTTGAAAAACTCTACACAACTTAGTCCATTAGCATTGTTCCTTAATGGTTTGGTTGTGGACAACGGAAAACGGCTATTTCCTTCGCGATAAACATCTCTGAAAGTCCACCTGAAAGGGTCATTCCACAATCGCAGGGAGCCAGGGGCGGGCTAAGGGTTGGGGCGCCATAGAATTTCGCATACTTATTACAAAATTTCATTTTTGAAAAATGCGGCGCACTGTCGTATATCGATATTAAGGTCTAATATAATATAATAATTATAATAAAAATGAACGCCATGATGCATCAGTTATTTAAAAAGAAGATAAACATAAATGCTTATAGAAAAATCGAATCGTTACATTAAAAATTATGAAACGAAACTTAATTAAATAAAACGAAATATTATTAAAGGAAAACAGACATTAAACTACTTAACATTTTTATAAAAAAGTGATTTAGAATCTTTTTTTATTATGTAAGACGAATATAACTTATTCCTTCCCTGTGACGGAAGGCAATTACAAGCGAAGGTGTCTCGCAGCGACGGGGTTGAATAATAAATGGCATTTTAAATTTACGGAAAACATCGATTAGTGGTCAGCTACCCCTTTAATTAGCTCCACTTTTGTCCACTATTTTGTGTGCGTATGCGTAAGGTTTTAATTTTTATTCTCTTGAGGGAAAATAGTTTTCATTAAAGGAGGTTTAAAAATAATAATGAAATTGTTCTGTTCTGATAGATTAAAGAAACATTAAACCTACCTCAAACCTGAAAACATAAAAAAAAACTCAGTATTTGGGCAGCAGTTTTATAAAAACCCGACTAGAACGCGTAGTTTTAAAATAGTCAGGAAGGCGTTAGAGCAAGATATAAGCCCTTGACACTAGCCACTTAGTCTCGTAGTCTTCAATGGCACTGTGGCTGTAAGAGCTCCTTGTGCTTTTGCCGGCGCCTCGTGTGTGCAAACCTTTACAATTTTGCCTTTCAACAGCGCCAAGCGAACCTTCGTTTAGACACCAACCTGCACCTTCTACTAGACAACTTTTGGAATTCGAATGAAATTCGAGTTTTTTAATTTCGAAACGAAGTAAAATCTTAACAAATTGTTTACACGGTTTACCTGCAAAAACCGAAATAATTGCAAAGGAAACAGTAGAAACAAAGAATGACGTAAATTGTCTAATTGTTCTTGGCTAACGATATTGGGTAAGAAATCATAGACATCGACAGCAGCCCACTTATATGAAGTTTAATGAGTACCTAATGTGCTTTCATGTAAAAAAATTACTAATCCACATTTCTGTATTTTTATGGCTAATATTGTTCCACTTTATTTCCTTTAATTCGAGACACCGTACCATTAGTACCGCTGCGGCTTTACCATTTTGTATCTCCAGCATGTTTTCGTTGCAAGCAGTTTCTCAAACGCAAAGACCGTCAGCACAAACATTTGCTCGGTGCAAAGTCGCTGCAAAGACAAATTCTTTGCGCGGCCTCAAAGAAACTCGCCACAAAGAATCGTAGAATTAGCTACGATAGAACTAATTAGCGACGGTGTTTAAGTTATTTTGCTTAATTAAGTTGTGCAGTGCAAGTGGTCTGCGTGCGGCAGGGTTACCATATGGACAGATATTTTTAATGTTTCAGAGCTTGTACTTTTAACCCGGCCAGGCGATATCGTTTTCTAAACTTTACCCATGTAAACATAAACTGTATTCTCACATGCGCGAAAACAGAAGGTTTTCTTTAGGTATTATTTTGATAGGGCAAACTTCAGCGAATTCATCGTGTTTTTAAATTAACAATGAAAACTTAGGAAGAGATTTGCATTAACACGTTTTAACTGGCAACCCTGCAAGTGGGCCAGCAAGCAGCAAGGCGTCGCAAATTGTTAGACCGAGGCACTCCAATTAATCTTTTTACACATCCAACTAGTCGCACAAGGGTGGGCACTTAGCGAACGTTTACACACGGCGACTTCCACGCGGCACTTGCCGACAAGTGGAGGAACCGCCATTCTACTCAGTAACAACTCGCGTACATGGAATTAAATCTAAAAAAATCATGGTAATCATCAAGTTAAAATACGAAATAAAGTTGAAATAACGAATAAACAAACCAAAGTATTCCAAGTTTGTATTTATTTTTATACTGTACCGAAGTGGCGGATGAAAAACAAAAATTCTTTTAATACATATTTAGAAATCTGCGTTATGTTCATATCTTTTAAAAAAATAAAGTTCCGTTCCTTTGAAAGCCAATGAGTTATTTCTAATTATGCGGGTGTTATTGTGTAACGAATTCACTTGGATGGACAACAACGGCAAAGAAATTCCATACAACTTTGCTTGCGCGATCGGAAAAGTGACACACAATGTCCAAGCATGTCTGAGAAATATTTATTTTGGCGTTCTACATAGGGAGATTAAACTTTGTTAATGTTGAAGTATGTAAAACATATTCTCGACGAAGCGCTCTTGCCGCAGTTGGTAACGTTGCTTTACTTCGCAATTTCCATATGCCTTTTTAACTTAGCGGAAACAACTTCAAATGTAATTAAAAACTTTAAATTTACTGCAATAAATAAATTAGTTAATTTGCTTGACATGAAATCGTAGTGCGAAAAAAACAAAATAGCTGTAGAAAATCTACTAATTAGAGTTATAAATTCCCTAACACTACTTAAATGTGAGTTTTTTTTAAATCTGTGTAGCTAATGCAAGTCCGCAGTCTAATTTGCGAGTTAACGTTTTTAATAAGTCCGTGTTGGGGCGGCAAGTGGTCGCCATTCAGCCGCCCGTGTGAACACCTCGTAATTAATACCGAGGAAGCTTATGAGTAGTTTTTTTCCTTAAAAAAACTTGCTAATTACTCACGCACTTGAAATGTCGCAGCCAATCCCGTTTGTGAGTTAATTTGTTCAGCGTAAGAATTGCAGAGGTAATTTTGTGGCATCTTACAAGTAGGTACCTAGTTTATTTTTCTACAATAACCATGTTGCTGTTTTCTCTCTTCTCTTTCTCTTTAATTTTGCGTGATATTTTACAATTTCAATTTATAAATCTGAAAATAATTGTGAAGAACGGGTAAAAATTTACTACCACATAATGTACAATATTACTTACCTATATTTTTTTCGTACGAATTCCAAAGAATAAAAGCTCACTTTATTTCCGGCTGCATAGCATACTTAAACTTGTTTAGTGGCAACTATGTCTTCACCTCCGAATTAGTCCACACGCGACCGTAACGGGCGTTTGGGGTGCGGCTGAATTTACATACCATTGCGATACGCGACCATTATAAAATATTAGCCTTTCGGCGGACATCCCCGTTAATAATATAATTAAAACACGCAAGGCGCGGTTCTACTTATCGTGTAATCAAGAAACAGCGTGAAACGGAACGCGTGGGGTGTTTTTGTACGTTCACTGTGACGTGGAAGAAATAAATGATTAAGATTCTTAAAATGGAACACACCAGGAGCAAGTCATACAGTTTACGTCTAAAATTAAACAAACAGAGAAGACATGTTTTTCCTTTTTCTTTTTTCCGAAAGGTTGGTTTCCTTTATTTACTGTTATTTAAATAAGGGAAACTGATATCACGGAGTAGCGTGGGTAACTTACCCAAAGTTATCAAAATGTAGCAATATGTCTAAAACAGAAAGTAAAAATTGTTTATAGGTAGAAAAAATTCTACATTTTGATAACTTAAGATAAATTACCTGCGCTACTCCGTAAAAACAGTTTCCCTTATTTAAATAACAACGCACACATGTAACGGCCACGTCCTACATACACACACACACACGTGTTCCATCCATCAGCTAATGAAGAGTAGGTAATTAGAAAAGTGGGCTGTTTTCCGACAAACCTTATCTTGTCTTCGATGGGGCTTTACGTGCTTTTTAATTACCCTCGCCATCAACTATACTACCAGGACGTACATACACCAGCTCTACATACGGTCTACTTGCGACCATCATACGGGAAATTGAAATGACTAAATTACGAAAACTTACTCTTTATAAATATGCGTAGAATGCGTACTTATTAAGTAAAGCGCAGATTTTAGCCACACAAATAATATTTTTTTCCAAAATGTGACAGGTCGCGTGACATTCCCGCCCAAAACTCGTATGTCATTAGAAGCGTAAGGTTTTTAACGTAGACAGTAATGAAAGAAGGCGCGCCCACTCCTTCGAGACTGCGCGAGGTGCGCCGCGCGCGACCTCGCATGTTCAAACTCGCATGGTGTATAAAATCTTTATAGCCTTGTTTATTAAACATAATGAGTATAATTTGTTACATATATTCTTTGATAACGTGCCCTTTTTATATATAACTCAAGAGAGGGATGGGTTACAAATCATTTTAAGACTTTTACTTACCTACGCCGAATTCGAACCACGTACACATGATTTTAGTTTTCGATTTATTAAGATTTAGGTAAATGCAGTATTCGTGTTTTTTGACATTTGAATGTCATTCTTTTTTTATATTAATTCAATTTATACAACCGCTGGAGGATAGCAATAATTTATTTTTAGTTTTACTACACACTTTATTTTTTGTACCGCGATAACTACAAACCGTATCTCCAAACTTTTATTTAGTCGAAATGACATAAGTCGCCACTGCGCACTGGTAGAATTTTTCTTTTTAAATAGGTACCTATTGCAAACGTAACTATGTGAATATTATTTTTTATCTTATGCTTTTAAATCATCCAAAACACCTTAAATAAAATAGATAGGCCAGCAAATAGCACAAAATGACAGCCTATTCTAAAGTTACGCCCAGGTGAAAGAAATCATGTGAAAAGGCGCGGTAGGCTGGATACACATGGGAAATTATCCAAGTGGCAAACGACAGTCTACACACACCCTAAGACGTGATTAATTAAACGTGGAGTAGTGAAAATACGCCGCCATAATAATACACATTACTTACGCCGACAATGTTATTTAGCTGCGGTATTTTCTAAAAAGGTAGTGAAAAATTTAACAATTTGACAGGCTGACAACCTGTCACTACAGGTAATGAAAAACAATTAACTAAAGCAGCCTCCAAATTATTTGTCAGACGTTTCTACAGAGACCGTATAATTTTACGGCTGTTAAAGCTCTGCCTGCCTACCCCGTAAGGGATAAAGGCGTGGTAAAAAGTTAATTAGGTGTCGCAAATAATGTAAAAAATATAATTAGATGATAGGTACAGAACACCTGAAATACAGCAACAGCCAAGTATGAGACTTTTAAATAATTTCATTTTTTTACCATTCAAGCCCGAGTGCACAAAAACCTAACAGACTCAAAGCTTTTAAAACAGTATCAAAAACTGTCTCCCAACACTAATTAGCAAGTAATCCTGCAATCAAGTGGCCGTGAACGGTCAGCAGGGCCCTTTAAACGTCTGTTTAACCCTTTTTTTCGAAATTTTAATACCGACTAGTTCGGCTAATGAAATCTCAACGAGCACTCAAATGAGCTGAACTTTTGAAGCGCGCACAAGACAGAGGAGGTCAGTCCGACCGAGGGAGCCGGCAGCAGGGAGGGAGCTAGGGGGGTTGTAAACCGGTCATCCTCATTACCACTTATTATGAGAGATATTATTGATTTATCGTAAACAACCATGGTAAGCAGAGCACAGTGGTGTCAAAATGGCAACAAAAACTATAGCGTAACTTTTGAAAGACTTTAAATAATCATTTATATATAGTTATTAATAAGATAATCGAATAATATATTTATCCATTTTGAAGGTAGGTAATATTGATACATAGTTACAAAACTACAAACTCTGGTAGGTAAAGGCTAGCTAGATAGATGTCATTTAGAACTTTAGTTAGATCTAATTTTCCTGGAATTCAGTGATGATTTTGCCAAATACGGCGGATTTATTGGAATTTCCAGATACCAAGTATTTATTATTCGTTGATTTATAATCATCGCCAACCGATAATGAATACTGCGGGCAAATTATATTTTTATTAACTAACTATTAAACACCTTCCTTAGTCTGCACTATAGTGGCTCTAATAGTAGTAGCCGTTAGTCTACATTATTGGTAAGTACTTAAGATTAGGAAATTCCAAAACTCGCAAGATAAGCGAAATATTCGCGTGAAAGTAACAAGTTGGCAAGCTGATTGTTAAGTCGCCCGCATACGTCGAAGCGCCGTACCATGTAACTGTATAGGTTAATAGACGGTGAACTGAGCACCTTTAACTGAATATTATTAAACAGGGTAGTAGTAATAAAAACTATGGAAGTTAATATCAAACAAAAGTTTTAGTAGAGTCGATTTTTCAGAACATTTTCTATCAAAAGTTTGTTTCAGTAACAAAACTCTCTGTATGCACAGATAAATAACAGATAGGTACATTTAAGTATAAACTGACATAAATATACAATTTACAAAAATAGCAATAGTAAACGTAGGTACCAACACTACCCCATCACAAAGTTTTAACTGAAAACGGAACGCACGTCACTACGACCCCTACATTTGGCTTATTGTTTTACCCCTCCAGTTTTATCATAGAAAGTAGAAAGTCCAGCATCATCATGACGTCACGCATGAGATAATTCAATTCCGGCCTGTCTAAATGCGGCCCTGGCCGGCCGGCGCGGTCTGAAAAAAGTTTTTTCACTAACTGAAGCATTAATCCAGCCAGTATTAGTTTACTCGCTTTTACTTGCGCCTGTGTGTGTGCTTTGTGCATGTGTGCACCCCGCCGTGCAACTTTCAGCACAGAGTATGCAAAAATTCAGAGCTGCCAAAGTTCGACCTTTCGACCGGCCCAAATTAAGTTCTTTAATAACGCGTATTTTGCCAGTTCTTATTTTAGCATCATCTGAATTTTGAAAAAGCCGAGTCAGTATTAACTCAGCTTATAACGTTTACCAGGTTGTTCGTCGAAACGTTGTCTCCACATAACAATAACAGAAAGAATCACACTTATTTACACACATCGCAGAAATCGCTGTCTACATTTTTGTTCGTCTGTCTGTCATGCATGTACGCCGCGCCGCTAATTCCTTCTCAACCACGCAACGGATTTTGATACTTTTTTTTATGTTTTATAAATTACGTACAGCTGGCAACACTCTTAAACATCAACTCTAGCCAAATTCACCAGATTAGAATTTGAAACCTATACCAGCGTACGCTACAATTATCGAACAAAAATCAAATGGAAAAAAGAAAACAACGAGGTCTCCTAAGTACCGATTACTCTGTCCGATGCAGCGAACGGCCCATTCCACCGTACTTCTCGAAAGCCGGCCGACGTCCACTCACACCACCCTGTATACAGCCACACAGCGCTACGTACGAGAAAACCACCCCCTGTATCATTTGAGTCGACCATCAGGTTTTAATAACCATTGTATTTGGCAGCGATCGAAATGAGGGTAGATGTCTGCGAACTATTTTTTTTCGGACGCCATTCGAGGAAAGTTGAGGGTTATTAGCGCTGCAGCTTATTGTTGCTCCTGCTATGTAAGTTAGTATTATAGTTTCGTATTTAGCTAAACGTTTTTTTCAAGTAGTATACGTACGTATAAATGTTTCCATCCGAAAACATAAAAAAAAACTTATTTTATTCGGTGGATAGAAAGCTAACTATTATTTTATGTCACCTAGATGTACCTAATCGTAGTTTTTTTCAAAAATGTGCTTACGGATTCAATGACTGGACTAAGAAGACGTAATTTTACAATTTTTAGATATTTAAAAAGGTCTAGAAACACCAGTGCCAATAATTGTCCGCCTGCCAGTAACACACTGTATACCTAATCTACTGTATTCTTTGTGTTTTGCAATATTAAGATTACAGTAAGTAGGTTAGCGCGCAAGCCAGAGTGAGCCAATTCTTTTTACTGATTGCCGTTACTTACGGTATGTGACAGACAAACAGACGTATGCGGGTACTCTTACACGCTTTAGATAAAGAGGTAAAATAATACTTCTCTAATCTCTATTTGAAAATTTTTCCTTGTAGAGCATTATGCACCTAAGTAACCCGTGAAAAGGTAATTAGATAAATGAAAAGTACTTGGATATTGCAAGATTATTTCACTCATATTCTCAATTTTCTAATTTCTTTTCTGCCCAGAAGCTAATTCGTGTACCAAACGAAAATCTCTAACATAAAATGTCACAAGATCCTTAAAATCGCACCAAGTAAGTGAACAATGAAAGGAAGAAAATAAAAAACCCCGACCCTTCTTCTAAACGTCTTGACATTAACTTATTGTTAGAGTTAAGAATGTCTTAGACAAGGCCTGGATAAAACGGAGAAGTAATAAAATACAAAAAATAAATACTGATCTAATTAAGTACTTTTATAATAACTATTATATAGGTAATTATGTTATTAACTGGAATATTTTACTTGCCTTCCATTTAACTGCAACTTTACCCACAATTGCCCACAAACCACAACTTACGTATCATGCAGGCAAATAGTTTATGATATTAGGTATTTCAATTATTAAATATTGTCGCAAATATTTTTAAGATTTGGGCATGATTTCTTCCTTATTTAATATCCATTATTAACAGCAGTAAGAACGTAGGTACGCTGTAGGATTTGGATGTGTTGGGTTGTGTTTGCCATTTGGTGGACGCAGCGAGTGCAAGCCCCTGCCTTCGCAAGGATTGCTGCTGGCCTCTCCCTGGATGAATTTATTTTTACGACACCCTCAGATAGAACTGTGGTTGTTTCAATTCTTAGCCGAAACCACACGGCATAGTTATCTCTCTTTATTATTGTCATGTCTTGTCTACCTCATGCATGGCTAGGTCTATGTCGGTGGTAAGTGGAGTTCACACGGGAACCGTCTTGAGGGGACGGATGTACTTGTGTTGGTATTACCGCTGAGATTTAAAATTCAACCCCAAGCTTTTGCTGGCCTTTTGGCGCCAAAATCGTTGTATTTAATGAACATGACTGTAGAAATGCAATACTTACCTACCTAAATGTATGTAGGTAAGTAGCTACATTACATACCTAATTACTTACCTATTACGATTTTCGAAATTGATAATTTTATCCTCCATGCTCTTAACTCAGCAATATTGTTAAGCTATAATTTAAACTAGACCGGCTAGTTGTCCGAGCTCGTTCGGTTTATTTTTTATTTTTGAGCCCAAATAAATGGCAATGTTAGTAAAAAAAAATCGGGGTTTTTTTTTTAATTACTCCTAGATCGATTTATCGCCATACATAACATACAAAATTTTACGCAAATTGCTAAAGCCGTGTCCGACTTCAATAACATTACACATACACTTATTGCATGTTTTCAGATATTAAATATGACGTACCTATTAGATATAATGACCTATTTCATGGTATTGTTAACGTTGCAAAAGTAAAAGCTCAACCTAAGAAACGCTACCTAGTGAAAAAAACTTGATTTGCCAAACAATAGAACCCAAGACGTTGGCCAGGTAACGCAAGATGTTAACCTGGACAAAAGCTCTTTCTTGACTACACGAACAACAAATATAAACTTTAAAACCGCGTCTTTTAAATTCAAAATCGATTTGCACAAATGTTTACCTGTTTCCAATTCAACTTTTGTGAATTTTATTCGGCAAGAAGTTAAACTGAACTGGTTATGGGAATGTTAACTTTATGTCAACTGAAAAAAGTTTATTTCCATGTTTATCAAAATTAGCAAAATACGTTGGAATATGCGAACAATGGAGAGTAGGAACAGCTGACAATCGTAACGGTCTACAAGATGTTTCATAGGATAAATTCCGTGCTCTTCGCTTTGCATCTTGAGAGGTATCCTTACCTTAAATGTTAATAACGTTAAAAATATTTCGAGTTTCTTGTACTTATATTTGTTTAGGTCCTAGACTAGTATAGGTACCAAAAACATCATTTCATCACGCCCTCTACCGACTGCAGAGAGTTAGTCTCTTTTCTTTCTTTTGGCAACTCTTAATTGTCTTTCTTCTCTGTCTCTCGCGTTTCCTCCATTTTGCTTTCATTAAGCTGTAGTCTACACTTTCTTTTTTTATGTTTCATGTGCCCGCATGTACCGATATGGGTACATACAACGCTGGTTGCTTACAAAACGGTTTGAGTACGTGAGCGATAGCAATCGGCAATGTTTTATCAGAAATATTGCCTCAGGTTAATGTAGAAATAAGCACAATTCTTCGTCGATAACAATATACCCAAGTGCTATCATAGACATATGTATATGAACCTGTACCTAATGCCCTTCTATAAACATTCTTGACAGTCTTCGTCAATTGAGATTATATTCCACTTATAATAAGCATCTGTTAAATACGTAGATTACTCTCATTGACGGCATCTGAAGACACTTGAGCCATATTATGACAAACCTCTCAACTGCATCAGGCTCTTGGACCAGTCAGAGATAATTTTGTAACCGCTATGACTAAGCATCATTGGTAATCAGTAATCTTAAGATGCGTAGAAACTTTGCATAGGTAAGTATAAAAAAAAACTATTTTCGGACGGCCCTAAAATTACCATTACCTATGTAAGAATTTTGCTATTACGCGACAGACTGTTCGCTCGGTGTTACCACCATGGCCCTCACTACGCAAAAACCAGCGTTAAATTATTTAGACACTTTATTTACCCAGTCAATTAGAAAGGCTAACAACCTTACCTCACGGAAATGAAGTACCTACTAAAAATATGGCTATAGTTTGAACGAGAGGAAAGATGTAGTACGTAACCTAGTTATTTATTTCTTGGATATGTCAAAGAATTTTTGCAACATAACAAATATCAAAAAATGTAAAAAAAAGACTGTCACATTCACATAAATAAATAAAGCGAAAAAAAAACCGAAGCCATCACTTGCAGAAACGTGAAAAACTGAATTAGCTCTGAATGCGAACTCGTAAGTAATTAGCCTCGCGAGACACTCGATGCGCTCGACTCGCTCTCGTAAGCGAAGCGATGCGAAGATAGCGGGGCGATGCCGAGCCGAGTGAGCGAAAATGGCTAATCAAATCCTTTCCCGCCCTCCACGGGATTCGAGGGCTTTTTATTTCCATTGTGCCGTGAAGTGTCACACTGTGCAGCCTACCTGTTCAACGTATACGCATAGGTACGTCATTAGGCAGTGATGACTGCCTGCGACGACGCTCTTTTTGTCACTTTAAAATTAAATTCTAAAAGTGCGAAATCATGTTCAAATTATTAAATTGCTGATTTAACCAGTTTACTAGACTTCAGTTTGTACTAAATCACTTTTAATTTTGTAGATTAGGTACAATCGTTACCAACATGTTATTTTCCTTAACTACAAGGATTAAGATATAAACAAGGAAAAATTTAAAGGTTGTCGATATCGCTTGTTCTACTTCAAATACGAAATACTTATTAATATTTCAGCTATATAAATGGTAAAATTTATACGATAAGAAATACTTCTCGAACGATTAAAACAACATACCATAACCAATACATCCACAACAGTCTACTGCTGGACATGGGCCTCCCTCTTTAGGAGGATATTGTTATTCTCACCACGTTTGGCAGGCGGATTGGCGAGTACAGTTCAAGATGCTGCATTTAGAAAGAACGCTGCTGCCCGTTTCATGGATGATGATCCCTTAGGCTGTTTTTCCACTACTCCGATCCGACATCGGATGTCGGAAGTAGTCTTCCGATAAATATCGAAAAGCCGGACAACGCTTTTCCACCTATCCGATAAAAATCGGACAGTAATTTCTCATTATCTCGACGGACTTGGACTCGAACGGACGACATGGTAGAATGAACAATTGTTTTAGAACTTGTAATACATATTTATTTCTACATATACATACATACATCACGCCTTTATACCTTTAAACATTTTAGGTGACGACAGCTGTCAAACTAATAACTCGTTTATTTCGAAAACTATGCATGCTAGATTATCAGTGTCTTAGAAGAAGTTTAATATATTGACGAGACCTGCATTTTAGGTGACAGCTGTCAAACTGAAAACAATTTTTTTTGGAAATTATGCATGCTAGACTATCAGTTTGTTTGGGAAAGTTGTAAGCCATGACGAGATCTTTATTTAAAGTGACAGCTGTCAAATTACAAACTCGTTTATCTCTGCAACTATGAATGCTAGACTATCAGCATGCATAACTTCCGAGATAATTTAAGATATAATAAACTTTTTCTAAGACACCGATGGTCTGACTGGCATAGTTTCCGAGATAAACAAGATTTTAGTTTGACAGCTGTCACCTTAAATGTAGGTCTCGCCAAGGCCTACAAATTTCCTAAATAAACTGATAACTCAGCACGCATAATTGCTGAGATAAATTTACTTTAGACGCCTAGGCAACCATGTCAGAGGCTAGGCAAAGATGCCAGAGCCATGGGTGACATAACTTACTGGTAAAAGCCGGATCGGAAACAGGTAATGCAAAAGCCTGCATAGTTTTTGTACGTCTGTCACATCGGACCGATAAAATACCATTCCGATTTGGAAAATTATCGGTTCGATAAAAACCGGATGTCGGTGTAGTGGAAAAGCGAGTACAGTAGTTTAATAGATTTCTAAATCGGATCGACAATTATCGTGTATCGGATCGGAGTAGTGGAAAAACAGCCTTAGTCGCGTTTAACGAAACAGGTAGAATTGAGGCGATGCTATTCTAAGCCGGCATCATTATATTTGAAGTGAATTTGTGCTTAATCTTGTATTTCTTGTTGTTGCAGAGAGTTCTACTACATCCAGATGGAGAAGTACGCGCGGCAGGCCATCAGCGAGGGGCTGAAGGCGGCCGAGGACCTGCACGTGGCCGGCGACTCCGAGCTGTACCGGGTCCTCAACCTGCACTACAACAGGAACAACCACATTGAGGTGAGCATCGGGAAAAACCTACTCTTCCCCCACGTATCATCATCTGCCTGCCCCTAGGTATCTGAAATCATTTGGGGTCGGCGCAACATGTTTTGCCAGAGCACAAAATCATGTAGCAAAAGGATTTGGCAATGTATTATGACCGGCCATCTGCCTGACGTCAAACCTCTTTGGGAATGCTATTGTAGGTGGTATCACCGCCACCATGTGGTTGACCACAAATATTCAGCCTCAGATTTTACGAAACACTCTTGAGTGGACTAGGGTTGGTAGTATCCTTAGCCGCCATTACACGGAAACACCACATACTGGCTACAATATGTCCACAGGATAACGAATATTATAAAAAATATAATTCATTTCACATGCCTGAAGCAGAAAATTGTCTACCATGCCTGCTTGTACTATCTGATATGCTTTTTTGACTTCAAGCAACTCATCATCCTCTATTTTGTACCTACCATCCAGGAATTTTCTAAAAATCGCGATCTACTAACCACCAAATGACAAACTTATGTACTTATTCACAGAACTACTCCTCTTTGGCTATTTTATACCACATGTAAGCGTGTCAGAGCGAAATATTAAATGTGGTTCTTTGTTGGTTTCCAGGTGCCACCAAACTTCAGATACGTGGTTGAGCAAACGCTGCGCGAGTTCTACCGCGCGATCCAGGGCGGCAAGGACACGGAGCAGAGCTGGAAGAAGTCCATCTACAAGGTGATCTCGCGGCTCGACGACCCCGTGCCCGAGTACTTCAAGTCGCCCAACTTCCTCGAACAGCTGGAGTGAGCGCCCGACCAGACGGTCAATCATACCACATTCGGAATTTAAAATTAAACATTGGACGATTGTTTCGCACACCAAAATTTTACGACACTCGCATTTAGGCCTTCAGATTCAAAATTATTGATAAAAAAAGTTAAATTATTGAAAAAGTTTTGAATTTGTACATTGGACGTCGGATGGCGCGGCCCGCGGGTCGCGCCCGCGCTCTCCTAGGAAATTCATTAGGTTATACGAGTAAGAGAAAATTTAAGTCACCTAGAATTTTATTTCTGCACATAATATATTTCGCTATATATAATTATTATTATATTATTATTAAGTATTATCTTAAATGGTTTTTATAGTTGTGTATATCTCAAAATCATTTATTGATTTATTCTTTAAGGAAAAAAACGATTAATATATTAACTGCTTAAGTTTTGAACATTTTGTTGTTTTTTATTTTGTTTTGAACCTTTTGTTTCCTGTCCTGAATGTTCGGATGGTTTGTTCCCGTAGCGTCGTAGTTCAGTTCACCTCGCGCGGCAATCACTTGTCAACCTTTACCTCGTCATAATTATTTTAGGGATAATTAACGGTAACCATAGTCATTAGTACAATAGAGCAGGGTTATTTTTCGATCCACAAACAAATATATTATAGAATTATTTTTATACTGATAGCCGGTTTTGTGTTCGTGCAGAGGATTTTTCAATAGAATAACTAAACAGATAGCGAAATTCGAAAAATATTAAACATCTTTATTTGACAATTTACAGTAAGCATCCTTAGTTGTTGTTCAGATGTTTCGGCATTGATCGGGTCGCAGTTCAGTTCGTCCGGGCCGCTCCGGACCTAGGGTTAAGTTTATTTGTTAGATAACACCACCATTTTCCGAAAATTTGCGTGGGCACATATAGCTAACACTGCCGGAGCGTGGCGCTACACTAGTTTTATTCAGAAATTCCAATTTTAATGTCACTTTCCAAAAGATGTTTTTGAAAAGTATCTATCACACCACACTTCTATTTCTCTCGATTGTTTGAGAATACTACTAACTTTAGCACAATAGAAAAGTTTTCTCCAGTTTTGGTTTTGTCCACGAGGTTTTCGGCACCGTTCCACTGTGCAGTCAGCCACGCCCCGCCGCGCGCTGGCGGGCGCACCGCGGCGGCTCACATCAAAACATACCAAACCAAACAAGCAATAGTTGAAGGCAAAACGGATCAAGAAAACAAAATTATCACATTTTATCTCTGGCATCCAAAATTTCTGACCACATGTTTTGGCAACAGTTCGATCACTTACAAAAAATGCACTGGGCCACCTGTCCGATCAGAAGTGCCTTCAAAATAATGTTGAATTTTCTACACAAAACGTAAGAAAATAAAAAGGCCCTCAATAGTCCAGGCCGCAGCCGCCGCCTGCGCCCGCGCGCCTCACGCCATAGTTCGCCGTATCGAACGATCAGTATACATACACACTTACTATTATACTATAGCAGAATAATTAGTTTGATTCGTAGATATATGTAGCACGGTGGAGTCGGCGCTCCTTTTTGAGTAGCGGGTGAGAGCAGGATTTTGAGGTTTCGTACAATATTGAGCATAAGTAGATGTTGACATCTGAGGTGCGTTCAGAAAGGAGCGCCAATCAGCCGCTATCTCGATGTATTTGTTATACACGTAGTCGCCGGCCGCCAGCCCAGCCACGCGGATACAACTTTCAGTTCACATCCTCAGTTACACAGAACACAAGAGATTATAAGTATCATTTCGCTTCTCAATATAGATATAAAACGATAAGATAGATAGTTGTACAGAGATGTATAGCAACATGTACATAAAACAATAGTTTTAATACAGAGGAGATAATCGAGTAAACAGACTATCTTAGCGCTAAAGATATTTTAAGTAAGAAACAATAGTAAAATGGAAATTGTGAATTGATTTGCGGAATTGTCGAGTTATGCCATCTTGAGTTTCGAGTACGGACCCGCGCTGGGCGGGCGGGCGGCCCTAGCTAAGCAAGTGTAAGCATTTTCATTTCGTATTACAAGTTTGTTATCGTTTCATTTATACCATTTTGAAATATTACGATAATATACTTAAGAGACTCTCAGTTTAGGATGGACCAGGCGTCGACTGGTGTGCTTACAGTAGAGTACAGGTTAGGTGAGACGAGAGATACGGAGCCATTTTTGAGACATCGACACATAGAGAATACACACGCAGCCTCCCCCTTTTCGGAAACAGGTTTTCAGTTCGGAATTTTCCTGGTCATTTCCGTGTTCGTGCGGAAGTGGCGAAGTGGCCGGTGGTGAACTGGTCACGATCACACACCCAACTCTCCACAGCAATAGCCCGGGTTAAGTTTCCGCATTCGCGTCGGTTTAGTCGCAGTCGCAGGTGTACTGCAGGGTGTACTGCAGGGTGCAGGGTGCAGGGTGTACACTGTACGCAGTCGCGTCGCCGCAGGGCTTATTCGAGATCGAGCATCGTTCCATGTTACGTTACGATCGTGTTTTGTTACAATGTTGTCTGTTCCTTTCGTACATAATGGCATTTTACAGCTGAAGATTACGTACTTACTCATATTTATATTTATCACGGCCTCTAGCTGAAGTAAAAAGTTTTGCATGAAATGAATTGAGACATGGAATTGATAAGATTTCGATTTGAAAAGCGAGCTTTACCTAGAGGATTAATATTAGATGGAAACTATAGTCACAGTAATCTCTCATAAATATTTCGTATGGATATTCACATAAAATGGACATTTAGCTGTAAACCCTTCAGCTGTAGAATGCCACAGCTCCACGAGTATTATTCCTTGTATAGTAAGTAATAAACCCGTTATTCCGATCTCTCCATAGATTTCTTCATAACTATTATAAAGTTACCGCAGGCTACACTACACATATTACAATAGAAATGTATTCGTTTCCCATAAACAGTATTCAACCGACATGCCGTAATTTGCTGACACTTGGAGCCGAATATTTTAGACTATACTTTCAGGAAGGTTAAGAATCATTATAACAGTATGTACGTAAACTTAATTTAATTATAAGAACGTTAAGTTGTGTGGGGATTTTTTACTTGAGTGAGTCACTGTGCAGCGCTACGAGACCACAATGGATACGAGCGATCGAGCCGATTCACATTGTAATCCACTGTCGGGTTATTTGTAAGTTATTGGTTGAAATTCTTTTCTAAATTAATGTAAAGACTCAAGTTAAAAACATCGAAATATTAGTCCACAGTGATGATGGGGCTATATCCCACAGAAAAAGTACAAAATTCGGTGTTGACTTTAAAGCTCATGTTTGTATGTATATGTATGTAGATGTATTTAAAATTGCCCTTTCGGCGTTGTCATTCCTCATTGTTTTGAAATAATTCTAACTTTAGATGATAGTTTATTTATTTACGTTTCATAATATTGTATCTACTGTTTTTGCTTTACACTTTTAGTATTTTGAGTCCGTCTAAGAAATGTTTGGATAATCTGTAAAATTGATAAACTATGTGATTATTATGATTTTCAAAATTAATATTAATAAAAGAAAACAATATAATGTAGAATGAATTTGGTTCGTGTTTGGGTATTATGGTTCCTAAATTTTCGAAATTGTAATAGACTCTATTGTATGTAGCATTTCATTTTTGGGAGTTAGAAAACATTTAGGTGTACCAAATAGTTGTATCAACTTTTCTATACGTGAAAATTTCAATAAGATTTAATGGAAATTCTGAACATTAGGTACCTAATTACGACATAAGTATCGTTTGTTTGTAATAATCTGATAAAAATCAAAATTGAGCACGGATATACTATTAGGAAGTCTTGAAACAAAAACTGCCGACGCTTATCAAGTTAACAGTAATAATTAAGTAAGATAAGCTCGAACGCCCAATATTTTGAAATGTGAACAGTTGTCAATAAACCCTAAATAAAATTCCCCCAAGTAAGAAAATGTTCGTATTTTGTATTCAAGTAACCTGTAGTAGTAAAGTATTTTTAAATAATATCCTTGTGGTCTTCATTGGTAACAGCGATACACGTTCTTTTGTGATCTTGTGTGTAACGATTACTTTGACTTGTGTTCTTGTGAGCTGCAGTCCATTATTGTGGCACTATTTCGTATAAATTATATTTGAAACTACGACGAGCGGACGCGGATACTCGTGATAAAATTAGTTACAAAATTAAAAAATAAAAACGAAATTATTTTAGTGTGGTGGTGCGTCATTTTCTGCCTACGACTCGTGTCGCCCGCCGGCCGCCGCGCCGCAGCACTGTGCGCCGCAGCACTGTGCGGGAGGCATCTAGTCTGGCCGAGTGCCTGAGTGGGGGCACCAGATGACGCGTCACTGTAATCGTCTAGTGTTTAGGCATCGTTTCGGCATCCTCGCATTTCGGCTAAGTGATAAGGGTCCGCGTCCTCTTGTTTCGATATTTTAGTACAAATTTCATGATGTTAAGGTTACGAGGCTCAAAGCTTTTCTTTTGTGGCGCCCGCCGCGCCGCCCCGCTCCTGTGCCGGCCATATAATGAGTCGTGTATAAAATTTTATTCAAAAAGAGTATTTTTGTATTGATATTTCTAAAGTTGGTGTAAAGATCAAAATTCATAAATTATAGCGATGACGAAATGGAAAGTTAGGTAAATTTTAGAATGTCATGCGTTTTTTGTATTTAATTTTAAGAATAGTGTCGGATATTAAACATTTAGGAGCATTTAACCATTTGTAAATAAAAAAGTTGTTCGGCGAGGAGAGGAGCGACGCGGCGCCAGCCGTTATATAGATAAAAATATTATAAATAACTCAAAGATGTTTATATGGTTCTGGATGTAAAAATAAATTTAAAAGCAATTTTAAGGTGAAAAGTGAAAAAAACTTAAGCGTATCCTCGGTATTTGTCTTGAATGGCTGCTAGGGTGACTATTGTAATCTGTGGGCCTCAGACAAATCATACCTAATGTCACGAAAACTAACCTAACCTAACTACGCATTAATTATTACGGTTCTTAATACTACAACAGTACTTATACATTAATATAATATCACATTGTCATAATGCTTATAATTTTACGAGCGTGTGTCTTTGTCCGTGAATGTTTAGGATCTAACCACTGTTTGGTGTATTAGACATAAAGATTATTGTGGAAGAAATAAATTGTACTTATCAAAATTGCGTCCGGCGGCCGCATGCGCACGCGCACGCGCACGCGCGCACGGAGCGGCCGCGCGGACCGCGCAACTTGCGTTCGTGTATTGAAAACTATTGGCGGTTCAAAATCTGTTGATCTAAATTATCAAAATTATTCGATTGAGTAAAGTATTGTACGGTGAAACATGTTGTATGTCTACTAGCGACAGCAGATACTTGTTCATACCGGTGATGGGATGTTTCTTCGTGAATATAACGAGTAATAAAGCTAAGCTTTTATTTGACAAGTGTCTTTTATTTTATATGCACGTATCCTTTCTACCTAGTTTACTCTTCTAAAATATACTACAAGTATAATTCAAAACTTAAGTACATAGGTAGGTACCATACCTAAATATTGAAAAATATTACTTATATGACCGAAAATTAAATGGCTCTACACCTGCCGTTCTGCATGGGAAGCAAGTGCCAAAAGTAGTAGGTTTGATTCCTACAGAGGACTGCGACGATGACTTTCGTGACATAACTTCAGTTAGGAATCTTTGCATCATCTTCCTGCCCTTATCCCAAATCATTTGGGATCGGCACAACATGCATTGTTAGATCACAAAATCATGTAGCAAAATGATTTGGCTATATTATATGACCGGCAGCCTGCCTGACGTCAACCCTCTTTGGGAGTTATTTAGGAATCTTAGCAATACGTATTTATGTAATAGAATTAGCAGGTTAGTAGAAAGAATTAAGAACCCTTCTGGTCTGGACGTGTTCATACGAACGTAGGTACTCCACTGTTTTCTTCCCTACAGGGTAACGCATGTAGAGCTTTAATTATTTTTTAAATGTAATTAAGGCCTACCATAGACTAGCTTCGACACCGTGTCTGTTCCCACTCTTGTGTCCAAACTTGAGCAAATCGGCATTCGAGGTACACAACTTGATTTGTTTAAAAGTTACCTAACAAATCGTAAACAACGAATAAAGATAGGAACTCACGTCAGTGAGGATGCTAACATCAGTTTTGGGGTCCCCCAAGGCAGCGTGCTGGGTCCTACGCTGTTCTTGATTTATATTAATGAATTATGTAACATGAAAATTGACGGAGGACACATTTTCTCTTATGCTGACGACACAGCAATAGTTTTCTATGGCAACTCCTGGGAAGAAGTTCAGACATTTGCTGAAGCAGGACTGTCAAAGGTATCAAACTGGTTGAGTGTAAATCTTCTTACACTAAATACATTAAAAACTAACTATACAGGGAGTAACGGAAAGCCCATTCGTTACACCCTGTATATGTTTCACTATATACAACTCATCACAACCACAATCCTCGTTTATTATCAAAATTCACAATTGTAGTAATGAAGGGCTAACAGATTGCAACTGTCCTACTATAAACAAAGTTAAAAAAACCAAATACCTGGGGATTGCTCTAGATCAAAGGTTGTCGTGGTACGAACACCTAGACCTAATATCAGCCAGAACTAGAAAACTAATCTGGGTTTTCAAAAATCTGAGATTTATAGCAGACAAAGAACTATTAAACAGAGTGTATATTGCCTTGGCTCAGTCTGTATTGTCTTATTGTATACCTATTTGGGGAGGTGCATCTAAAACAAAATTTAAAGAACTGGAAAGAGCGCAACGTGCACTTTTGAAGGTTATGTACTTCAAATCGTATAGATTCCCTACTTCAAGTTTGTATACATTGTGTGACGTACTCACTGTGAGGAAATTGTACATTATGTATGCTTTCCTAAAATTACACAAGTCTCTGGTCTTTGATCCTGAAACTCAAAAAAGAAGAAGAAAGTATAAAGTTGTAACTAATTTAGCAGTCAAAACTACTTTCGCAGCTAAACAATATATTAGGCAATCATCTTTCCTTTACAATAAATTAAATAAGACATTGAAAATCTATCCTTTGACATATTACGAATGTAAAAAAGCCCTATTGAAATGGTTAAAAACTCTAAACTACGACGAAACAGAAGAATTGTTGGAGATAATGACCTGAGGTGACGTCTATTTTTGCATTGCGGTACAATTACAACTCATATAATACACATATCTAATATATTACTTACATGCACAACACACAACACACAACACACTCACACACACACACACACACACACACACATACAACTTGGCTGGTTTTAATAAAATAGTATATAAGTTTTTGTTATTCAATTTAAATTTCATTTACATTTAAGTCTGAGGAAGAGCGGGGCCTTCTAATACAAGTATTGCATACTTAAAAGAAGTGCACCAACATAATGTTCACTGTTTGTTATTTTTGTGAATGAAATAAATCATTTTTTTTTTTTTTATTATAGACATGCACCTATTATTTTATTTAATTAAAAATAGTTAGGGACAAGACAAAATAGGAGCAATTATCTATTTTTTTGTTTGCTTTTTTCCGATTACATGTAAAAAATAACACGGCGACATAAACGGGTTTTAGTAGGCCTCATTTTAATAAAAAAGGACACGCTTACATATAGGGTTTCGTAGTAAACGTTTAAATATCAGGTCTTTCGGCGTTACAAAGTTAATTTTGTTACTGGTTTGTTTGCAGCTGTATGGTTACCAACCGCAAATTGAAAAACTTTAATATTTCCTTAATCTTAAGTGGTACAGTATCCGTTATAGTTTTCATGGTAACGTCATATTAAGAACTATATTTCATACTTTTTACAAATTTTTAGCTAGCTTACTGTATAAGTTACAGCTGGAACAAATGATGGTCCAAAAACGCCCCTTTAATATCTATTCAACGATACCCTATTCAATATGACAAGAGAAAAAAATTGCCTCCCTTTTGCATGTATGGGAATGGGAAGGGGGTCCAAAAAACAATTAAAATATTTTTTTCTCAACTTTTCTAAAGCGTGATGTCGATAGCTCTAAAACTGACGAAGTTATGAGGGCGCGGCATACAGACAGACAGACAGACTTGACGAAATGATAAGGGTTTCTTGTAGACTACGAAACCCTAAAAAAGAATGATATCATATCTATATAGATAGAGCTATTATATTATTACTCGCAAAGAACAGCAATACATACATAAATCACGCCTTTATCCCTTGCAGGGTTTGTATAAATACGCCGAGACCAGGAATAACTTATGCATCCTCCTAAAAACAACTTAGAACAAACCTATATCAATTGGCTGATAAATAAGAAATAATATCTAGTGGTGGCGTTTTTCTTCGTTAAAAAAACTTACATAATACTTAGTTATTGTATAGGTATACCTACAATATCTAGTAAGGTTTGATGGAATGGATAAATCCACCACACACTTACCACTTACTTACTTACCCCACAATGGTCAAATATTTTTTGAAGATCCATCTATGCACTCGATCCCTTTCGAAATCAGTCGAATCCAACTTCTGCCGTCCCTCACTACCTCCAATGCAGAAACCTGATGGGTCGCTTGCCCACACCGCGGCAGAGAAAGCAAATTTATTTGCCGATCTGTTTGCGAGCAACTCTCGTATAGACGCTGGCTCGAAATATCCACCCACCTTACCTCACTGCGATTCTTTGATGTCTGAGATCACAGTGCACAATAAAGAGGTCCGTAGAGCCCTTCGCAGTCTGGACGTGAACAAGGCCAGTGGTCCTGATGGCATACCAGCAAGATTGTTGAGGTATTGTGCGCCTGAGTTGTCTCCTGTACTGACACGCTTGTACCGCCTCTCTCTCGTGTCAAAAATTGTACCAAAATCTTGGAAGCTTGCCAATGTGCAACCTGTGCCCAAGAAGGGTAGCCGTGCCGACCCTAGCAACTATCGACCGATCGCCATCACTTCCGTACTCTGTAAGGTTATGGAAAGAGTTCTGAACTGCAAACTGCTTTCGTACCTCGAAGACAATGATCTTCTCAGTGATTGTCAATATGGCTTCCGCCGAGGGCGTTCCACGGAGATCTTCTAGTGTACGTAACGCATTGCTGGGGCGAGGCCATTGAAAACCACGGCGAAGCAATAGCAGTTTCGCTGGACATTTCAAAGGCCTTCGATAGGGTGTGGCATGCGAGTCTGTTGAGCAAGCTTCCAGCGTACGGCATACCCACTGGCTTCTGTAGCTGGGTGGCTGACTTTCTGAGTGAACGGTCGATCCGAGTGGTCATAGACGGCTGCTCCTCTGACCTCAAGGCTATTGACGCCGGAGTTCCTCAGGGTCTGTACTCTCCGCGACGCTTTTCCTGCTGCACATCAATGACCTTCTATCTTCAGGAATTGTTGGGTACGCAGATGACAGTACTGTCACCGAGAAATATCTGTCCGGCGCAGGAGCCAGTGGTGATGAAATCCAAAGATTGAGAAAGGCTATGATTGAGCGTACGAGCCTGACGTTAAGTAACGTCTCCCAGTGGGGCGAAGACAATCTCGTCAGCTTTAATGCTTCAAAAACGCAGGCGTGTCTTTTCTCCGCAAAAGGAGTCCTTTCACCTTTTCTCCTACTTTTCGGGGTACATCTGTTCCAGTGACCAACACTCTTCAACTCCTTGGCATGGAGTTGTCCTCTGACCTCAACTTCGGCACCACCATCGAGTCCAAGGCTCAAATTGCAGCTAGAAAGTTGGGCGTCCTGAATAAAGTCAAGCGGTACTTCACGCCTGAACAGCTTCTAACTCTTTATAAAGCTCAAGTCCGATCTTGCATGGAGTACTGCTGTCACCTTTGGGATGGCTCGGCTAAATACCAACTTGCTGCACTGGATTCGGTGGAACGCAGAGCCAAGAGATTAATAGGCGATAAAAAACTGGTGGCGACCAAGCTTCACAGCCTGGCTCACCGCCGCAAGGTTGCTTGCCTATCGGTCTTCTACAGATTGTACTTCGGAGAGTGTGCGCGTGAGCTGCATGAGCTCATACCACCGTCTCCTTTCTTCTATCGGACATCCAGACGCACGGCCGGCTACCATCCGTTCTTAGTTGATATACCCACATTACGCACTAAGCGCTTCAAATCATCTTTCATTATGCGCACGGCTAAAGAATGGAATTCCCTGCCTGCGTCTGTATTTCCGAGTGCATATAACCTGAATCTCTTTAAGTCTAGAGTGAATAGGCATCTTCTGGGCAAGCTCGCTCCACCGTAGATCCCATCTCTGCTGTAGGGTGAGATTGGGGTCAAGAGTAAGCCCATCATAAATAAAAAAAAAAAAAAAAAAAAAAAAAGATGCGAAACTTTTACGTAGCTACCTCTACGTTGTAATGTGGTGCTGGTCCAATGTGTTGCACACCCACCATGCTTCACAGTCGTATCGTAGCATTCGTAGCCACGGCGTAGCACTCGAGGTTGTCTAGATGGCGCTACTAGTTAAATTCTGTGCTATTCAAATCCATGATTCAATCAAATAGGTAGGTACTTAGGTGTATGCCCAGCATATGCAATTAAAATATGTATATCTTGTAAAAATTGCAGTTCTTCCTTCTAAGTTAAGGTGTGAAAAGAAAAAAATTGTCTAAACTACTTTGAGAAATGGGTGGTAGGACAGGAAAGATTTGTTTGTATTTTGTGTAAAACTCCGAAACTACTGGATTAATTCCAAAAATTCGTGCACCATTAGAAATCTTTTTAATGTGCGGAAAAATGTTTTATTGCCACGGGAAAACGTTAACCAGCGGGTGAAAACGATATACACATATGCTAACTGTAAAGTAAAGTGTAAAGTTATGTAAGTGGCATTGTAGGTCTTTTTTTTTTTTGAGAATAAACTATCTTTGAACCGAAAGTTAGCGAATTATGCTAACTGTGCTCTATGTATACCGAGGCTGTTCAACTATTTTAACAGTCGGGTCAAACAAATATTCAGGCATTTTATCCTGTTTAATGAAGCGCTCAAAGAGGGGTCTAAAGTGCGTGGGCGATAATGTAAGTATTTTTTTTTTAAATATGTTAAGCGGCCATGGGTAGTAAAACTGGAAGGTTTTTAAAGGAAACGAATTTTTAATTTGGGCTGATTCCCAAAAAAATAAAGCATACCTAAATCCATGGATGCATAGTGAATGAGCACAAATGTTCATTTTGGTTTACTCTACGTGCCTAAAGGAATAATACGTCAGCTCACTGCTATTTGCGTGTATCATCTCATCATAGAATAAAATAAATAGTTGGGATATGTATTGTGATAAAAGCGAACTATTACTTTTAATTTTGTTGCTGGTTTGTTTGCAGCTGTATGGTTACCAACCGCAAATTGAAAATCTTTAATAATTCCTTAATCTTAAGTAGTACATTCGTTATAGTTTTCATGGTAACTTCATATTAAGAACTATATTCCATTTTTTTTAAGTTTTTAGCATGCATACAGTCCAGCAAAAAAGAGTAGGTAGAAATTAAATAAAATGGAACTAAAAATTTTCCATACTAAATTGTTGCCATTCATAGTCAATGTTGCCATTTAATTTTGAAATTTCATACAAAGTGGCGCCCTCATTTTTTGTCTACTGTTTTTAGAAGTTACAGCTGGAACAAATTATGGCTCAATAACGCCCCTTTCAACAGCAAATATCTCGAGACAGAAACATTGTTTCAAAGAAACCTCCCCTTAGTTTTAAAAGACCTATTCTACGATACCCTACTCAATACTACAGGAGCCAAAAATAATTTTTGCCCCCCTTTCACATGTAGGTATGGAAAGCGGGTCCAAAAAACAATGAAAATATTTTTTACTCAACATTTCTAAATTATTTGGGTCAATACGGTCTATCGTCACACCAAATTTGATGTCGATAGCTCCAAAACTGACGAAGTTATGAGGGCGCGGCATACAGACAGACAGACTAGACGAAATGATAAGGGTTTCTAGTAGACTACGAAACCCTAAAAACTAGACAAGAGCGTGTCAGACATGCCCACGAATAGGGTTTTGTTGTCAACGTTTAGATATCAGGTTATCACCCGCAGGTTCTGACGTTTTTCTATTTCATCCTATATTTCTTTTTTTTTTACTTCAGTAGTTACAGTTACAGCAAACATATACTTAATATATAATATTATTTTATTTCGTAACATTTCTAAAAGGTTAACACGATCTATCTGCTCAACAAAATGTCGATCCTCGTCGTTATGAGGGCGCTGCATACAGACTAACATACATACAACTAACATAACAAATTAGAAATGATAAGGTTTGTAGTAAACTACGAAACCCTAAAAATCGTCTGACTAAATAACGCGTAGGTATATTAATTTGCTCTAAGGCGTTGCTCTAAGGTGTTTCGCAGGCACTTATGCAAATTTTGAACTCTGATCTGAACTTCAAGTAGCTACTTTGGTACCCACCTGCTAGTCCTAACGCATCCTCTCCACCCTTCTCGTCTTGATTGATCAAATGTTCAAAGTGGGTCCTAATTTTCCACTTATATAGCTCGATGCAGCAAATTTTAAGCTGATTTTAGTCTAGGAAGGGTGCTAAGAACCCCAGTTACGACCTAATTTAAATCTTAAGTGCCCTTCACTTTACTACTTTTCCCCGTTGCTTGGTGTTCTAAGGATTAGGTAATTAATTAGTACAATATAGTAAAATACAGTAGGTAGGTATATAAGCAAATAAGTACCTACCTAACACCCACCAGCTATATGGTGAAATATTACTAGTGAAGTGACCGATAGCAAAAATGCAGGTCGGGATGATGATAAGGAACAACTTTCTACAAGGACCATAGGTTGAAATATGAACAATCAATTTTGGATGTCACATGTAACTCAAATCAGCTGATCAACAATGTTATATGGGAGGTCCAAAAAATTTTCTCATATTTCGGCCTATGTTCCTTGGGGAAAGTTGTTCAGTATCACCAGCTGGTTCTGAGTTTTTGCTATAGATCACTAGTATTTCATCCAGTACCTACCTATTCTTTGCTATTAGAGACCAAGGAAGTCATGGGGTACATATCTCTAAGCTTTACCTATCAGGTGTACCTAGACATTTACATAAGCCACATGGTATAGTTGCCACATAATAGTCCAACTGTCCTGTCAATGTACGAAGTTAACTTTATTTCAAGCGGAAAATATTGCACAAGTGCTTGCATTGTAGGTCCATATGGACGGTTTGCATCAGGCAGCGTTGGCATTAAATCTGCTAGAATCAAAATAATTTTGTTATAGTAACTGCTGAAGTTCTGAAAGAAAATTTAAAACACATCTGTACCTATGCTTATAAATACTGTTTATTTAGCAACAACATGACATATTACTTCTCTTAATTTTATTAAACTACTCATAGGCTATTTATCGCACTTCACATCACACCACTATTGGTCCTTAGGGTACATATTTTCACCACTATTTTATCTTTCATGTTTGTTTATTTTTCCAACTTCTTTACTTTGCAACTCACTAATATGAAACAGCATTAATTTTATGTGAGCCTTAGTTTTAGCAGCTTGATCTTGCAATTCATCTGCTTTCTTTTCAAACGCTTTTATTCTCACATCCAAGTATTCATTTGCTTCTTGTATTGAAAACTCAACATAATGATTCAGACCTACATTCATCAGTAAATTAGACGTGTCAGGTACTGTAGCTTCCATAAAGAAATTGCATCCTAAGTTGACTTGAGTTTTGAAACCATTAGGATGAACACTCTTATCACAAACAATTTTTAGAGTTTGTTTCTGCTGTATGAGATCTGATATTTCAGTGTTTACTTCCTGCAGTCTCGTATCAATCCTTCGCAAGTCTTCTCTTAGGACGTCGTTGATAAAAGTTTCATATTTTCTAATATTTTCATCCACATTGACTTGAGCCATTACTTGGCCGGCTTTATCGTTACTGATGATTACTAACGTCTTCACTAGATACGATAGCTTGTTGTTCTATGGTTCATCAAAAATTTGAAATATCTAATAAAACATTGCAATAACTTAAAAATAAAATGAATATTTTGCTCCGGTTGAATTCTAACCTCAAAGAAATTTATGACATCTTTTTTGACAACATGTTGCACATTTACAAAGCATTGTAAACGTCAGGCGAACAAGTACTATAATTTTTATCATTTATGAAACAACCACTTTCTAGTTCAAACCAATGAACATATTTTGACTTTAAAAAACCCATTCAGTACAAGGAATATTCAGTACGAGTTTAACACAATGAAAATTGTACGTAAAAGAAATTGGTAAATTAAATATAACTTTCTTCAGAAACACACTCCTTTACTTTTTACTTGCGTAGAACGCCCTCTGCCGATAAGCTTATGTACTATTTAGTGACTAGATGTGCCATGAGAAACTGTATGACCTGTGTGGGTACCCAACTCTATTATGTTTGTAGTAATTGCATAAAACTCTAGATGGCAGAGTAAATGAAGAGGCGCTGTCTAACTACAACCTGTTTTCAACAAATAGATGGCGGGGTGTATCGAGGATAATGTTATAAATTACAAGCAATCGCATTTTCATATTAATTTATGCTATCATTCTATATTCATAAAATTCTGTTATTTTTCATCTTTAACAGCAAAATAAATAAATTACCTTACCATTTTATCTCCAAACATGCAGATCCGATTTTAATGTTCATTTTCTCAGATAGGTACCTACTGTATTATCGTATTATGCTATGATTCCTACACAATATTTTCAGTAACAGCCTTAAAAATATTTGGTTAGACGTTGCGATTGCGATGCGATAGTGACCAAGGTTTGTTGTCGCTCTGCCTACTCCGTAGTGGTAGAGGCGTGATGTGTGTACATAGGATGTTTGTATGTATGTACGTACTTAGTTATGATAAGGTAGATGAAGTCGTTGCAAAGAGTTGGTTATTTTATTTGGTTGTATAGCCTGCTGCATCTTCTTCGAGTGGTTCAGGCTGCATTATGGAACAGATTCACTAACTGATAGTGAGTGACCCCACCAAGAATCGAACCCGGAACCTTCTGCGTCGCATGCAGTCGTACTAACCACTGCGCCACATCGGCTGCTGCTTTGCGGTAGGTACCTACTTCATCATCACCTCGAATTTAAGCCTCGATATTTTTCTGGTGTTTCATCCATTTATGTAATGCAAAAAAAACTTGGGTTGATCCTGAAACTCTTTTTTTGAATTTGCGAAGGTCTGCTACTGATTTGACTTTCTATTCACACTTACCTACCATTAACCATAATTAATTAACATTACATTCTGATATTATCAAATTCGTATTGTACTTAGTAAGTTTAATACGAGTTGTTAGACCAATCTGCGGATTTTAGCACACGATCTTAGAGATCACATTTTCAGAAAAAGAGCTCCGTAGTAACTTGAACTGCATAAATTACTTCAATCAATCTATTCTTGCGCAGCTTTTCATACAAAATAAAGGAGGTATGAAATAGGGAACACTACCGCACCACAAAAAAGTTAGGCGAGCGTTGAACGTGTGTCCAGCGTTTTTTTTATGAAGTTTTATTTTAAAAACGCGTTCAACAATTGTCTAACATTTTTGTGGCAAGGCCCAAGGTACTTACAAAATTAAAAAAACGGAGCTCATGAAACGACCACCAAATCGTTTATTTGACAAGAAATAGTTTAAACATCACTTCCGTAGTACACGAACCCATCCAACACTTAGTTTTTTAACAGACCACATTACATGCATATAATTAACTTACAATAATTGTAATTCTAAAATTTTATTTTACAGTAACTATGTAAGGTACCACCTTGCGGATATTACTGTTTTAATTGTTAAGACGATTCCCGAGCGGCGTATTTTCATTTCATGCAAACGTTTTGTTCCCCTGTTTTGTTCCCGAAAAATGCATGAGTTATAACTCTTTTATTAAATGAAAGCCTACCATGGGCATGGTCCAATTTTCAAAAAATAATTACTGAAACAAAATATGAGCACTATTTCCATAATAAATTAAAATTGTTCATACTTTCTCCCAGTAATAGAATTTTGAAAAAATATAATTATTGCTTTCCTACGGTAGCCTTTAATGTAAATAAGAAAGGAATCATAGCTCTACATGCATTATTCGGGAACAAAACAGGGAAATATGTACCTATGCATGAAAAGGCGGAAAGCAGGAATCGCCCCAGGTATCCTCTTAATGCCACTCGCAGGTAAACTTCTACATAAAAGTGAAAATGAAAAAAGAAAACAATGTGCGTAGTCTGATAGTTCAATGTTCTTTTTCCTTCCTATCATTAATTTGGCTTTCCTTTACACTCCCTAAGCACCTAAACATTAATTAAACCTAACTTATAATAACTAGAATGATTGTTAATTTAAATTCGTTGATTAAACTACTGTGATGGACTGGCTTATAAATCTAACTGTGCTGTTACTGACTTATTAATTCTATACAAAAAGGAGAAAAATTGTATATTTTATTAGATATTTACTACACCAAAAATGTATACTTGAGACGAAAGCATCTCACATAATTTTTTGGATGATAAATATTTCAATGTCAAAACGATGACACAAAACTGAACAAATTTTTTCCGTATATTGCCGAAATATTTGACCTACGTCAGTCGCCCAAGTCATGTTATGTATGACATATTCATATTTTTTATACATATTGCCTCATGTTTCTTGGGAAAAGTTGTTTTATTCCATTGACTGGTTTGCCCCATGGATATATTCATGCATGTTTATATCTGTATTGAAAATCCTGTTCTGATAGACAGGTTACTGTAAGCGGGTTAGTAATTAGTTCATATTGAATATAAAATTCGGCTGAAAAAGTCTCTATAGCTTTTTTCTAGTAATCAGTCACTATAAAGTCATATTTGGTTGGACAAACAACAACTACATCGGAAACTTTGGCATTTTTAGAAATACTTTCGCTCACACTAAAATTTGAAAAATTCTATCTTTAAACTTGGTAGCAATTGGACGAAATCGTTATTTTGTGATGCGACGTAATTTTCATTATTGGAAGATACATTTAGGACTGAATTAGGTATCTAATAATTTATTTATTTATATTTTTCATAAATAGATAAGACGATGTTCCTAACTTATTTTATTACAAGAATCTTACAAAGTACTAGGATTCATTCACATTTTACAAGTACCTAGATAAAAGCACTACTTAGATAAATCTACCTATGAAGGTTATCCTATAATAATCAGGTCAGAATTTGGAGCAAAGTACCTACTCAAGTTAATTGTTATATAATGAATGAACATTAGATAGGTATGAAAATACAAGGTGTTCCAAAGGAAAATCATTAAATTGGAGACGTTGTGTAGACCATTGTACTGAACAATTTCCTTTATGGCACCAAGCTTGAATTCTTAAAAATTAAGAAGTTGAAATTTTCATACAAAGTAAATGCCTACATTTACTACAACCATTATGTAATACCCCTTATCCAAGATTGCAACCTTGCAATTTTAAATTGTTGGATTTGAATCTTCGAAAAAGTTTGAAACATAGTTGTCTATGTTTTAAATTTTAACGAAAACTTAGGATAAAAGATCTTTTTCGTGCTGTCAACTTTATTTTATTGCCGCCTCAAACATAAAACTTCTTTTGACTTAGAGCACCCATAGATACGCAAAGACAAAGGGCCAATCAGAGAACCCAGTAGAGTCTGTAGTGTCAGTTGTGTCAGTTTTTGACGAACATGACATTTGACCTTAGTCTACGCCAAGTCTACTAAATTAAACTTTTGGCAATTTAAAATTGGCAACTAAATTACCGCCAAAACCGTTGCCTTGGCAACAGTTGTGGCGGTAATTTCAAAAAATTTTCCAAGACGGCAACATGACATAAATAAAGGTCATAATTAATAAAGCTTCTTTCATAATGTGGCACTGAATTAAATTTAACAAATTTAAGTTGCTAATTACTTCTAAACGAGGGGTTTTCATAACTTGGCCCCATAATGAAAATTATTCGGTACAATGGCCTATACAACGTCTCCAATTTAATGTATTTACATTGGAACACCTTGTATAAGTAACCGTTTGCTATGCTCTATCACATTATATTGCAGGATAACCTTTTATAAAATGCTGGGATATATACAATATTTCCTCGCTATTCTGTAACACATGGAATATTATACTACACAGTTCACAGTCAAAAATTCGCTCTTTCTCTAATTTGATATATTATATTCAAAGATAGCGGCTGTATGGCAACATACATTAAAACTTGAGGGTACGCGTTTTCCTTTTCATAGCAGTTAGATATACATACAAGGTGTTCCAAAGGAAATACATTAATTTGGAGACGTTGTGTAGACCATTGTACTGAACAATTTCCATTATGGCACCAAGTTTGAATTCTTAACAATTAAGAAGTTAAAATTTTCATACAAAGTAAATGCCTACATTTACTACAACCATTATGTATAACCCCTTATCCAAGATTGCAACCTTGCAATTTTAACTTGTTGGATTTGAATCTTTGGAAAAGTTTGGAACATAGTTGTCTATGTCATAAATTTAAACGAAAACTTAAGATAAAAGATCTCTTTCTTGGTGTCAACTTTATTTCATTACCGCCTCAAACTAAAAACTTCTTTTGACTTAGAGAACCCATAGAGACGCAAAGACAAAGGGCCAATCAGAGAACCCAGTAGAGTCTGTAGTGTCAGTTGTGTCAGTTTTTGACGAACATGACATTTGACCTTGGTCTACGCCACAACTGTTGCCTTGGCAACTAAATTACCGCCAAAGCCGTTGCCTTGGCAACAGTTGTGGCGGTAATTTAAAAAGTTTTTCCAAGACGGCAACATGACATAAATAAAGGTCATAATCAATAAAGCTGCTTTCATAATGTGGCACTCAATTAAATTTAACAAATTTAAGTTGCTGATTACTTCTAAACGAGGAGTTTTCATAATTTGGCCCCATAATGAAAATTGTTCGGTTCGATGGCCTACACAACGTCTCCAATTTAATGTATTTAAATTGGAACACCTTGTATATGAGGACTTAAAAAAACAATAACGGCCATCTCTAAGTAGTAGCTGTCAAAAATGGCGGCCAATCAAAGATGGCGTTTGTGGTATTTGCCATTGAGATATCAACCCGAGTTTTCTAACATCCATATAAGCATGTCTAGCTACCCTGTGAAGGAAAGTTGGTACCTCCGATTTTTACCGGAAAATGAGCTAGCACACCCACTATTATGTAAAACTAGCAGCCCGTTAGCGGTTTTACCCACTGCAACTAATTTTCGTGGGAAAAGGGAATTTTCCCTGAAAGGGAATGTAATACATAGTAAGATAAAGTTGGTACCTCCGACTTTTACCGTATCTGGAAAGCTAGCACACCATTTATAAACGCAACTTTTTTAGTGAAATAGTAAAATATTCAATGTGTTACAGAAATGCGAGATAAAGCTCGCGCGGAGAAAGTTCGATGTGCGGACAGGGCCTAAGCTGAAATCAGTACTAAAACATAACAATGTAGGTAGGTACTTTACACTTTAAACATATGACCCCGTAAGACGAGATTTGTCTATTCTCAGTAAACAAGTAATATCAGTAAACTGATTATAACATTTTGCCAAGTTTACATACGGTAGGTACTAAACTAACACCAATACCAAATATTTCCAGCAGAAACAGCAGCAGTGAAAAAAAGATGCAAAGAAAAGGTAACTTAGTTCCAAAGTTAGGTATGTACTATCAGCAGCACATTGAATTGACAACATATGAAAGTGCTGCCGATAGGTACTACAGACAGAAAGAAAAAATATTCTATTGAAGTTCTTAAACTTATGCCCAACATAATTAATATACGTAATTAAATATATACAAAATATTTACAGTAATTTGTAATTCATCAACAAGGGTTGCCCATACAAACGTAACTGATACACGTATTTATAAATATTGGGTATTTATTAGTCAGTACACATACTTTACAGGTTGGTTTGATAATTTTTAGTGGGGCGATAACCCTACAAAGTAGCTACAGACTAAGAAATATCCCTACATGAGCACCTAATCAAATTAGGTAACTGATTTTGTTAGGTAGGCCAGACATGCATTAGCAGAACTTCTGATTGAGATGGGAAGTGACCTAAAAATTATAATGAGCGCCCCTTATCTAATTTTTATCATGATACATAGCTAAGCTAAGTAGTTTTTGGGCTTATCTTTTACCACAGATGAACCCCTTCTACATAATTAATTAATTACAAAGATTATAAAATATGAAACATGTTTCTAAAGTATACCTATATGAATAAATATGTAGGTAAGTAAATCTACAAACTTTAAAAATAAGGACGTAATTTTTGAACGGTATTGTTGAAGATTTATTATCCAAAATTGTAAGTCACGGGTTTTATAAGAAAGGAATTACGGAACAAAGATATGAAACAATTTCACCATTTTGACTAGCACTCACCTATGTTAAAAAAATATGCATGTCCTTACAATATTTTATTTGCTAGTGATATCAACTACAGTTTTAAAAGTTACATGTTTTTTAATACTTATATTAATATTTGTAATGTAATGAATTTTTATATTCAAATAAAATAACAATTTTTAAAACCAGTGAGATCAAATCAAATCATGAAATTCAATTATTATCACATTATGTCTATGAATCTATGAGAGAAGGGATTTGGATGGAACAAGGTGGAATGAATCAACTTTTTGCTTTGATACCAAGTGGGGCATCGTGTCGGCGAAATACCCGATAAACATTAAAATAAGTGCTTGAAAATATAATGCGTTAGTGGCCCGGCCAGTAGTTTCAGTCGCCCAGCGGTTTCCTTCAGGAATAAATAATTTTCCTGGCGTAAAAAAGAGCGTATGTTACTCAAGATAACGCAGTTTTTTACCGGTGCAATAGTTTTGAAAATCATGGATTACATACAAATAACAAATTTTTCCACTTAGTTATTTAAAATAGTCATAAGTATCTATGATTATTAACACAAGTTGTGTGTAACTGTAACAAGTGAATAATAATTACTAAACGTGCCTGACTCTGTACTGGACAACATTGGATGGAACTTTATCTACGAAATATACCAACGATGAACAAATACTTAACTCACAAAATAATTGCAAATCTGACAGTTACACTGGCCCAATTATACCCACTCCTAACTAAATGACCTTTTTCATTTCATAAAAACATACCTCTAGAATTAGAGAGGCCAAAAGTGCTTCTTCAGAGTTTTAAGTAAAATCTGGATAACTTGTAGTTTTAAGAAACGCGACCCATGACTGAATATCTAATAAGTATGTTGTACACTGATGACACATTCAATAAGATGGATACTGGCAGACAGTTCAGCTAATAAACTACAATTAACTGCTGATGGTCGGTCGCTTTTTACCGAGAGCACAAAATAGAGTCATACAGAAGTAGCGATGTGCCGCGGGAACTTTCCCGTGCCCAGAAACTTTCCAGTGGGAATGTTTCCGGGAATGTTTCCACGTGCCCGGCAATGTTCCCAGTAAGTGGGAACATTGTCACATTGATTTTAATAAAGTTCGTACGTAAATTAGGTCACATTTTACCTAAAATATTTTCCTTAATTCTATTCATACAAGAAAATAATATGAATTACATCCATACAATAGCTCTTAGGTACCTACACCTGGCGGTTTTCGGCAATTTATGAATGGATACGACAGACACCAAAAAGCTTTGTTATTAAGGCGTTCCGTTTTCCATACAAAAATTCAATGGAGTTATGTATGTAAAGGAGACAAGAGTCGGTTTAAAAAACTTGATGGGGAGTCCCGTGGGTATATTAGATTGTCGCAAAACACTAAAAATAATTTTTAAATCATCAGATTTCCCCGTAAAAAGCGAGTCGCCACTTTACGAAAATAGATGGAGCTACTGCTGCAATAAATACGTTTAATTTTATTGTGCAGAAAATACTGTTTATCTTTTAACTATAAGTAGTTTTGCGACAAATTTACTTGTGCCTTCATCATTCAGAATAAAGTTGCTTTAAAAAGAAACTCTACAGCTCATGTGTAACCCGACTGAAGTGCAGTTTTTCGTTTGTATGACGTAACGAACCACCTTAAGTAAGATATTTTTTATTGTACGTAATTTATGGCCCAAAACCTGGACTGGAACTTGTCTTTGTCGGCATAAGGTAACAAAAGAAACAGAACAATAGGTAAATCTAAGAAATGTAAACAGCTATTATGGAGCCTGGCCACGAGCCTGGCGGTCCTTCAGTAGTCATAAAACTAACGAGATAATCTTTAAAATACTTACCTGGAAAAGGATTAGCGTATGTTATTGTGGTTGTGAAATGCAAAAAAATATTTTAAAAAATGTGTCAGTTTCACTGCAACTTTCGTCAAGTTCACAACTACTACTATATTTCTCAGCATGAAGCCAAAAAACAAAGTACATGATCACTTTAACGAAAGTTTAGTGAATGGAAAGACATTTTTCCATTGTAAATTTTGCCACAAAGTATACACATGTCGAAATGCTACAAAATTCGCTCGCCATTTGGCAAACAAGTGTGATAAGTGCCCTGAAAACGTTAAAAATTACTTTAAAAACGATAAAGTGAATATCATCAATGCTGCTGGAACATCATCAAAATCATCGATGATTTACACTACCAATACCCCTGCTGGACCTGCACCTATTTCAGGAGGAATTTGCAACGAAGTAAGTGGTTTTTTAATGGTTAAATTTTGTGATAAATGATTATTTTACTACTACTTTTAATTAGTTAAATTCCTATTTGACTTTATCCACGTTTTATTAATAAGTCACTAGGCCTTCGCCATTCACATTAAGCATGCATTTTAAAGTTATCCAGTTTTTTATGATTTTCCATTAAGTTTTTCGTTAAAAATATTGCAGTGCGAAGGTTAGATGATTTTTCAATAGTTGATTTACCAAGCTTGCTCGGTTTTAATCATATATATCTCACTTAATTGATGTCGCTGTTAGTTTTAAAACAACTTCCTTTTGTAAGGGTGAAGCAACGATAAAAAAAATGAAACCTATATAGATCGATTTATCGCATACAAAACCACTATTACGAAATTTCGAGCAAATCGTTGCAGCCACCGTTTCCAATAACCCGATTATAAAATACTAAATTTTTGCTCAAGATATATTATTCGTAAAGGGTAGATAAAATAGTGCATGCAATTGCATAATAGTGGGCACAGGAGTGCTCTTATCAAACTATTATCACACTCACATTCTAATGCCTCATATTATTATAAGACAGTTGTATAAACAACTATTATGATTTGTATTTCATATAACTTTTGTATTGTTTTTAAGTACTTTAGTGTGTTTGCTGTTGGTTTTCCATAATAAAATAAAAAAAAATAGTTATAATAACATGATTTTGTGAAAATTTCAACTGTCCAACATTACGGTTCGTAAGATACGGCCTCCGATCTATCATAGAACCAGTGTACTATGTGCAATAAAGTATAAAAATAAATAAATAAATAGATACAAACGAGCAAAACTCTCACTATTGACACTATAACAGTCATCACATCATTCTTACGATAATATTAAAAACAGCTGCTGTTGACACGGCGGGGTGAAAATCTACCTGTTTTATAGCCAGAAAATATGCAGTTTAATAGTATGTTATTGTTGTTTTCAGATCCATCGGGCTTTTGCAAAAGCTGTATATGTAAGTGGAGCACCACTTTCTTTACTTGCACATCCCCTATGGAAAGAGGCTCTGCATAAGCTGAATCCCGAATACGTCGCACCATCAAGAAAGTTGCTGTCGACGACGCTGTTAGAAAATGAATATGCGAGTGTTCAAGATAACATTCAACAGGCAGTCAATGAGTCCAGCGTGTTGCATTTGGCTGTCGATGGTTGGACAAATGTAAGAAATGATGCGATATTAAACGTGATGCTATACACTCCAAAACCATATTTCTATAAATTCATCGCCACTGAAGATGACAGCCACACCGGAGAGTATTTGACTGATAAAATCTGTGAAATACTTGACAGAATAGGCGCAGAAAAATTTCTGGCTATTGTTTCTGACAATGCAGCAAACATGGCGAAATGTGGCAATTTGTTGCAAAGGAAATACAATCATCTTATTTGGGTGGGATGCCTAGCTCACACACTTCACTTATGGATTGGAGATATATTCAAAACTGACAAAGTTCGTGACCTTTATTCTCACGTAGTTGATGTCATCAAAACCATCAGGCATTCGCATGTTTTGAATGCAAGATTCAAAAAGATTGCACAAGAAAACAATGTTAACAGTTCACTTGTTGTGCCTATTAAGACAAGATGGGGAAGTTACTTGTTCTCACTTGAAAGTTTCATTAAATGCAAATTTGTCCTTCAAAACATGGCCATGAATGAAGAAAACAGAAAGCTAGCTCCATTCAGAGACAGACTTCTTGACGAGTCAATATGATTTCAAGATTTCAAGATTTTTATTCAATTGCATATTGTACAAGCATATTTAAAAAGATCTTAAAAGTATATATAGGCAGTTAGGTACAATAACCCCGTCGGGGGCGTAGCAATAATGGTGTAGTCAAGTATTAATTTTAATGTTTACACTACCAAATACATAATTATTTTTAAAAACTTTACATTCTACATATCATTCAATTTAATTTAATGTCAATTTTATTATACCTAAATAATGTTTACATTACCAAATACATAATTATTTTTAAAAACTTTACATTCTACATATCATTCAATTTAATTTAATGTCAATTTTATTATACTTAAATAAAAACAAGTCAATATACATTTCAAACATACTAGCAGTCTAAGTAAATTCATGCATTTATAAAATCACCTCATTTAACAGTTTTATCATTTAAAAATTCAGCTATGCTATAGTATGCTTTCCTAAGCAAGAAGATCTTTACAAGCCTATCAAACTTTCTATCATTTGTCTCTTTCTTAATATCGTCAGATAGTTTGTTGTATACAACTAATGCTCTGTACAGGGGACTTTCCTGAAATATTTGTAATTTTGGTGTAGGGAGGACTAATTTATTTTTGCGTCGTTCTCTTTTACACGTTTCAAATTTATGTATGTTTCTCCTTACGAATTTAATTAGCTCGAGTATGTAAATACACGGGAATGTTAATAACTGTTCTTTAATAAAATGTGGTTTACAGCTTTCTTTCGGTCCTAAATGTAGCAGTATCAGTGTAGTAAATATATCAATATATGGCAAGAACTGCGAGAGCTTAAAGAATTTTTAAAACCCACCGTTGACTGGATCCTAAAACTTGAAGGAGATTATTGCATTGTACATTTAGTACACCAGGCATTACGCGAAATGGAAGACCTTTTAAGCAATCCACTGACGCAAGACTTATTTAAAGAAGATTTCGAAGAGATTAAGAACAAATTTTTTGAAAGGAAAAGAAATGCTCTGAAGCCAGTTCACTTTTCTGCCTGTATTTTAGACCCGAAAAATCAAGGTGTAAATCTTACATCCGAAGAGCATTTACAAGGTTGTGAATTTATAATAAATTCCATTGAATCCAGCAATAACAACAATGCCCAACGAATTCTTTTAGAAATCACCAATTACAAGAACCGGACTGACATATTTCAAAAGGGATTTGTATGGGAAATGTCAAAAACTACGGAGCCTATTGTATGGTGGAAATCTCTGTACCCACAAACCATATTAGGAAAGATAGCAGCCAAAATACTATCTGTTCCGGCAACATCAGCTTCAGTGGAAAGATCATTTTCAACCTTTTCTCACATCCATTCGAATAAAAGAAACAGATTGACTACAGACAGGGCTGGTAAAATAAGCTATATCGCGCATAATTGGAAACTTTTAAATAAGAGTTGTACCAGTTCTGTGAACTCTGTTAATGCACTTGATGACTCATCATCGGATCTGCAGTATGATGAGGAGTTTGGGTCGGAAGATGATTTTCCTGATGTCGTGCGAGCACAATTCCCTGTAGATGAGGAGCAGAACATGTCACTCGACTCTATCTCAGGTCTAGATGATGATCCATTGGGATAAATTTTATCATAAATGTAATAATCCATCAAAAATCACTAGATCTAGTACTTATCAGCCATATTGTGATTACAATCTATCTCTCAACTAGTCCTGCTTTTTGGCTAATTTGATTCTTAATTGTTACCAAAATGTAAGTAGAAATTTACTTTAAATGTTCTTGTATGTAAGTATACGGGATGTAAGGAACAACTCTCCGAATACTGATATTACATACATTACCTGCAGACCATGAAACTGAACAACTACCATGATGAAAATATTTCAGGAGATGTGAATTTTTTTTCTGAACTCCCATACCAAATAACGATTATAACTGCATTTACAATGGGAAGTCAAATTACGTCTCTTAAAATATTTTCTTATGGAAAGTTGTTCAGTTTTATGGTCTGCATGCACTCTATCAGTATTCAGAGAGTTGCCCCCCATACCCAGTTTACAAAGAAATTACGGCGTAATACCTACTTAATAGTTCAGTTAGTCATGTAAAAATAAAGCACGTGTTATTTGCAAATAATTTATTGCATTTGTGATTCTGGACAAGATTTTTCTTTATGTATAATGCTAAAAGAAATATCTTTTATTGTTATTTTTTTTAGTTTAACTATAATATTTTCAATGTTAATTACCTACATAGTTTGATAGTCTTTGTTAAATGTTAGCAAATAATATAGCATAATATTATGTTAAATACAAAAGGGATCTGTGATTTATATTCCTACAATTTAAGAAGACTGATTTGAATTTTATATGAGAAAAGAACAACAATTCGTTTTATTTTAAAAGTGTCGAACGTATAAAACAAGCTAAATATATTATCATGATTATTATTTTTTGTGTTTTATATAACCCTGTATGTATTTTATAATACGTGGATCAAAAACGCTAAAATAATATTAATTAAAAGATTCTGACGCATTTTTAAAGATTTATAAGCGAGTAGTCCCATATTTAATATCCCAAGCTTTACTTTATTATGAAATCATTAAAATGAAGAAGGTACATTTAAATATTAACCGCGCGTTTACACTGATGAGCCTTTAGCGGGCGAATTATCGGAAATCCCTTTCACACTCGTGGAAAAGAACGAGAGATCCGTGTGTCGCGCGACAAAAAAGTTTCATGTGTGAACTGGCACTAAATATGTTTAACCTATCGTCAACTATTTCAGTTACGTAATTTACCTTCTTTAAATATGGACAAAATCCTTACAATCTTCCAAACCAATTCCAAACATTCATAAAATTTTGCTTTTTGGCAGTTATCAGGTAAAAACAACTTTTCTTTTGTCCTCTTCACACCAATGCAGATTCCTATATGGCGTCTTGCTGTCAAAAAAGACAAATAAGTGTAACAATTGACTATAATAGTTGTTAATAGTCATTTTCTATGATTTCTCTGAATGTTCCCAGAAATTGGGAATATTTCCGGGCACCGGAAAGTTTCTTTTGGGAATATTTCCACTTGGGGCATATTCCCGGGCACGGCACATCGCTATACAGAAGGTTCACTCAACCCCATTTAGGATTTTCGCGATTGTCACTGGTTACGTAGCCAAGGTAGCTACTGTTAAAAATCTCAATATGGAAGAATATCAAAACAGCAAAATCCGATACAAGAACGTCATATGATTCTGAGCCAATTTTAATCCAAGGAATATGACGTCCGTGGCAATTAACTATCTTTATAGTTTAGTGAGTTTCCCTGAGATTACAGTTAAAGCCAGTAAGTGTCAAAAACGTCGCTAGTACTGAGTGACCCATCTGTACCGGACAAGCGCGCCGTTTCTCTAATTTGTGCCGAGAGGCCCGAGAGCTTTGAAAACTCTGCGCCTGTCAGAGAAAACGCCGTGCGAGTTTATTCGTGGAGGGAGGCCGTGCGGCGCGGCCGTGCCTAGCAAGTCATAGATTAGCCAAGCCGAGGTTAGAAAGTAGGTTGCGAGGCGGGACGGGGAGGGCGGGGAGGGCGGCAGGCTGGGCGGCGCCCCGCTCGCCCCGCCCACCCCACACACACACATACACATCTGCGTATAACCTGCGGTTTTACATTTATTGGGTTTAATGCACGCTAATGAGCATTGCAGGAAGCCTGTCCATATAAAAGTGAATGCAGAGGTACCCACTGCGCTTGTAAAGATGTATTATTAGCCCGGAACTCTTTCATTTAATTGACAGGAATGGTTTGAAACAATGCAAAAACAGTTTATGTTTATATACCGAGTGGTGACGAATAGAATCTGATTGTCTTGCTAGCTTTGGTTGTCGATGAATCTGGGGTATGCACCGTATGCAGCAGCGTTCCCCTTTGACGCCTATCCGCCTACCAAGCATAGGATATTGCAAAGTATTGTTTGTCTAATGTCTTCTATATTTTATTCAATTCACGGACTGTTGATTTAATATTTTGCGAGTCAGTTATTTTGTTTGATATTCGTGAAATGGACGTTTAGAAAGAAACTGATCTGTTAGATGGCGTTGTACTATCGCAAGCAAATCTACCTACCTATTTAAAGGATCATTTTATACTGGTTTTCTTAGTATTTGCATGAAAATCAAGTAGATATACAGGGAGTAACGGAAAGGGTATCAAGCCGAAAGGAGGTCAAGGTACTCATGAAACTGAACAACTTCCCCCTTGGAACATGGGTCGAAATATGGAAAATAAATTGTCCTATAAATCAATTAGCTGATCGGCGAGTTTGTGTTGGAGGCCCAATTTTTTTTTTCATATTTCGACGCATGTTCCATGGGGAAAGTTGTTCAGTTTCATGAGTACCTTGACCTCTCTTCGGCTTGTTATACGCTTTCTGTTACTCCCTGTATGTTGGTCCCAAAATGGGTAGGTGGATTTTCTGGCGATAGTGTAGCTACCTGCCTCATTTCGATTTAGTCTATGGCAGCTTGCTACGCCATCTTTTAGATCAGTTTCATTGAAAAGAGCCTATTACCTTTTTGTTATATTTCATACTACAGGGTCGTTGTCAGGGGCTTAATTAGATAAGGGCCTACCGAAGGTCTCTACACTTCATTAAGATACTTTCACACAATTAAATTGTATTGCATATTATATCCGTTGTTCATGTATCTCGTTAGCGATTAATAGAACATACTTAATTGCTGCTGATAAGTCAGTTAGCAAGTATAAACGAATTTAGTGTTCAGCAACAAATATAATACCTAATATAAATCATGCCCTTACCTAGATTAGCTCAGAAATACCTAGGTATATTTTTACTTTTGCTTAATACTAAATGTGATATTCTTAAAACCAACAAAAACTGTACTATTGTTTTCTAATAGGTATTCTAATTTACCTCTTGCGCCGCTATCGTACTAACTCTCAGAGATACAAGAACAACAACAACAAAATACATATCTTAAAATCAGCGTACAATCTTTCATAGCTCAATAACATTAACGCTTATGTGATAAACAAAACAAAATTAAAGGTACCATGTCCACTGGTGTAACACGTATTATACACAGATCTAGCACTAGAGCAGTCCTGTGGCCCTCGCCGCGGGTCATCGCGTGGGGGGCCCTGGGGGGGCCCTCGCGCGTGACCGGGCGACGGGGCCCTTGGTGACCCGCGCCGGGCGTCGACCCCGCGCTTACGACCCTCCGGCCGGCCCTGCCGATGTGGACGGCGACGACCGGGGCTCGGGAGAGTCTTCTTGCGCCGACTGGAAAATAAAAACATCATGTCAGAGTGCAGTTCTAATTAGCACATTTTGGTTATTTTATTTTTATATTTTACCCCTTGTATCAGAGTAGATGCTTAAAAAATATATTTTGGGGCCGTACAGTATGGCCGTCCGAATAGGCCACATTTGACAGTTGTCAAAATCATATTTTTAACATGACATTTCTTCTGGTATGGGTCAAATATTGCCTTTTCCAACGACCGTACTTTGGTGTGTGAATTGTGTGATTGGCTGTTCTGCTATTAAAAATACGAGCTCGATAAATAGGGAGTTAACAACTGGAGCCATCATAACTAAGGGGCAACTGACTATGGATCTGTCAACAAGTGGTCCGATGTATAAAACAACTTAGCTACTATCATAAAAAGCTATAGTTTATTGATAAGCAAAATGTTTACCAATGCAGCAATACTTATACGTATATAGACCTTCGCGAGCCGCCGGTAACCGGCGCGGAATAAAAAAGAAAAAATGTCTCTACAGCCAGCAACAGTGTTGCAAACCTGTTCCCCAGGGCCGCACTCAACATAAGCTACAAGTTTTTAATCTGCATTACTGTAATAAAACTTTTACAGCGCTGTTAGTGCTATAAATAAATGTCAGCAGTTTTCTTCCAATAATTTATTAATTAAAATTAATACCACAGTTTACGACTAGATAGCATTTGCTAGATACAATGTTATTGTCGTAATAAAATATATTTTTAACTCAAAGTGCCGGCTTTTTCAATTCCTACAAAAAAGAAAGATTTTTCGCTGCAGCACCTATCTATAGATCAATATCCTATACCTATAGTTTAGTGAAGGCCTACAGAATTATCTGCTCTCTTTTTATCAAGCGACCAAAATATTAACATTGCTAACATTTTTAGTTTTTATCAGTTGGCTTTCAAAAGTATTGTAGAATTTATTAAGGAGACAATAAAGTTGGCATACTTAATTTTATAGAGAAAGATATTTGCAAATAAGAACATTACTTCTATGAAGTATCAAAATCATGTAGCAAACTCTCCAATATTTCCTCTCAATAATGAGAAGTGACTCATGCAAGTAGGTGCTTTATGTTACGACGAATTCTATTCTAGAAGCGTACCGCGCGACACGTGCGTTTTATTTTATACGTTTATTCTGAGAACATCTAAATTATTTCATATTCACCTCTATTACAAACAGCTTGAATATAAGGCGACAATATTTTGGTTAGATCTCAATAAAGTTTTAGTAAACTACAATACCTATAAAGAATAAACTTGACTACATAAGTAATAATAAGTATATAAGAAGATGTCTTTGCACTGGTTTTGTCTTGGTATTAAATTAGTTTATACATTTCAATGTTCCAAATGTAGCCCTGGCAGTAACGGCACAACTATTTAAGTAATAATTATTATTATCTGACTTAACTTGTACTTACTATCAGCCGCATTTCAAGTTACCATTTACCGGATCAATTATTTGTAGTTATTCTTAATAACTGTAGTATGAAAACCAGTATAAGTAGGTCCTCTAAATGTGCAAAGATACTGCTATGGTATTACATGCCGTGTGATGCCGGCTTAGAATAGCATCATCCCAATTCTACCCGTGGGTGTCGTAAAAAGCGACTAAGGGATATTCATCCAGGGAATGGGCAGCAGCGTTCCCTGTAAATGTAACATCTTGGCACTGCGCTCGCCAATCCGCCTGCCATGCGTGGTGAGTATGGCAATACCCCCCGATAGGGGGAGGCCCATGTCCAGCAGTGGACTGTTGTGGCTGTTATGGTTATGGTTACTGCTATGGTTGGCCCTAAGTACGCCACTGCTTCTCGTGTCAGTTTGAGTTCCAATCCTTTTAACTGATCGTGCACAAGTGCGTAACCTGATATAAGTTATCATGTCGATTTAAAAACATTCTGGCATGATGAACATGATTTAATTTTAGCAACTTTTATAAAATTAGGTAGGTTTGTATGTCATGGTATAAGTATTTTTTAATATCTTGGATTGACCTAAATTTATGATTACCTACTTTAAATTCAGTACCATTTATACAGGGAGTATCTAACAAAAAGGATATAACAAGCCGAAAGGAGGTCAAGGTACGACTTTGTATGTGAGGCCCAAATTTATTTCGACCCATGTTCCTTGGGCAAAATTTTCTGTTTCTGTTCTATGAGTACCTTGACTTCCTTTTGGCTTGTTATACCCTTTTTGTTACTTCCTGTAAAAATAAACGTTTAAAGTATTTGTCATATTAACTGCTCCTTTATTTTTTTTTATTCTTGCAAATTTTGGGGCCATGGTACGAATTACTAGTTTGCTATAACAATTTTGGTTTTCGACGTCATAGTTTTAACATAGCTGTAACATTATAGTCGAACATGATTGTCAAGGTCGTCAAAAAGCCACTTGACCAATATTAATTAAATGACTATGGTCCTTAGTGGGAAAAAGTTGGAATCCTTACTCTTAATGACGTATTGTTAAAGTTTGTTAATCAGTTGCCGGCGTGATGGATGACTGAGTTGTAAAAAGTACACAAGAAAAACTATAAATCGCTATAAATATTAACGATTGTCTGTCACCCGTCATTCTTTTGTTTATCCACAGTTAAACCGATGACAATATAGGTTAGGTATTTAAGCAACATCATCAATTCATCACAATAATTTGTAATACTTATGTGCAAAATAGCACAATCAATCAATCAAAACACTACTTGTTTTTACAATTACTGCTTGGTTTGATTGATTGATTGTGCTATTTTTAATTTAAATATATTGTGGTATGCAGGATAAGTAAGGGGTAAGTCATAAATTCAGTTTAGTGCTAGGAACATAAGCTTGAGTGAAGGCGAGGAGCTAATAAAGAAAGTAATTTTAATGCACTCGCAGTGTTATATAATATTATCCCCTGAACTGTGTAGGTACAGTTTCTCCCGCTCACTCATGACATGAACAATCAAAAATTTCTAGATGCAGCAACATTTGTTGAATCGTACAACATAGTTTTTGTCCGGCTTGTCGCTATTATCTACAAGAAAATCGAAACCTTAAAACTGGAGCTGTTTATGATGAGAAACTGTACAAGCCAAGAGTTGGCTTTTGCCGTTTTTCCCAGTTAGCCATCTTCTTTTTCCAAAGTAGATATTACGCAATATTGGACATTACAGGGGTTATCATAAAAATAAGAAATTGAAAAAATATTAAGCGTCGCCCATTAGGACCGTAGAAGGCACAATAATTGTACGCATACCTAGATACCGACCTATTAACGACCGGGTAAATGAACCTGGAAGCCCTAAGTAAACCTGAGCGGAACCACCGCTCGGCGGTACGTCAGCACGCGGAACTCTATCTTATCTTGTCGTGCCGTCGTCGGGATCCCGCTGCTGGGCAAAGGCCTCCCTCCCCTTGTTTTACTGATCTCGATCCTGTACATGCCAATTCTTAGAAAATCCGTCAAGTTCGTCCCGCCATCTGCATCTGGGCCGCCCGCCTCTACGTCTGTCAGCTTTTGGCTGCGTGGATGGATACGCGGAACTCAATCGTTTGACAATGTGTACCAATCCGAATACCACGTATGTACCCAAGTACCGCGGCGGTTCCGCTCAGGTTTGCATAGGGCTTTATTTTCCATTTAGTTCAGCTTTCTTTAACTTACAATACCGTTGATGCACGTTCACTCTGTTTGTGCTGTGTGCAACAATAATCAGCAACATTAGAATTTTAAGTTCATTCGGCTTATAATTTTGCTATTACAATACACAAAGTAAGTAAGGTCTGTAACTAAAATAGGTTATTAATTCAATTTGTCTGTTATTACGGTTAATTTATTGTTATGAACGTATAATATAGCCTACCTATGAATGATTCAGATTATTCAGGGTGATCTGTTCTTTCATAACACGTATAATGAAGTATTAATTAGCGAGTAGGTAGGTACATATGCAATGAAGTATTCATATAATTCATGATCAAAAGAGTACTTTTATGATACTTGCTTTCATAAAAAAGTTGGAGGCAAAACTACGGAAATGCGCCAAGCGTTAAAATCGGTCACTCACTTATATTTAGTAGGCAAGTTTCACTTAAACTTGGTATGTTCTGCCAGATTTCCATAATTAATCCTGTGATGCCGTTCAGTTTAGTAGACGCTAGGAAGTAAATCCCATATGTCCCAAGAAATCGCTAATTGTAATGAAAATTACATACATGCATAAGCGTTATGCATCCATTTAAATACGGGTTTTAAAGGACAACGGCCATTTTCTTCAATTGATTGACTTGCGGGCGCAAGTTATTGACAGGCTACAATCACCAACCCCCTATAATTACTGTAAGGTATTATTTCGCTAGCAAGCCGGCCAGCGGTTTCACTTGCTTGCTACCCATTTTCCATGAAATATTTTTTATACCCTGGTAGTTGTTCAGTCTAGTAGCTCTGGCAGCATCAGTATTCTAGCTAGGCCCCTGTGCAATTTGTTTTGTTTTGGGTTGATCTCGCTTGATCCCTTGAATGGGTAATTTCAAGTGCTGTTGTAGATATAAGCGCTTACAAACAAACTCAAACATTGTATAACTCTATCCATTTATAAATAAATAAAACAACCTAATAGACAACTGCTAGTGGAACTACATCTGTGTTTTAATACTAAACGTTTCCTGTCATCTGCGTGAAAAAGTGTAGGTCAGTGTAGCCCATTGGCTACTAATAAAATAAAATACAGAAGTATGCTCTTCGTTTATTTGTCAAAAATTCCTACTGTTTCTTTCAGGGTTTTACAAAATAATTTGGTAAATCTAAAATCAATTAAATGTTTAAACGCAACCGAAAATAGTTAATTAGGACGTCGTAATCAAAAATTTCATACAAAATTCATTTTAAAAAGTAGCTCAATTGACTTGTTAGTCAATTACCTACGTTTGTTTTTGAAGCCCAGAGGCAGAAACAGTGTGCAGGCAGTTTCAAGAAGTAAAACTTAGTCTGCAGGCGAATGGTACTAAATAAAACAGTGTCATTTGCCTGGTTATTTCATGTCATGTTATTGCATACAGCACTCGCGGCATACGACATACAATTACTCGATTGAAAAGGGAAACTTACTGAGCATCCGTTAAAATAACAATTGTAACAGGTCGGTTGTCTCCTTGAAGCCTCGTCGGCTTTTTACTTAGTTTAATTGTCAATATTGTCATTGAATAGTAGACAGAGGGAGACAGAGCGACAGCTGCCACGTTTTATTGTAGGTTGAGCTCTCGTCAGACATCCGACACCCAAATTCCATGTAGCAACTGAAAACTTTTTGTAGAAACTGCGGCAAAGACGCTGTGTGAACTTTAAGCAAGGTCGTATTATGTATAAAGTTTTTAAATTGACCTTAAAATGTTCTTTTCATTATCTTCAAAGATATTACCTACATAGTGATTGTCACGCTATTTACTTGTCTAGGTCAGTATCCTACGGGGTTTTTTCGTTAATTTACTCATTTTAAAGGAACACTTCCACATCCTTTCACACATCTTTTTGGAACAGGTTGTATAGTAGTGGCGCCCAACGTGGGGCTGCTGGAATATACAAGGAAAATAATGAAAGTAAAAGCGCCAGCCACACTACTGTCAAAAACAGATTCAGGGAAAAGTATGTTACGATCAAAGCTACCCCGTGATGGTAAGTAGGATAGATCGCGTCGGTCCTAGTTACTGTCTAAGGATGGCAAGGGTTGTGTAACAACTTAAGGCCGTGCCGTGATGCAAAAAGGGTTTTTTCAATTCAAAATACTTCCACTTGGAGACGACACCTGACTGTGGTTTTTTTATATATGATTTTTGATAATATTTGCTAGATTCTCAACGTTCGCAAAACACGATTCGATTAAATTTTCTCGATAGATTTTTTTTCCAAAGATGACTCCATTTTTTTAATTTTTTTCATTTTATGCCGAAACGGTGCCGAGCTAATCAATGATTTTTCGTATACATAAGCACATTATACTTATCTAGTTCGTCAACGTTTGTTTTTTTATTTAAACCTTTTATTGCTGAAAAATCAATAATTTTAGATTTTCAACAATGGCTTGGTTTCAACCATTTTGCGGACTGGTCGCTTTGTCCCTTTCTAACGCGTACGCGCGAATTGCAAACAGGCCACACCCAGCTCCGCTCTCATTCCGCCGTGGCCACTGCCAGAGAGAGGTCATGTCGCACGCTACGCCGAAACTGACAGCTTTTGTCGTAATTTCAGTTATTTGTTTATTTGAAGATTGTGTACATTTTTAGGCTTCTAAATATTTTGTAGTCAACTCTGAATAAGATACGTTACTAGAATAAGTGTATCTAGTTTTTTTACGCCAGTTTACGGTCTTGTGCCTCCCTCATCCAGTGTACCCATAATGTAAATTTGAAAAATGGGCAACAAATCAAAAACAATCATATCGAGGAAGCGCAAAAAAGATTTTTTCAACGCGAAAATAGCAAAATGCAAAAACATAAGGAAATAAGTACATTTAGCATTATACGTGAACGTTTTGTTCATATTTATCAAGTACTATCTATTTATGTGAAAAAGTAAATTATATTTATGTTAGTGAAGAAGAGTAGTTAGATTTTTTTACCAATATAACGCGTACACATTATGTAGACACCTTATTGGTAGAGAGAAGTGTTGATGCATGGAATCTCCTCTAATCAATCGCATTACTTTGAACGAGTTTGCCGATACCTACTCTAAATTTTGATACCTCTCTTGGATGTGACTTTGGCTTAGTGGCTAGAGTGAGTGAATTCTTTTGCATACTAATAAACTTTGGGTAGTCGGATCAAATCCCCGAGATATAGTTTTTTTGTATTTATTTTGTTGAATATTTTTAGGTTTTCTCTTTTTACACTCTTACTTTAATCATAAATTCTTAATACTTATTACTTATTCTTTCATGTTTTTTTTTTTAACTTGATGAAAGATTATTGGATTATTATTTATTGCTTATTATCAATGAAAACCATCATAATTACATGAACATATTCACAAAATAATTTAAATAGTTTTTATATTTACCTATAGATTAGATAAGATATTTACAGATTTTTAAATTGCGAAAATATCTGCCAGAGACGTCACGGAGACTTTGGCACAGAGTACATAGAGTCGCCAATACATTATTTAAATTTGATGACCAAACAATGTACGTACCTATCAATTTTTTTTTTACTTGGTATTATTAGTAATGGCTTACACAGATAGTCAATTTTTAAATATATTTTAGGTACTAAAATTTATATACAATGAAATTTGACTAGTGACCGACACCTCAGGACGGGCTGGTGATAAGGTTCAACTTTCCCCATGGAACAAAGGTTGAAATATAAAAAAAAAAATTATCTCCACTAGTAACTCAAAATATCAGCTGGCCCTGATTAAATAAAGCCTGACAGGTGACATAATTGTCACATTTCGACAAATAAGTCAGATTGTCGCGACAATTGCCGTTAAATAAACACGACAAATATGTCCAAATGCGACAGGTAAAATCTGACAATAATCGCCTTTATTAAACGTGTTTGATAGGTGACAATTTTGTCAGTTTTTACCTGTCGCGTCCTAAGTAAAAATTCTCGACTTATTTGTCATGGTCATTGACAATATTGTCGCGTTTTGTGACTTATTTGTCAACGCACAAAACCAAAGAGAGTATGAGAGTAATATTATTTTTGATAACTTACTGTACTTTCCTGAAATTAGTTAAAATGGATGTAAAATTAACTATTTTGAGCTTGATTGACAACTAAAGAAACGTTTTGTTCGGCAAATTTAGAGATAAGTAAAAGTGCGACGTATTCTTATTTGCTCCTAAAATTCATCTTCATTACTACTACTTTTAGTCGACGAAGTTAACACAATTTTTGATTTAAGTTTTATTTGTAGCTTTTTGAATTATGCGTGATTTAACCCATATATCTTAACCGCCAACGCGAACGCCCAACCATCTTCGACATTGGGTAAGGGTTCCTGTCAAAAATCTCCGACAATTCTACAAATATGTATGTCGAATTGTCATTACAATTTAGTGTTTAATAAAACGAAATTGACAAGTTTTTCCGGACAAATTGTCACCTGTCACCTGTCACGAGAAATTGTTTATTAAACAGAAATATGTCAAATTGTCACGACAATTCGACATATTTGTCGATTTTCCACCGTGACAAATTTGTCGACCAAATTCTTTATTAAACAAGAAATTGTCAAATTGTCGGATTGTCACCTGTCGCCTGTCACCTATCACCTATCACGTTTATTTAACTGGGGCCTGATTGGCAACTTTGTTTGTATGGGAGGTACATTATTTTTCATATTTCAACCCATGTTCGTTGGACAAAGTTGATTCTTATACCAGCCCGATCTGAGATTTCACTATCAGCCACTAGTAAAATTTCACCTAATATTATGGGCATTGAATTCTAACACTACTTCCAGTACCTAGATACTTACATATTTTTTTAGCAATATTGGAAACGCGACCTTCAGTTGAGAAATGTCAATTATTAATTTATTACAAAAAGGGACAATGATAATGACATAAGTGTGAATATACAGCAGTGCAGATGCTGAAGGTCGCATGTTCAAATCCTGTCAGCGGTGGAAATTTTATTGTCTATCTGGGAGCACGGCAGTGCCCCCGCCGAGTCGAGCGCAAAGCAAACACTACCGTACCATCCTTTACTGGAACAATTTAGCCGCATTTTCAGGCACCTATCTCGTCGTAAGCTATAATCACATACTTAAAAGCCAAAATTTCAAGTCCGTAGGTCATTTAGTTCCGAAGTTAAGTAAAGGCAAAGTTTCAGATTTTAGACAGACACTCACTCACTCATGATCATCAAAATAGAACTAGTGCTTCCCATAAACTCAGAGAGCTGAAATTTAGTACGGAGTTAGATTTTAATGACCACATAAAGGAAAACTTTAAAAACTAGGATAATCGAAGGTTAGGCCAGGCACACCACTAGGAGCCCAGCTACACCATAGAAGATACAGATATGACTTCAAAGCAAAAGTTATTCACCTTGGTGGGATTCTTCTATAAAAATAAGTGAAATGCCACCAAAAACAATCTGTAAAAAAGTAGCCAAGTCTCGATGGAGCTGCTTGTTTATCTCTAAGAAGTCATGCCAAGTCTAAGGTTCCTTGATACTATATCTTTAATACGACTGGCCGTTGAACGTTACGTTTACATACGATTTGTGGATACAATTTAACGGCCAGTCGTATAAATTTAACTATATGAATAAAGAAATAGCATCAAGGAACCTTAGACTTGGCATGACTTTGCCTAGATTTGACTTTGGCTAATATCTCATCAAATATATTCTTATTATTAATAATAAACAAACTAGCCTGATGAGGTACAGAGCAGACTGGAAAAATAGCGGGAAAAGATGGAGAGTGTCGGCCTGAGAAAACGGCAGAACGGAGACTGAATAAAAGAAATGTTTTGTGATTTCGGCGGTCTCTCCGGCTATGCTCCGGTATCGCTAAATGGCGTTACCTTACCAGTCTGCTCCGACTTCAGGTACCTCGGTTCACTTTTGCAAGGCGATGGTGAGGTAGACCGGACTATCAAGCACAGAATATATGCAGGATGGATGAAATGGCGACAGGTCACGGGCACAGTGTGTAACCCCCGAATGCCCCTCAAACTGAAGGGCAAGATTTACAAGACGGTGGTCAGACCTGTCGTCATGTATGGATCTGAGTCTTGGCCTACAAAAGTGACGGATGAAAGACGATTACATGTATCTGAAATGAGAATGTTGAGATGGATGTGTGGTGTGACAAGAATGGATAAATTAAGGAATGAGTATATTAGAGGAAGTTTAAAAGTTGCACCTGTGACAGAAAAGTTGAGAGCTAGCCGTGAGGAGGGATGGAAATCATGTGACGAAAAAGGTAATGAATATGAATGTGGATGGACGCAGAAGGAGAGGAAGGCCTAAAAAAGTTTGGATGGATTGTGTAAAAGATGATATGAATCAAAGAGGTGTAAACGGAAGATTTGACGGCTGATGAATGAAAGAGAAAGACATGTTGCGGCGACCCCAAATAAATTGGGATAAGGGCAGGCAGATGATGAGTAGAAACCCTACAAAACCCTAAAAATGGCTATGCCAGTCGGTATCTTTTCAATAAGACAACTTTAAAATAATATTTTTTTTTATAACTCGTACATTAATGCCTAGTCCTCTGATATGATTGCCTAGGCGTTTATGACGTTGTGGCGTAGACATCTGACATCGTTGCGTAGGTCTCCGTCTCATTGACTTATGTCTAGTGACGTCACACATGCGAGCCCGGTCGAGCGTTGCTAGCCTATTTAAAAATATATATATAGGAACTAATAAACGTATGCAAGTAAATTTATTTCAGTGAATTTTAACTCATTTTAAAAACTATACGACAAAAACCTACACCTACTGAAATTTAGTGTAGGTTTTGAGTGTTGATCACTAGCGAAATATCTTTTTACAATAAAAAAAATCTATTCCGTTCCATAGCCCCATTCAGATTATTTTAAACGCAAGTTCTAGGTTTTTAGTATTGTTCACTAGCAAAATTTAATGTTACAAGTAAAAGAAAATATCGACTCCATTCCATCTCAATTCTCACTTTTTGTTACATGAATTCAGAGTTGCAAAGCTGTTTATATAGATAAAAGTACCTACTTATACCCGCACACCCGAATCGCACTCACCGAATTTTGGATGCTTTGTATGTAAATCTATGGAACCTCGAAAATATTTCCGAACCGCACGCGCCGAATCGAACGGATTCCCCAGCCAGTGCTGATCATAGACTATAATGATGATGATAGTCACGTTTGTCATTTTGCCTTTCTGCACATTTTACTTCCTTGAACAATAATATTTTTAAAACGTTGAACTAGTGGCACCTATGATATGCTTACAAGTTTTGTTCCACCGTAGAACTAGTGGGCAAAAATATTTCCACCTATTGTTGCCTGCCGCATGCAACAAATTTCCGAAAAGTACACATACATGGCAAAATTATCCATTAAACTGGGAGGAAAGTACTTTCTTGGCAACACCGATTCGATTCGATGCAGCTGTGCTTGCTGCTAAGTGTGCTAAGCCATCCGCATTATTCGGCGCGTACGGTGAGTGCGTTGCCTTGCGGGTGTTCGGGTATATTTACTTTCACCTGTTTTAGAAGTGTATTTGTTCAAAGCTTTTCCCCTAGGTGGCATTGCACTACTTTGTTCCACAATTGATCAACAGATGGCTAATTATTGTGAATTTACTTGGAAAGAAAAGTTTTCACATCTTGACCCCCGCAAAGGGAGCACCCCCTGGGGGCGTGGCTAAAACGGTGCTGGCGGCTTCGATGCAGCACCTTAACTTTAGCCAAAAAATTGTCTCCTTGGGTAAGTAGGTAAATGGGCCGTCACACGACAAGAAGAAATGACACTTTCGCCAATGACAATGCCACCCACAACAATGCCACGATATGGCATGAATTGGCAAGTAGCGTATTGTCAGGTGCAATTAACTTGTCGATTTTGAAGACTCTGGCTGGCGCGACTCCTGCGCAGGGTGATTATTGAGCAACGAGTTTCAATGAGACAAATAAGGTGGACACCTTCACGCGGCGTCGTCGTCGGCCGCCGCGCCGGCACGCAACCAGATGAAGCCCTCGATTCTTGCGTTCGCATTTCTTGTCTGGAATGGTATAATAAGATACTCCGCCTGGTATTCCATTCCGAGACTCGTGAACCACGTGACTGACACTTGCCTACGTCATTATGCTTGTGGATTACCAGAATTACCCACTCTTATGTTTTTTTTTTGTAAATCATATAAGATACTGTTAAGTAATAAATATACAATTTAAGTGTTGTTGTTAAGTTCAAGTTAATACATACGTAAATCTAAATTATGAAATTATTAAGAAATATTTAAACTCATTTTTCTGAGATTGAATTTACCCCATAAAGTATTTTATTGAAATAAAATGGCAATACTAGTGACGTAGGCAAGAGTCACTCTGGGAATGTAAGACCATGTTTTATTAGACTATGTTTTCAGAGTGCCTGGCTGCCTGCCGTACCCGCAACGTGACACTGAGATTTCACGGTCTGACACCACGCTGTATCTCACACATGAACCTTAGGTAGGTAGTTTAAGTGTTCAAATTTTCTCAGATAACGTATTTCTGTCGACGCTATAAAACCAAATAAGTAATAAAATATAACATAAAAATTACCGGGGGCCCCTACACAAAAAACGTGTTTTGTTGCTCGATTTTATCTAATGATAATGTAGAGGCTAAATCTCAAGAACAGTAATAGTTAGACGGTTGAAATTTTCATAGAACATTATTACTACTACTTGATGTCTATTGTATACCTAACTACCTACAGTATGCTTTCAGACAGAATAGCATTACTCTACCTATTTCAGTAAAAAGTCACGAGGTGCTAATTAAGAATGATAATAGTTTGCCAGGAATGCAACATCTTGCACCGAGTTTTCCAATCGAGCGTGATAAATAGGCACCCAATTATCTACCCATGTCTGTGTTACATATAAGAACGAAAAAGATATGAAATAGTTAAACATAATCCGTGTTATTTTAACAAAGAAGACATGGTTTAAGTCGCATGACAACGTCAAATCGTATGGAGAATTAATGTAAACACTAAACACTGTCTAAACGCGCGCCTAACTTTTTTGTAATCACACCGAATGTACCTACCTAATAAATTGTATTAGCTTCCAAGTTACTTTGGATATTTTTTTCTATATGCTATCGGTTTGAGCTTGAGTTTTCATCCTTTCAAGACTTACGGCTTTTAGCATGTGTAATATGCACAGTAACCTTTTACCTATTTCTTAAGGTAAAGAAGGTTTGATCTCTCATTCCCTCCATCGGTAATCAAATCAATTATTTAGCAGACAATTAGTCGATCACACGCTCATACATAAATACCTAATCACTATTTTACTGAAAATTACTGATTTTGTTAAGTAGGTATTAATTACTTTAATGAATTAAAAGCTGCAAGGATAACCTAAAGGTTTGTTAAGGAAACGTCCCGAAGAATCGAAGCCGTCGAGCTCGTTTCATTCTCATGACATGCGAGTGTTTAAAACTTTAAAATTGTTATGCAGTCATTACTTTTTCATTGTAAACTGTATGCCACCGGCCATACCTGGCCGAACCGAACCAACCATCGATATCGTTTATCATCTTTGAAAGACCGTTTCGTCATACATACATACAATTTAAGCAGAAAAATTGGTAAAGATTTTGATTATGATCATGGCACAGCGCACAGGGCTTCATCCGATTTCTATTTTAGTAGTTACGGGATTTGACAAAGAAGAGAACTCGAAAACCTAACGTAATCGCATTGACAACCTAAGTTAATCTCCGAAGTTTTTTCCGAAAATGCATAATGACTGAAATAGTTATTAGGTATGAAAATGAGCATTTCTCAAACTCCTCGTGTGTTATCTTATCACACTTATGACAGTTGTCAAATCAGTGTTAATCATTATATTAAGGGCCCTTTTCCTGTCATGCGTATCTTCGCACGCGCGCGGATCTGGTCCGCATGCGGGCCGCACGCATCTTATCTTTTGATACATGTTTTTCCTATCATGCGGCTAGCACGCGCGCGGAACGCGGATTGACGCAAACGAAATCCCTGTCCTGCGTGTGACCAGGAGCGTGCTATCATCCGCATGCGGACCAGATCCGCGCGCGTGCGAAAATACGCATGTCAGGAAAAGGGCCCTAAGCGTCCTATAAAGGACTCTCTACAGACACACAGAGTAGTTACGTTTTCATCATCAAAGGTGCAAGCTATAGGTGCAAGCCAATGTTGCAGACGTTACAACGGGACATTACTAATTACCAAGTACAATCTATACAAAAATATATAGAGGTATAAAAAGAAATAGCTAAGGTTTTCTGTTTCTTATTCCGAGATCATCATATGCACACAGAGAGTTTCCCCGCGCGCCGTTTCCCTAATTTGAGTCACATGAGTGGGACTTGAATAACATTTTGTAGAGTAGGGAACTATTTAGCACTAGGACAAATAAGGTAATAAAAACCGTTGCATGCTAAGAAACAATAATAGGCGTCAATCATAAATATTAATCGCAATTTGTAGCCAGCTAAGGCAAGCGAGAGTCCATTTTATTGCAACCACGCATGGTTCTTCCACCAAGTTCTTAAATGTATCCCACTGCTTGCTTCTTCAACTACTGACATAATTGGAGGAGGCACAGGTTGATACGAGTGTAACTGCTGCTGAGATAAAATTACGATTGGACAGAGGAGAATGACCATTTCTGGTCTAGAAAATGTCGCGACTCACAAAACAAATTATGTATAACATCGTAAATTTTAACGTACAATAGCAACGAAAACGATGCACAAAACAGGCAAACTAATTTAACTTTTGAAGCACTCGCGATTGTTTTCACACATTTTAAGTATTGAACCGGGTCTATCGCGATAATATTTAGGTAAACCTTTATAATTTATAATTCAGTCAACCCGCGACCACAGCACATGAAACTGTGCTGAAACGTCGGGACACAGGTAAATTATAAAGGTTTACCTAAATATTATCGCGATAGACCCGGTTCAATACTTAAAAAGGCAAACTAATTATTTTTTAAAGGTTTTACCAAATATTTTACTGAACTGTGAACCTTTTTTTCCACAGAAGATAAAGAATATCGAACGAAATACAAGGTATAGAGCCAAATTTCAGCAGTCTTGTATCTCTGTTGATACCAAACTTTAACATTCAATAACTCAAGAACTCCTATCATTAATAAATTATGTTCAGTAACAAAACGTTAAGCAATAATTAGATTCTACACACTGCAAGTGGTGAAGCAAGCAATGGACAAACATCCATGCTTAAGTGGGTCTCTTGAATGATCCTTTGTGTTATATTTTGCATTTCCCCTAAAGTCATAAATACAGCAAAAATTGGTAATTGTCTTTTAAAGTCCACGATATTAGAATGTTTTCGTATTAGCATTTTTGTCTTAAAACTTATATAAAAGTCCTTGGAAATTGTTCTTTGTCACCGATGATATTTAACCGATCCAAAGTTATGTAAAACAACTTAAAAACAACTTCAATACTTCGGTGCCAACCTTTTTCTACGTTTATATACCTATGTGTTATTGGCAACTGATAACATGTCCTTTTATTTATTAAATTACATTTGTTAAGACTGCAAACTTTCAGTCCCTATGGCAAAGGAGCAGGTAGCCAAGTGAGGTAATTTTCATAAAGTAGGTATGACATTTTTAATGATTTTGGAGCGCAGTGTAACCAACCCGGTGCACTCAGAACGAGTTGCATCACTGCACCTTCCGTTTGATTATACTAAAATAACGACAGTAGTCAGGTACAATTGTAGTTAACATTGCATACCTAGTTAGAAAACACCGGGATATAATAAAAGATGATGACTTACTTAGGATGTAGAAGTTGTAGTGTACCTAGTAGGTTTGTAAAAAGTGGATTTCTTTCCATACAATAATAAATAATACAGAAACCTACTTCTACTACCTATTTTTTTATAGTTTATTTATCTTACAACTATAGACCTAATGCTAGGTCCCTAATACATCCCAAGTAGCACATCGTGTTGTAATCTCGACGTAAAACCCTACATTACATACAATTATCTTTTGTATCTATGGGAAAAAGTAAATAAAATATCAATTAATTGACATGACCATTAGTAAGAGTGCTGAGGGTCTAACGTACCTACTACCACACGACACCACTGTACTTATTCTACTCGAGTAGATAAACAAAATTAACATGTAATAAAAGTAAGATAAAGAATTACCCTGGATGTTATCTGGTAGGTACATTATTTTAAGTTATGTAGAAAATTTGAAACGCTGCTGTCCTAGAAATTTAAGTAAGTACCTATTTGTGTTTTCAGGACCATGCAAATGAGAAAAACTTCTAAATTCTTTTTATGTCTAGTAAAATGCTCATACTAAGGTAAATTTAATAATATCATAACTTTGCGGTCAAAATCTGGTCTATTTACTGTTCATTTTTTTCTACAAGAGCCTTTATGATATTTTTACGGCTCAATTCGCATGCGTGGCGTAATTGATAAGCCAACGATCATTTTAATTGTATGTAATTATTACCTGCGCCAATCATGCTGGAAAATGCCGTATTGCAGCTAGTTTTCACCACGTTGATAACACCTATCTACTTGGTGATGATCCGATCGCACGTGTGGAAACAATTAAAGACCTAGGTGTACTCTTCGACTCAACGCTTACTTTCAATGAGCACATCATATCACTTGCAAAGGATTGTTACAGGAGGTTGGGTTTTATTGTGCGAAACGCGAAAGATTTCCAAAACCCAAAGGTTGTAAGTGTCTTGTACACGTCACTGATTAGAAGTAAGATCGAGTCGGCTTCCATTGTGTGGAGTCCACACGAATCTTCTTATATAGTATTGTTGGAGAGAGTGCAGAAGGCGTTTCTTCGTTTCTTATACAAAAAACAATATGGGTATTACCCTTTTCTCTACCCTTCTAAATTCATATATGGTATGGTTGGCTTTAATTCTCTCCAGGTTAGGCGTGACCTTGAGCAGTTAGTTTCAGCGTGCCAATTTTTACGCGGAGAATCTGACTGTTTCGAATTAACTGCCAGAGAATGTATGCTGTATGTTCCTGACAGATATCTCAGGGGTCGTAACCACCGGCTACTGGCTGACGAGGGAGCGCGAACGGTGGCACATAGCGTATCTCCACTCGTGAATGCCCGCACGCAGCTCAATAACTTGCTCTCCGTAATACCAGACTGCGACTTGTTTGCTGATCCTTGGCATAAACTTTGTTGTACCTTTTTACATTATTGTGAAATTAATAATTGTACTTAGTTATTTAGTTTAAGTTTAAGTTTGTCAGTGCCTTGGCTTATCGCTGTAATGCTGTCAAATTATGTTTCAATAAATAATAATAATAATAACTACCGCGATTTGAACCTTCCCAACGTCGACAAGACAGCGTCGAACGAATGGCTCAATCGCGGACAGTTGTTCCCTGAAACAGAGGGATTCATGATTGCCATACAGGACCAAGTTATCGAGACCCGCAATTACCAAAAATACATAGTGAAAATACCGAATGTAATAGACAGATGCCGTAGATGTAGCAGTGCTTCTGAAACAATTCAGCATATAACTGGCGCCTGTAAGTCAATCGTACAGGCAGATTATAAATACAGACACGACCAGGTTGCCAACATCATCCATCAGAAACTTGCAATAAAGTACAAACTTCTTCCAACACCAGCTTTACCCTATTACAAATACAGTCCAGAGACAATACTAGAAAACAATTCACATAAGATTTACTTTGATAGAGCTATTCTAACGGACAAAACTACACATTTTAATAGGCCGGACATTACTTTACTTGACAAAGAGAACAAAACTGCCCAATTAATAGACATAGCAATACCAAACACTCATAACTTACAGCAGACGATATCAGAAAAATTTAATAAATATATAGACCTCAAAAATGAGATAACCCGAATGTGGAGTCTAAATAAAGTCACAATTGTCCCAATAGTGCTCTCATCTACTGGCATCATACCGAAGCAACTAAAATTATCTTTAAAGACGTTGGACTTGCCTGAGAATACTTACATACTGATGCAAAAAGCTGTAATTTTAAATACTTGCCGAATAGTCCGAAAGTTTTTAGATACTGACGAAAACCCTTACGTAGAAACCACGCCACCTGACACACAAAACACACTGACAACTATACGACCTGACGTAGAAAACACATCAACAATCACACAATCTGACACACATAACACAACGACAATTACGCGACCTGATACTCGGTACACAATGACAACCACACGACTTAACACACAAAACATACCGACAATCACGCAACCTGACACACAAAACATACAGACTCAACAAACTGACACACAAAACAAACAGACTTTAAATCCTGATATGCACTTGGCCTAGGCCCGTGCATATCAGTCTACCGGTGAAAACCGAGATAGTAAAAAAATACTTACCCATAATAATAATAATTATTGCTAATAATCGAATTTATATTTATGCACAACCAATTAAACTTTTATTCTATGTTGTTAAAGTTTTAGTACCTTAGGTACACAAATAGATAAACATTGGGACACATTCACACATTGAAGCAGACTTTCCATCGGGTCACATTTTCTAATGGACATAATAAATGCTGTAGTCGTATTTCTTGCATAAATAGAGAACCTTAGTAGTTAAATAAAATAATCTCAAAATACTTAAGCCCGGGCGATGGTACGCATTTCATTATATTCATCGCTTACAATTCGCGAGTAGGTAAATGGGAGAACTATAATTAAATTGACGTACCTCCCTAAAATAAGAATACAAAGTAAAATGTAGGGCGTTATTTATGTTAGATTAGGTAACGGATTTTGGGATAGTGCATAACTTGGTTAAAATAAAATAATCAAAATAAACATGAAGTACGTGTAAATCAAATGGCACAGCAAAATCGTTCCATACTTCCATGCAAGTCGTTAAAAAATCGCATCAAAGATTATTTACGAGCTCGTTCATACTCGCGCCGTGAAACTTTTTAACGCGAGCTTTTACGACGGACCCTCTGTTATTATTGGTTATTTCTCATTCTATAACTTTGGCTGGAAATTATCATATTTTATTGATAATAATCTGAAGACGTTTTGACTTTAACGGTCACGAGTACAGTATCATCATTAACTGCCAGAGTCCACTGCTGGACATGGACCTACCCTCGACGTGAGTGGATTAGTAAGCGCAGTTTTAGCGGAAACCCATTCCTACCTACTCCTACATTACTTAAGTATGTAGGTACTTGCTTGATAGATATCGGATTTGAAAATTTAGTTACTACCTACGTGACATAATTATTACACTCGTAATAATTTAATTTGTTTCGTCTATTCTAGTTGCGGCATCGGCGCCACTGCAAGATTATTTTGAAAACACAAAATTATGTAACTGAAACAGTTCTCTTGTAATAGTTCTGCAAAGTAGAGAAAATCAGTGAGAATCAGATTTTGTTTTGATCTCCGCGTTGCATGACCAAACTGAACATCGTTCAGCACATACATTGCATCTTAGTTAAATATAAATATCCACTTTACTGTGACGCTTATCTGCGTATACACGTCAACTATCCACAGGTCTGAATAAACTGGTTCCTCTACAGTAACATTCTCAAGTCATGTTTACAGCTATACCTCAAACATTATTCGCTTCAAATGTAAATTATTCCCTCATTACACGAATATTATTAAACATAAGTTGTCAGTTATTTGAGAAACATCGTCTAATATTACTAGTAGGACAATCGGATAAAATTGTGGAAACACGGTGTGTTATTGTAAAATTACTCGTATGCCGGGAACGGACCACAAACAATGGCTAACAATCACCTACATTTTGATAACGGTCCTCTCATGTTCATAAAATTTCCAACTAAAATCAGTGCGCAATGGAAAATTATTGGTCTTAAGCTATGAAATCCATTAGCACAAATACACCTTATCTACCAACCCACTCAATTGCACAAGAAGTTACACGAAAAGTACAAAAGGGTCAGTCTCCATACATTTATTGTTCTTACTTAGGTATGTTTGCAAACGTCTAAGTTCTCAACCCTTATTCAGTGGATTTTTTAACATTCAAATGTCATTATTCTTGAGTTGGTCATACAATCTAAAACCTATTTTCGGCAACAAAAAGTAAAAAAATATTCAAAAATAAATAACAAACAAACATAATTTGATCCCGAAATAGGTGGAAGTGGAGTTATTTCCAAGAAAGGGCTGCAGACGGAGTAAATCCGCAGAATTGTCATTTTGGCTCGTAAAACTCGTAAAATTTACGACTGGAAATGACCTAGATTATTATTTGTACGTTTACGAGCGGCTCATGTGTTCGCAGCCTTGTCGGGGCACTTAACAAAAAAATGTTGTTTTGTACAAGATTAGTCTCTTCATTTTATGTTTAGTGATAAGTTTGGGTTGTCAGATTTGCGAGGAAAAACTAAACGAGACAGGCAGTTTTTAAAATTCGATGAAACTGTAGCTGTAGAAGAGATTATAAAAAAATAGGGTATGTACTTATTTAAATTGGCCTGGCTTCAGAGTAACTTAAACAGTGCGCAAATTTTATATTGCCTTAAGGTTGCCCGGTCGTAAAGAGAACTTATTCCGGATAGTGCCAATCACAGTCTGCGTAGCAACGATTCCTAAACTGTAGGGCTTAAGAGAAGCAGGGAATACCAAAGACGGGACAAGGAAGCAAAAAATAATAAAAAAAACTGAATTAAACTATGATGACGAACGATAAAGACGTAGACCTAACAATTTTTGATGGGTGATGGAGATGAACTTCTTTAGTCACATCGCCTATTACAAATATTAACATTATCATACTTTTATTTGCATGCTCCTCATTGCTCGTTATAATATTTATCAAGACAAGTGGTTGCCTAGACTAGACATGTCACATACTTACATCTATACATATAATAAAACAGTAAAACCCGTGTGTCTGTACATAAGACAAATTTCCAAAAAAATTAATGGGGGTGACTTTATCTATACATATAATAAAACAGTAAAACCCGTGTGTCTGTACATAAGACAAATTTACAAAAAAATTAATGGGGGTGACTTTAAAACTGGATCAGAACACATTTCAACTTAAAAAAAATGTCTGTCTGTTTGTCTGTTTGTCCGTTTGTTCCGGCTAATCTCCGAAACTACTGGACGGATTTCAATGAAACTTTTTTTATTGTGTAGCTACTTAACCTGGTCAACATCTTAGCCACTTTTTACTGCGGGAAAATTGCTCTTTCCTTCGGGAAAAAGGATAAAGTGCAAAATCTATACATTTTTAAGATAAATCAACCACTAATCTCTGAAACTACTGAACTGATTTGATTGAACATTTTTTATTGTGTAGCTACTAAACTTGGTCAACATCTAAACCACTTTTTACTGCGGGAAAATTGTTGTTTCCTACGGGAAATACGATTAAACGTAAAATGTACTCTTCAACCGGGTGGACTTGAATGAAACTTTTTGTCGTGTATATCCTGCTCAACATCTAGGACTTTTTTCTGCTGAAAAATCGTTCATTTTCACGGGAAAAACGATAAAACGTAGATTCTTTAAATTATTTTAAAACATTTAATCTTCAACCAGGTGAATGTCAATACATATAAATTTATTGTAGTGTAAGTATAGTTATTAACTTATTGAGCAAGGTCAAAGTATAAACTACTTTCTACTGCAGGAAAATCGCTCATTTGCATGCTGAAATGATAGGTAATTATGATGGTTGCCTAAAACTAAATTGTAACAGAAATATAGCATCTGTGTAAGCTTCAACTCTCTAACTATCGCGGTTTATGAGATACTGCCTCCTTGTGACGAGAGATGGACGGACAGACAGCGAAGTTTGTTTTTACTTTGACTTTGACCCGATGAACCTTGGAGCCAAGAGATTTTCAACCGCCTACTACAAGTAACAAGCCTTCTGACATGGTTTTGTAACGACTGCTGCAATAAGTAATCATAATCATAGTACAGCAACCGGAACCGACGTTCCCTCCGAATCACAGAACTATCTCTTTTCGGACAATCAGGTGGTTCAGTTTGCAATGTCCTAACCATACTGGAAACAAATTCACACAGTGATAAATATCAACTTTGTGAGTGACCTACCGGGAATGGAACGCGGAACTTTCGCACGTCAGAAAAGTCAAACTATCACTGCGCCACATCGGCTGTCATATAGGGTAATAAAATAAGCAATCGATATCGACAAACCTAGACAGAAAGTTCATCCATCCCTAACAGCCACAACATCTCACTGCTGGACGTGGGCCTTCCCTTATCGGGGATATTGCCATAGGTACTTACCACGCTTAACAGGCGGATTGGTAGGTAAGCGCAGTGCAAGATGTTGCATTCACTCACAGGAAACGCTACTGCTCATTTCTTGGATTCCTTGCCGTCGGTCCCGGTTGCTGTCTATGATGGCGGTCGTTACACAACCAACCATGTCAGAGGCCTGCTACTTGCAGTAGGCGGTGGAAAAACTCTGACACCAGGGTTCATCGGGCCGTTGAACGACTCGGTGTCCCACACGAAGAAAGGAAGAAATTCCTTGGATGATTCAGTAAGTCAGTAAGTTACATAAGTCGCCTTTTACGACACCCACGGGTAGAATTAGGGCGATGCAATTCTAAGCCAGCATCACACGGCCAGACACGGACACGGACAGAAAGTGATGGCTCAGAAAAATTAAGAGAGCCGACCCCACCCCACCTAAAGTGAAGAAATGCAAAGCAGTAAATCTGATACCGATTGTGGGTATCGATAGTGGGGCCCACACGTCAGGTCCGTTAGTGTGCTATTTTAACGAAACGCAAACGCATGCGTCTGTCATATGCAAATTTCTTATACAAAAACCGAGGATAAAGATACGCGACGCAAGTTTCTGCGCTGCGTTGTTTTAACGCAAGTTTTTGCCCTGCTTTTATCAAATGCAAACAAATTTCTAAATTCCCCATACTTAAAACCGACGTTAGACGTTAGTCGTGCGCTCAAAAAAATAGCAACGGATGTTACGTGTGGGCCCTACCTCGATGTATTTTGATGTTTGTTATGGGGGTAGACAAAGGTACTGATCAAAATATATGATAGAGAAGTGATAGTGACCACTTTTATCAGCACTGCAGGGCCTGCCTGCCTACCTACCTGACGTCGTACTCCCGGAACGCAGGTAAATTATAATACAAGTAAACTATAATACACATGAAAATGGCTCTATTACAAAAGTTGTTAGCATGATGTGTCACTTCTGATGGCACATACCTAGGTACCTCTATGCATCCCTTGGCGAGACGAAGTTCGCGGGCACCAGCTAGTATCTTTATATAAGTCGTTTAAGACAGATTCTCTTTGGGATTTTTAGGTCAAATAAAGTATTGCAAAGTTTGAGAACGCCTCACGCGCTCGTAAAAAGTGTAAAATAAACCACTTTAAATGAATATCGGTGGACGTTAAGCGGCGAGATTGTGTAGCTTAGCTCCTCCACAGCGATGGTTTCAGTTCAGTTGAAATTTAATTTAGCAGCGTTATAGCCCGCGTTGCATAGTTTAATCGCAGTTATGCGAAGATGCATAAAAGCCGGCAGTAAACGCCGCTTCCACGTCATCCACTTAGGTTTACGGCCCAGACCTTAGGCGGGTGTTCCGCGAAAATCTAACGTTATAACTCAATATACTTAGGAGGAATAAAGAAATTGCGGATGGTTTGGTATATCTACCGCTTAAAGCCAAAACCAATAAAGTAACTTTAAATTGCGAGGTCTTTGACAATTTCCGTAAAGGCTATTTTTCTGCCTCAGGAGGATTATGTTTTTCGAGAGTATTTATTCAGAAATTTGTTTTCATGGGCTACAGCCCAAACAGCTGAGCGGATCTTGACATGTGAGGAGCCCTTAGATTTTTCTCAGCAGCGATAGTGACACTGGCTATATTAAAAATTCATAAATTCAAGATGCCGATATTTTTTCGCAAAATACAACTTTGAAATTACCGCAGTACGGTTTTTGTTTTTTAATACATCTGCTTGATGATGGCTTAAAAAGAAGATGTTTTTGTATTTCGATGTTTATCTTCCATCGACTGCGTGTCATTGCACGAGGCCACCTAACCACCTTGTGTCAAAATATCCCACTAATATTTTTGGTGTCGGGTTTCGGCACCCACTCATCACGAATTTGCCACCTTGCGGTGTGAAAAATCACCCATCCGTGTAAAATACAGTACACAGAGTGTAAATGTGTCGACGCTCCAATGAGCCAATTTTGACAGTTGTGCATCCTAATAGAACTTTAGAACGCATCGTATTGCATTAACATGATTTTGACTATTAAATAGGTATGCTGGGTGTCGACTAAGGGGTTTGAGAGTTGACGTGTAGGCAATTTTAGGCGAGAGATTGTTGACAACTTGACACTATGGTGATACGGAGTACAAAGTTTATACTTTCAATTGTCGGCACTTGGTGAAACTCCATTGTTATGATTTTGATTCAAACACTTGTACTCGTTTCACTTATTTTTATTTTCGTCCCAACCGGTTTCGCTTCAATAAGCATCTTCAGGGGGCAATTACACTCACGTACTAAAATAAACAATTAAAATACATCGAAAACAGCTCGATACATTTGATGATAGTGCAATAATCGTTAATGTTAAAATGTAAACAATAACTGTGACGGTAGGAAAATAAATAAATTTCAGGTTGCCTACCGTGGAAATTACCCATAAATGGGAGATTTAATATTTTCTACCTATACTAGGTACGTCTATTATAAAGTTTTAATAAGTACTTTTAAAGGAAAAGTACAATAATAAAGGTCAATTTGTATAAATAAATGTAAATTAATAAAAATTATTTAAAGTCAACAAAATAAAATAAGATTCAATGTCAGGTTATTTTATAACTACAATGTCAATGAATAATTGGATAAGTGTTATAAGATAAAAGTAAAACTAATAGTTTATATGGAAATAGAAATGTCATAGAAAAATTTGGGTTAATTATCATTAAAGTAAAATAATAAAGGGGATCTGTTTAAATCTAGTTGCTCATTCAGTAATATGTCAGTTTTCTTTGATGTTACTTTATTAATTTCGAGTGCTTCGAAATTATTTAATTTGCGTCCTTTTCTCCTAATTGTAGTACTCTGAAGTTAGTGGCCGGTCAAAACAGTGATTTTCATGTATTAAATGTTGTGCAAAAGCGGAATCCTCTTTCTTGAGTCTCCAACTTCTTTGATGTTCCTTGATTCGGGTGTCGAAAGTTCTACCTGTCTGACCTATGTATATTTTGTTGCAATCTTGACATTCCAACTGGTATACTCCACTTCTTTTATTTATCGGGACTGAGTCTGATTTATGGGCAAGACATTTCTTTAGGGTAACCGAGTGTAAAGGCCGGTGTTTTACACTGAATAAGTCTGCCACATTTATAGATATGTTTCAGAAACGGATTCTAGCCCATTTATTATCTTTGCGGTATTTATTTCATTCTTATATAACAATTTTGAAACAATAGATTTCTCCTTCTTCTTTAAAATTTTGTTGATAACGTGTGTTTCGTAGCCATTATTATTGGCAATATGTTTTATGGTGTTCAGTTCCTTGTCAAAGTTTGGTTTAGTCATTGGTACTGATACGAGTCTATGAATCATCGAGTGAAAAGCTGCATGTTTGTGAGAGGTCGGTGTTTCGAATTTGCATGTATAACAACGTCAGTGTATGTCGGTTTCTGTAAATTTTAAAGTCATGTCTATTATCTATTATTGAAATTGTCAAATCTAAGAAATTTAGTTCTTTACCACCTATTTCTACCGTGAACTGGATATTTGGGTTAATAGAGTTGATGTATGTCAAGAAGTTATTTATGTCATCTTTAGGTCCATTCCAGACACAAAGTATATCGTCAACATACGAAACCAGTAGATAATATTTTCTTTGTATACTTTGTGTCTGAGAATTTCCTTTTCAAACATGTGCATATAAATGTCAGCACATATTGGCGACAGTGGGCTTCCATAGCAAGACCCTGGTTCTGCTTGTATATGGTGTTGTTGAAGGTGAAATAGTTTTGTTCTAGGCAAACCGAAATTGTGTGTTGTAAATCTATTATTTGTTGTGGTTCCATGCGAGATTCTATTAGCATTTCGCTTATTGCACTTTTACATTCGTCTATTGGTATACTAGGGAAGAGGTTTTTTACGTCAAAGGAAACTAAAGTAGCATCCTGTACCAATAGACGAATGTAAAAGTGCAATAAGCGAAATGCTAATAGAATCTCGCATGGAACCACAACAAATAATAGATTTACAACACACAATTTCGGTTTGCCTAGAACAAAACTATTTCACCTTCAACAACACCATATACAAGCAGAACCAGGGTCTTGCTATGGGAAGCCCACTGTCGCCAATATGTGCTGACATTTATATGCACATGTTTGAAAAGGAAATTCTCAGACACAAAGTATACAAAGAAAATATTATCTACTGGTTTCGGTATGTTGACGATATACTTTGTGTCTGGAATGGACCTAAAGATGACATAAATAACTTCTTGACATACATCAACTCTATTAACCCAAATATCCAGTTCACGGTAGAAATAGGTGGTAAAGAACTAAATTTCTTAGATTTGACAATTTCAATAATAGATAATAGACATGACTTTAAAATTTACAGAAACCGACATACACTGACGTTGTTATACATGCAAATTCGAAACACCCGACCTCTCACAAACATGCAGCTTTTCACTCGATGATTCATAGACTCGTATCAGTACCAATGACTAAACCAAACTTTGACAAGGAACTGAACACCATAAAACATATTGCCAATAATAATGGCTACGAAACACACGTTATCAACAAAATTTTAAAGAAGAAGGAGAAATCTATTGTTTCAAAATTGTTATATAAGAATGAAATAAATACCGCAAAAGATAATAAATGGGCTAGAATCCGTTTCTGGGAAACATATCCTATAAATGTGGCAGACTTATTCAGTGTAAAACACCGGCCTTTACACTCCGGTTACCCTAAAGAAATGTCTTGCCCATAAATCAGACTCAGTCCCGATAAATAAAAGAAGTGGAGTATACCAGTTGGAATGTCAAGATTGCAACAAAATATACATAGGTCAGACAGGTAGAACTTTCGACACCCGAATCAAGGAACATCAAAGAAGTTGAGACTCAAGAAAGAGGATTCCGCTTTTGCACAACATTTAATACATGAAAATCACTGTTTTGACCCGGCCACTAACTTCAGAGTACTACAATTAGGAGAAAAAGGACGCAAATTAAATAATTTCGAAGCACTCGAAATTAATAAAGTAACATCAAAGAAAACTGACATATTACTGAATGAGCAACTAGATTTAAACAGATCCCCTTTATTATTTTACTTTAATGATAATTAACCCAATTTTTCTATGACATTTCTATTTCCATATAAACTATTAGTTTTACTTTTATCTTATAACACTTATCCAATTATTCATTGACATTGTAGTTATAAAATAACCTGACATTGAATCTTATTTTATTTTGTTGACTTTTAAATAATTTTTATTAATTTACATTTATTTATACAAATTGACCTTTATTATTGTACTTTTCCTTTTAAAAGTACTTATTAAAACTTTATAATAGACGTACCTAGTATAGGTAGAAAAATATTAAATCTCCCCATTTATGGGTAATTTCCCCACGGTAGGCAACCCGAAATTTATTTATTTTCCTACCGTCACAGTTATTGTTTACATTTTAACATTAACGATTATTGCACTATCATCAAATGTATCGAGCTGTTTTCGATGTATTTTAATTGTTTATTTTAGTACGTGAGTGTAATTGCCCCCTGAAGATGCTTATTGAAGCGAAACCGGTTGGGACGAAAATAAAAATAAGTGAAACGAGTACAAGTGTTTGAATCAAAATCATACGGAGTACAAACTTTCTAGTTTCTTTAGGACATTACATGCTGTCACTATGGTGATGCGGATGACAGACTTTCTAGTTTCCTTAGGACATTACAAGTCGTTTCATTTGTGTGTCGATGGCATGTCAGTTGTATGGTTTTGGTAGTTTCGTATTCTGCTGTTTTAGTGACTTTGATTGAAAATAACTGGAATCTCAGAGGAATTCCAAGTAACTAAGAAGATGGTTGCCACGAACGTCATATATGTTGGATTCAAAGTGTATGACGTTCTATTCTAGTATAAAATTTTGCTGTTTTGATACCTAGGTACAAGTATCGCAACGGTTTATGAGCGCTGACCTTGAATGCGCAGTATTCATATTTTGGGTCTGTTTGGCATTCGGCTGACGTCTCGCGTCCCTGAAGTACACTTGCGCACAGTTACTTTTTTGTCGAATATTTATTTTGTTGATTTTTGTTATCTGTTCATTTTTGTTTATTAAATCTTTTGTTTTTATTGTTGTTGTTTTGTTGTGCGGTGTTGGTAAAAATGCCAAAGAAAAAAATATTGACCCGGCAGGCCAGAAAAATGGTGTATGATGTAAACAATCATATTAAAAAAGAAACAGAAGAACTTATTGGCGGCGGCTTGAAAGAGATCAAAAACAGAACGGCCGGGACGATTACTTCTCTCCAAAAAAATTTAGACGCGGTAGTTCAATATCTTGAGCTTCATAAGAAACGAGCTCATTCTGCGGCACAACCAACATACACTGACATTTGCAATCAATTAAAGAAAATAGGCATGTTCGTTGCGTATGGCTTTAATATTGTAAAAAATTCGGGTATACACATTTTTGTGCGCGAGTGTACACCTGCGCAAACATCCCCTCCACTTTGGCCGAGCGCTCATAAACCGTTGCGACACTTGTATGCTTATATTTATATATTTGACAGTAGCAAAGCAACCCTGGCTATGAAACAAGTGACAATCGCGAAAATTCTGAACAGGGTCGACTCGGGTCGAGTGACCCTCGTAAAGGGCCGCCGCCGACAGAGTGGACACTTTTCCGCGCGCCGTCGCGCGACTCTAACAGAGAAATCGGAAAATGAACCGTACGCAACTGACGTAACGGCGATAATGGCCGGCGGCGGAAAAAGTCCGAGCGCCATTTGTTCGCGCGGCGCCGCGCGAATTCGCGCGAAGCCGCGCGGCGCCTCTTGAGTGCGCTTGCGTCCGCCGGGCGGCCCAAGGCCGCAAGCGGACATTCTCCCGGTGTTGCCATCACAATAGAAATAAAAAAGATAATATTTCTCAAAGAAAAGTGTCGATTACTAAAATAAATCAAAATAAAAAATATCTAAACATTGTTTTGAATATTTATAATATAAGTACCTACAACCTTGGTGTTGGGTCGTTAGGGTTATTACGTGGGTCGTTGGTGTTTGTTGGGTCGTAAGGGTTTATTACGTGGGACGTTCATGTTTGATGGGTCGTCAGGGTTTATTACGTGGGTCGTTCATGTTAGATGGGTCGTAAGGGTTTATTACGTGGGTCGTTGATGTTTGATGGGTCGTAATGGTTATTTATGTGGGTCGTTGGTGTTTGTTGGGTCGTTAGGGTTTATTACGTGGATTGTTGGTGTTTGTTGGGTCGTAAGGGTTTATTACGTGGGTCGTTGATGTTTGATGGGTCGTAAGGGTTTATTACGTGGGTCGTTGGCGTTTGTTGGGTCGTAAGGGTTTATTACGTGGGTCGTTGATGTTTGTTGGGTCGTAAGGGTTTCTTACGTGGGTCGTTGGTGTTTGATGGGTCGTATGAGTTTATTTTGTGGGTCGTTGATGTTTATTGGGTTGTAAGGGTTTATTACGTGGGTCGTTGGTGTATTTTGGGTTGTAAGGGTTTATAACGTGGGTCGTTGGTGTTTGATGGGTCGTAAGGGCTTATTACGTGGGTCGTTGATGTTTGATGGGTCGTAAGGGCTTATTACGTGGGTCGTTGATGTTTGATGGGTCGTAAGGGTTTATTACGTGGGTCGTTAATGTTTGTTGGGTCGTAAGGGTTTCTTATGTGGGTCGTTGGTGTTTGATGGGTCGTATGGGTTTATTACGTGGGTCGTTGATTTTTGATGGGTCGTAAGGGCTTATTACGTGGGTCGTTGATGTTTGACGGGTCGTAAGGGCTAATTACGTAGGTCGTTGGTGTTTGTTGGGTCGTAAGGGTTTATTACGCGGGTCGTTGATGTTTGATGGGTCGTAATGGTTATTTATGTGGGTCGTTGGTGTTTGTTGGGTCGTTAGGGTTTATTACGTGGATTGTTGATGTTTGATGGGTCGTAAGGGTTTATTACGTGGGTCGTTGGCGTTTGTTGGGTCGTAAGGGTTTATTACGTGGGTCGTTGATGTTTGTTGGGTCGTAAGGGTTTCTTACGTGGGTCGTTGGTGTTTGATGGGTCGTATGAGTTTATTTTGTGGGTCGTTGATGTTTATTGGGTTGTAAGGGTTTATTACGTGGGTCGTTGGTGTATTTTGGGTTGTAAGGGTTTATAACGTGGGTCGTTGCTGTTTGATGGGTCGTAAGGGCTTATTACGTGGGTCGTTGATGTTTGATGGGTCGTAAGTGCTTATTACGTGGGTCGTTGATGTTTGATGGGTCGTAAGGGTTTATTACGTGGGTCGTTAATGTTTGTTGGGTCGTAAGGGTTTCTTATGTGGGTCGTTGGTGTTTGATGGGTCGTATGGGTTTATAACGTGGGTCGTTGGTGTTTGTTGGGTCGTAAGGGTTAATTACATGGGTCGTTGGTGTTTGATGGGTCGTAAGGGTTAATTACTTGGCCCGTTGGTGTTTATTGGGTCGTAAGGGTTAATTTCGTGGGTCGTTGATGTTTGATGGGTCGTAAGGGTTAATTGCGTGAGTCGTTGGTGTATTTTGTGCCGTAAGGGTTTATAACGTGGGTCGTTGGTGTTTGTTGGGTCGTAAGGGTTTATTACGTGGGTCGTTGATGTTTGTTGGGTCGTAAGGGTTTCTTAGGTGGGTCGTTGGTGTTTGATGGGTCGTAAGGGTTTATTACGTAGGTCGTTGGTGTTTGATGAGTCGTAAGGGTTTATTACGTGGGTCGTTGATGTTTGATGGGTCGTAAGTCAACGACCCACGTAATAAGCCCTTACGACCCAACAAATACCAACGACCCACGTAATAAACCCTTACGACCCAACAAATACCAACGACCCACGTAATAAACCCTTACGACCCATCAAACATCAACGACCCACGTAATAAACCCAAACGACCAACGACCCACGTAATAAACCCTTACGACCCATCAAACATCAACGACCCAAACAAATACCCTTACGACCCATCAAACATCAGCGACCCACGTAAGATACCCTTACGATCCAACAAACACCAACAACCCACGTAATTAAACTTTACAACCCAACAAACACTAACGACCCATGTAAGAAACTCTAACGACCCAACAAACACCAACGACCCACGTAATAAACCCTTACGACCCAACAAATACCAACAACCCACGTAATAAACCCTTACGACCCATCAAACATCAACGACCTACGTAATAAACCCTTACGACCCATCAAACACCAACGACCCACGTAATTAACCCTTACGACCCATCAAACATCAACGACCCACGTAAGAAACCCTTACGACCCATCAAACACCAACAACCCACGTAATTAACCCTTACGACCCATCAAACATCAACGACCCACATAAGAAACCCTTACGACCCATCAAACATCAACGACCCACATAATAAACTCTTACGACCCATCAAACATCAACGACCCACGTAATAAGCCCTTACGACCCAACAAATACCAACGACCCACGTAATAAACCCTTACGACCCAACAAACACCAACGACCCACGTAATAAACCCTTACGACCCATCAAACATCAACGACCCACGTAATAAACCCTTACGATCCAACAAACACCAACAACCCACGTAATTAACCTTTACGACCCAACAAACACCAACGACCCACGTAATAAACCCTTACGACCTAACAAATACCAACGACCCATACAAATAACCCATACGATCCATCAAACACCAACGAGCCACACAAATGAGCATTTTTTTTTAAACGTGGCAAAAATTAGTTCAGTGACAATCGTAACGTAATGTTCTTTAATTTTTAATAGGTTGGATTCATCTGAACCACCCAATTTATTTTTAATAAGATTAGCGGGCAACACTGTCTAGCGAACCGGCGGACGCACGCGCCACGTGGCGACGCCGCGCGGAAGAATGCCGCTTGGTGTGCTCCGCGACCAAGCGGCGTCGCGCGAAAAGTGTCGCCGGCGTCCGGTCTATGTGCGCCGGCCCAAACTCTTCATTTTGTGGTTGAGTGTCGCTGGCATTAGATACAATGGCTAAATTATAGCAGTCTTCTGGCCCAGGCAGACCTAATTCCCTAATATATAGAGATCGGGTTTATGTGTTGAATGCGAGTGGTTTACGAGCACTCACACTCTGTGCAAGTGGAGAGAGCAGGGTGGTGCCATCTAGCGGATTAGGGTGCCGGCACTGTAACTGCTCCATCCTCGTCTTAAATAAATTAAATACGAATTACGCGAAGCGCATTCGTAAAGGCCATGTTTTCGTCTAGTGGTGGGTGAGAACACCACGTCATGTGTAATAACACAAATTCTTTTGAGTCGCTTGCATTGCCATCAGTAAGATTCGTCTACTCTGTTAACTATCTATCGCATAAATCATTTAATATTTATTGAGCCATCAGGAGTTAAGAAAGAACTCTCGAGTTCTTAAATAAAATAAAATATGCCGATCATGGTCAACCCATGATCGACATCATCCTCTGTTAATCTCAAGCCCATTCCATAGAAAGGCCAGAGATTGAGGGAGCGCTCCTCCTTCACTTTTATTCCATCTGCTTCTAGTACTGACAAGTACAGAAGACTTACTTTGCAGAACCAAAAGTCTCACTTATATCTCTAGGAGATATTAGTTATTTTCAGACAATAGTTCTAAATGGAATAAAAATGATTTGGAGGAGGTGAAAGAGCTCCGCACAACGCTCAATCACGATAGGCCGCTACCAGTACCACACAAGACACACAGTCTATATGCAATACGTAACCGGCTAACTCCTCCGCTCCAACAGAGGTGTGTGGGATAACCCATCTTTTAAGGTCGTAGTACTCAGTCACCGAGAACCGGAGACACCTGTCACCAGGCAGTACTACAGCGAGACCTCGATCCAAGATCGACCACTGCCGAGAGCGGAGACATCCACTCGAGCTTCTGCTCTTGTCATGCTTCTGACACTGTAGGTCATATAGGGTTGCCCGGAGGCTAGAGTTATGCACCGAGTTGGCGCCTTTGGAAGTATCAGGCCGCAGCCACACCCAGAGCCTTGTTAGACTCGAGGGAACCCCCTCGGGTGAAAGAAAGATACTCCAAAGTCATAAGTAGTAATGTGGTAGAAATATGACATACAAATGCCGTCTGCAAGGGAGAGCGTCAGCTTAGCAGAGTCCACCACTTCGATCAGCTGTAGCTAATCTCAGACTTCGTTCTCGCACATGTTGCAAGCAACATGGCTCCAGTATCATAACGTCACATAGCGTGAGCTGCAGCGACATTACTCAAACAGGAGACTTTGTAGACGTTCGCCTTATAATGGAAGGCTCATCAGCAATCGACAACTTTAGTGTCTACACATCTACAAGTCACCACTACAAGCCGAAGCGAGTAGTAACGTTCGCGTGCACACGACTAATGTCGTCTCAAGCCAATGAGGCCAACCAAGGCTACTAGCCTTTTGCTTAGGTGGGTAACACGTTAGAGTGCAAGAGTCTCGACACCGAAGTGCCCAATCTACACACAATCATGTCACCACCTTAGCGTGCCGCGGTTCTGGGACAGGTCGCGGACTTTCTGACTGCCCCTAAAGTAGGGGTTAGAATTCATTTTAGACATAACTCATAGTCGAGCATTAACCAAGCATAATCGAAATACCGCATAAGCATTTGGTATCGCCCCAACATTTCATTAAGGCTCATATTTGGTTTGCGAGTTATTATTTCATTTGCCAAGCCCCATAGAGCAAGGCTATTGGTTGCGAGATTCACTTCTTGTGCTAAGCCCCGTAGAGCAAAGCATTAGCATTGCCGTGTCAATGCTTTTAGTTTTGTTTATAGGATCATTTGCATTCGTGGTATCATTTATTTATATTTTGAGCCTTTTTATTTATATTTATGCTCAGCAGTATTCGAAGACGCAATGGTCATGCCAACCTGAGAAATATCATAAATGAATACCACAGGCACCAATCTGTTCACTGTCAACCAGTAATCTGTCTGATAGCCCAGTTCATCGCTCGCCAGAGCTCAACATAAAGAGATGGTTCGCTTTTCGATTGAGATGTGACACAGGACGTTTCCCTTTGTTACGTCCACTCGAATCTGCACTATCTTTGTTGGAGATACCGGACGGAGCGAATCTATCAACGGTATTGTTGTATCTCTAGTGGCTTGGACGTCTCAAGACCACTTGCTTTAATTATTTCATGCCGTCATTCCAATCTCTTACGAGATACAACATAGTTCCAACTATAGCCGAGAACGGAGGCAGGTTAAAGCAGCATTCTGCTAAACCCCATCCAGTAGCTGGCGCTAGGAGGACATCAAACCACTACAGGGCTCAGATGTACATTCGTGGTGCTCCCTGCCCTAGCCTTAGCCACCTTCAGAAGCCCCATGCAACTGCGGGTACATGCAAGTGTCATCATCTCTGCTTTGTGCACTTAAAGCTTGTGCTACTTCATCTCATCTTATGTGAGCATCTCGCAAGTCGACTAATCTGCGCACATCGAAAGATCTCAGTCAACAGTTAATAGGACCAGAGGCCTGTGTTTCAAATATATGTCATTTTAAAAATAGTAAAGGTTTGCGGATCACAAGACCAATGTATGTCACGAGTGTGACTATATCAGTCTAATGGCACCGCCGAGAGGCTTACGGTTCACAAGACCAATGTTCATCACGAATGTGACTCGATCAGTCTAATGTCACCGCCAAGAGGCTTACGGTTCACAAGACCAATGTACATCACGAATGTGACTTAATCAGTCTAATGTCACCGCTGAGATTAGGTATTCGACATAAACAACATACCGCGCTTACGCACAGCTGTCGTCATATGTACGATACCATAGTATTTTGTTTAAACGTAAACATCAAGCGATACCCAGGCACATACGCATAGCGTTAGTAAGACGCTTACAGCGCTCACCGCTCGCTCGCCTATAGCCAAAAGTATTCAGCAAGACGTAATACGCTTTGATCGTTCGAGTCTGCGTGAATTCACATGTGGCCACCAAGAAACCACATTCATTAGCTCCTCAGAGCGTCTCTCATCTTTACTTGCCATATTCTCTTAATACAAGCTCTTCTTATGACATTAGGATCATTTCTCTCATACTTCATAGTTTATTGAGTAAGCATATACATCAAGCGTTTCCCCAGGCATATACGCATAGCGTTAGTAAGACGCCAAAGCGCTTACCACTTACTCGCCTATAGCCAAAGGTATTCAGCCAAATGAAATACGCCTCGATCATTTGCATTTTGAGTTTGCGAGTATTCACTTGTGGCCACCATCAAACCACATTCTTAAGCTCCTCAGAGCTTTTCTTTTCATTACTTGCCATTTTCTCTTAATACAAGTTCTTCTTATAGCATTAGGATCATTTCTCATATATTTCATCTTTGGCCATACCCGAACCCTGGTATGCCTTATTTCTTAGATCTTTCCAAAGATATCAGTTTGTTACTAATAATTCGCTTTATTTCATAGCCGTACGCAACGGCTTTCATTTATCACCAGTGGCCATGCACCCAACCACTGTTCTGTAGTAAGTCGCTAGTGAGGGCCGAGCCGGCCTGGCACAGACGACAAACTACGTACGGGGTGGTAAACCAGAGCCTTTTCCGTCAATTCCACTTTATATCATGCTTAGACACCACATACACCAACATCGATCCATCACCGAAGCGATGACCGAAAGTCAGTATACGGGCGTCTCGGCTCCGGGCCACCCCTCAATAATACGAGCGACATGAAACCATTGCCCGCATACGTGAAAACCAATGTTGGAATTTTTAACTACTAATGATTTTATCTAATAGATTACGTTATTACAAGCCCCTATAACCTACTCCTATCCCAATCCAACCCTTAGTTTAGAAGTTATAGACATTTAAAATTCAATACGAGAACGTAATATGGCCCTAGTACAATTTCAATACGAGAACGTAATATGCTCCTAGCACGATTTCAATACGAGAATGTAATATGCTCCCGACGCGATTTCAATACAAGAACGCAATATGCTCCCGGCGCGATTTCAATACGAGAACGTAATATGGCTTTCTGCACGAATCTGCTCAAAACACGATTTCAATACGAGAACGTAATACGGACGCGAGCACATTTCAATACGAGAACGTTTTTCATCTCCGGACGCGAATCTGCTCAAAACATGATTTCAATACGAGAACGTGATACGGACGGGCGCTAATCTGCTCGGAGCATGAATTCAATACGAGAACGTAATATGGGTTTTTACTACTTAGCGATTTTTTGGTTCGGTTTTTGATGACTGTTTTCAACCGTTTCTTTTTATGATTTATTGTAGTATAGGGGTGTTGCTACAGCACCATCGGACTATGCCCTTATTTATATGGCGTTTCTAGAGTACGGGCGGGGTAAGCAATAGGTAGGTACGCCAACAGCAACAAAAATGAGCAGAAAAGCAGTTTCACATCGGATACATGAAAGTAGCTGTTTCAGGTAAATATACACATCCAGCTCAGAGGTTATTTTCTATATTAAATCGTCTAACAGGGACGAAAAATACTATAAATTATTGGAGTAGGTACGCGCGGTAAGCCAACTTGCTCGTTTTGCAAACCGGCGCGATTCGCCAACTCGCTTTCTGCCGACTGGCGTGATAGGCCTACTGACGCCATTCGCCGACTGAGCGTTTGGTAAACTATAGCTACAGTGTACAGTCATTTACACATTTTTTAAACATTTTGCATATTTTGGGATTATCGAATTTTAGCATGCGAGGAAAATTTTTATTGGTTTGCAAAAAAGGTGGTTCAGTTTTACAAGTTATTCAGTTTTGAAAGGTGTTTAAACTTGAAATTTGTTCAGTTTTTAATGTTGTTCAGTTTTAAATGTTGTTTAGTTTAAAATTTGTTCAGTTTTATAAGCAACATTTAAGCGCTAACATCACAAATGAGATTGTAAGTCTATGGCTTTACGTATGCATGTGTAACGATGTCTTCTCCGATGATCGCTTGTCTGACAGATGTCATGTTGCGTGTCGCATCACGCGTCTTTTCTGTGGAGTTTGCCCCGTAGAGACAAAGCTACATATTTGAGACGCGCGTCGCATCGAAGACGGTTGACGGTCACTTTTCTGACAGATGCCATCCCACGCGTTACGACGCACGTCTTCTCTGTGGAGTTTACGCTTTATTTTTTTTTATAGGTATGTTACAAGTCATTAAAAGGTTGTTCAGTAAAGTTGTTCTCTTGATAAGTTTATCCCTAGGTAGGTATTCAAAATTTCATATCATGCCATATTACGTTCTCGTATTAAATTTTCTTTTGTACAATAATACAGATCCATAAACTATTATTATGTTCACTGTACATCATGACAGTTTGCTAACTGCGCAGTCGGCGAATGGCGTAAGTAGGCCTAGCACGCCAGTCGGCAGAAAGCGAGTTGGCGAATCGCGCCGGTTTGCGAAACGAGCAAGTCGGCGAACTGATTCCAGACCAATTATTAGGTATGTTGATTTATGTTAGTACCAAAATATTAGTCTAGTTAAACCTTACACAGCTATGTTGAAACGTGGTGGAAATTAACAAAGCACAACATGAATTACCCTTTATAAAATATTTATAATAATAAGAATATTAATAATACAAATTAAACGAGTGTCCACACATTTTAAGTATTGAACCGGGTCTATCGCGATAATATTTTAGGTAAACCTTTATAATTTACCTTTGTCCCGACGTTTCAGCACAGTTTCATGTGCTGTGGTCGCGGGTTGACTCTTATAAAGGTTAATTATAAAGGTTTACCTAAAATATTATCGCGATAGACCCGGTTCAATAAAATGTGTGAAAACAATCGCGAGTGCTTCAAAAGTTATAAACGAGTGTCCGTTTGAAACACGATGTTGACGGGAGCACTAGGTACATCCTGTACTTTATGACAGGTAATGTTATTAGATCTCAAAATCCCAAGAACGAGGTCCATAAAACGCTTTCTGAAAACCCATAAACTAATCACTGAGCTTCTGACTTACACCGTTATACACGTCATGTACTTTCGCCGCCACATCAACCTGACCATTTAAGGAACCAATTCATACCTACTAGTTTTTCATTAAGAAACTATTTCAATAAAAAACCATTTTTGGAAAACTTGCAAAATTTTTCAAAATAATATAAACCAGTAAAAGTTGATCCCTTACAAATGTGTGGTTTGAAGTGTTGACGATAGCACGTACGTACACAGTTTCTTTGCAAAAGGAGGCAATCGCCAGTTTGTTTTCAGTAGAGACCTCGAATACTTCGACAGTTTAGTACCTTAAATAATTCGGCATAAGTATGATACAGGATTTCCAAAGATAGAAAAATAATGGAGAACCCTAGGCAAAGAATAAGCTCTGTCGTAATTCCTATACTTACTACTGATTAGAAAAAGGAAGGACAGTCAGTTGTTTAGGGTAAGTAGCCTTTCATGCCTAAAGGTTTCGATACTTCCCTGTAAGATATATTTATAACTTTTGAATAAACCTATAAATACCTACCTACGTAGGTGTTTCCATTCTTTAATAACGTATTTATGAAAGAGGATTTACAAAAGAATACAAAGTGCATACAAAACGTACAATTAATGAAAAACTATACATACAATCATACATAACTCGTTCCATTTTTATAGCTTCTAAATGAGTATCGAAATTGCTACATTAGTTAATATCTTCAATTAATTTTGCAATAAAATACAACAGAGTAGCAAATAAGTTTATCAGACCAAGTGAGCATTGGGGCGTTTCACATTTGCCGTATCATGATACGGTACTTGACAGCCAGCCAGCAAAAGACAGCCGCACGACAGTTATAATATAAGCTATGCGATTTTATACAGGTTCGTACCAAACGAACCACTTTCTCGAAAAGCTAAGCTTTAGAGGTCAATCTGAACTGAACCCAAAGTTCAAAGCCTAAAAAAACTGGAACACCCATACGAAAAATCTGCTGTGCGAGCTATTTTCTACGGGGGTTACCTATATTTTTTTAGGCTTTGTGGTTTGTTCCTTAGGGAGAGTTTTTCAGTTTGACTAGTTGAACTTAGCGTTTTCAGGAAAATGGGTCGTTCGGTACCACCATGTAGTTATAACCATTAACACCGGACCGATAAAAAACCGCAACATTGTGCGGTAAATGTGATAATCATACTTAAGCATTATTATCGTTGCTTAAGTAATGTAGTAATTTTCTACCAATTTGTGTAATTTAATATCTGTTTAATTAGTCCATTTCAATAATAGGTACTACCTATCTCGTAATGTTTCCAGTTCTTAGCAAAAACTACATAATGTGTAATCTAATGAAACAGTCAATAATAATTCATACTTGGAAAAGTAAGTATTAATTTAATAACTAATTATTTACTTCTACTTCAGTAGGTCATGTAATCCTATAAGCCCGCACTAACCTCAAGTAACGGGTGAAAAGACCACACCACACCACAAGCAAACATTTTGTACCTTTTGATAGGTATATTAATAATATTACAAGCGGCTCGTTAGCGGTTTTACCCGCTGCAACTCGTTATCCCGCGGAAAAAACATTTTCCCGGCTTTTGTTACAAATATAAACATTCCTTTTGAATTACACTATCTATTAAAAAAAAAAAACAAACAAATCTGTTGCGTCTTTAGGAGTTTTGAGACGAATTCCACGACAGACAGTTAGAGAAATACAAAAAGCGACTTCATTTTACATTTCAACGTGTTTTCACATCACAAGTCACAACCGCAAGCTCTTGGACTACAAAATTGTATTACATTTTCAAACTTTTTTGTCTCAGGGCCCTTTGCATATGTGTGTACGTGTATTTACTCATTTGCAAGTATCGGTACGTTGATCGGTACAGTACAGGTATTGACCCGTGCATGTGACAAATAATTTCTTTGTTACTAAGCTGCGTGCACACCGGCGCGACCGCTGTTTACGTTGGAGGCACGCGCGCGTGACCGGACCTCGGCGTTTATTTCCAAAACAACGCGGCTCTCAGACCGGACCGGCGCGTAAGGGCGGATACAGAAAGACATACGCGGGCTTTAAGCGTGCTCCACGCGGGTGCAAGCAAGGCTGACCGGATGACAGTTTATTATATAAAATAGAACATGTATACCTATAGAGCCTGCGTACCTTGGTCAAAATTCGCCCTACTTTCCCTCAGGATGATAAATGCCACAATTGGAGCGAAACGTAAGATACAATATTTTGCGATAAGCACAGCTTCATCGTCTGTTGTAATGTTAAGCCACACGTCACGCAATCTAAAAATGATGTGCGAATTTTGACGTGACGTGACGAGGGATATGTTGTTGTTTTTAAAACTGACTTTTTAGCTATTATTACAGAAATTGATACATATTAAGGTGGATCGTTTTCCATACAAAATTTAAATGGAGTTACGTCTTTAAATGAGACAAAATTATGATTAAAAAACTTGATGGGAAGTCCCGTGCTTTTATAACATTTTCGCAAAATAAAACAAATAATTTTTTAACCATCAGATTTCTCTGTAAAAACCGTGTCGCCACTTAATGAACATAGATGGAGCTACTGCTGCAATAAACACGTTTAATTTTTTTGTGGAGAAAATACTTGATATTTTTTTACGTTAAGCAGTTTTGCGACATATTTACGTGTGCCTTCCTCATCTCACATAAATATTTTTTGATAAAATTGTTGTTTAGCTCATGTGTAACTCGGTTGAAGTTCAGATTTTAGTTTGTATGACGTAACGATCCCCCTTAAAGTAGGTATAGTCGCTTGATTTAAGTTACTACCCGTTACTAGATTTAAGTCTGTACTTTTTAAGTGGTTAATTAACAAAATGTATTATACAATTAATGAGTTTTTAACAGAATAATGAATGACATGTAATTATTATTAATTTTGCATGTTACAATATTGTGACTGAAAATGTTTGTTCATAATTATGATGCTATACATCTGCAAATCTTTCTTACCATTTTCTTATGCAAATAAACGAATTGAATTGAATTGTAAAACTGTCAAATAACTTAGAAACTAGTGAAAAAAATTGTTGTTACAAGTTTAGTTTCCTGTAAATTTTATGTTTTCATCCATTTCATCCAATCCTATAAACCGGTCCTACCTAATCATCTTACCGGTCATAATTCAGCGTTAAAGTTGACAACGTAACCTAAATTACTTGTCAGTCATAGAAAGCTGCACTTCCATGTATCAACGTCCTAAGAATCCCTGGAAGCCATTCGATTATGATTTGTAGCTGTGTTTTCTGGCCGGCATCCGGCGGTCGGCCGCGTATTTACAATCACACTTGCAATGTAGCCCGCAGTGTGTAATCTGCCTTAAAAGCTCTAATCATAGTCGCGGAGCTTTATTACGTACCTAAACTATGGCCATTTGAATAGGCCATATTTGACAGCTGACAATCTCATACTAGAAGACATGTCAACAAAGTAAATAGAAGTTATATCATAGAATTAACATGAATTTGACAGCTGTCAAATATAGCCTATTCAAACGGCTGTACTGTAGTTTGGTTGAACTATCCGTTGATCGCATAATTCCGTAATCCGTCCATACACATTGATCATTGTTCACATTGTTGTCTACATTATTTGTACAGGAATCCAGCAGGTCTAAAATTAACTTGCACCATTTTAAAAATCACTTACCTACCTAATTATATTTTTGACCGCCGGGAACGCTGTGCCGAAATATCGATGGCTATAAATTACGTTGTGGGTTCCGTAATTGATCGATGCGATCCATTATGACATTATAACTCAATCCTTTGCTTCGGGCGACCAAAACCTTGCGCCAGGCATTTAATTTATTCACGGTTCGATATCCATTGCTCCTAAGAACTGTAATGCGCAAACGACTTGCCTAAGCCAACCAGAAATGTACTTCGCACCACGTGATACCTTTCCGTGTGGCTGCTAAAAGGCTGCTATAAATCGCACAAATCGGTAGCACTGTCATCATCTTCTCCAAAGGGGGTATTAGGGCGGCAAACTCGTAATATCGTGTTGTGGATATTACAGGTTTTTTTAAATAAGCTTAGGTGTAAAAAAAGGTGTAACTCTGTAAACCAGTGGACTTCAAGTTTTAAATTTAAGGTAGATATACGTCGGTATTAAAGGAGCAGACTACAAAATGGGCCGAGTAATGCAGACTATAAATTTGTGAAATAGGGGGGCATTTCTATTGCACAGTACAATTATAAATTTTAAAAATGATTTTACATTTTCTAGAGACGATTAGCGTCCCTGCCAAGGATTTAAGGCTATTCGTCTCGACTAGCGATGTCATCAAACTTCCAAATTGAGCTGATCCTACCTTGTGCATTTGTGCAGATAAAGAGTGGATCTCGAAATTGGCAACATTATTTTTGACGCTCATAATGACATATAATATGATACAGAGACTCAAAATAATGTTGCCGTGTCCATTCTTAATCTGCGCAAGTTATACTAAGACGGCACCACAAGGCATTCTACTCACTTATCCTTAATCCTTGTACCCAGTGTGAACCATTACACATAAACTTTAATACATCTTAAACGCGTGTCCGACGACGTGGTCACGCCGATTAGTTCTCTATTAAGATGCTCATAAAACACACAATGTATGCTTTCAAACTCTGAGAATTACTCCATAAAAAATTTGCTGTTCAGTGTACCTAGTGTAAAATCCATTCTTCTTCTTATTTTCGAGTGAGGAACCGAGTCATCCTACGACCGGATGAACCTAGTTGTCAAGAGTTTTTCAACCGCCTACTACAATTAGCAGGTCTCTGACATGGTTGGGTAACGACCGCTATCTAAGCAATCATAGAGGCAGCAACCGGGACCGACGGCTCGTGCCCCCTGAAGCACGGAACCATCTTGCTTTCAGACAATCAGGTGGTTCTAAATTTACAAAGTGGGAACAAATTTACAAAGTGATAAATATCAACTTTGTGAATCGAAGAAGGAACCTTTTACGGAGGCAGTCGCACTACCACTGCGCCACATCGGCTGCCAAATAAAATCCATTTATGAACGAAAAGGGATGGAAAGTTCCCATAATTTACAATCTTTCAAAGATTCGCCCAAATACTTGGTACTTAACTACTAGCTTTTTTCAACAATAGGCACTACTGAACACTTCACAATGAAAATAATTCTTCAAGAAGAAGAAAGAGCTCTTCTTCTTCTTCGAGTGGGACACCAAGTCGTGCACTAGGCACCGGACTGGCAGATTACTTACACCGAAAATATATGATTTGTATCACAATATTGTTTATGAGCTAGTTCAATAACAAAGCACACTGTAAACTTGTTTGTGCGTTTGCACTTTGAAGTGAGTTATTTAGTCGTGAATTATTAAAATTTGTCGGTAGGGTGTCGCTGTCGGCTGTCGGCCGGTAGACGTCGTTAAATTTTACGACACCGACGTTCGGCTGAATTCTCTGCGACTCCTCAACACGTAGCTTAGTATTCGTATAGGTAACATAAACCTACCCATTAGAGGATCCACTTATTGGTTTTTCTTAGTACTTGTACGAAAAACCAGAATAAGTTGGTCCCTTAAATGGGCAGTGCGGTGTGATGCCGGCTGAGAATAGCATCACCCCATATCTTTCCCGTGGATGTCGTATCGTACCTAAGAAGCTTATATAGGGTGTATTTTTATTAGTGGCGGATCCGTTAAGGGGGTGTTCTGTCAATGAAACTGAACAACTTTCCCCAAGGAACATATGTCGAAATTTTTTTTTTCATATTTCGACCTATGCTCCTTGGGGAAAGTTGTTCAGTTTCATTGACAGAACACACCCTTTAAGGATCCGCCACTAATAAAAATACACCCTATATTATGTATCTACTGCAATTTTAGGCGACAGACCTGTTACTATAGTGATTCACAGTCTTCTAAATGACTCTCAAATTTTTGTCAGATGTGGAGTAAATGGCCGTTTACGCTCTATGCCTACCCCCAAGGGTTATAGGCGTGATATATGTATGTATATAGGGTTACATTTAATTAAGGTACAAATCTCTTGAGGGTGTAATCTACTCACAAAGCTGAACAACTTTTGATTGAAACTTTTATTTGAAATACGTATGAAAAAAAAAATTTGGGCCGCCCATACAAAAATGTTGAAAAAGTGTGTCACTTGTATGGGAGGACCAAATATTCATATTTTGAAGAAAAAATTCGAACAAAAGTTGTTCAGTTTTATGAGTAGATTACACCCTCAAGAGATTTGTACTTAATTAAATGTAACCTTATATAAAATGAGTAGGTTGATGTGCAGGTATGTGCCGGTCAGGACTCAGGACTCAGCACTCTGGCTGCTGGGATTAGCAACAGAAGTAGGTAGGTACTATATGAAAAAGTACCAATAATCTGCTATTAAATGCATAGAAAAAAAACATGTCTTACCCACACAAAGCCGACATAATGTTAGTGGCGTAATTAATAATTTAGTACCAGTGCTACATAATAGAATATGAAATGATGGATGAATTCAAAGCGAACATTATTTCAAATTATTGCTGATACATAGGCAAGGCAAGCTGTTAAGCCAATTGGCCTCTTTGTGTACATCTTCATTGTTTATAGCAGTGCAATTTTAATGAAACTTAGCATATGATTTATGACTCTTATCTTTGCTTGCTGAAAAACACAGAGCAATCTCTTCTGTTGTAAGCTTATTCCGTGGTTTATCCGCGACGGTTAAAAACGCTCGCATTCCAAATTCAAAACCAATATTCTGTTTTCAAATAACAAAGAACTATGAAACGAAATGAAATCTCGAACACCGAAAGGTGGATAGAACTAGGAAGTAGGGTTGCCTCCAGTCTCTTTCGAATCTTTATCCTGGATCCAATCCAAGTTGGGCAGTAAACCGTCTGCTGCGTCACTTTATAGCTGCAGATCCTGACGGGATCCCATCAGCCCGGCTTCTTGTTATAAACTTTAAGACGCGAATTGCATTCAGTAAAAAGGTATCGAAATAAGTTTTGTTTGGCGAGCATAAAACTATTATCTGATCGTACATCTATTTGTATGAACGAATTTATACCTATCAGTGACCTATAAAGACGTTTCAACAAATACAATTTGAAAAGGAATAAAACTTTATAAGAATTATTGCGTTCCTTGTTTTTCTTTTATTTGTAGCTAATTCAGGTTTTGCAAAAATAAAAATAGATTTTCCGAGACACATTTCAGGTTATTTCTGGGCTACTTTGGTGGGTTTTTACTAATATCTAATTGAAAGCGGTGATATTTTGTTATATAATTTTGTCTATGGGCTACCACTACCATACTATTCTGTTACCGAAAATAGTGAAAAAACGATGACAATTGATTACTTTCGTTAAATCCGGAAACAGACTATAAAAAGTAGCAGAACACAAAACTAATTCATTCGTTCATAATAAATTGAGAACAAGAAACTCTTTTTCCTCAAGGTTTATCACATCGGTGTTGCATTTGTCACGCATTTTTATTACCGGCACTTAGAATACTAAAGGAGTGTGTTTAAAATGGCCTGCGCCATTAATCATATATACTCCTTGACTACTTGTGACTCAATCATAAACAGGCCACCAAGGCACTCAATAGTTCCGAAATTTTTAATATCCCTGTCTAACTAGAAGAGTTTATATGCCCTTCTTTGTCGCGCTTATAATACACCGTTGAGCATATTTAATAGCTGTTCCGACACATTTAATTTTGATGGCGGTTTTTTGTTAGAAAACAAGTATGTCTTTGGTTTTACGACTGGAATGAATGGATGACAAAGCGGCAAAATACTTTTTAGTAGCCGTCGTATTAAGTGTACGGGAGACATCTGGAAGTCTTTCAATACATCACTAGATTATGTTGTAATAACCGTAAACCTATTTTAAACCAGTTTTGTATGAATGAACATACTTACCTAGCTATTCGATTGATGATTTTCGATATAGTAAACTCAAAAGTCTAAAACTTTATTTTTAAGTATAGCATACAATCAATGTTCCGGTACGAGCCTCGGTGGCTCCGTTGGTTAGAGACGCCGTCGCAAGTACTGATAGCCGAAGCCACAGGTTCAAATCCTGCATACGGTAAAAAAACTTTGCAAGTTTCAAAATAGTCGTATACTTAGCTAATACGGGAAGTCTTTTAAAATTCAATTACATTGCAATTTTATGCCGATATTTCCAAAGTAAATATAAGATGAATTTCAGTGAGTGTGCGCAATTGCTCCACGATCTGATAAACCCCATCTCCATTCCATCTCCGGGGCTCGCGTCGCCGACTGGGATTCCACCCTTATGTCATCGATATAGGTACCTCTCCATCGCACGAAGGGATTTGCTTCAACTTTCAACATGCTAAGGAGTGGAATTCCCTGCCGGCTGACCTGTTTTTGGAACTTTATAACTTGGGCCTTATTCAAGGCAAGAGTGAAAAGGCACTAGCTAGGCAGGTAAGCTCCAAAATCGTCTGCATCATCATTTACCAACAGGTGAGATAGCAAACAAACGCGGGCCTTTTTTATTGTAAAAAAAATGCTTCCGTGTCTATGTTTCGATAATAGATAGATTTAAATTTTATTCTAGTGAATAATGAGTTCTTATCATTCACTCGAAGCCACTGTTTGAAGATCTGATCTCAGTGATCTCCCACAATATCTGACCTGAATGATCAGTACGATTTCTCTAAATAGTGTCGGCGAGTGCAGTGTAACCACATGTTTAGTATAATAGTCCCTCTCTTAGCGATCGAGTAGCGTGCAGGCACGGCGCGGCGGTGGCGCAGACCAGTAGGGCTGCCTAACTGTTTCTCTTTCTCAGCTGATTGAATAATTTGTTAGTGAAAGGGAAATTGTTTAATTCATCATCATCATTGGCCACAGCATCTATGAAGATGATTGTTGCAGCGCTCGTGGGTTAACGGCCGCACCGTCGTTGATGGCTGTATAGTCCTATAGCAGCAGCAGCAGTCCTGTTTAATTAGGATAACTTTTATCACATTGTTTTGTCAATGACATAAATTTTCTCTTTCTCATAACGATTACTTTAGGATGTAGGCCATAAAGCTTTGGAACTCTCTACCTGAAAATATCAGACGAGCACCCTCTCTTCCAACTTTCAAGGACCAGATAAAAAAGCATTTCCTTAGACTGTCTGACACATCAATTTCTTAGTTTTTACTGTTTCCTTTACAATTTTTCTTTCTTTTTATGAATAAAATCTTATTATCCAATCTTTCATAGCATATTATGTATTACTCTATTATATTTTACTTATTTATGTAATAGCATGTAATGCATATTTTATTTTCTTCGTTTATGTAATTGTAAATATTTGCTGTACTATTCCAGCTCTTACTTTTTCGATTTACTCCTTTGCCCAGGGTTGCCTGGTAGAAATTGCTACCTTAGCAATAAGGCCGCTAAAATCGTGCTATTTCCTGTTATGTGTTTCTGTTATGAGTCTTGCGTGTGCAATAAAATATCTTTATGTTATGTATGTTATGTTATTTCGCATTATTCTACTTTACGTACTAAATGCATTATACTTAGAAGAAATAGTTTGAACACTGTAAATACAATAAACATAAATAAAATTATAATAAATAAAATGTAAATTCTTTCAGTGGATATGGATAAATGCCAAGTAAAAGGAACAGGTAAGAAACTACATTTAAACAAGTAACAAGTTTATCACTATAAGTGTTCGTGGTTATTCAGCCATGAAATGCCTATGAATATGGATAATTACAAAATACTGAAGCGTTTTACAATATTGGAGGGGAAAAATTGCCAGTGAAACAGCGGGCAACAAAAACTTGCCCGGCTTCCGCTCACCTTAGTTGAGATAATAAAATAATAAAACTAGCATTCATAAATATGTAGTGTACCTACGCTAGGAAGGATAAGTCTTAAGTATAATGTAATAAAATAATATATTTATTACGAGTTAAAAAAATCTATTAAAGTAGCCAACCTAAACGTAAATATACTTATTTCAATAGTATATGTATACTTAATATGCACCTATTCATACTGAAGCTAAGTGTCTGGGGCTTTATAAAAACATTCATGTCCCTATTTTTCATGTCGCTTAATAAGTATAAGATAAGAATTTATTGCACAGAAAGATAACAAAATAAAAGGAATACAAGTTATATTATGACCATTGAAATGTTTTTATATACGTTAAAGAGCAAAAGGTTGCAATAGGTAGTTTAGAACTGGATATCTAGGAACTGATACAATAAACCGTACAAGTTACGATTATAGTCTGCCAATAACCCTAATGCCATACCCGATCAATACCTACTTGACTTAATTACGAACGCAGAAAAACAGACAATGCAAGTCTTGATGCATTTCCAAGCTGAGCTCGAGTTGGCAACCCTAGCGAAAAAATGCAGATGGCACCACGATCGCCATAATCGGTGACTCGGCGGGTAGGTGTCGGTGCAACAATGTTGCAAGTGCACGTGGAGCAAGGTATGAGCGTGAGAGATACTATCATAGTCCTTGATATGAAACTCCCGCAGAGAAAAGAAAACTTAAAGTTCCTGTGCCTTATGTATTACGCTGCTATCTAAGTTATAAGAGAGTTCCTAGTAAATTCCCCAATTATTTTCCCGAGTAATGATTTTAGAGTAATATTTAGTTCTTTTCTGTGATGTTTTGTGAGATGTGGAACTGTCCGAATTATTCCGACAATAACAAGTTCTGACGGCACACTGCCTTACTTAGGGTCTGTCGTAAACTCTACTGCTTCTTTTGTGGTGGTAGCTGTGTTTTCGGCCGAGGGAATCTAAACTATGCTGTTGAGATTGGTGGGGAGCGAGAAGGAGAGGAGAATAAGTATATGGTAGTTCAAACGACCATCAAAAATAACGCCGTTCTTGGGGCGATCAGTCTTCAGGGAGAAGTTCTTTAGAGAGACCCCGGTTCGATTGTTGGTCAATGGTTCGGGATGCTTCTTGTGGCTTGCACCAAGTGCACTGGTTTGGAACTGTCGAAGCGGTCGTGACTGCAACAGGTGCAGTCTGCCGTAGACTCCACAGTGCGTGCTCCAGAGAATCTCAGTTCGATTCCCGGTCAATGTTACTGGGTGTCTCTCGTGGCTTGCACCAAGTGCACTGGTTTGGAACTGTCGAAGCGGTCGTGACTGCAACAGGTGCAGTCTGCCGTAGACTCCACAGTGCGTGCTCCAGAGAATCTCAGTTCGATTCCCGGTCAATGTTACTGGGTGTCTCTCGTGGCTTGCACCAAGTGCACTGGTTTGGAACTGTCGAAGCGGTCGTGACTGCAACAGGTGCAGTCTGCCGTAGACTCCACAGTGCGTTCACTTCGCGGATGTCTTTCTAGTTCGGTATCGGGACTAATTTAGCAATCGCCACATCTCTATCACAGACCGAAGGGTGATAATAATGTGATACAAAAAATCCGTCTTGTTCGATCTGGCATTACTTTGTAAAATGAGAATCTCCTCAGTTTCTTTTCGTCAGATAAAAAATGTGAAAGTACCTATTGTATAGGAAGGGAATTCTATAGTAGGATTATATAATGTCTCCATTCCGCACATCATTTCACGACATCGCAAATTGAGCTTGACTTGAGCCAAGTCAATTAAATTGATTGATTTGATACTTTATTTTAACCTCTATTTGCAAAGCGAAAAGCAACGAGCGCGTCATGAAACAAGCAAATAACATCGGCTGACACTTTTTAGGGTTTCGTAGTCTACTAGAAACCCTTATAGTTTCGTCATGTCTGTCTGTCTGTCTGTCTGGTATGCCGCGCCCTCATATCTTCGTCAGTTTTAGAGCTATCGACATGAAATTTTGTGAAAAGACAGATCGTGTTGACCCAAATATGGAAGTGTTATGAAAAAAATATATTAAATGTTTTTTGGACCCCCTCCCATACAAGTGAAAGGGGGGCAAAACAATTTTATTTCTTCTGTAATATTGAATAGGGTATCGTTGAATAGGTCTTTTAAAACTAAGGTGAGGTTTCTTTAAAACAAAGTCACTAAAATGTTTCTGTCACGAGATATTTGCTTTTAAAAAGGGCGTTTTTGACCCATAATTTGTTCCAGCTGTAACTTCTAAAGTATAAACGCTAAAAATTTGAAATAAATATGGAATATAGCTTACAACCTGAAGTTACAATGAAAACTATAACGGATATTGTACTCTTAAAGATTTCAGAAAAAAATGAGTTTATCTATTTGCGGTTGGTCATCATACTGCTGCTAACAAACCAGCAACAAAATTAAGTTTGTAATGCTAAAAAAAACTGATATTTAAACGTTGACTACGAAACCCTATTTGTGAGCGTGTCTGACACGCTCTTGGCCGCTTTTTTTTCTGTAGCTTAGCAACCTGCAACAGCTATCAATGTAGACATTAATCCCTAAATTAAACATATTCAGAGAACAATTAAACTTTCAACCATACCGTTTCAACCATTGTCATTATCAATAAGCTCTTACCCAATGGCTAGAGGCAACAAAAGTGTCAACCCCGTTTCGATTACACTGTACAATTTCAGCAGCTCTCCACATCAAAAGATGTCGCAACAGCTTTAATGGGCAATCAAATGTGCATTTCCACGCAACGAAGCCCTCAGTGTGAGTTTCTAACTAAAACGACTGTAGATAATAAACCGATGACATGTAGGTAAGTAAAATATACGGAGTGTTAGAATTGCTTTCTTAAAAAAAAACTAGGTATATATTTTTACCTACTTCTCTCTTAAATATAACGAGTTTTGTGCTACAATATTTAAAAAATGTCTTAAAATGTGTTTGGTCACTAACAATGTTTTTTTTTAATACATGTTTTATGGCAATTACCATAATTATTAAAAATACTTATTTATTTCACAAAAAATCTATAAACAACGTTTAGGAAAATTAATCATTTATATGAGCTGATTCATTCAAACTTTGAAGTGACTGTGATGATGAGTTACCAGTGAAGTAGGTAATCTTGTCTGCATCCATGCATACGGAACAGAAGTGAGGAGAAAGAAATCATTCTCATTCTCACAACCTGTATAATAAATACCTGCCCTTTTCTCACACCTTGTATAATAAGTAGGCACCGAGAGTCTACCGGGAGGTCCATAAAGAAAAGTTCAGAAATACGAGTTTGGTTTCATGAATTTCATTTTGCGGTTCACCGCTTTATCGGTTACATTAAAATAGTACTGAGGGTTTGTGGTTTAGAACGTTTGAATTTGAGCAGAGTAGTGAGAATTTCAAAACACGTAGGTAGGTATATCTCTGTCATATAAATACCTACTAAGATTTGGTGCCTGAAATGCCCAGCTCGAAGGCAGCAGACTCGGGTGTCACGGAGTAAGGGGATGAAGTGGTTTATTTCGAAAACTATGGAAACCCTTTCAAAGTGGTTTAATTAGATTGCCAGACAAGTGGGCATGTGCCCACTCTTCTTTCACTTTTTAAGATGTAAGGAATTATCTCAGGTGGATGCGGAGATGCATCCAAGCTGGAAAACTGTAGATATACACGAATGAAAATGCAGGAAAATTACATGATATGGAACGACAGAAGATGAAACTATAAAAATGTGAAGGATGATGGCCATTGAACAAAAATAAAAATGAACTTATTATTATTGTCTACTCTACCTAACATTTTGCACTATAAAGGCCCATGTCGTCGGTCAGTGGACTCTTTGACTGCTGTTAGGTAATTTACGACAAAAGGTGTATCAAAACTAGGCCATTAACGCGATTAGATCATTTATTACATGATATTCGGCGATTAGGTGATTTATTACATTAATAATTTCTAAAAGTTAAACACATGCGAATTTGCTTCGAAACAAGTAAAATATATTAAACAATATTGAAGAGGTAACAGCCAACAATGTAGATCGAAATTGGCTGTAAAAGATGCTCGTGCGCAGGTAGTGGCATTACGGCTTACGGCGGCGGCCGTCGCCAATCCCTATTAACCTGCTCATATACTGCTACAGATAAATTCAAATACCCAGACAATATTTTACGGCTTATTTCAGGGTAGGGTTGACGGCTTGCCAATATAGGGTCGTAAAGTCGTATTACAGTTCATATCGGGACTTACATACATCACAGGAAGTGATAGAAAATGGGGTGTGGCAGTAATTAGCTCTTGATAATATGATAGCCTTAGCACCCATTTTAGTAGAGTTGCATTTACATACATACATATACACCGTGTTCCGAAGGAAATGCCTCAAATTGGACACGCTGTTTAGGGCATCGCACTGAACAATTTTCGCTATGGGACCAATGCTGGAAAATGAAAAAAAAAATGGCTTCCGAAATTCATAATTCTCAATCAGCTTAATAACAAGTAGCGCTACCGGCAATTGGCAGCCCTATTCGCGTAGGTTTTACGACGGCAGACGGGATGCCTGGACGAATGTCTGCTAGATTTTATGGGCGAGACTACTTCTAGAAACGTCCGCGGCGCGATTGTTAACAAGCCCCAATGAGTTGCGAACACATTTTCTTGATTATTTCTATGTCTCTGCAAATAACACGTAATTTTGTTTATAATGTTGAGCACAGAAACCAAGTTTATTTGTATTAAAATTAACCTTGTGACTTGTAATCGATAAACTATCTAATAATTTTGTTCAAATTTTGCTCTCTATTGAAGGTTAATGACCTTCAAATCGCTGAAAGCAAGGCGTCATGGTCGCTTGCAGCGCTAAATCAATAGATTTGATTAGACGGCGCGTCGCCTGCCAGTCCAGCCACAGCGCTAAAGCCGCTACAGCTGCTTCCCAATGTCAATAGTGACGTTTACGCGCGAAAAGTTTTACGAGCCACAGAACAGACGACGCGTCAAATCGAATAGTGATGTTAGAGTATAGTTTACTGTACATATTTTTTTCGAATTTGGAAATTTTACATTAATCAGCTGACCTTGGAAGGCAACGGCTACATATCGATGATTATGATATGAAAGCCAATAATGAATTTTGAAAGAGTATCAAGAAATAAATTAAGAACTATAATGACAAGCAAATATTTACTTTTTATTGGTAGGTACCTATAAAACATATTAAAAGTGAGTAAAATGTTAGTAGGCTATGAAAGTAACTATTTACTATTTACATGACTAGGTACGAGAATATAAAAATATAATTATGTGCAATAAAATCTCGTCATTCCTGAACATGGAACGCCAGTCTAGTGGCGCTCTGAAACCCAGATAAACATTCGATAAACACACTAACATAATATGGACTACGTTTCTATATTATAGAAATGTAGTCCCGGCGATAGTGATGTGTCCCAATGATGGCTAAGCAGAAATAACTTCAACGATTTAATTTGCCCTATAATTGGTTAGCTTGCAAACATAGGGTACAATTTTGCATTGCAAATTCAGACAGAATTTTTCCTGATTCAGGGCGCCACTAGCTTAATAGTTTATCCTTAAACACAAGCCGCGTACCATAAAATAAATAAGATGAGTAAACATTAACGAGTATTTCTGCAATTACGACTTGTACCTTTGATTGCGAACGCGTAATGAGCCCTTACACGACGTTGCGTTTATGAATCTATAAAATAAGTTGTTTTATCGATAAAATTTCAAATCTGTTTAAGGGGACATCACTAAGGGTCGGTTTACGACCGTCTCGTTGGCGTTCCATTTTTAAATGGGTCTGTGGTTGTGGTAGGTCACTGGATTAAACAATCTTTGTACTTATCTTGAAAAGGTAAAAATGTAAGACGTACCTACTCCTTAAGTGTTACTACTGCAACTGTCAAATATCTGTGTTACATTTGATGAAACGAAATATTTACTTGTTAGAAAAGCTCATCCAGTAGAGGAAACGTATTTTCAATGGTTTTGTTCTACTAGATATGAGCGTGCATTTCCATAATAATTTTAGGTATGAAAAAAATAGTTTATGAGGTTATTCACCTTGTCTGATCAAGTTTCTAAGATATATTTGCAGAACTAACGAAATCCTCACCCTGTTACCTGGGACGCTAAGCCCATAAAATATCAATCTGTCATATTTCTTTCCTAGAATTATGAAACTTGGTACAGTTGTTCTTTAGGTGCTAGTGAGTAGATTAAGCCCGGTTGACAAAGGGTTCCGCACCTAAGGGGAGGGGGGGGAAGTTTTTTTGTCCCGAGTTTCGCTCTAAGCCATACAACTCATAAATTAATGCTATTATGGCAAGTGCGGTATCAATTTTGGATAAATCATAGACGGGGTATTCATTAATGGAACAAAAAAATTACGTTTTCTAAAGAAAAAATATAAAAAAAATAACAAAAGATGTAAAAAAAAAATTACTAAACTTTTAGCGTTAATTATACTCTATAATAATATAAAATTGAAACAATAAAAAATCTGGCTATAATGCTACATTTATATAGATTATAAATATACTAGAGGAAAGCCCGGCTTCGCTCGGGTGAAATGAAACTCGTACTTGCGTAATTTTCAAAACTATTGAAGAAAAGCAGGAGTGTATAGCGGGAAATCGACGTAACCCTATCTTGACAGCACGCTATCTCGATCACAGTAAATATATCACTTCTTTGGTCTCAGCAGTAAAGAAATTTCATACAAACTCTCAAATACTCACTCACGCATACATACGGCGCCGCTACATGGAATCTCGCGTTGATAGCGATGTCATAGTGACAACCCGAGATAAGAGAGAGAGAGAGAGAGAGAGACAGAGAAGGCAATAGGATCGCGGATTTGGTGAAGATTCTTTACTGCTGAGCGAAGTAAAACCGATCTATTTACTGTGACTCGATGCTAATTTAAGCCATCATTATACAAACTGCTATGGGTTGGTGCTGATTTAAGCCGACATCACACTAATTTGCAATGGGGTGACGTTATTCAAAGCCAGCGTGACATGCATGACTGATCTATAAATTTAAATATAATCCTTTAATTTGTTGAGATAGCGTGTGTCGAAATAGCGTGTAGTTGAGATAGTGTCGAGAAAACATGTGTCGAAATAGCAAGATATATCTTAGGTCTTTCATTGTGTTTAACAAATAAATGTTCTACTAAAACTTCAAGTAAATACACAAAAAATATGTTTTATGTTGTATTATGTTTGTGTTGCTTCCAGTTGTATTCGGTTCTTTTGGTATTTTGGTACTTCGCTTGCCAAGCTTGGTGATTGTGTTGTGGCAAATATCGCTCCCCAATAGGGGGGAAGCCTATGTCCAGCAGTGGACTGTTGAGACTGTGGTAGTTATACTGCGTGTTAGGAAAAGTACTGCGTTTGTTTCGAGGGATGAACCAGCCCATGAAACTGAACAACTAAGGCTACTTTTATCAGCACTTGAGGGTCTGCAGTACTGGGTGTACCAGAAGAATGCCGTAACTACCTGTATAAGAGATAAGTATGATAATGGCGCTATAGCAAAAGTTGTTAAGCATGATAAGCCGCTATTGCTGGCACATGGATATCGAGGATCTGGAGTAGGTTGATGGCCTGTACATCTCGTTAAGGCCTACAACTTTCCCAATGAAACCAATAGTCTAGCACGCATAGTTTTCGATATAAACGACTTTTTAGTATGACAGCTGACACCTGTCATGTAGATTTCGTTAAGGCCTACAAATTTCCTAAAGAAACCAATAGTTTCCGATATAAACAGTTTTGTACATCTTTCGTGTTATTTAGGTATCTCGGTTTAAGTATTGACAATTTGTGACAATAAAGGATGACACTTTGGGATGACACGACGATCCAAGAAAAATACTAAAAAATATCATTGATCTTTAGCCTCCTGCCGTCCGGCGCAGCAGCGCTGGAATCCTATTATACTGAGACTGGCAGAATTGGGTAGATGTCCATATTAATAAATGAAAATAAAAATAAAATCAGAAGCTAGGTGGTAGCTAGGCAACAAATTGGCGACGGGATACTAACAAAAATGGCAGGGCCTATACTATTTTGTGTCTGTCAGCATCGTTAGAATTTTATAAAGTTCTCGATAATCCGCTAAATTCAGATATATGTTGTCGACTCAAAAACAATATTTTTTATGTTTTATTATTTAGAAAACAGAAAACAGGGGGTAACCGTTACCTCTGCACGAAATTATTAATATAGTTACAATACATTAACATTTTGTCAATAAAAAGGTGAAAAAAAATCGATTCGTTGGAAGGTATGTCTTGCTCTATGTCATCGTTTTTATTTAAGATTTTCATGACGATTCTAACACTACCTCTATTTCCTGTTTATACGGGGTGTAAGGGACGGTGTAACGAAAACTTTGCAGGCGTGCTCAGAACATGAAACTGAACAACTTCACACACACCTTCCAGCGAAAAGTTTTTTTTTTCACCTACTTTTCATTGACAAAGTGTTAATGTATCATATAATATTTATAATCTATTTAAATGTAGCATTATAGCTAGATTTTTTATTGTTTCAATTTTCTATTATTAAAGAGTATAATTTAACGCTAAAATTATAGCTTTTTCTTTTTTTTTACATCTTTTGATATTTTTTCTATTTTTTCTTGGGAAAACATGAGTTTTTTGTTCCATAAATGAATACCCCGTCTATGATTCACCCGAAAATGATACCACACTTGCCATAATAGCATTAATTTATAAGTTGTATGGCTTAGAGTGAAACTCAAACAAGAAATCTCCCCCCCCTCCCCCCTTAGGTGCGGAACCCTTTGTCAACCGGGCTTAATCTACTCACTAGCACCTAAAGAACAACTGTACCAAGTTTCATAATTCTAGGAAAGAAATATCACAAAATGTGCTTAGCGTCTCAGGTATGTAGATACTTAACCTAGGATTGTAGTGTTACTTAGGGTTTCCCTAGAACCTAGAATGCTTAGCCTAGGGCTCGCCTAGGGTTACAGGAGTGGTCAAAGGCCATGTTAGTTTATTCCTCGGTATGTCAGACTTGCAATTCAGATACCATTGTGTGCATGTAGGGTAACCAGCCGATAAGCCCTATTGTCCACCAGGATATTTTTTGGGTGCTAACAGCTATGAGATATAAAAATAACCCCCAATATAATGTTTTCGGGGATATCCCACAAATAATCTGATGTGTCTAAAGCAAGGCAGGATCCAAAAAAGGAAAAGTATCGTAGGTGAGACTATAAAACGATCACGCTTTAAAATAACATCCAAAGGACACCCGTTAGAAACTAGGTGGAACCTGTGCATAGGATATCGTTATTTCGAAGAAATTACTTGAACACAATGTTTATCGGTATCGTGCCGTCTTGTAGGACAGACACTACAGGCCTAGAAAAACTTGGATAAGCTAGACCGTATCCCAGACTTATACAGATGGCTGGCCACATTATGCGGAGGCCAGTCATTTTGCAGATAGTCCGCGAAAGGGGCAGATGCCTGCGCCTTGTCGTGAGAATAGGAACCGACATAATGGCTCTATACATCTGGCAGGAGAAAACGGACGGGAAATGCAGATCTTGAACTCCGAATAATATGGCCAGAGAGTACAACTACAGTATGTAAAAAAATCAACTGCAAATATTTTAAGGGGTGAGCCAGCCCATGAAACTGAACAACTTTCCCCAAGGAACATAGGTCGAAAAATGAATAAAAATTTTGGACTTCCCATACGAATGCACCAGCCAAGCGAGTCAGTTTGTATGGAAGGTCCAATTTTTTTTTCATATTTCGACCAATGTTCCTTGGGTAAAGGTTACAATTTCATGGGCCGGCTCACCCCTTAAAATATTTGCCGTTGATTTTTTTACATCTATATAGTATGGCGAACGGCGAAAGGTCCAAGCGCGGCGGCGATCTTGCCATTTTCAGTGGAAAATCTTTGATATGTTACAATCAAACAATGCGAAAATTCAGACTGATCGTCATCTTCCTGCCCTTATCCCAATCAGTTTAGGACGGCGTTACATGTTTTGTTGGCAAAATGATTTGGCTACGTTAAACTGATATGCAGGTTTATTTCAAAAACTGCCCTCACTTTTAAAGTTCTTTGTTCGGTTTCCTAAAACAAAGGGTTGCCACCAGTGTTGGGCCATCACTTGCCTCTGGTCGTAAAACTTCCAGCGCGATATATCGCTATCTCGTATTTCCCATTTGCGTTAGAAAGAGACCGATGTTTATGGCTCGCCGACGGCATAGTAATGATTTTACGATAAACATTTTGTCGAAATCGTTTCAGGGTTTATTTCCTGGACCCCGTCACACTAAGTCTTAATTGGAAAATAAAATTAAATATTTTCATTCAGTATATAAATACTCAAACTAAAGAATAAGCTTTTTCGCTGTGTTCTTTCTACCTTTTTTTCGTAATACATAGTTAATAAATTGCCAATAAAGTCCAAATTGGAACTTGACAAGACGACGCAGCAGAAAAAGCAAGTCGTCGCAGTTATACAGGGTGTCCCGGTTATCGTGGTCCAAAGAAAAAATCTAGACTCTGGACATCCTAAGCTACCAAAATAGCAGCTGTATGATTACCAACCGCAAATACAAAAACTTTTATTACTCTGAAATCTTTAGTGGTACAGTATCCGTTATAGTTTTCATGGTAACTTCAGATTAAGAAGTATATTCTATATTTTTTTCAAATTTTTAGCGTTTATGCTTTAGAAGTTACAGCTGGAACAAATTATGGGTCAAAAACGCCCCTTTTAATAGCAAATATCTCGAGACAGAAACATTTTAGAGACTTTGTTTCAAAGAAACCTCCCCTTAGTTTTAAAAGACCTATTCAACGATACCCTACCCAATATTACAGGATATAAAAAAATATTTTGCCCCCCTTTCACTTGTATGGGAGGGGGTCCAAAAAAAATATAAAATATTTTTTTCTCAACACTTCTAAATTTGGGTCAATACGATCTATCGTCACACCAAATTTCATGTCGATATCTCTAAAACTGACGGAGTTATGAGGGCGCGGCATACAGACAGACTTGACGAAACTATAAAGGTTTCTAGTAGACTACGAAACCCTAAAAACGTAAAGTGAGGTGCAAATTATTTTCGTATATGTCTAAAAGTATTTCATAGAAACCCATAATAGCAAATAGCATTGCCGTCTACTATTGCGTCGTGTCGACCACTGCTAACTGGAAAAGGATATCGCAGCCAGCCGTCGCTTTTCGCAACAAAAACTTTTATTACCTACCGACTTTCCGTAAGTTATAGGTACGTCGTCTCAGGATATTTAAAAACTATTTCAGTTTTATGTGTTGAGTATCGATTTCTTCCTTTTCCACGAATGAGTTAAATGTAAGCCGTCTGAGCTTGGTCCGCCGTAAGGTCTGGGAGTAGATTATCTTAAAACTTTAGATTTTTTTAGCTAGGTATACACCGTGTTTCAGAGGAACGCGATAAATTGGACACGTTGTATAGATAGGGCATCCTACTTAACAATCTTCACAATGGGACCGTTGCTGAAAAACGAGAAACAAACGATCTGCGAGATCGTGAATTTTGTATAAAAGAAATAGATTTTTTTCTTGTTTCAGCACTGGATCGATGGCGAAATTTGCAAGATACCCTAAACAACGAGTTCTTATTAATGCATTTCCTCAAAAACACGGCGTATGTCTAAGTAAGTATCTGCACATTGAATGCAATACTAAAATTCGAAATGGATAAAATTCAAAAAATCCAGCATCTTGAATGACTGACTGTTCATGCGAAAAATATGAGTAATTTTATTAAGTTACATTCTTTATTTTTACGTCACAAAGAGTCATTGTACTATTCTAATTTTATAGTTCTATGCATTTGAATGTTGAATGCGACAGTTATTTGCGGATTACACATAAATCCAATCATAACCTAAAATTTACAGCACGGCCACCATCATTAAAATCTTAATTTAGTTTGTCATTTTATGTTCGGATAAATGCCACTCACCAGAGATATATTGACAACGAACACGATAACTCGCTCAATATATTGGATATGAATTTAAGGCCATACGATATGACAGTGTTTCTAAAAGCAAAGTGTAAATTATAAATGAATCAGAATTCAAATTATCAAAACTATATATTGAAGTAATGTTTGAAATAGTAATGGTTTATTAACTTTCCACTCAGTCAGAAAGGAACACCAAGTGTAGCGTCAGTCCCAAATATCAGTCGAAATATCTTATCATTACGTATTTCAAATATTAATATCGTCTTTTTCTTTTACTGGTTATGATTATTGATTAGGGAATACAATCCCGGATAACGGAATACGGCAAATTAAGGAAAAATGAGGAAGAAAACTATTATATGACAGTTATTTCCACTCTATCTATTTTGATAATAAGACGTTTATTTATGATTATGAATCCTGTAATTAGGCTTTCAACTATAATTAAATAACTTAGAACTTTTTACATATTTTTTTTTTGGTGTGATTCAAATTACATGAACTTTCTTATGTAAATAGATAGGTTGGTCTATCTTCTAAAATTTAATTTGATTCTACAATATTATCCGTCTAAATACCTTATTCCACTATTCACTAAACAACGTACACAACTGGTAGACCACATGGCTTAAGGCTATATTGTTTTCACAACTGAGCATAAGGTGCTTATACACACTGGGTAACTTTCTTTACAGCTGTAAAGGCGAAGATAAAATTAAGCGAAGTGCTCATAAGCGGGCGAGTGTTGATGCTTATGACTTATTTTACTGCCAGTGTGTACCAGACTTTACAAGTTATGGTTGGTTAGGACGAGCTACTGCACTATCTCATTATATTTTAAGAGTTTTTGTAACCTATTCCAACTTTAGGTGCGTCTGCCTTTTCCCTTCTTAAGAATCTATGTAGGCAATTTTGAGAAGTTCTGGTAGAGTGCAAAAAATTAGAATTTACGTCGTTCCATTTCCAAATAATACCTATGTAGGACATATTACCACAAAGTAAGTATTGGCTGGCGCAATCCAGAGAGTCGGCTTCGAGCAAACGCGGCTAAACTCACTCAGACATCCACACGCGTCGTTTACGCGCTCTGTGGAACCGTGTCGAACCGGCTCATGGTTGAGTTGAGTGTGAACGGCGCGTTCGGTGCGGGCGGACGGAATGGCGAGTAAAGAAAAATGTTTTTGTGGGTGTAGAACACCACACAAAATTGTGCATTGTCATTTTTCAGTTTCCCACGCAATAATGAAAATTAAGTACCTACTTAGAACTCTTTTAGTTGATAAATAAATAGATACCTACTTCAAAACACTAGAAATGGAGGGATTTCTTTTTAAGAATCTTATTTTTCGTTTGTAATAAGTGCTTTAGCGTTTTAGGTACGTACGTAGAAGTAGGTAGATTGCGCTTTAGTTTCATTTAGTAGGTTAAATGGGTTTAGGTAGGTACCTACCCACAGTATAAATAGACACCTACCTAGACAGCATTTGAGGTGAAAGCGACTAAAGGGAAGCGATGAGACTAAAGGGAAGCGATGATAACTTCATTAAAAAAACCAGAAAGTAAAAGTAGCAACCCTAAAGAGTAGGCATAAGTGATCGAAAGAAGGGGCGAGCTGGCCTTCTGTAAATTCTCTATTTTGTGATATTACGAAAGTAACTTTAATAGGTACCCTACAAAAGTATAAGTAACTCTCACTCTGAGACGGTGCAGTCGGGTCGGAAACTTAAACCTTGGTTTCTAAGTACAATTTACTACAAACATAAATATTACAGCCTTTTTTTCAAAAATAACCCTGAACTATAGGCCTTGTCGAGCAATTTTATAGATCGTGCGGGTGTTTTATCGCGTCCTAACACATTGGCCAGGCCGATTTATTGGCACTAATACGGCCCAAAGCGGTCTTTTCTATTTTATTGTTATCTATCGCGCAAAGGATTCCACCACACTCTGCCACAGTTTAGTGCAGCTTACTGCATTTTACTGCGCTTTACTGCCCGCCATAGACGTGCCGAGCGATTGATAGCAGTTGCCACAAGTCGACAGATTGTTGTGATAAATATAGAAATTGATAATAGCCCCGTGCTGAATGACATCTGGTGCAACGCCTCTCGTTGGCAAGACAACGAGGAAACGCAGCCAGAGTTTTAGGTACTATTCGGGGCGGGCTCCACTGAAACTAATTGTTAATTCGTTTTTCTTTTAGTTATCATTACATTAGTATGTCTTTAGATGATGATTTTACTTTTAAATCCACCTGCCAGTTTCGTAGGTAATGTTTTGACAGATCGTTATGATAAAGATAAACCAAACGTTTATTTAAGTTGCAAGTTCGTCATGTGCGGCTGATCGCAGCCGCTGCGGCCGTGCGACTGGGTGGAGAGGGAGACAAGTAGAATGTAACCATACAGTACAATTGCAGGAGTTCCTTTCTAGAAGGCTGTGACGGTGTGATGGACGGGTGACGTACCTGCCGGGGCGCGGGGTCGCTTCGCTACAAGTGCGCGGGCGGCGGGGACGCGCGCGTGGTGAGCGGCAGCGGCAGCAGGTGCGAGTACTCGGGCGCGATGACGTAGCGGGACGAGCAGCACACGAGTACGAGCGGGTCACGTACCTGCCGGGGCGCGGGGTCGCTTCGCTACAAGTGCGCGGGCGGCGGGGACGCGCGCGTGGTGAGCGGCAGCGGCAGCAGGTGCGAGTACTCGGGCGCGATGACGTAGCGGGGCGAGCAGCACATCGAGTACGAGCGGGTCACGTACCTGCCGGGGCGCGGGGTCGCTTCGCTACAAGTGCGCGGGCGGCGGGGACGCGCGCGTGGTGAGCGGCAGCGGCAGCAGGTGCGAGTACTCGGGCGCGATGACGTAGCGGGGCGAGCAGCACATCGAGTACGAGCGGGTCACGTACCTGCCGGGGCGCGGGGTCGCTTCGCTACAAGTGCGCGGGCGGCGGGGACGCGCGCGTGGTGAGCGGCAGCGGCAGCAGGTGCGAGTACTCGGGCGCGATGACGTAGCGGGACGAGCAGCACACGAGTACGAGCGGGTCACGTAACTGCCGGGGCGCGGGGTCGCTTCGCTACAAGTGCGCGGGCGGCGGGGACGCGCGCGTGGTGAGCGGCAGCGGCAGCAGGTGCGAGTACTCGGGCGCGATGACGTAGCGGGGCGAGCAGCACATCGAGTACGAGCGGGTCACGTACCTGCCGGGGCGCGGGGTCGCTTCGCTACAAGTGCGCGGGCGGCGGGGACGCGCGCGTGGTGAGCGGCAGCGGCAGCAGGTGCGAGTACTCGGGCGCGATGACGTAGCGGGGCGAGCAGCACATCGAGTACGAGCTGCCCTTGCGCGCTTGCAGCTCCAGCAGCGAGCACAGCGACCGCTCGTACAACCGCCACTGGTGGACCACCCAGTGCGCTGCGGAAACAAACTGGTCAGGGGTTACTTTGAAATGTATTTCCGCTATTTGGTAGAATATGATTTAGCAAGATTCTTCAGTTAAGACCATGGTTACTCATTTGGTAGAGCGGTGGAATGGTCAAGTTACAGCCGCAGTAGATACCTATTATAGATTTTTTATTTTCATATGGGGGCACGTTCACGCTGTTTCTTCTAGTAGCAATTTCCCCCAATGACAGCGCATACAACCGCGGTTTAGTGCGCCTGTCAGATAAAGTACCAGTCACTCCAAAACGCGGTTTTATCCCCCGCGCGCCGTTTTCCTAATTGTGGTTACGTATACTGTCAAAGTATAAAACAGCGACGAAAGAGCTACGAAAGAAGGCTGCGTGAACGTACTCTAGAATTTACCTACAAACTAACCGTTGTAACCTGTAAAATTATCTCAACCTGACATACTTAGAACTTAAATAGTGCAATAAGTATAAGTAAGCAGAATAAAATTATAAGATTGCAAGTGTATTATGCAATCATGTTTTATTTCTACTATCGCTTTGCAGATCAAGTCTCGCTATGCAAATCTAAGTACGCCAGAAACACTTAAATTGTTGATACCATAAAGTTTTAACCAGGAGTCAAAGTCAAGGAGCAAGTGTTATTATATTTTGTTCATATAAAGTTATACCTATTTTTACTACGAAAAGCGGACCTCCTGCCTGCCACAGGCATTTCTATGCTTACTAGGTAGGGCCTGGCCTTAGATTCAACTATAATATATTATGTTAACGAAATAAACAATTTATTTTTAGAAGATTTTAAGTGTAAAGAAGCAAGTACGGCACTACCTACCGATTTAAGGGTTAAACATATACAGGCTTTTCTTAGTATTTGTATTAAAATCCAGTTTATGTTGGTCCCGTAATTATAAACACTCGTCCATTAAAGTCATTTCTAACTAGCAAAAGGCGTTCCATATTACCTAATCAATATCATCCTAGATAGCCAATTATGAATATTACCATTGTATGATTGGTAGCATTTGAAAAACTTAAACATAGTAGGTAAGTGGTGAACGCCGCAAGATTGTAAATATTATCATAATTATATGTTCGGCTGCAACAGCTACGTGGCGTGTAAACGCTTGCTTGCCTACTGATCGGCAGAAATAGTCAGCTATACAATTACTTTTCCTTCAACTGTAGTGAAGTCACTTCTTCAATTATATTCAAAATGCGATGATTTAACTATGCATATTGTAAGCATATCATTTCCGGATGTGTCAGTGACGCGAAGAGACACAGAAAAGACACCTCGTAATGAAATACATTTTCATGTCCTGGTCAGATCGTAAAAGAATTTTCTACTTGACAGGATCGTTAATAAAAGTTGTATATGCTTAAAACTATTGTGCACAAATGCACCAAAATTAATTCATCCTATATTAAACTCAAAAATTATATAAAAGTTAGAGTTTTGAATTTGAAGCCATCTGAAAGATTGAAATATGCCGTATTAATTTAATATGTCGCACAAAATATGGTTTCTGGTTTCAGAACGTTTTAAAAAAGTAGCTCATTTGACCTGTCAGTCAAGTAGCGGATCATCAAAAATGTTAAATGAGGCAAAATTGTTTAATTGAAAAGAACCGACAACCCGCTCAAGGGTTTCATAGTCATTAAACATAATTGTATCTTATTTCATTGTACTGTACAGGTAAATTTAATTCATTTTAAAATCATTTTTACCTTGACAGTACAGTAAAATTCCTAGAAGTATCTACCTACGTTCTATATTAAATTCTACAATTTTTGTAAGGTTTGTTTTATTTTTTTGCATTTATACTTCTTCCAAAGTGTGAGACATTATTAATTTATTACCTAAAAATGGTATTTTCAAAAGCAAATAATAATATCTCATAACAGACAAATTGACAAAGTTTAACACTGTTTCTATTGAATACCCTACCTACTTAATAAGTCCAACAGAACTAAAAATATTTTCTTCCCATTTTACTTGTAATGGAAGAGTGCCGGAAAGTATTAACTTTAATTTCATGTCTAAGTCTAAGGGAAACTAACGAAGTTATAAGACGGATGGACAGTCGGACATAGATGCAAAGTTGACGTAATGATAAGGGATTATAGACTTTATCTATGAAAAATAAACAAGCAGATACAAGTACTAGACCACGAAATCCTAAAAATTGATGGAAGTTTGGAAATTGTACGTAAATAATAAAGACAAGACATCCCATATTCTAATGAAATGCTTTTCCCTCAATTCCGTCAACAATGTAGTTAAATGAAGACGGTTCACAAATAGATTAAGTAATTTTCTTTTATTTCTCTTCCCCTACAAGTTCCTTTAGCACTGCAACTTATCTTAGTCATATTATCCTGAACACATTCAATGAAATAAATTTATAATATCAAATGTCTTCGAATACGACACCAACTATAAACCCGGAATAATCTCGCGACATTATTACCAAAATAAGGAAGAGACAGTCGTAAAACTGGTACCAAATAGCAACTGGGCTACAATGTTGCAGAACATATTTAAATCTCTAGTAACACCGATATCAAACTATATCTATTTTTATTGCCGACCCACACACGCATAAAGTATTACAGCTACAAGTGACTCTAAGCTTAAACAGCGCAGACGTAAAGAAGGAAGTGTTCTATCGATATATGCGTTGATACGTCGTTTTATACCGAAGTAGACGATATTAGCTGTTGTGTGCAGTGTCAATGATGCCAACTCATGACTGTATATACCAACCACGTGCTATTTTATACTTGTGTGATAGATATGATACGATGCGTTATGCGCCAACTTATCAAGACCTCCGCGGATCTAATCACTTTACAATACTTGCAAAGACAATGTGATGCGGGATTTAAATACCGGAAGTAGGTACCTATCCCAATGGAATGCGGAGGAGAACTCAAAGCTTATTTCTGATGGCAGCAGACACAATTGTGCCTAAATAACGGAACGACAGCCAATAAGAAGTTACTCAACTTTGACATTGACACATTTTCGACCAATCGCAGAAAAAGGCACACTCGACATTGGAGCTATCAGTTCTCCAGTTTGTTACCTTTTAGGTAAAATAAATGAAAGGAAAGCAAGCGCGTCTCCCTCAAATCTTAAACACATTTATTATGCAGAGATTGTAGAGTTATATTATAACTGGGTTTCCTACGCCATTACGAAAACCCATTCATCGAGAGTTATTACTCTACTACACTAAAGGGTAGTAAATAATTCCATGCACAGAGGTAGTCAGTCAAAATATGAAAACGGATTGTACTTTTAGACCTTATATTATGCAGATATGATATTTATACAAAGTAGGTGGTAATGGTATACAACATGTTGTTTTACTGTCAAATGATAAATTACTTATTTATTTCATTGTGATAGGTATCTATTGGTGTCCGGTTTTAGGTATTCTTAGAAAAAATAATAAAATAGTCAAATAGAATAAATAACACCGTTTATCGGTTATTCAAAAATTTGAAGAATCGCGTACATAGATACATGAATGGCCCACTTATTTACGTCTTAGATAAGAAACACACGTAACGATCGTTAGTTCGTGCGTTATTTTTGTGCTGCGTAACGCATGCTAGGAAAATACGAATACTTACTTAGGTACCTTATTTTATTAGTATACAATACGGTTTATGTCAAATGGTTTGACAGACGCATCCGTCGACGCAGCGTTGTGCGATATTTTCGCGGTAGCGAATGCGTCTGTGAAAGCTTATTTGTACGAAAATAATAGTTGAACTTTTACTTTTATAACGCTTGCGATAGCGCTGCGCAAACATAACGCACAAACGGACGTTAGGTACATGTTTCTCGCCTTACTAGGGACTGAAGTCCGCTAAATAAAAGTCGGTTTATTTGTGTGTCGATCGATACGAAATTTTATAATTCCTAGTCTGCTAACAGTTGGAAGTAAACGGCTAAAACTAAGAGAATTGAGGCCCAGGCTACAACTATCGAGTCTATCTATACCAACACCAATACTAAGTTGTTATCTTGGAGGATAACCTTTTCTCTCGCCGTACTCAAGCAAGTCTTTGTTGTGTAAAAAGTAACATATTTTGAAACAACGCTGCACTGTTACACTTATCGCCGGTAGAGGTCGCTCGACTTGATTAAATAACTCCTCAGACAACCCCCCCTTGTGACACGAGATAAAACTGTCGCATAATATTGTACATTAAAAATTAATTTACGGAGATAGTCTTACTTTGTACCTACTACACGTCTGTTGATATACAGAAGCTTACTCATACATGCTACATTGTTATACTCAGTCAATGAGTGCCATTCATTTTAATATTGTTGTGGCGTGCTACTTGTAGTAGGCGGCTGTAAAACTCTGACAGCAGGGTTCAACGGGTCGTTGGACGACTCGGTGTCCCGCACGAAGAGACAGAATATTGTTCTAAACACAAAAGTATAGGTTCGAATAATAACTACGAGGGCATGTATAGGTATTCATAGCAAACTCGGATAGATTAAATGATTGAAGGGCACTACACACCGGGCCCTCATACAATCCCAAACAATACAACGTCACTATCATTGCAACGTCATATCTACGCGCGTAATGACGTCGTGACTACGTGCACGTCACACATACGGGACCGGGGTGTGGCAAACTTAAAATTTCCCAAACAACTTTAAATTATTTCTACCCAGTACCAATTTCAATATTATTTTGATGACTGTGGAGTGGGTGAAGCCAGACCTTAAAAGAACCCATAAAATGAAGTATCAAAAGTGTAGAGCCGATACGTAATCATCTTGCCATTTAGAAAGACATAAAAATGCAGTTATTTCGCTCCACTATTCTCCCAAGCAACAAAGTAGTTTCTCATAAATACTTATTATAAAAGGTAATTATTATTGTGAGTCGTTTTCTAGGCGCAGCATGCTAGGATTTTATTGCATATGTGTAATAGGATATTTCAACGTCCGTAGGGTTGTTGTTCACCTGAAACCAGAAATGTTGGTCCGCTTGTCAATATCGCATATCTTTGTAATTTAAAAATTCTTTATGTATGTACATTCAAGTATACACGATTAATATACTTAATTCAAAAGTTACTCTGTCTGCTACGTTAGCACGCCTAAACCACTGAATTGAATTTGATGAAATTTGGCACACACACATTGATATTAAGACGTTACAGTAAAATGTTTCTGCTTTTTCACCAAAATTACCTAGGCAAGTAGGCCCAAGAAAACACGACTCAAACACACTAACAGCTGTAGTAAGATATAAATCAACGAAGAAGTAAATAAGATATAAATCAGCTAGTAAGAGATACTTAAATCAACAAAGTTTTTGCCGTGGCAATAATGAGCTTCACGGCGGGTATGAAACGAAAAGACCTTAACCAATATTTCCTGTTTTGGGATGGAGGTGGACATGGCCGGCGATGAAACCTGTCCAATAAAAGTTAATTATTATATAGAATAGTTTCTTTCATTCACAAAATCATGAAGAAGATCCATTATTTTCTTATTCATTTATTTAGATAGGTAACCATTTATTGTGAGTACACAAAAACTTACACATGAATAATTTGCAATATGACAAAACAAAACTTTACTTATATTATAATGTAGGTAGGTTGGGCAAATGATAAATTGAGTGTTCTTTTGACCGTATCAAAGCGCGCGACAATACCTAACAACACACTTACCACAAAAAAGTTAGACGAGCGTTGAACGCGTGTCTAGTTTTTTTTACAGAGTTTTGTTTTAAACACACCTTCAACACCTGTCTAACATTTTTGTGGTAAGGCCCAGACTGTCGTCAACCATGCCTCTCTACAAATATTAGCTTCGCTTAGGCTAGTGCTCGTAGCCGTGCTAAAAATATCTACTCGATTTTTATAACTGTGTGCTTGGAACTGTTAAAATATGTATGGGATTTGACATTTCAACTATCAAAACCCATACATATTTTGACAGCTTCAAGCGCACAGTTATAAAAATCGAGATAAAAGGAAATATATTTTACCGAAACGTTAAAAGGACCTTTTGACTCTCATCGTATCTAATTAACTTTTGACAGATCTGAATTAAATACCTCACTGATTACTTTGAATATCAATTTTCATTATTGTAGCTATTAAATTTAAATGTTGCACCTGTCTTACGCCCGCGCCAGTGCCTAATTTATGTTGTAGTGCGATTGTGGCGTACATTTATGTTTTTAGTGGGATTTAATGTAACAAATCAGTTTACCATAAAAAACAGACAAGACAATTAGCTTGCCTACTAGGCTACTAAGCATTCTAAAGTCATTCATCTTAAACTAACCATGCGCTTGAGAGAGACAGCAACAGTTTTTTCATTCAAATAAAAGCGGGACCTGCGCTGGCTTGTTGCAAAAAAATGAAAAAAGTGGATATACGCCAGTGCACCTCGTGGCCAGGCTTACATTGTAGCAGGTCGTTGACCCACAGTTGCCGGCGACCAGCAAGTTACAAGTAAACACGATGCCGTTTTCTGTACTTGACACCGGGGCTATAGGGCTTGCAGATATTTTTTAATTTTATTAATCTTATCTTTCGAAGTTTGAAACATGTTATTTGACAATCCATCTTATGGATCAGTTTTAATTAAAGCCTCCAGATGGGTTGATTACCTGTGCCATCTTTATAAAAATATTTATAAAGATGGCACAGATAATGGCATCTTTATAATAATTATTTTTTAAATACTGAATAAATCGTTCAATCCGCAACAGATAGAAGACAGAGATGATAGAGGTACCGACGGATATTAATGATTTTCGTTATAAATGTTGGACAATATATTTAAATTACTAAACTATTTCCTTCAAAAGTTTTCTGCCTTCGCTAAAAGCAAGCAATTCGACTGGACCCTCCCTATCAAATATGTATAATTTTGGGTACCTTTAGGAGGGTACATTACCGAAGTTTGGAAAAGTTGGAATTATGTTATTATACGTAGCCTCTTTTTCAGTTATATGGTTCAGAAACGCCGTGTTATCAAACTATCATTGTACCTATCATATCATTGAGTTGAGTGTCTGTCTAGTCTTGTAAATTATCATACGGAGGCCTTATCTAAATCCATGCCACTGTCTAGGTATACCTGAACACTCTTCAAATAATAGTTGATGCACGATCGCGTAGGATATTTACAGAAATCACGTAACTTATAAAAACTATATACAAAACCAATGAATGGCTCGATTCTTATTTATATATAAGGTCCTATTAAATTAACTGCAAATATTTTAAGGGCAAGCGTAAATATGTATAAGAAAAACATGTAATGCATTTAAAAAAATATCGACACGCTAGATTTTTATATGAATGAAAAACTGATATTACCTAATCTCTTTGCGACAGTGTGTGACAACCATAATCTGCAGTGTTCGTTTCTTTCACCATTAATTAGTGTCCCATGCTTTGAAAATCGACATTACGGACCAGTAGACAAATTCTTATTTTTTCCAACTGTAGTAACTTCTAAGAGCTAAAATCTGTGTAGATATCATATTATAGTGCCAATTTGATACAATGTTGTGCTGTCAGAACAATACAAAAAGATTGTAGCACTTCGTTATTAATACGTAACCTACATGTGGCCGATGTCATCCATCTGGTCTCAAACCGGATCATATCCTAACGGGGATACGGGGCACTCAGTACTTGGCTGCTGTTGCTACGCAGAAATACGGCTTAAGGGTTATCGCACACTAAACCCATGGAGAAGAAATGACATCATATCGAGATCAGCCGTGGAAAAACGAAAGACGTGACGATATAGATAGAACGGAATCGACTGTTTATACTTTTGTTTAACTGTGCTTTCTGTGCGGTATCCAACAATTACACAGGTGGTCGTATTGTTAGCTATTTTGCTACCCAAAACTTGACAGGAAAAAACTTTCCACTACCTTAAGTGCGCGAGTGTGCCTTGTGTTGTGGAAGTTTTAGATTGCTTTTTTGAAGTGATCATAAATAAGTTTTGCCGTCATGTAGATATCTGATCTCTTTCTCGTTTCTGATCCCATAAGTGTGCAACCACCCTAAAGAAACAAGAAATTAGCAAGCAGTGATACGACGCATGTACTTTTTACGTGTAGTAATTGGCTATATATACCTATAGTTACGACCGCTGACCACGTGAAATAGTAATTTCACATGCTCAGTGCCCAGAACCGTTCAACTAGGTTCAGGCTACATGAAGTTGTTTCATAGAAGGTTACGCCACAAAAAGCGTATTCCAGCATTTAGCGGAAGCAAGGAAAGAATGTTAAGTGATGTATGACAAAGAATATCTAACGCCATTCGACGTATGTCACGCCCATATCCCTTGCGGGGGAGGCATATCGTAAGCGGTTGTAAAAAAACGGTCATTTACACCACGTCTGATGAAAGTTTGAGAGTCATTCGGAAGACTGTGTATCACATCACCGTAGTAACACGCCAGACGGTCGACTCAAACTGCAATACATATCAATTCTCAAACCCCTTAGTCACTTTCTACGACATCCACGGGAAAGATATGGGGCCAATAGATAGACCTTACAGTAATTTTAAAAAGAAAAACGCCTTGTTGACGTATTTATATTCCTTGGCAACCCTAATAAGGCTATTATGCTACGCTCTGTGCGTAAATGCCTGTAACCCGGCGACAGTGGTGGGTTTAGTATCATTTACCCTATTTCGCTGTTCGTATGTTGTTCATGCAAAGTAAACATGTTGGATCAAGTGACAGTGAACGAACGGTCAATGACAATTACAGAACATTGGGCAGATCAAATGCTGATGCTGGTAATACAGGGTGTTAATTTGAATGCATCTATCTATCTATCTATATCAGCCTACATCTACCCACTGCTGAGTATAGGCCTCTTCTCTTTTCCGCCAACTCCTCCGGTCCTGTGCCTCTCGCAGCCACTGTTTACCGGCAATGGCCACTATGTCGTCTGTCCATCTGGCCGGTGGTCTGCCTACTGGACGTTTATTAGTTCTTGGCCGCCACTCCGTAACCGCCTTGGTCCACCGTCCATCTTCCCGACGAGCCAAGTGTCCCGCCCAACCCCACTTCAGTCTCGTGATTCGTATTCCGACATCGACGACTCTGGTTCGGCGCCTTATCTCCTCATTACGAACCCGATCCTGAAGCTTGATGCCTAACATGGAACGCTCCATGGCTCTCTGAGCAACTTTAATTTTGTGCATGGTTTCCTTTGTGAGCGTCCATGTTTCAGCACCATATGTGAGGGTGGGCAAGACACATTGATCAAAAACTCGTGTCTTTAAGTTTTGCGGGATCTTAGCGTTAAAAACGTTCTTAAGTTTTCCAAAAGCGGCCCAACCTAGCTGGATACGTCGCTCGATCTCTTTTGTTTGTGGTTGGCCAAAGGATAAACAATGTCCAAGATAAACATAGTCTTTAACCGCCTCGATAGGGCTATTACCAACGATTATGTTTGGTACTGTTGAATGACTCAACATAATCTTAGTCTTGGACAAGTTCATCCTAAGGCCGACTTTTAGCGATGCTGTGTGCAATTGTTCAAGCATATTTCGGAGATCGTTGACGTTTTCGGCTACGAGTACCAGATCGTCTGCAAACCTCAAGTGCGTCAGCTTAGCGCCATTGACATTGACTCCCCTGTCCTCCCAATTTAGAGTCTTCATTGCATCTTCTAAGACGTTTGTGAAGAGGTTTGGGGACAGAGTGTCTCCTTGACGCACGCCCCGGCCTAACAACACAGGGTTGGTTAGTTCATGCATCTGCACTTGCATTGTTGCAGAACTGTATAGCTCTCGGAGGATACTCACATATCTGCTGTCGACACCGCAACGATGGAGAGACTGGATGCATACCGTAGCCTAAAGGTAGGTTAAGTATCGATAAAGGATGCCGCAAAAAACTCTTTCAAAAATCTAGGACATATTTTTTATTCTTTTCGCGTGCCGAAATTTGATTCTAATGCCTATATCACAGCCAAGATTTGTTTAAACTCAAAGTCGATTGGACATAAGTACTTGTTTTGGCATTCTCTAAACGACAAGTGTTCAAGACTTATTTGTAAGTAACACGGTGACAATGGTGGTATTAGTATCATTTACCCTATTTCGCTGTTCGTATGTTGTAAATGCAAAGTGAACATGTTGTATCAAGTGACAGTGAACGAACGGTCAATGACAATTACTGATCGAACATATCAAATGCTGGTAATACAGGGTGTTCATTTAAATGCATGCCAAACCTTAAGTGTAAGTTAAGTAGCGAAATATAGAAAGAGGATGCCGTAAAAAATATTTAAAAACAATCCTGTTTTTTTACTTAGCTGAAATTTGATTTAAATGCCTATATCTCAGCCAAGATTTGTATAAACTCAAAGTTGTACTGGAACTTTCTAAACGACAATGTCAAACATTTATTTGTAACACAGCAACAGTGGAGGGCTTAGTATTTTCGCAAGGTTGTTTCGCTCCCCGAGTGTTATTTATGCAAACTGCAAAGTGAACAGAACATGTTGTATCAAGTGACAGTGAACGAACGGTCAATGACAATTACTGATCAATGACAAATACTGGACATAAGGGCCGGCGCCCATCTGGCGCTTTTTGACGCGAGCTGGTTTCAAAAGCATTCAAAACAATTAAAGCCTCGACCGGTGCCCGGAGTTAGGTAAAGACTTGATTATTCCAGCTCTCTCTCTCTCTCTCTTCGTGTGGGACACCGCGTCATACAACGGCCCGATGAACCCTGGTGTCAGAGTTTTTCAACCGCCTACTGCAAGCAGCAGGCCTCTGACATGGTTGTGTAACGACCGCTATCATAGACAGCAACCGGGACCCAACGGCTTAACGTGCCCATCCAAAGCACGGAACCATCTTACTTTTTGGACAATCAGGTGGTTCAGCCTGCAATGTCCTAACCAGACTGGGAACAAATTCACAAATTGATAAATATCAACTTTGTTAGTGACCCCACCGGGGATTGAACCCAGAACCTTCTACGTGGCAGTCAGTCATACTAGCCACTGCGCCACATCGGCTGTCATGCACATTCCAGCTAATATACAATGTATTTCAAATACTCATCGAATTTTCTACTAGCTACAAAAAACGGCTAGCGCAAGTGCGGCAACCCTCAGGTGCTGTACCTGTCCTCCTCAGCATGAAACGAAAATTATCCAGACACGACGACGGGTGTTACTCTCAGACTACGTGAAGCACGTGAAGGCAATATTATCGCTTTAAATGGCAAATTTCGACAACCACCGCGCCGTACTAAAGTGATTTCACAACATACACTGAGATGTACAATACAAAATTGTTCCCGATGTTGCACTGCAATTCTACGTAGGAACACTTGTAAAAGACCGATGAACTAAAAATGGTCCTTTTACCATTTTAAGTTCTCTTTAAAGACGTTTATTTCTGCCTGTGTATTTGCATGACTAAATGAGTTTTGTACGATTAGCATTCTAATCTTGTTGTTTTCAATATTGATTCTGTTCTGGATCCTCTCTCATATCTAGAACTTCGCCCGCCAAGACGAGATCAGCCTGTACGTAACCTTAGGGATCAACTTATCCTAGATTTTCTTAATATTTGTATGAAAACCAGTCTAAGTTGGTCCCTTAAATGGGCAAGTGGATTTTCTGGCGATAATACCGTAAGGACGAGTTAAGGCGCTGGGCCCATGTTTAACCACCTGTAGGCACTATTGTAGTTTTTTTATGCAACTCTTTAACTCAATGACATTTTAAAGAATTCATTATCATAATTTCATAACACAATCATTAATTAATTATCAACAGTCTACTCAAGCCTACTGGTGCTCATCGCCTCTTATTTATCACTTCTGCACACGTCAAGTCAATATAAGGTGTAATAAAATACTGCAAATATTTTAAAGGGTGAACCAGCCCATGAAACTGAACAACTTTCCCCAAGGAACATATGTCGAAAAATCAAAATAAAAACTTGGACCTCCCATACAAAGTGACTCGCTCGGCTGGTACATTTTCTTTTTCATTTTCGACCTATGTCCCTTGGGGAACGTTGTTCAGTTTCATAGGCCGGTTCACCCACTAAAATATTTTCAGTTAATTGTTTTACATCCCGTATTTGCAGTCATTTGCTGCTTTCTGGCAGGATGTGCACATAGCTTTGCGTCGCGTCGCCGCGTAGTCTAGCTGTCAGACGTCACACCCGCGCGTGTAACATTGTCGTCGCATTAATGCATTCATTGTCAAGGCCACAGAACGCGGACATTGTTTGATAATCATCAGCAAAGTGAATTAAAAATGTAGGTTATTTCATTAATTATCGTAAAAATGCTAAGAACTAAAATAAAATCCGTCTGATTCAAATAGTTTCACAACTTTCCGTCGGCGCGTATTCTCACACACTGACACACGTCACACCGCGCTGCAGAATGTAAATCGTGGCCGCGCGTGTAACATTGTCGTCGTCGTAGTAGATTCATTGTCAAGGTTACAAACGTTTGCTTTTCATCAGCACTGTGTTTGCTAACGGGTCTTTTTTTTGTTTTGATACTATTGCGGTTCGCTATGTAGTGCCTTAGAATAGCATCTCAATTCTACCCGTGGGTGTCGTAAAAATGACTAAGGGAAAATCATCCAAGACAGTAGCGTACCTTTCAAATGCTACATCTTGAACTGCACTCGCCAATAGGGAGAAGCCCATGTCCAACAGAGGACTGTTGTGGCTGTTATGGTACCTACTATCGCGGACACGGTGAACTTCGAAACTATTGCATGATATTGAATCGGGTTTTACAGTTTTACTATGTCCAAAAAAAAAGCTAACATAATAATCACGTGCCTCCCTTTTCCCAGTTTACATTGCCAAAGAGCAAGTTCTTCTTTCTTTGCTTCATACATCTTGTTTGGTAACTATGTGCAGTTTTTACATTGTAAGTAATCGTGTAGCAGGCGCGGTGAATCAGAAATACTCGGTCAAGGCCGCAAGGAGTTACAATGTTGTAAGTTGATTGTTGATATCGACAGACTGACTGATGTAACAGCAAAAGAAAGCGACGACTCAATGGATGATAATAATACATAACAGTTGAGCTAAGTGATGCGGACCTTAACCCCGAAACTACTGAATCGATTTTGAAAAAATATTTTATCACTGGAAATCAATTATGGTAGGACCGATGGATGAGGCATCATAGTCCATCTCCTATGGACACTTCCGATGATCCAAATCGAAGGTAAAACAACCTTGACCTGTCTTGGGTACTTCGGCACTCATCGCTTCAGCTTAAATACTGTCTAAGTGAATAAAGTCTACCCTGTCATGAGTATAGGTACAAGTGGCTTATCGTAGAGCACAGAAATCACAAGAGTTGTCGTAAGACACTCGTGGAACCAATGTCTTGGAGAATGCATTCATAGTCGATCTAGTCTATTATACCTGTAACCTGTCCTATCTGCAGATTTTTACCAGTTTGTTACTGTTTATTATTCAATGGCTGATAAATTCAGATTAATAGCTTATTAAGCTCGCATGTGCAAATAAGTAAATGTCAAGGTTTCGATACTGCAATGTACTGATAAGATAACAGAACCTGAAGAAAGATAAGTGTAATTATGTATTAAAAACCAGAGCCCGACTGCGGTAATTTAAAAGTTTTATCCATTTTTAATTCATACAATTTTAATATAGCCTGTGTCACTCGCGTTGCTGAGAATCTAACAACGCCTCATGTCAAGTAACGTCAACTCCCGCCCTGCCATTTTTTGGGCTGTAGCCCGTGTAAAAGCTTTTTGTCCATGTCTCGAAAAACATAACCCTCCTTCAGAGGCAGTCAGGTAAAAATCCTAGAAATGAGAATAAAAATTGTAGGTACTAGCGAAACTACACAATTGCAAGCCGACCGTTAATTTTAAATAATAGTAAGTACTATGTAATTAAATGACAGTCGCTAAATAAATACTATAGGATTACGTCTGTCCAGCATCTCCAAGAGCACTTACATTGCAAGTTTTTCTTGAAAGTGGTATTTATAATGATTCTTTGTAACGCCATCTTAGATATAATTGTGAGTTGCACGTGAACGTGTCGCGAACGGATCCAGTTACTGGATCAACAAACTGCAACTATGTAGTGTCACCTTGACACTGGCAAGATACGAGCATGCAACTTGACGTCACAATCACGACACGATTAAAAAATTATGTATAATAGTCGACCAGTGAGACCTATCACCTAAGACGTCAAATTTAAAATGTTAAGGTGACTTGTTGTAGATTGGTACAGTGGTGCCCTAAATACTGAATTTCTTTGGAACACTTTAAATACCTAAATAACAATAATTTGACGGAAAGTAGTCCTAAAATTTAAAGTTCTTTTTTATTAATAATGTTACATCACACTTCTACAAGAGATAATTCGAAGATTGATTCAGTATTAAGTTCCGGGGTTACTGGATCAACAGACTGCAACTATGTAGTGTCACCTTGACACTGGCGCGATTTACATTATACAGCATGCGATATGACGTCACAATCACGACACGATTAAAAAATATAACCTCTCGACAACCTTAATAGTCGTTTCTTACGACACCTACGGGAAAGATATGGGGTGAAGCTAATCCAAGCCGGCACCGAAAATCAAAAAATATTAATAGTTCCGGGGTGACTGGATCAAGAATCTGCAACTAGGTATGTAGAGTCACCTTGACACTGGCGCGAGTTACATTATACAGCATGCGATATGACGTCACAATCACGACACGATTAAACAAGCAGATGTATTAAACAACAAAAACCCGACAGCGGTAATTTTAAAGTAGTAGTATTTTGCTGTAAAATTCCGCCATCTTGAATTTATAATCTTTCAATATAACCAGTGTCACTTGCGCTGCTGAGACGAATCTAACGACACTTCATATGTCAAAATCCAACTATCCGTTTGGGCTGCAGCCCGTGAAAAAGAATTTCCTTGTCCACATACATACATACATCATACATACTCTCGAAAAACATAATCCTCCTTCTTCATTTCTTACGACACCTACGGGAAAGTTATGGGGTAATGCTAATCCAAACTGGCACCGCAAATCAGAAAATAACAAAAATTTAAATAAAAAATCAAAAACCGGAATAATTTTGTTGACCCTTAAAAGAGCAAAATAAAGAGGTGTAGCTGTGGCACTATTATGCCCTAAAAGCTTAATTATGATAAATTGGTTTTCCCAAGAGTTCACGTTGACCTATAATTTAGTATCTATGGTAGGTACTCTACTCTGACACCAGGGTCGGGTTGCTGGACGACTCGGTGTCCCACTCGAAAAGAAGAAGAAGAAGTATGGTACTACGTTCCCGGGATTAGGTTTTTATCTCGTATTGGAAACTGTATCAATAACCTGCAACTATGTAAGTCACCTTGAGACTGACCGCGAGCATGAGATACGACGTCGCAATCAAGACACGATAAAAAAATAATTGATATAGGTACGTGGCGTAGGTTAGACAATCGAACCACCTATGTACCTTACCTAACTGCCTAAGTCTCATGCGCGCGGCATGAGAACAATCCCAAGTCCAACCTGTCTGCTTGAGCTATAAACAAAAATTCGGACGTTCTTTGTGCTTCTAGCACAAATTAAGGAAACGGCGCGCGGGGCGCCTTTACAGATGGCTCACTCAGTACTAGCGTCGTTTTTGACGCTTAGTGACGTTTACTGGAATGAACTGAAATTTAGAGGAACTCAAGGTAACTAAGAAGATGTAATAGTTACTTTAACGGGTTTTATCGCTATAGTTTTTAGGTAAATAAGCGATTTACCTGTCTGTCCGCGACCATGACTCGTGGAACTCAGACGAAACGGGTTCGTGTGATCCTTCTGTAAACTCTCTATTTTGTGTTTCTACTCGTAGTCTGTCTCCATAATACCCAAACAAGCTAGGTTCGTCGTTAAATTTTCTAGTTCAGCCATTCAACTTGTAATGCTCCATTCAAACTATTTATTATCCAAGTTATTACGTGCTGATTAGTTGCTTTTAACGGTCATTTTTCAATGTGGAAAATGTAAAAACCCAAATAAATTAGTATAAATTAGTGTTTGTATCAGTATTAAAAGGTTTTTTATTTGTCTATCAGGCAGTACTTCGACGTTAGTGTTACATTCTAATTTATACCATATTGGTGGTAAAAGGATAAAAATATAATGCACTCCTTTTTTAGGCGGACGGGTAGGTAGGTACTTAATTAAAAGCCTCCATTCTTGTCAAGGTACACAACTAATTTTATGAAGTCAAAAACTCTTTCTTAATTAACTTAACTTTTCTTGCCAATAACTTTTCAATATTATGTCGACTACAATACAACAATGCATGATTGGAAATAAATTAACAATTAAAAATAACTAGGTATTTGTTTGAAGTACCGTACATAAAGTAGGTAATTAAAAATCACTAGGACAGCAGGAATTAACAGGTGGTATGTACTGCACTGTTTTTACCTGCATACCGTCACGACGACAACACTAAGTACTATTAATCTTTATCGCGTATGGGAATCTCACTCAATTTGTCGGAGGCATTGACTAGCAGGGTGCATGTATACGTCGCAAACTACTAGGCGCAAAATTAAATCATTGAACATTAACACTAGCGTTTTCTAATTTGGTACAAAACATATTGTTTTCGTTGTTCTTATTATTATTGAGCTTGCATTTTTCATTGCATTTATGATTAGATTACAAACGAGCTATTTTGTTACTCTGTTCATTTTCGAAATCTAAGGAGCTATTACATCCAAATTAACCACTCTGCTTACAGGAAGCACATACGTATTAATAATATTATTTATATGTATTTTATACCATTAAGTAACAAATTACGAATTGATTAAAATACTATATTAGATAACACATTTAATCTACATTGAATGACAATAAAACTTATTTATTTTATTCCTGGTACTGTGTATACATTAATTACCTATCACATGACATGTGTCACGTTATATAAATCCTAATTGAGGTTTATATCTAAACAAGTCCTTAATCTGGATATCTGGATTTGGATTAGTACATTGACCCTACGATAGACGTATTACAAGGTAGATTTATCTGATCCCTATTTACGGTATAAATGTGATTAAGTAATGCATTTTTTAAAGTGTTGACGGGGTCAGGGCACCTTTTAAAAAACATTACAAAATGCTAGTGACCGAGGCTTTCCGAACGAACTCACATCATCGGTTTAATAAACTTGCAAAACTAGTTGTCAGCAAGTTCTGAACAACTTTGAGCAGCTGTCATTTAGTTCTCTAGTATTCTAGTGTTTAATACATACATACATACATACATCACGCCTCTTTCCCGGTGGGGTAGGCAGAGACTACATCCTTCCACTTGCTACGATCCTGACAAACCTCTTTCGCTTCTTCCACGTTCATCAATCTTTTCATGCACGCTCGTCGGTTTAGGGTACTCTTGACCTGGCCTTTCTTTAAAACGTCCCCGATTTGATCTAGGTACGTCCGTCTAGGTCTTCCTCTTCCAACGTTCCCATCCACACTCGCCATATATACTTGTTTCGTTAATCTTCTTTCATTCATCCTCTCAACGTGGCCAAACCATCTAAGCATTCCTTTTTCTATACCAGTCACTACGTCTTCTTTTATACCACAACGTTCCCTTATCACGCTATTCTTAATCCTGTCACTCAATTTTACTCCTATCATACTCCTTAACGCTCTCATTTCTACCGCATTTATTCTACTTTCATGCTTTTTCTGCCATACCCAACTTTCACTCCCATACATAAGTGTTGGAACTAACACCCCTCTATGCACAGCCAGACGGGCCTTATTAGACACTTTCTGGCTATTCATAAAGGCATGCAACGCTCCATTCACCATGTTGCCGGCATTCACCCTCCTTTCAATATCACTTTCACACTTTCCATCTGATGTAAATTTTGATCCCAAATATACAAACTCTTTCACTTGCTCCACTCTCTCCTCTTCAATTATAATATTACACTCTGTCGTACTATCCTCTTTTTCAAAAACCATTGCTTTCGTCTTACTAACATTTACTTTCATTCCTTTCTCTTTCAAAGCCTCATTCATAATATTTACCATCTCCTGTAACTCTTCAGCCGACGACGCAAGAATAACTTGATCGTCAGCATAGAGCAGACATTTGACGAGTAAATCGTTCATTCTTAGTCCACATTCACTCTCTTTCAAATCTGTCAAACAACTATCCATGAATAGATTAAACAGCCATGGTGACGCAACACAGCCCTGTCTAACACCTTTCTCGATATTAAACAGTTCCGTGTATGCGCCGTTGATCCTGACACAAGCACTGGAATCCTTATATAAGGATTTCAGCGCTCGTATCAAGATACTGCTCACCCCATGCAAGGATAGAGCCGACCACAATTCATTCCTCACCACTCTGTCATAGGCCTTTTCCAAATCCACGAATGCGCAATAGACTTTCTGGTTTTTAGCCAGGAACTTTTCAGCTATGCACCGCAAGGAAAAGACCTGATCCGTGCATCCCATCCCCTTACGAAACCCTGCCTGAGCATCCCATACTTTCTCATCCGTTTCTTTCACCACTCTTTCAATCAACACCTTTGCATACAGTTTGCCGACAACACTAAGAAGGCTTATACCGCGATAATTTTTGCAATCTAGCTGCGACCCTTTTCCCTTGTACAATGGTACTATAACAGCCTTGCACCAATCACTTGGCACTCGACCGCTTTTCCAGCAAAGGTTGAAAAGGAGGTACAGCTGACTAGCCACTACACCTTCGCCAGCCTTCAGCATTTCGACCGATACTCTATCATATCCTGCAGCCTTTCCAGATTTCATGCTTTTCAATGCTTTCACGATCTCATCCATTTCAATCTCGCTTTCGTTCACAAGTGTTTAATAACTTAAGCTAATAGTCAGAAAAAGACGTAAAACACAAGTCATTCCCTTAGATGGGCAAATTTATATTTTTTGAAACATAAAATGTTCTTGTATTTGATAAAATCTTCAGCAATTAGTGTGTTGCAAATGTGCAACATTGCGATGCTAAGGGAAAAGATATTCAGGGCCTTACCACAAAAAGTTAGACGAGCGTTGAACGCGTGTCAAGCATTTTTATGACGTTTTATTATAAGCAAGCGTTAAACAAATGCGTTAAACACTTGTCAACTTATGTTGTGGGAAGTGGTAAGCCCATAAGTTATTAGGTAACTAGGTGGTCTTTGAAGCCTACCCGCCCTATTCCGATAGGGAAGTAAAATTGATTTAGCACGACTTAATATTACTTAATACCTACTTCATATTTTCAACATGGCCTGTACGGGGAGATACCTATAAACTGCACAAATTTCCCTAAAGGATTAAAATTCTAAGCCTATGAAACATTCTACCTCCCATATAAAAAATCTGCTGTCCGAGCAATGAATACTTTCTTCACCGATGTGTCTTCAAATGTTGCAACATTCATTAATCTTCGAGATCTGTAAAATAAAAAGCATTCTACTGTAGCTGTGCACACTCGATGTTGCTTACACAGAGAGACAGCTCAATCAATCATAACCCCTTTATCGTCGCGAAAATATTAACAGATCCATTATGCTATGAAGGAGCAAAAAAGTCTTATAAATGTGCTTGGATTTATCATTGCAATAAAGAGAACTTGTTTTAGGTAATTGAAAATTTTAAAACCACGGTATTGGTATAATTGAAAATGTTTACTTTGGACAGTTAATCTAAACTAATAGATAATAAAGAGACAAGAATTGGTTGATTTTTATGTAGGTATGTACTCGTAAACGACAAATTACGAAACTACAGGACTGATTTCAACGTCCCTGAGTAACATAGATTATTTTTTACCACGGGGAAATGCCTTATTCCCGCGGGAAAACAGTAAGCAGCGGGTGAAACCACTAGGCTGACCTCTAGTTTTGAAGTATATTTAACTGTGGAACGCGGACACGATTTCACGAAATTTATAATGTAGAGTAGAGGGGTTTCAGCAACGATTTTTCGTTTCACCCTTTATCGGTGAGTTTTCTAACAACTTCATCATTCGAGGAGTAAAAATAAACAAAATGCCCTGGAATCTCGGTTAACCAGGTACTTAAGATAATACCCGATCCGAGGAAGCCGCACGGGAACGGCACGATATGGGACCGTAAAAGGGGACGAGGCGCTTGCGAAAGCCGAGGTCGAAGCCCGGGACACAGTAGATGGCAGGAGCAGCATCCCTGATCTCCGATCATATTTTTTTTGCACGTTTCAATGCCACCGACACTCAACTGTCATTCTATGCCACTGTGATTTTCTATACTTAAAACTGTTAGCGGAATACAATACTATCAAAACTAAACAGCTGACATTCTGACACAGAATTAAAACGATGTTCATATTAGCAGACTTCGGCTCTTCGCGTGTATAAATGGCGTTCTACAGAAACTTTAAATGTACTTTATCTACACTCAGTTCGTAATATTCGTTTTACAGAATCGAAAGTACGAACGTAATGAACTGCATTACGAATATACAGCCTTTAAAAAAAAACTTTCATACTACTGGCAGCTACATAAAGTAACTCGATTTCTAGTATTTGAAAAAAAAATAAACGAATTGACCCACGTACCAAATTGTAATCTGTTCCAATTTGACACTGGCCATCAGTAAGTCGAATGAAAAAAAAAACAAGTGTCACCCGCGGCGGGACGACACTTGAAATTATGAGGACTTATTTATTATTAAATCTTTGCTTCAAATCAATTTTCGAATTAAAATTCACCGATAAATGCTATTTAATTTTAAAAGTTGTTCAGTTTTTATGAGCCTCCATTTTAACGTTTAGTTAAAAAGTTACTTATGTACAAAAGTCGTTCAGTTGGTGGTTCAGTAGATAGGCTTGCAATCGCCATACTGCATTGCGGAGGTTTGAATTAATTTTCATAGTTTTTCTTGTAGAGTGTAGATAAAATAGTGTATGCAACTGCAAATAATTAGGCTTTAGAATGCTCGTGCCAAACTATTATCACACTCGGCTGCGCCTCGTGTGATAAACAGACACTCTCATCCTAAAGCCTCTCATTATTAGGCAGTTGCATAAACTACTATTATAGTATTCATACTTATCCTTGAAAAGAAAGGAAATCAGCACAACAAAGCATGTTCAACGAGAAATCCGCCAATAAAATGATGTCTTGGTTCATTTTGGGGAAGTTGCCTTAAAAAAACTCAGTTTTTGCACTTTTTGCTTCCCTTGGCTATATGATATGGCTGCTGATTGTATTGCGCATAAAGATACATCGCGGTTAATATGTCAAGGACACTGGGTGAACGACTCACATACTGCTCTTTACATTTACTGTGCCCAGGCTGTGCTAGTTTAGTTCGCCCATATGGTGGTTCCGGGCAGGTTCTCCGCAAAAACCTACCTCACTTTTTTGAAGATGGAACGCCGATTAAGGGACCGGTTTTGTCTTTATTTGAAACGGTAGGTTGCGGTTGGTTAAAAAACCTGTCAATCCTGTGTGTATGTGTCACTCTGCACAACGAAACATACTGTTAAATATTTTACGCATAAGGCGTACGTGACATGAAAATTACAGAACTTCGTAAAACCTCAAGTACGAGTGGTGTCATGTTTCAAAAACATCATTGACCCTGTGTTATATTCAGAGATGTCCATGTGGGTGGACATTGGATTAGAAATTAACAATAGTACCTACCAGTTATTTTTACTATCCAGTAGCTTTTTTCATTATTTAGTTTCTTTTGTTAGTATACCTAACTATGAGGGCCCACTTTTACGGGCAATTTAATATGAAAGTGTTGGTAACTGTGCAGACCACTTAGTACTCACTCGCCAAAGCAATATTAAACATTTATCTATCGAAATAATCAAAGCTTCCCATGCTTGGCCACTAATTTATAAAAGCTACTAGCTCTTTAATTGGCAGTTTAGTGTAAAGAAAAATTACGATGTGCAAGAGCAATTATTGAACAATATAGAAGTAGATACGTAAAATAAATAAGTACCTAATCATTTATAGCATAGATAGTGCAACTAACTGTACATAACTACCCACCTACCTAAATTAAATAAACGACCTGTCAAAATGACATATATCTTAATTTATTTTTCATTACGAGATATCCGGCGTCAACAAGGTGCAAAATTATTAGGTACCGCTGCGACAAATTAGGGAAACGGCGCGCGGGGCGCCTAACAGTCCACAACTGACTGGACATAGGCCTCCCTTCTCGGGGGGGTATTGCCATACTTACCACCCATGACAGGCGGATTGGCGACCGCAGTGCAAGATGTTTAATTCCCAGGGAACGCTGCTGCCCATTTCCTGGATGAATATATCTTAGTCGGTTTTAACGACACCCACGGGTAGAATCGGGTTGATGCCATAACTAATTATGTGAAAAAGCAAATAGAGCACAATAGGTATGCAAATCGGAACGGAACGTACCTACCTAAGTACTTATCATATCATCAACTTACAGTAGTAATGTATTGCTTTATATAAATAATCTAGTTGTTCATTATGCACTGATAGCCTTGACCTTATTTTGTTTCATAGTAGTGCAGTGTGAATATCTGCGAACATCACAATGGCAATTCCCATAGGTAGGGTCATTGTGCCTGTTCGCGACCATGCGTCAGTTCGCGACCATTTTCAGGTCTGATCTCAGTAATATTGCAATAATAAGAGTTACATTTCACTCCTTGTAAAAAAGTGTGGCTTAAACAAGACAAGGATAACTGTAGAATCTACGCCTATTCAAATCTGTTCATTAAACCTCACCAATGTACCGCAAATAAATCATCCATTTTGCCAGTCGCTCTGCCCTCGAAAACACACCGAAAACCTATCCAAAAAATAGCGACCACGTGCCACTTCAAAAGTGAAATTTTCAGGTATTCGTCTAGTTTTTACAACTATAACGGTTTTATGGTGTTGATACTTTAGTAAAGTATCTAATTTAACGATAATTTCGTGTTATTTTTAAATAAATTTATGATTTATTAGATGGTCGCGAATGGGCACGCAATTTTTTGAAAAATGCTGGATAGCGACCCGCCGGTCGCTATCTAACACGATGCTTGAAAAAAAGTTAGTTTTTTTCCAGGTTATCTTTTAACAAAGTTTTGATCCTTACAACATTAATCAATTCTTATAGACGTTTTTTATAGCGTAGTTAGTTTGCGACCGTCAAATTATGATTATTTGTCCGATTTTGGAACAGTTATTTAGTTGAGTGGTCGCTATCTAGTACATGCTAAAAACCATGTTCAGTTAGCGACCGCCTCAAAAATGTATGAAAAATAGACGGTCGCAATCAGACTCTAAATTTTTTTTACGTTACTTAGCGACCACCACTTTTGCTCTTGCAACGTTTTGTTGGCCCTTTGATAGGTTTTTGTTACAAACGTCTTTAACTAGCCTATTATACCGCTACTCTTAGGCTCTTTGTCTTGGAACGCGCTATAACTCTGGAATCTCTATCTAACAAATAAAACAGTGTGGGACGCCGCGCGCCCCGCCAACAGCATCTCATGGACCCTGTTGGCTTTTAATATGGTTTCCGCGTTCTGAAGTAGTGGACCTGTTTCAACTTCGTATTCGTTTCTGATGGATCGTGCACAATGGACATATGTAAAGGGCACCAGCCGTACCCACTTGCTTTCCTCGAGCTGTGCCAGAAGTACAGGCAGAGTTTCTTTGGGCTGTCCTGGTCGATACACGCCACCCCTAAATCTTCACTCTTCAATCAGAGCTATATCGTAACGTCATAAATGCCTGGGGTGAGGTTCCAGTACGTGCGAGTCAGCTGCGTGGAGAAGATGCACGTCCTAGGCTCGGGGCCTGGGTGACTTCTGTGCACTTTGAGCTGAGCATTCAAATTCCTCATTGTCCAGAGCATTCAGCCCAGTTTTTGTTGTGCAGCAAAGTGTTGGCAGAGAGACTCCTTATAGCGTATAATTATAATTTGTTGGACTCTCTCACGAGTTGGGTTTTGTAAAGCAGTTCGCCACAATAGCGCAGCAAGTTCTCGCTGCTTTTTTACTCACTTTGAGGCTTTGGAGACAACGAAGAAGCAGGAAGTTCTCACTTTTTACTGACCTCCACACAGTCCTTGCCTTAAGGGAGAAGGGTGCTGCCATGTAAAAGCAATGTTTTTGGATACAGGGGTATTTTATTTCACTAAGGCTACCGCCGCGAACCCACCTGATTACAACGATCACATTTACATTGCCTTACTTAAAGCCCAGCACCATCACTTCTGCGCCATAAACCCATGCCTCCACGCTAGTAGCTTGCGTTGGCAGATTCTCGAGCTGTGTCATACATAATTGCTGGCAGTGGTTGAATCAGGCTGTGCTGCTCTCACATCCTTCAAATTTCATGTTGGGTTGAGCAGTTGCATGACGTCATAGATACCCGTTTAAAAAAGGTAGGTGAAAAAGATCTGCTTTTGGTGCACCCACACCAGTTTACCTGGCGCAAGTAGCCTGGGTAGTCATAGTCAGCTAGACCTGCAGACTATGAAAGCAATACAGTGGCCAATATAAAAACCCAAGGGTTCTAGAAAAATGGAATAAGGCTATAGGCTAGATGAGCTCCTGCGACGTGACTGACGAAGATACCTCCAACAGAGCGAAGTGAATACTTCTTCTTTGTCGTATTTTTCATGACTGAAGGTCGTGTCCTTTATGAAAGTCCTTCGCGTCTTTGATGACTTGTTTCCATACATCTCGTTGTTCGGCTTTCCTTAGGGCAGTTGTTACAGCTCTCTGTAACAACTGGTCTCTGACCAGTGAGTACTTTCACCTGGTCACACCAACGGCTAGGTGATCGGTCGCGGGGTCTTCTTCCTTCTACTTTGCCCACCACAATCAACTTGTCGAGGCTATCTGGTTGACGACGAGCAATGTGTCCGAAATACCCCAGGATTCTTTGGTAGCATATTGTTAAGAGTCTAGTCTTTATGCGAAGCTGATCCAGAATAGACTTATTCCTTCTCTTGGCATTCCACGGTATGCGAAGCATCCTTCTCCAACACCACATCTCAAATGCGTCTATTTTCTTCCTGTCTATGGCCCTGATCATCCAGGACTCCGAAACATTCAGAAATATAGAGAAAACCAGTGTCCGGACAAGTCTCATCTTAGTGCTATTGGAGACCTTCCGATTTTGCCAGATGCGAGTCAACTTGCTCATGGCATTTTTCTTTTTCTGCGTTCTTCTCTTGATTTCTCGCTCACTTCCTCCTTGATCAGATATCAACGCTCCGAGATATACAAATTCACTGACAGATTCTACGTCCGAGAGTTCTCCAGTCCTTGAGAGTTGACCAGTTCAGTCGACAAGCATCACTTTCGTTTTCGACTGAATACAGGAGACCAGAAAGGACTCACCATAAGATGAAGAAAATAATTGCCAAGGATAGACAGCTACGTTCTTATGTACTTCTGTTGTGTGTTGTTGGCCGACAAGAGTCTTTGTGCAATATTTATGGGTCGCTCTTGGTACATCGTGGGTCGTACTGTGTAAGTGAATCAGGAAGTTCCAAGACCAATACTTTGTAGCACCGTGAAGTAGCGACACCCGGAATTCCTTCTAGCTTTTGCTAGGGACTCGAAAACCGTCAGTCTATGTGCTCTAGCGTCCGCGCATATCTAAAGGCCTGTCTCCTGAGCTCCCTTTGATGTTTGTCCACTAAAGCCCACCTCAACCGAGGGTGGAATTTCATGCCCAGTTGCTGCGTAAGACAGATCCTGCTGGTCGAGTTTGCGGATGGAGCTGAACACCCCTAACATTGCGCGCTGGCGTGATTGGTACAGGCAAAGGTAGTATTTATGAGCACCAAGGTATGAGGCATGGAACGTTCTGGTGCGGTGTGACCTTGAGAGCTAGAACCGGGCTGGGTCCTTGGCGGTTGCATCAATGAAGTAGAAATAGTTGATCCTCCTCAGTATCAGAAAATACGCATTAACCTAGCTAGGATCGATACAGTACAAATGCGCGCTGAAGACCAGCGAGGTCTTGATGCCTCTTCGGTTCACACTGAGGATTCGGAGACAACAAAACGTAATGAACAGCGTCGGCAAGGGTTGTGAGGCAGCACAGTCAGCAGTAGTCATTGCTGTGACACCTGTTTGGCACTATGAAATATTGTTAATTTTTTATCATGTCTAGATAGGTACTAGGTCACAACCTTAGGTGTAGATTTAAAAAGGATTGTTCAATATGTATTAGAAATGTGCAAATGTAATTTCTTTTTATTAAATAATGGTTAATATGCCCATAATAACGATAGTAAAACGGGCGGTCGCTATCTGACGCACATGTGGTCGCTATCTGAAAAAAGCGGTCGCTATCTGACTCTTTGGGTACTTTTCGGTTAAAAATTATTTTTAAAATAAACTGTTACAGTATTTCGCTAATACTTCTCGAAAAGAATATCTTGATTATATCTGCTATGCTCACAAAAAAAATCAACCTTCAAATATGAAACCTTCATATTAATATCATGGTGCAAAGTTGGGAAGTCGACTAATCGGTCGCCAACGGGCGCAATGACCCTATGCTCTATTATTTTTTGGGCAAAATATCTAACACAGTTTAGGCAAAAGGCGCTCGGGGCATTTTGTGACATGATTATATTGTAACTATATACTATCTAAACGTGAGACTGTAAATTTAAATCTAAACCCATCTAAGAACTTCGAAATAGGGTGTGGTAGTGCTGCCCTCGTTCGCTTGGCTCGTCTTGGCGGGGAATCGACCGTGCCTCCAGATAAAACCGGGACTTAGTGTAAGTATCTGTGTGCATATTTGTTACCTCTAGCGGCTATAGATTTGGTTGTTTGCTGAACAGATAAAGTCTAACTTCAAATAACACATAGGCTACCTTTAAACGCGAGAATAGATGCTTCTTCCATGACGAAACCGAAAAACTGTAGCGGATGAAATCTATTATAATTTATATTAATTGTATGCAATGGATGTATTCGGATCTTAGCAGCTATCTTTTACTATCAAATCAATAGATACATAGGTGCTCCAATAATTCAAGGGTAGGTACTTGTGCGACGCACGTATGCTGCAGTTACACGCGCCATTTCGCACAGTGCTCACGACCGGTACAAGAAACGGAAAAATAGACAGTATTATTTATTTCCATTTCCAAATAAAAAGCTCAGTACGTAGCGATTTTCCAAAGTAGTGGTAATGAAAATTTTGTATTATGTTTTATATTTTCCAGAAATAATATCACTTAAGAAAAACAAACCATAATTTAAAAAACTGCTTATTTTCCATACCGCATATCGAGGATTAGGTGAGCCAAATCTTTAATTTTAAGGACTAACAGTTAGGAAAGCGTCAATGTTCACCTGTCATGTCAGTCATGATGATGTGACAGATGATCCCCCAAAAAGTTAACAGCGCCATCTAGTTCCGACTCGTCTAGCTGTCAGTCCAAAAAATCCACATTTGAACACATATGCCTACTCTACTCATGCCTCCGATGCTTTAGTTTTGAAACACTGTGCAGCACTGATTACGAGCGCCGCGGTGCGGTTGACCTCATGAACTTGACACTACTTTGTCATCGCGTGCATGCACTATTTTAATTACTATCCATTTCATTTGTATGGCTCTGTGTCTACTTTTTATTATTGGTACAATGGATAAGCGTAATTTATCGTATTGTTGTATGAAAGAAAATACAAAATAGCAAAGTAGTAGTAGTAAGATTGTCCAAATAATCATCACTACAGAAACACAATGAAGACAGAAGGCAGGTACTTTGTGTATGTTATGTATGCTTGGAACTTTAAAACTGCGCATCGGCGAGATTTTTTAATGAGATGATAGAGGCATTCAAGAAAATGGGGTAATGTATAATCCAAGAAAGGTCTTAGCTTTACCCAATTAGCATTCGCATTAGGAAAACCATCAGCATTGTGGTAACCGATGGACCGGCAGCTAGTTTGTAATATTCTATAGGTACCTAATGAATTACAGAATTGGACAGTAGTTACAATGAATATAAATTGTTTTTCTGTTCAATAGAAAATAGCAATAATAGTTTTCTGGGAACGTTTTAAATAATAACATCGACTATTGTGCATCTCATCATTCAGCATTATCAATTCAAAACAATTAGCTACTTGATTGCTGGTCGTAAGAGCTTAACCAGCCAATCAGAGTGGAGATCTGGCTTCGGTCCAGAGAGCAATGCTCTTTTATGCAACTGTAGTAATTGTGTCTGCTTTGATTTAGCTACTTTTTAGCAATGGCTATTTCGGGTACTCTACAACGCGTGTAGATTCAAGGTCTTGTGTTCTGTATTTGTAACTACCTTTACGCCCCGCGAATCGAATTCCACGCAACTAGCATGCTTGCGTGGAACGTCGCAATTTTGTACGGCGTTGTGAATGACAGTTTTCACTGCTGAAAGGACACCTATTGTGCGTGTAAGATCCCGTTGTCTTCTTCAGTAGGCCCAAAGTTAGGGGCCCGGCCGTGAGGTCCTCGCTCTTAGCTCTCGATCGATTTGGTAAAGTCCTGGATCGGGAGTCTAACGTGGCCTGACAGCCAGACCATACTTTTAGGAAGCACTGCACGTCAAAAAATACTTGTTTATTTATCACCAATCACACATAACATAAGCATGTATTGTATTGGTTTTGTTTATCAGCTGATCAACCTGAAGGCGTTACATTGTAGGATCTGGTGCAGCCATGCGCTCGGTCAAGGTCGAGAGCGCATTGTATACCAACGCAACGTAAATGATACTCAATCGTCAAGCGCATAGCATGCATGCTTTTCGGGGATGCCAGACGGCGGAGAAAATCAACTTATAATATTAAAACAGGAAAAAGCTCCCAACGAAATTCTATTGCCACTGTGTTCTTCTGAACTAAAAAAAAATGCAGAAAACGAAACTACCAAAACCATCCAATTGACATGCCATCAATACGCAACTCTAACACTTTTTCATTTAGCACACTTCGGGCCCAATTTAGAATATCATCCATCACCCAATTTATTTCTTGTAGTCGCCAAAAGAGGCTTGAGGATTTTATGTTTGTGATTTTATGGTAGGTATTACAATTTTGTGCAATGCACTGACATTGAGAAGTTTATGCAACAGTGCTTCTAAAATTACTATCACCTAGCGACCCTTCAGCGGTTCCAATCGCTGCAACTTGATTCCCGCGGGAAAAAGTCATTTTTCCGGCATCTGTTACACATAAGATAAAAAATTAAAATTATTTATTTCATTTTCTTATTCCTATTTACACATAAAAACCTTTCTCTTGAATCACTCTATCCATTACAGAAAAAATCGCATCAAAATCCGTTGCGCAGTTTAGGAGGCGTTAGCGAATTCCACGACAGACAGTAGTCTGTCTGTCTGTCTGTTTGTCCTATGTATTGATGATATATCAGACCGATATTACGGCCGTGAACTCTCTGCCCAATCTGTACGGGATACAGGCATGCGTGAGGATGTCTGTATTCGCGTGTATGTCTAGGCATACTTAGACTGTCTGGCAGCACTCGCCGCGTGCGTACCTCCGCCGCGCCGCACCGCATAGCAACGTCAGAGTCAGAGCGTCTTGCGCGGTTATCTGCACTAGTACCGTTTTAGACTGCCAACACGTGTATTGCAGTTTAGATACGTCGATTCTGGTTATACTGAGCCTATAGTTATCTATCTATCAATCTATCTGTATCAGCCCACGTCTACCCACTACCCAAAGGCCGATCACAGTTGGTAATAGTTCTATAACTATTTCGCGATGATAAATTTTAAAAAGCGTGTCTGTGAAACTGAACAACTTTCCTCAAGAAACATAGTTCTACATATCGGAATTTAATTTACTTCCCTTTGGACTTTCCATACACTTTTACTCGGACCGCTTGTAGGTGTACATTTTGTATGAGAGATCCGTTTTTTTTTCATATTTCGTCAAATCTGAATCTTCTACTACTATCTGAAAAAATAATCAGTTTTACTATGAACTGGCTCCTTAAAATATTTACACCCTGTATTAGCTGCGCTGTGTGCAATGTCGGAAGCATTACCTACTAGGAAGGAATATTATGATCCCGTGACCGTGGAAAATATTATCATGACTAAACGTATAACACATTTCCAACCTGTATCAGGACGTGAACTGTGTTTCCGTATTTATATTTATGTAATACTTTATCTTATCATATCATAATTACATTTGCAAGACGTGTTATCTAAGAAGGTTCTTCATATTTGAGTGGTGTCTGGCTCGATTCACTCTTTCTGATCTTGGCTTATTACTAAGATCCGAACGTAGGTACTTGCTACCCAGTTTTAGGTGCACCCACCTCTTTCAAAAAGTGAGGTATAACTTGTCAGAATGGACTATACTTATACAGGTATCAGAATTGATTATACTTATACCGTATAGGTATAGTCCATTCTGGCACCTGTCACATTCATGCTAATGCTCAGAAATATGGTCAACTTACTCTACAAGGTACCTACGCTGCATTTGCAAACATATGACGCTCCCTTTCCCATTTGGTGGTAAACTCAAGTGAGAAAGGGATCGCCACGGCCGCAACTGCAGCGAGTGGTCTTCTCGACTATAGTATGGATAAGAGGCTTTTAATATGGCCTCGACCATAGACTTATACAACGTGTTACAAAACAACCAATAAAGCTGAAAGGGTGTGGAAAGATCCGTTGCAAAGAGTCGATTAACAAAAAATTGTAGCCGTAGTATCGTTTTTGAAAACTATGAAAAAAACTTTTTTTTATTAAAATACACTTATTTTTAATCGTGGCATCGCAGCACTAATTTTGACAGCTCAAAGTCCAAATGAAGTTACCGACGCGGCGAAGCGCAGTTCGGTCTACATTGCTGGCTATTACATGAATGTCAACAATACAAGAAACTAAGTCAACCAGCAATGAATGCCGAAGCGGACTTTGTTCGCCAGGTAGTGTAGCACCTGACCTAGACTAGTGATGTGATTATTTTATCGACTGATGATAATAAAAAATATTCTTTTTTTTGGTTAGTTGTGTAACAGGTTGTATATTGGCCTCGACAGCCTTTGTGACTTAGGGATAAAGTGACTTTCTAAAAAAGGTGAAAGACTTTATTAAATCAGTGCAGTAGTTTTAGAGATTATACCTTACTTCATACCAACTTCAGACCACATCTAAGGACCTTAACAGCATAATCTACCTAAATATCGGTATTTTCTAGTTAATAAAAAAGCTATTGCGCAACCTAGTATAAGCTACGCAACCCAGTATAATCTAGGGTTATTATCATTACAATGATCGAGGGTTATCAGAGGCACTGTAGTAATTGTCAGCCTATAAAAGTAATACCATGTAATTTAAGAAATAATTTATCTTCACAGATAGGTATAATCTTGGTAAGAGGGTGAAATACCGTAGACACAATAAATTACTCAACTACGAGCGACACGTTAGCCATTTCATCCGCTGCATGCACTGCAACTCATTTTCCCACAGGAAAAAGGCATTTTCCCAGCATGTATTGTAAAGATTAACCTTCCTCTAGAATCACACTATCTACCGCATCATAATCCGTTAGGTACGTGGTTTAGGAGGAGTTAGCGAATTCCACGACAGACAGAATTACGCAAAAAGTGACTTAATTTTATACTATGTATGATTAATCAGAATCATTCCATTGCATTATCTATTAAATAGGTAGGCACTTAACCTAATATGGTTGAACCAATTTATTAAGAAGACAACCATGATTTAAAGACGGCTATATAAAAGTGGGTCAGACACTTTTCTTTCGTTCCTTAGTTTCATAGAAGGGTTCAGAGTGCTATCACTTCCTTGTAGATTTAGGTATAGTTTTGTACCTATACCTACTTACGATTTACCGATAAATATTCGTTTTTGACCCTTCGACATAAAACTAAACGGTACTATCGCCCTTGGTAGAGGCGGTTCCAGTTAAAACGAGATTATCTATTCATCTTACTTTATTGTTATAAAAAATACAGCAGCCTCCGCATGGAAATCAAAACAAAAGTGTGCAAAATTATCCGGACGTGTTCCAGTGTCAAAAGAAAGATTTGAAATAAGAAACAGTGAGGTTTAAGCTTCATGAAGGAGGCTACCTTACAGTAGGTACTCATGGGGTTATATCTACTGTGGTTTTCGTCACACTCTCTAGATATAAAAGCAGCGCGCGGCTAGCAACAGTTGCAACTGCAACGCGCTCAGTTACCTACATCGTAATTATAGACTTACACGTGGAGGGTCTAGACTAAATGACTCGACCAATTACATTATTGCATAAGTGCAGACTTTGTACAGGTAGAGGTCATTCTAGTGCGGTGGCATTGAATTGCATACCTGCATTACTTTCTAACAGTAGGTAAACAGTACGGACGGTTAAACTTTTTGTATGACCAAGTAGAGCAGTGGTGCCATAAGTGGTCCATTTAAAAGATAAGCTGCAGTTTCAAAAATATTAAAACGGGGTTCTTACCGCGATATATTTTGGGTGAATTGTCCGATACTTTGGCCAACTTTCATTAGGCATGATCATGGAATGGAAGAACTGATGTTTTGTGGGCGGGTAGGTGGGGGTCTTCATTTAAATTGGTACGCATTTCTGCATACCATCTTAGTACGAATCTGGCGGTCGTCACCAGTCGCGGATTAACCCAGGCAAACTAGGCAATTGCCTAGGGCATCACGCCTTGGGGGGCACCAGAAGAGGCACAGTTTTTTTTTTCGTATGTCGCGCCATCCTTATCATCGCATCATGTCTCATGTCGTCAAAAACGACCAACCACTTCGTCACTACTAGACCTCACTCGTAAAAGTTGCGACGTACTCACAATGTCCCGATCAGTCCTATTCATTATGTGACCAATCTTTCACTCTTAGTGATTTAGTCATTTTGTGTGACCGCGGAAGTTTAAAACAGCTTATTGCAGTTTCAAAGTTTCATCAGTTTATTAGATTACTTACGTGGTTTCGAAAAGATATAAGTGGATGAGATGGGTGTTTTCCGACACCAGACAGGTGGCTGGCATACCTATAATCGAGCGAAACGGTAAATACCGAGTAGGTACCTAAGTAAGTAAAATTCATCAAGTTTTATTGGTGTAATTCGAATTAAAATTGGTGTAAAACGTATTTGTGGGTACGTATCTATTTGTCAAAGTACATTTATAAACAAACTTAACGTTTGTGAGTAGCGTTGCCATTTTAAATCTCATAAATTGAAAATAAGAAAATTGAAAAATTCACCAGTGACCGCCAGGACTTGAACCCGAGACTGTGGATCACCGTTCCACCGCTCTACCGACTGAGCTACGGGCGCCTAGCGGACACTGGTGAATTTTTCAACCTCTTGATGTCTCGAAGCGACGATCCAGCGACATTTGTAGAAAGTATTTAGTTTACTACATGGTTTTTATCAATTTTCTTATTTTCAATTTATGAGAATAATATTGCGCTGTGAGTGCATTAAAAATTCCAATACATTCATTTTAGATCTGTTACCAATTGCATGTTGGTTATCGGATAAGTTGTATCGATACTGTCGATGTTGACAAGTTGTTTGATGGAATCGGTTGCTGGGAAATGGCAACACTGTGTAACACGTGTGGTGAAAGTAATGGTCGAGGAGAAGAGCTCTTTGTAACGACTGAAGAAAGAAAAGAAAGACAAATAACAAGTGAAAACAAAATTTAAATTTTGAAAATATCCACGACAGTTTACTGCAGCGCCCCCTGGTGAGCTTTTCGCGTAAAACTTAGCTAAGAACATTCCCCAGTCAAATCTTTATCTATCACTCAAAACTGCTTCAAAATCAGACCAATGGATTTTAAAGTAATTGGTAACATTGGTTTGCACAAATAAATGTTTACTGCAGCGCCCCCTGGCAAGATGTTCGCGTAATACCTATCTAAGAACATGCACCACTGAAATAAAAATCCATTACTGAAAACCGCATCAAAAGTGGTTTGGGAGATATTTGGTAACATAGGTTTGCACACACAAACACACATTCTCTCACCCCAAACGCATAGGTATACCGTCTCCGTTCCGTCGTGGGTAAAATGATGTGTGATGGTAGAAAGTATTCCTGGCATTTTAGATATTTAACAGTAGCTACTTAGTAGGTAGTTAATGATTAATAAATAGTAGTACTTTGATTTCGATGATCCTCTTTTTTGTGTCGGTTGATAAATTAATATCGCATGGCAACTGGCAATTGCGTTTCTAGGTTTGTATGGTATTTTTCACATTGTATTGTTAAATTGTTAAATATCATTATCACACAATGTCATCTTTTAATAGGAGTGACACGTGTATTTCTACGGCGCAAGGTCTACAGAGGAGACGCGCGACGCGACTTGCAATATGACATCTGTCAAACAAGCGATCGTCAGCAGCGACGCGCTTATTACGTGTGTAGCTTTGTCTTTTTTGTTTCAAGCATTTTATACGGAAACGGTTTCAAGCGTCGCGATGTCGCAAGTCTCTCGTCTCCGACGATCATTTGTCTGACAGATGCCATCCCACGCGTCACGACACGCGTCTCATCTGTGGAGCTTCCCCCTACTGAAACGAATGATATGTTTTCCCGTAGTAAAAGCAAGTTTTACTCGAGGATTCTTGGTCTAGAGAAGAACCCACCAAATACAAAAATAAGTAGGTATACGAACAATACTTTTTACCGATTTGATATGAAACGTAGTACCTACCACTGTAGAGCTAAACCGTAATCAGAGTATGAATTAACGCGCGACACTATAAAACCTGATTAACAACTACCCTACACGTAATATTTCGCGAAATACAAGGAAAAAGCTAAATAAAAACATGCCAAAGCCAAATAGCCAGAAAGGCATAAAACGTGCAACTTTGGAAAAAGACTTGATTCTGTCGCTTAAGCACAGTGTTGCCAGTTCCGTTGACACCAAAATAGTCTTTTTATGTTTTGTACGACACTGATTCGACCTTTGGATTGGACGAACGGCCCTATGAATCGTCTCCTATTACTGGTAGGCCTCTTTTACGGGATCTACCCCTACGACGATTTCCATCTTCAGGTGTCCACTCTGTGACGATACTAGTCTACCGTTCTGGGTGCATCCGGCTGACGTGCCCCGACAATCCCACTCAAGATTAGCAGATTTGCGACCTACATTGGCTAAGCCAGTTCTTGAACCGTTATCGTTTTGAACGTAGGGTAGTGCTTCGTATCCAGTCAGACCGATTTACGGCCCAAATGCTATGTTCCATATCTCGTTGGCAGACCTCGAGTTTGGCCTTCTGATTCTTTGTTAAGGACCAGGTTTGTGCACCGTAGGTTAGGACGGGCAAGATAGACAACTGATTTACTAGCAACGATAAAAATATCGCCACTGTATCACTGCATGCACACAACAATGACCCGCCGTGAACCTACTCGCTCCGGTGTCAATTCGCCAAAAATATTAATCAAATCAAATATACCTAAGTTAAATAATGGGAATATTGTCTGAAAGGGAAGCAAAATCATGGGATATCAGAAATGCCGGCTTATGATAGTAGCACAATTATTATATGATTTTCAAATGTTGGATGTCTCCAGACTTAGTGACTTATAAATTACGAATAATAAGTTAGGCACAAAATAATTACTTCCGGATAAAAATATTGAAATAAATAGAATAAAATGCCTATATTATAGTGATATACAAAGGTGATCATTATTATCACGCGAAGGTAGCACAATTTTATGTTCTGATTACGGATTGACTCTACAGTTTTAGACCCAGAGCCTCAGAATCCAGGGCTTCATCTCAAACCTTCATCTTCACTTGAACATTAGATGAAAACAAAATTTTACCATTGCCTGACAATATTTTTGTACAAAGGAAATTAAATTGAATAATCGATCAGTATTCCAAAAGAGACAAACCTGCACAAAACGTGCGAAGCCGGTAACACCATGAACATTGAACAAACGAAACAAAATGAAAAGAAACAAATATCGATTCGGAACGAACGAGCAGCGACAATCGGGGTTTACAGCCTTTTCAATCAAAACCTGGGTAACTACTGGGTCGTTTGTACTTAATCGTACCTACCTTCGGAAATCCGGGGCAATATTGACGAACATCACAATCTAGACACACGGCAGTGTGTCCGCCAAGTTCGAGCAAAGAACCGACACACCGGCCGTGGGTTATATTACACGAACCATTTCGGGCCAAGTTCGACCCACCTATAACTCAAAATCTATTTTATCTACGCATATGAAATTTCTAGTATCTGTCGAGATCTACTTACTTATCTAAAATACAAAATTTCATTAATGTACCTATTGTAGGTCTTGAGATATTGACGTCAGAAAATCGCTATTTTTACTATACACTCACTGACTGACTGACTGACTGACTGACTCACTCACTCATCAAAAACCTAGACCACTTCCAATGGTCGTATTGACTTGAAATTTGGCATGGAGGTAGGTATTTAGGTCAAGGTAAAGGAAAAAATCTGAAAATGGCCAAGTGTGAGTCGGTTTTAAAAATAATGAAGGTGTAAATTCATACCCCTAAGGAACTAAAACAAAAAATTTATCTATATCTTCCAATGGTCGTACCGACCTAAAATTCGTTACGAAGGTTTGTAATTTAGTCAAAGTAAAGTAAAAATTGCTGTAATTGCTATGCCGTGTGATGCCGGCTTAGAATAGCATCACCCCAATTCTACCCGTGGGTGTTGTAAAAAGCGACTAAGGGATACTCATCCAGGGAATCCTCGCCAATCCGCCTGCCAAGCGTGGTGAGTATAGCAATACCCCCCGATAGGGGGAGGCCCATGTCCAGCAGTGGACTGTTGTAGCTGTTATGTTATGTTAAGTATAAATTTAATATATCCGGCTACGTACATCATACCGCCCTGACTTGGCAAGCTTATCAGTAAATAGAAAACGTGTAAAAAAAATCCAAGATATTGAATGGGCAATGCGCTCTAGCGTGTCAGTCGTACAAGACAGCATACAAAATGACACAACAAAAAAGTTTCCTTTGCCACGCAAACGTAGAAAAATTTAATAAAAAAACTAGTCCATTTCTTTGTAAGAAGCATAGTCCATATAGTCCATATTCAAAAATCTGAAAACTAGTATAAATGAGACATTTCCTTAACTAACTTAATCATAAGAAAAAAAGAAAATAAACCTTACAAAAATAAATGAAATCCCACCCAAAACATAAATGTGAAAGGCTGCCAAGTTCGATAATATTGGAATGCTTCGCCTATAAAAGAAGTGAGATCTAAATAAGTACCAAGTTCCATACACAGACCTCAGTTAAAAATAGTTACAGGAATGCACACTTGATTTTCCGCAGATTGGAAAGTACATTCTGAATAAATATCATATTAAATACCTAAAATTCTAATACTTACAAAAACGCAAACCTGTTTTTTCAGCAGTTTCCTTATGACATTTCTTTTTTCTGTACTTTGTAATGATATAACTTGGCAAGTTTTAATAGAAAATTATATACTTGACTCATTGCGTTTAGTAGGTTTATAACAAAGTGTGTGAAAACTTGCCAAGCTATATCATGGTCAACATTGTAGGGTGTCGCCAAAGGTGTCTCTTTAGAAGGGTATACGTTTCGAACGAAAAAGCTGTGTGATGTAAATTTTGGAACTAAAATAAGTTTTTTAAAAAATATATATACAATACCTACAAGCAAATTCTCACAGAAATATATTATTTGTTTCAGTGGTCCATTCAGCTAATCCAATAAAACGTATACAATGTTTGCATCATATTAAGCTCCCGACAAACTACAATAGCGACCATTATTCTGCATCACAGCTAACTGATAGTTAGAACTCTATTTTATGAAGATCACTGCCCAGTGCACTCATAAAGGCCACTATTCCCGCAAAGCACACATAACACTATTAACAAAATTGCTCTAACTAACTTCCTAACAAACATCCCATCCATATTGAGTCTTTCAAACTTGGCAGTACTTTCAGGTTTAAGCGAAAAGTTGTTTTATGACGAGCGCAGTAAAGGCGATAAAAGCAGGTTTTACGGCCGAAAGTGGCGGGTGATTAAATAGTTTTAATTAGCTATCCACTTGCAGTCGCCGTCCTAGATGGCCAGTTAAAAAGACACCTGGTTTCCTGTACAGGGTTGAAAATAGAATAGAACTTTTTTTTACTTGCAAACATTTTACCGCAGGATGGCTTTGAAAATGCGATTTATGGCATCTGTACTGCCGACGCCTCTACCAACTGGGCTACCGTGTCTCAATCGTAGGCTGCGAAATAGTGAAAGAGTATCTTGGCCAATTACGCTTGCCAGGGCTCTATGTACCGGGTTCGTTTTGCAACAAGTTCCTAGCGACTAATTATTTATTATTTACAGATTGTATGTAGCTAAAGCGATAAAGAATAGAATTTGCCTAACATTCGTAGGCTAAATAGCTCTACATGATTATTCGGGAAGAGAACAGGGGAACATTGTAATGTATGAAAAGGCGGAACAGGCATCACTCGGGTGTCCTTTTAACAATTTCAAGAAAATCAATGCAAGGAATAACATAAGATGTCAAGAATCCAAATTAAGACATGTTGTTTTCGGACAAAATCCTATAGGTACCATTATAAATAGTACAGTCTCTCACACTAAATTATGCACAGATATCACAAATTAGAGAAACCGCGCGAGGAAATATATTAAGTTTTACATTTTTTTGCGATATATACCGACAAGCCGGACATAAATAATGTTTTACTATTCAAAAAATATTTCTGCATCTAGAAAGGTAACAATTATTTTATTACTGTAAAATGGAACAGTCTGAAAAACTCTACGTCTTAAATTTTGAATTGTTCATGAGTGCGAGGGAAAGGCTGTAGGCATTTCAGTTTTTTTTTTTCACTGTTTCGTTTGTACATGGTGTGGACGGTGTACCTTTACGAGAAAAAAATTCCGACCTCCCATACAAAATTCGCGATCAGCTGACTGATTTATATGGAAGGTCGGATAAATTTTCTCGTTTCCCACCATTGGCTCCATAGTAAAAGTTGTTCAGTTTCATGGTCTGATCACGCCTGCAAAGTTTTCGGTACAACGTCCCTTACATCCCGTATAACAATAATATGGTGTTTCATTTCATCTCATCCTGTATTTTAGTGAAGGAAGACAGACAGAGCTCCACAAGAGCTGGTGATGGTAAGTTTGTTAGTTGAATATCAATTTACTGGCACTCCCTAAGATAGAGTTTTATGGCTTTGAATATAAAATAAATCTAGATAAAGTTAGGGTGCGTACTTTAAAATGCTGATATTTCTTGGATAGACTGAATCTGCCGTGGCTGCCGTGTGATGCTGATTGCTGGCCTAGAATAACATCACCCTATTTTCTTCCCCCTATCTTCATCCTAGTAGGTGTCGTAGGTGACTCACGGAAGTATTATAATTTGATGCGATCAATTAACAACTTGTGACTGCAAACTTGCTAGCCGCCCGCGTATGGAGCAAGCTCTACAGAATATACGCGCGACACGACGAGCTAAATGACATATCTCAGACAAACGATCGTCATCCGTTATCGATGAGATGCGCGTCTCACGTGTGTAGCTTTGTTTCTTCTTCATATAACTTCTCAAATCTCCTACGATCATGCCAACTTACGTCTCACGTCTACTATGTGGAGCTTACGCCACAGGCTGACCAATACCTACCTATACTTCGAGCCAATATATTCATAAGACAGATGAGCAACTTTAGCGCACCATTAAAACAGTTCAATAGTTGCAGCAACTCGCACTCGCATTTCGCCTTAAGGCGGCCTTAAGAACGTGCGAAGTCACCACTAAACGCAGTTTATTAGACACTAGCCGCGGCCGCCGTAAAGCACTTTATGACACATTCGCACCAGTGTGCGCGGACCCTAATTGAGAATGATACAACACTGTTTGAAGTGTCGGTTAAAAATGACAGCACTGTAAACTTTAAAGCCTATTCGGTGTATGGCTTCGAGGTCCATTTGCTTCCAGTCTTTCAGGGTTTACGGCCTGCATGCACGGGTGCTTCGGAAATACAATTCTGTGGCTAGTTTCTTTGTAGAGACACTATTATAATACAAAGGACCCCTGCTTAAAATACAATAAGTCGTACGTCAAATATTGCACCAGGGGCACGGATAAATTATAATAGATACAAAAATGGCTCTATTAGAAAAGTTTGTATCAAACTTTATTTGAACAAAAACATAACATTAGAAAAGCTGTTTAGCATGATGTGTCACCTCTGTACATACAAGCATCCTTTGGCGGGACAAAGTACGCGGGCACAATTATTTTTTTAATGTTCAAGTAAGTAGGTAGCAATAGTACGCCGGCCTATCTAGGAAATACCTACGTCTACGTCAAGATGCAAGGTAACTGGTCGGAAAAGTTGTGCTAAGCTAGAATCAGAAGAATTAAAACCCAGAATTGGACGGAAGTTGGCAAATCCGTGACTTTCGGTTCCAATTTTGTGGGTACATCAAATGATATACCTAATTACAAAATTCATTGCAACATAAAGCGCTTTATTAGTAAAAAGTATAAACATTTGTTGGTCTGTAGTAAAATAGCTGTCCTAAATTTTTTTAATTTTAGCTCCGTCTGCCAAGTACTTCCGGTCATTTTATGAAGTGCTTCTGACTCATCGTATCAAACTTTAAAAAATGTTCAAGAAAATGAAAGACTTCTAATAAAATTAAATGCAAAAAATAAAAATAGGTACCCAACACAAAGCTCAGATGCCTCTCTGTCTTAGTCTGAAATAACTTTCTTCGCATTAAAACATTAAACTTCATTGCAACGCGCCGGTACCCACTAAAATCTAGACACAAATTGCTCCTCAGAAACACAACAAATAAAGTGTTAAATTTCCGAACGCGTATCTGTCAAGCAAGACAGACAGCGCGTTCGGCGGACGGTTACCGCTTCTGCGCGCAACACAGCATTTTCCATAAACTAGTGTCTCGTAAAAGCGCACATATGTTTACCGGAGCTAGGTGCAGCACCTTAAAAGCATTGGTAATATAACAAAACGTCTGAACCGAAATTGCTCATAAAAGTCCAACGCCGTTTTCCGACTAAAGCCATGAAACTGAAACGCTGGCGGAATTTACAATGGCCGCCTTCGTCTACATTTAACGTTCGTGACGTTCACCTTACTTTAATTAAAGTGCCTCAAGTTGGAACGCCGGGTTCCGTAGCTCTAATGGTTCTGCTAAAAACATAAGCGTTCGGAAAATCGGACCGTGTATGGCGCGCTTTATACTTTTTCTCAAGACTGTTTTATTGCCGGCCATTAAGTTTATTTTTTTAGAAGCACTACGTACCTAATTTAAAAGTTTAAATTTCTGCAATGAATAAATTAAAATGAGTTATTGTTTCATAGTGGGCACTGTACAAGAAATACGTAAACAGCACTAACAAGTTTTCGTTTTATACTAGGTAAGTAGGTATCTGCAAATGTAATTCATTGCACCAACCAAGAAAGAATATATCAGTTTCTTGTGATTGACATACCTTTCACAACAAAGCAAATAACCACTCACTTTCCAATAAATTATGTGCGCCATGACACAAAGATGGACAGTTTTGAATAAATAAGACAAGGTTTTTGTAGCACGTCGTGATGAATGATGTAGGAAGGTACTTTCGAAGGTACCCAATTGTACTAAATGGATTGTTGTTACCTACTTGCTGATTTTTTACAATTTCATTCGCTTATAAATTGCATTTAATCTACTATGATGTGACAGATAGAATTAGGGCCGCCGCCCACGGGCTTGAAGGACGTTTGTTCCGTGCACTTTCCAAGGAAATCCGATTAAGATATCTCATTCTAAGTAAATAAGTTAAAACAATATTTAAATTTTGAATAAACCCTCGACGGTTTATTGCATCGTCCCCTGGCAGTTGTTTGCGTAACACCCATCTAAGAACATGCACCAGTCAAAGCTTAATCTATCTTTGAAAACCACATTAAAATCGAAGCAGTAGTTTTGGAGATCATTAGTAAAATTGGTTTATACAAGCCCGCACACAAACATTCTCTTACCCCAAACGCATATCTAGGGTGATTGGAAATTCGATGCATTCCCTGAAGGTGGTTAGAGGGGGGGCCATTTCCAACATATTCTTCCATGGAACCAGGGGTCGGAAATGATTGGTTACAAAATTATTAGGACTTTTGATTTTTTAAAGAAAATTTCCCGATTTCAACTTTAAAAGTCATGCGAAAGCTAGCCAAACCGTTTTATGCATAGTTTTTTGACATGATCTCATAGTGAATGAATAGGACAATCATTTTAGTTACAAGTTTAGTTAGAAATACTCTTCTTTTTTAAAATACAGCGCCAAAACAAGAAAATATTTTGGTGGAAAGGATTTTTCAACATTCATGGTAATCTACTGTAAAAATCACTATGGAATAATCCGTAAAACTTCATAACAGAGTTCTCTGTTGCATTAGCTAACCAAAAGGTACAATAATCTACAATCAAACATGTTTTCATAAAATAATTAGCATTAATGCAAAAGCGGCGTGCGAAACAAGGCAATTGACTATGGTCGGTCGACTACGCCAAAGTCAGCAAATGCTGTTTAGACAACTTTTCAAGTATTTTCGTGGTCTAATGGATGGAGCATTCCTCAGGAGTCTGTGGTTCCAGGTTCGATTCCGTGAGTTGACCTACAAGGTTGATATTCAACACTTTGTGAATTTTTCCCAGTTTGGTTTAAAAATCACGTTGAACCACCTGATTGTCCGTAAGAAAATATCGTGCTCCGGAGGGCATATTAAACCATCGGCCTCGATTGATGTCTAATAAACGCAGACGGTGGTTGTAACACTACCATAGCAGAGGTCTAATACTTGTAGTAGGTGGTTTAAAAACTCCGACAAAGATTTATCATTTCAGTTTTTTAGGCTGTTTAAAGCTCAGGAGCTCCATTTCTGAATTGTCGTAATCCAAATCCGTGCACGGAAATCTAAAACGAGTGGTCTAACCATTCGTATTACACGTTCTACTACTCGACACTTTAAATGTTAAGGGTTTGTGTGAATTTATTAGGTGTGCATAAATTAATAAGTTTAGTAGAACATGTGATACGAGCACAATTAGTAGCAGATTTTCGCACGATTAGGATTACGACAATTCAGAAATGGAGCTCCTGAGCTTTAAACAGCCTAAAAAACTGAAATGATAAATCTTTGTCGGAGTTTTTAAACCACCTACTACAAGTATTAGACCTCTGCTATGGTAGTGTTACGACCACCGTCTGCGTTTATTAGACATCAATCGAGGCCGATGGTTTAATATGCCCTCCGGAGCACGATATTTTCTTGCGGACAATCAGGTGGTTCAACGTGATTTTTTAAACCAAACTGGGAAAAATTCACAAAGTGTTGAATATCAACCTTCTTGTAGGTCAACTCACGGAATCGAACCTGGAACCACAGACTCTGAGGGGAATGCTCCACCCATTAGACCACGAAAATACTTGAAAAGTTGTCTAAACAGCATTTGCTGACTTTGGCGTAGTCGACCGACCATAGTCAATTGCCTTGTTTCGCACGCCGCTTTTTGCATTAATGCTAATTATTTTATGAAAACATGTTTGATTGTAGATTATTGTACCTTTCGGTTAGCTAATGAAACAGAGAACTCTGTTATGAAGTTTTACGGATTATTCCATAGTGATTTTTACAGTAGATTACTATGAATGTTGAAAAATATCCCTTTCCACCAAAATATTTTCTTGTTTTGGCGCTGTATTTTAAAAAAGAAGAGTATTTCTAACTAAACTTGTAACTAAAATGATTGTCCTATTCATTCACTATGAGATCATGTCAAAAAACTATGCATAAAACGGTTTGGCTAGCTTTCGCATGACTTTTAAAGTTGAAATCGGGAAATTTTCTTTAAAAAATCAAAAGTCCTAATAATTTTGTAACCAATCATTTCCGACCCCTGGTTCCATGGAAGAATATGTTGGAAATGGCCCCCCCTCTAACCACCTTCAGGGAATGCATCGAATTTCCAATCACCCTAACGTCTCGTTCTGTCGTGGGTAAAAAAGAACATGACATTAGTGTGGATAACAAGTATATAAGCTTCTCATGGTCCAAACGTTTGTCATTCCAGCTCACTTTTAACATATCACAAAATAGAGAGTTTACAGAAGGATAAAGGATCGTGATTGTCACTTGTTACATAGCCAGGGTTTTCAATACGAGCGCGCCGTTTTCCTAATTTGTGGCTCTAAAAAGAACGACATATGTCTCTGAGTTCGAAAGCAAGAAATTATGACGTTTGTGACAACTATCTTACCTTGTGTTCTTCTGAGGTTCCAGTTTATTCGAGTTCCAGTTTATCCATGAAACTGAACAACTTTCCCCAAGGAACATTGGTCGAAATATTTAAAAAACGGACCTCCCTTTAAAAAAGGGCCACTTTTATCGAAGTACGTACCATAGCAATTTAAAAATAAAGTTTGTAATAAATGATACCATGAAGAAATCGAAATAACACTGGCTCTATTACTTTCTAATACAGGTGTGGAAACTTTACTCCAACGACTCCTGGAGCCAAGAGATTTTCAACAGCCTACTGGGAGCAGGCCTCAGACATGGTTGTGTAACGACCACCGTCTCAGTGATCTTAGACAGCAACCGGGACCGACGGCTTATCGTGCCCTCCGAAGCACGGAACCACCATTTTTTTCGGATAATCAGGCGGTTCAGGTTGCAATGCCGTGACCGTACTGGGAACAAATTCACAAAATGACAAATATCAACTTTGTGAGCGACCTCCCCGGGAATTAAACTTATCACTGCGCTACATCTGCTGTCAGGGAACTTTACTGATCTGTTATTTTAGCATGCAAGCATACAAAATTTACAGCTAGTCGGTACCTACAAGCACTATCTAGGACATAGATTGAACTAAATGGCTAAAACCAATTTGACTAATTCAACTCGCTAGCAGGCAGCGCTGCGTAGACGCTGCCGGTTTACGAGTTCCACTGTAAAAACCTTATAACCGAATAACTTCCATTTTTACGACACGGGATACATTTCCGAGAGGACGTAAATTTTGGCGCAGCAGCATTTTTCATTGCCCGCGCTCTGGCGACAGTTTTGTGTAACGAGTTGCATTATGAAAAGTTACAAATCGAATGTTACCAATTATCTCCAAGAGATACACATTCTAGTTACTAGCTATCCTATCCATTGCGCGGCTTGTCACACATACGCGTGATGCGAGTTCTGTGGCAAAAATAAAATAGATTTCTTATTTTTTAGGAGTGCCGTGTGATGCCGGCTTAGTTTCACACCATATGCTTCACATGGGTGTCGTAAGAAGCGACTACAGCAGTGTAAATGGCCGTTTTTACAGCTGTTTACGATCTTTCCTTCTCGCATAGAATATAGGCGTGATGTGTGTATGTAGGTAAGTTTGTGACTTGGTGGATTCGGTGGTAGTCGTTAAAAAAAAATTCCTATTCAGAGGTTATATTCGGAGCTTAAGAAACTGTTATCAGGGTTCGGCAACGCAAGCTAATGCGTTACTCTTGCGTTAAGCTTCCGTTTGTACTACTATGTGAGAAATTCGTTTTCTTCCATTTGACTAACGTTACAAAAAACAAGAAAGAAGTTAGGATTTTTTTTAAAGCATAATATCAAAATTTTAGTATGGTCCATTTTGTCCGTGCGGGTTCTTTGTTGACTTATACTACAATCGTACTACCAGAGCAGCAGAATACAGAGCGTGTATTTCAGAAGTTAGACTTTTCAATCTAAGGAGACGCAATAAAAATATGTCATAGCCGAGAAACATAAAAGTGTACGACAATGAATTCCTGAAAAGCGAGCCGGTAGCCGGAGAGCTGGCGACGTAAAGGGGCGTACGATTTCAGAAACAACAAAACGAATTAGGCGATAAGAACTTCATTTGTTATTGGATTTCGTACGTATGGCAGATAACTGTTGCTAGTGCGCCCTCGATTTTTTATGAAAATTAATTAACCTTTAAATGTAAAAAATAAGAACGTGAAAAAGCAGCAAACCAAATAAGCGAGCAAAACAAAAAAATCATTTGTCTTTATTTTAGATTTACTTATTTGAGAAATATTTAACCATATTAGTATGCATTCATATTTTTAAACTTTGGTTAGTAACCTTTGTAATGTATAATATGATGCCTTTTTATTGCCTGTCACATCGATCTTCACATGAAGTAGATTTATTGATACGATAATCTAGTTGTTCATGTTTTTAAATTTATGTATGATTGATTATTAATGGCCTAAATAATTTATATTATACATTGTTTTATATTTCTAAGTTTGCACACAGGTCTGTTGTTGAATGAATAAATGATTGATTGACCAGATAGTAATTAAAAAGAAACTAGGTCACTTTCATCGGTGTAATAAGTACGTTGCTTATAAAATCGTAACTTTACTAACGTAGCTAACTCTTAAGCCACTAGTTTTTACAGCCGGGCCAGAGTGAGCAGGACAAAAGATGGAAGCTGTAAAACTTTTGATAGGATACCGGGGCAACGGAATCCGGCGGATTTCGCTATCAGACGCAGACGGTTTATAGACCAGACCCGGAACCTTCCATGTATCGCTTTTGCTTTATAGCGCTTTAAAATTTTAACCATTTTTACTACGTAAGCTCTTTATTGTTCAGCTGAAATTACTTCGAAGATAAGCAGCTGAAGCAAGCTCGATGCAAGTCTACTATAATGTTTATTAGTAGGCGAGGATCAATGACTGAAAGTTCTTCTTCGAGTGGAAAATCTAGTGATCAATCGAGCCTTTTCGATTTCTAAATGTTCTTACTGGTCTCAACGTATTGTGATGAGGATGACATACTACAACACAACATACAATTTTGCAAACTAACAATATTATACCCCTACTGCCTGCAATGCCCACCAACTCTATTCGATCAAATTAAGCTTTAGCAAAACAGTTGACGGGCGAATGTAAAGCATGGAACACAGTAAGGGTTGCGAGCCGACCGCATATTGGATTGCGCGCGACCGCAACCGCAGCGCCGCCGCAGCCCGCCGGGTGTGAACCGCGCGCCGAGCGCCCGCGCCCGCGCCGAGCGCCCGCGCCCGCGCCGGCCCGGTCTGCGTTGATTGTTTTCCAAAAGTAATTGCGGTCGGGCGGGCAAGTTTGCCGCAGACTGCCCCAAGTAAAGCTTGCGGTACAGTGAGCGCGGGGTTCAAATGGAGTGATAAGGTGGGCCTTTACTTGATTTCCACATTACGATGGCGCTTTTTACATACTGCTATTAAAATTACTGTAAGTGGGAAAACCCGTCGTGATTTAATAAATGAATAAAATTACTTAATTTTAAAATAAAATAAATTTATTTTGAAATAAAATAAATTTATTTTGAAAAGTTGCCGTTACGTGTTCATTCAAAATTCTTTAGCATAAATACCATTAACAGTCACAACAGTTCACAGCTGGGCATTAGCCACCCCATAAGGCATAAATGCGAATATAAATAATGTACCTACTATACCTAAAATCTTGCCTAAAATGGACAAGCTTATACAATTAACTTTGGAATTTGTAAAATATGTACACCTACTCTTAATACCGGAGTGAGGCTTTCATTTCTTTTACCTGGGAAAATATTTCTGGATAACTTGCAAAATTATTATCTACCACTAGGCCAAGATACACTTTCTGAATATCGCAGACTAAGATTGAGCCACGGTAATCCAGATCGGTCTGCCATCGTTGCCAGTACAGATAGCGAAAGTTTCAGGTTTAAATCCTGCCTGCGGTAGAAAATATTTCAAGTGTTAAGCGTGGCAGGGCTCCGTCTACGTGGATACATTTGCAACTTAAACACAACTAAAATATTTTCCTGTTGGCTGTTAGCATAGCACCAATTGCCCTAATTTGACGGCACAGGTTAGCCCAGTGTGTCTATGGTGTAACGTAAATGAAGTTCAAATTGGAATAAAGTGTGTCTCCGCAGCCGCCCCGCAGCCGCACCGCAACTGAAACTTCGCGTTTGACACATACACACATTCGGAACAACTGTTGCTCACTGTTTTGCGGTTCCGGCTGCAAAGTTAGCCTCGCACTTATATTAAACTGTTTTGGTAGGTACAACATGTTCGTTCGCACATTTCCGTGTGTGTGGTGCCGACTTATGATAGCATCACCTCATCTTTCCTGTGGGTGTCGTAAGAAACGATTAAGGGATTAATTTCAGCTTTGATGTACTTATTTCACTGACCCCATTTAGGATTTTCGCATTGTCACTTGTTCTTGTTACATAGCCAGGGTTGCAACTGTCAAAAATCTCAAAGTATAAGCATATCAAAACAGCAAAATCTGATACAGGAACGTCATGTCAATTCAAGAAATATGATGTTCGTTTCAACCATCTTCTTAGTTACCTTGAGTTCCTCTAAGATTCCATTTATTTCTAGTTAGAGTCAGTAAGCGCCAAAATCGTCGCTAGTACTGAGGAAGCCACCTGTAAAGGCGCCCCGCGCGCTGTTTCCCTAATTATTTTGTGCCTCCAGACTTTATATCCGTGTGACGACTGGATGTGTCATTCATTGTAGTGTGTCCACTGGTTCAGCGTTGTTCGTGCAATACATTAATTTGTTGAGTAATTTGTAATCAGGGGGACGCAAATCAGTCTGACCGACAATTTATCCAAGCATACTCGCCGAAGGGGACCACCGATTTAACCATTAATTTGTCGTCGAATGGAAAAGACAACTGACACTAACATTTATTTCCCTCCCCAGTATCTACGAATTATAAAATAATGGCCGTGGTAAGTGGAGAATAATTTTCATATTCTAACAGGTATAGAGTGGTAAATGAGTGCTTTTAAGGGGTTTAGCTTTTATTGTTTAGTACATTATAACTGCGCACAACGTTTTCTAAGTGCCGAATATTACCTGTAGACTGTAAAGTGCAGTACCTATTTGTTACCTATTTTACATTTTTATATTGATAAATACAAAATAAAAAGGAAAATAAGTATATACAACCTTTTTTAGTATGATAGTCTCCCAAGCAGCCTAAACAAATTACATCTAAAAAGAAAACAATCTTTTTCGTCTAGAATCATTCATTTCCCACTCTTAGAAAGACTAAAAATCGCTTTTATTACTAGCACTCAGTACTAGCAACGATTTTGACGCATACAAACTTTTACTGGAATGAACTGGAATCTCAGAGGAGCTCAACTGAGAAGATAATTGTTATACGAAGGTCATATTTCTTGCATTGAAATCGGTTCAGAATCATATATTAAGTACTTAGATTTAGCTGTTTTGCAACTTTGAATCTAGCAACTCTGGCTATGTAACAAGTCACAATCGCGAAAATCCTAAATAGGGTCGAGTGATAATTCTGTGAACTCTCTATTTTGTGTCTCTTATACTATCAGCCTGTACATTTACACTTGTCATAAATTATTTGTACATTTATTTAGAACTTATTCATTACCCACAAGGCGCTCGTAAAAAGGTATAAAATTTCCACATTTAACGCAAAATTTCTCAGAATTCACTACTCTTGGTTCGCATAAAATTAGTCACAGGGCAAAATAAGCAATGGAAGTGCTTAAGCCCTAAGCTATTCGCGAGTAAGTCGTAAAATTTTGTTGCTGTCTTACTCTAGTCTATGTGGAAGTTATGTGTGCGAGAGAGACGAGAAATGGCAACTTTGTAAGTGAATGTTGAAGTCAATGCCGGAATAAGAGATAGCAATGCGGTGCGTTTTATAGAGGGTAATATTGGGATCTACTTCTCGGATAAGAATAACAAATGTCACATCGGTAGAGATACGTTTATTAGTGTTATTGGATTATCTAGTAGTGTTTATTGGTATCAACTGTGCTCTGTGGACCGGTGAACCTGTTAGACGCATGTACTAAATCTATATTAGGTAGATATATCAGCACCCATTGACTTGCAATTTTATAAAAAGAGATCGTCAAAATACATCACTTATTTTCAAATTATGCACTTTTTTGGTCATGTTAATCGGGTCGTTAATTGACTCCAAAAAGCGTACCGAACTAAATAGTCTACGGACTTTTAACGACCAAAAGTTATTTACAAAATTCATCACAATAAGATAAAAACAGACAGTCTGATAGTTAAAGTTGCAGACCGGTAAAGTTGGCAACCCTCAAAGTTACGATGCGGCTACGAGAATTACAGTTTCGTAGACAAACGCTACGGCGTAGCATTCCAAATTAAACGACGATTTTAGGGTCTCACGACGAAATACACCGGTGTTGTACTGTTAAAACAATTTGTTTTCATATCCCATACAAACTAAAATTCCGCGACCGAATTATGACATTTATTTTATGATGAATGACGAAGATGTTTTATTCACAAGCATACATATGTATCTATACGTAGACGAGTTGATGAGTTCTGTTTCTGTCCGACCTAAGTTCCGACCCTTGTACATAACATAAGGTCCAAGTCTACATAAATTGCAAACAAAATGTACGATATTTATGTTTTGATTTACACGAGGTCATAAGTCAGACGTAAATTAACATGATAACTACATTGATAAATTGTAATGGCCACGTGTGACCACAGGTCAAGAGTTAGATAATAAAGATGCATCGAGGAATATAGGGTTTATGTCTGATTTTAATGTGAGCAGAAACGTTTATAACTTAGATGCGGTTTATGGTCAAAATTATGTGCCAAGAACATTAAATGGAGAAGTAATTTTTCTAAGCACCCAAAAGGATGTCAAGGTAATTCTTCCCAAAGATCATAAATATAATATTAAAATATGTTTCCAAATATAAATTGCTCCATGGTAACATCACGATTAGCAAAAATCCCGTTGAAAACAATGATGTAAGAGTTGTAAACAACCGCAAAAATCTAAAATCACATATGTTTACCTAGTACCAACGTCTGTCGGTAAATCCAATGGATTTTTAAAACCATATTACGATAAATGTAATAGTAGGTTAGAATTTCTATACAAAAAAAATTTGGGAGTTCCCGTGCGTGTTCCAGGTCGGTTCCGCTTTGGAAACTAATCTTTAGGCTATTCCTTACCTATGCTGAACCGGGGTTTTGCTGGCCTACTTACAAAAAAAAAATGGCAACCGTTTCAAAATTTTTTCACTGGGCAAAATTTTGTTATTTTGTAATAATTCAAAAATGGTAAGAGCTACAAATAACTATTGTATGGAAGATATGTTAAGCGTAAATTTCTGCATATGAATGTTATCAATAACTTTTTCATAATCCAATAGTTTGCGAGAAAAACGTAGCACAACATGGCAGTTTTTGCTGAAAACTCACAAATTAGAAAGTATAAAGTAAGTAGTGAAGTTGGGGATTAAGAGTCACTCGCTGTGTGGGTAGACCATGCTACAATATCCTGCCTGATATTTAGTAACAAGCTTTCCGCCCAGCGGTTTTACCCGCTGATATATTTTGTTTGAAGTAAACAAGTTAATTTTATTCAAATTTTTGTCCTCTGTTTTACAACCTTAGGTGATGATTTTTTTGGAATCCTTTCTTTATATTAATTAAGATTATTCAAATAACCTCTGTGCAAAATTTCAGGGTCCTAGGTCCAGTAGTATTGCCTGTGCGTGGTATACAATTTGTATGAAAAAGTAGAGTTTGTTCGTTGTTGCCACATTTTGTTCTTTTTTGCTATCCTAACAGGACCTTGGGTCAGAACTATTAATGAACAGCCTCAAGGGATTGCAAAAAAATAAAAATGTGGCAACTACGAACAAATTTAATATTTTTTTTACTTATTGTAAATCTATGCACAGGCAATACCACTGGACCTAGGTTCTTGAAATTTTGCGCAGAGGTTATTTTGGTTGGGTGAATTAACACCAGGAAAGGAATTTAAGAAAATCATCTCATAAGGTGGTAAAACTCAGGGTGTAAATTGGCAAAAAATTTGCTTGTTTACTTGAAAATATATTAGCGGGTAAAACCTCTGGGCAGAAAGCTTGTTACTAAGTATCAGTCAGGATACCGTAGCAAGGTCTACCCACACAGTAAGTAATTCTTAATCCCCAACTTCACTACTTAATTCATATTTTAGATTTTGTGAGTTTTTAGAAAAAACTGCCATGTATTAAAGCGTTTTTTTCGCAAACTATTAGATTATCAAAAAAGTTATTAGAGCAAAGTTGTGCAGAAATTTACGCGTAACATTTCTTCTATACAATGTTCATTTATAGCACTTACCAGTTTTGAGTTATTACAAAATAACAAAATTTTGGCCAATAAAAAAAGTTTGAAATGGCTGCCATTTTTTTTTTGTAAGTATGCTAGCAAGGCCCCGGCTCGGAATAGCTAAAGTATAGTCTAAAGATTCGTTTCCAAGGCGGGGCCAAACTCGGGAAAAAACGGGAACTCTCACTTAAGCGATCTTACCTACTATAAGTATTATAGAAAAAATAAAGGATTGGTGATAGCTTCACACATGCCAATTCCTACCGGCTTCCCTTTCAGAAATTTACAAAACCGTAATCTCACATCAATCTTATTTCATTTTGTACATTTTTCTGCTCCGGCCTACATACTCTAAATTGTTTACGAATAAGTTGTTTTCATGTACTATGTCCCTAACCTACCTACTTCCTATACATATAAACATTTTAACACAAAATATGTATCTACACCCGCGTTTTACACCTATCTTTCATACCTCCATGTCACCACGACCTACCGCAGTTCTAAAACACATAAAATAAAAAATAATACGCGTGTAAGTTTGTCCACACGCACTCTTTTACACTTTCTAACACATACGGGATACGGGTAATCTCTAAGGTGGTTGTAAAAACCAACCGACGCATACAGGTTGATCTTTAATCGATAGTATCGATACTTAAAAATGTAGCAACACTATCGATATCGATAGTAACGTTTTTCAAGATTAAAAAACTATCGGCAGTAGGTATCGATCCACTGCAAGATAATATATAATCGCGATCTCGAAAACGGCTCGAAATATTGTATCTAGAGTTTTCGAGGGCGATACATCGATCTAGATTGGTGTCATTTTTCAAAAAACGTTACTTTATCCTTTATTTGTAAGTTGTTTTAAAACTAACAACACCGTCTATTGAGGAGAATCTGAAGCCGAGCGAACTTATCTATCGGATTTTACAATCCCTACGTTTAGAGTTTTTTACCAAAAGTGTTAGGCGTCACGAAATATGAAATAATATTTCCGTATCATCACATCAGTTCCGCCTTCATAACCACATCCTGTACATCATCGGTCGGAAACAATCGTCGCATTGACTTTGTTGCTTTACTCGCCGCCCGCCTATTGGCTATCGGTTTTATTGTCTACGTGCACTCGAACGTAATTGGAAATCGACGAGTTTACGATACCCACCGCCGCGCGCCGCGACGGCGTAACGCGTAACACCGCCGTCTGCGCATGCCATATATCTATACTAGAAATAATTTATTTGCACTAGTTCTACTTTTTTATCTACCTTAGGGAGCTTTTTTATGCACTCATTCTAAAATTTATCTTCATATAACTAATTTTTTATGAATGTTCGCCTCGCGTTTTGATTTCCTTAGAATAGTTCCTTCTGTTCACGTATAAGGTAAATGCCTAAATACGTAATCTACCCTGTAGGTGTCGGTGCCTCTAGTTTATTTGGGAAGGTATTTATATTTATGTGTGTGCTATAGTTTTTTTTAAACACCTTATATTTGTTTTTAATTTGATCGAGTATTTAAAGCAATCTGTTCTAGTAAATAGCATTATTACGAAACAAAAACGGCAAACAAATAAAGAATGAAATTTCCTCAAAGTTAGAATTCTACGATTGCATCAAAATCGCAAGTCGCATCTTTATTGTTCCGTGCAAGAAATTGTTTTACCACCTCTAATACGGCAGTACAACGGAGAACCAAATTACATTTTACAGCAGGAGATATTAACCAGGTGCACTAAATACAACTTATGAAATACCATTTCCGTGATAGTCGAACGTCATATTTTGGATGAAAGTTTGTCCCTGCTAATGTTGTAGACTTAATCAGAGTGAATCGAAAAGAAAAGATACGGTCACCCAAATGCATGAAGCATATAATTATTTTTCTGATGTCAGACTAAGCCCATTTCCCCACACACCGCGTTGCCCTATCGTATTTTTATTGCAATTCTCAGAACCACAAGTAATATACAATTCGCCTTCCCCCACTCGTTAGGTACTGCCAATCTTGCCAAGACTTTACAGCTCAGCCGCCATCACTGTATTCCATTTAACATTTTTACAATCTCTAATTGTATATTATAAAACAGTAAACGGCCAGAGTTATAGCGCCGAGCCGCGAATAAAATATTATAAACGGAGCAGTGATTTATAAAAACTGCAGACGATTACTGGTAACAGTGTTTTTGTCAAAGTTTTTAATCTTGCCAAAGCACATAAAATATTCTTAGAATAAGACTAAAAAATGAATTTATGAATGCTAATTGAAAAAAAGTGGTCTAAAGACAAGACGAAGACAGAAGAAGTCGTTAAAGATGTTTCTATGGAAATTTTCAATCATAGCAAGAGTCTAAAATATGCTAATATAAGAAACATTAATTCTATCTATTGAGGTTAATCTTGCTAAATAACACAAAAACTCTTCAAGATAATATAAAAAATACATAAGTACACTTCTAGGCATAAACCTAAGCTGATGTTGATGTCTGTCCATACTTCTGTCAACTATCTCGAATATAAAAATATTTAAAATAAAGGTATGGTTAAGTAAGAAAAATTGCCACTTGTTGCAATAATTGAAATTAAAATTGACAAAAATTACTTGGACTCTGGCTAAATAGGTATATTTTCGTCATTAAAAAACATATTTTCCTCAGCATTAAAACCATAAAACGGTTCTCAACTAGTTAAAACTTTATGATAACAATTTAACCTGCAAGGTTACGAGAAACATATAAAATGTTTAATACCTTAATAATGTCAAAAAGGTAAAATCTTGCATATTTTATTTTATAGTAAGTTGCAATTTACCGCGTTTTAATGTTGCCATTGCATTGCTAAGAAAATGGCAAATTAATCGGTTAAATATCTTGAAACCTACTTAAACAAGGTTATTATTTTTTAATGGGACACACGCAAAGTTTTTTGGTTCTTCTTTTAAAGGATTATGTTAAGAGTTTTTATTTTGTTACGAAAAGAATTCGAGCGTGTCCGATCAGAAAGTAGTATAATCTAATAGACGTAATACGATTAACATTTTTATTTCTTATAAGGACGTTGCTTTACATTGTCATGTAACAGCGCGTTGAATCGTTATAAAAGGTGAATGATGAGGTAGAAGTCTGTTTCAAAGTCGATGGTTTTACGTCTACGAAAACAAGCACATCCAGTTACCCATTTGAAAGATCAAATTTCTCAAAACTGTAAAACCAGGACTTGTTGATTCTTAAACGGGTAACTGGAGATGTTGCTAAACACTATGTTAAGACTTACCAAGTGGTCCAGCGAAGAGACAGCAACAAATCCGATCCATAGCGCACAGCAATGCACAGCAAATGTCCACACAACACACAGCACTTTAAAAACAAAGTATCATTCGCAAAACAACTTCATGGACGACGATAGTACACCACTTATATTATTAATTTCGCTCAGCATTTTCCTACAAAAAAGAAAATAAAATGAATATCGATAAAATAACACTGGCACGGGCACATCACTTATTCGGCGGGATTTTATGAACTGTCACTTTTAGATTTCGAATTTCGATGTTTTGGTCCGGTCACTGCAAAGTGGAAATCACTACTGGTTAGTGTTGCCGGTATCTGTGACTAGCCAATATACTATCCATTTCAAAGTAACTAATGTGTTGTGTAGTGAGTGATAGTTTGTAATTTGTGTGTTACTATGTCTTGCGTATGTATAAGCGCCTATAACTTTGTTATAATCCTTTCCTTTGATTCATTGTTTTATTCTCTTTAAATATATATTTTCTTCGTTCGTATTTAGTCAGAAAGATTGAAACGAAAACCTATTTTGATGCTACTCCTACGCGCTACAAATTCGTCAAGGTCATATACCTATTCGTTATCTTGTTAGCATCAGCACTTCAAGTTCCCATGTGATGGACCAAGTCAGGTATGTACAGGTATTATGTATGCAGAACCAGAATAAGTTGTTGATACATTAAACGGGTAACTGGAAATGTTGCTGATAGTACCACCTGTCACAACAATTGCTTGGATCTAATAACACCAACATATAGATTATTCTTAATATTATGATGTACTCGTAAATGTATGAACCAGTATAAGTTGATACCTAAAACTGGCAACTAGTTGGGCTTGTGAAAGTACCTTTAGCTTAGTATGCTTAGAGTGTATTGTAACAGGCATACAATAAAGGGTAATTTTGTAGACCGCTGGCAAGTATCAATCGAGTCATCAATCGGTGACAGTCGGTAGTCTTCACTTTAATTGACGAGGGCTCTGAAATAAGCGGATATAGCCGTGCTGTTGTTTTTTTCTGCATTTTTCAATGATGCATTTTGTAAAAGGAATAGCTTTTGTTATTTTTAATTTAAGATGCTGTCTTATCGTGTTTTGCAAGTTAAGCTCGCAAGAAGCGCGTTAATGCAGTCCACGTGAATGTAGTCTACCATGAAAAACATTTTCTTTGAAATGCACGGTACTGTCCATCTTTTAGTGGGTTCCATGAGGAAAAACTGACAAGACAATTGGATGTGAAATTGAGTGTCCAATAAATACTTTTGATCACTCTCGCGCGGCTTCATCTATAGGTAAGGTCTCACCATATAAGGTCTTCAATATCAATTAACTGTAGTAAATACTTTTGATCAGTTAAATACCTTTCGCAACATATTTTTTCACCTCTCTGGCTTTATGGCCTCACCAAGTAGGGTGTTCAATATCGATAAGCTGTGTAATTATTTCATCGAACAAGTCATCGACATACCGTTGAAGACTTGTGTCAGTGACATTTATTCACCGCACCTATGCGTTGCTAATTTTACTTTCCGCGTCTTTTATGCCATATGCTGTTAATACAAAAACATTAACAAATAAATATTTGTAAATAAATTGTAGGTGTGCATTTTGTGTCAAATAATAACGCATTCAATAATTGGCTTCCGAAGACCATCATATCGCGCGTGGACTATACTTTCGTGATTGTCATTTGTCGTACATGAAATGAGCACAAATTACGGAAACGGCGGCGCGCTGGACGCCTTTACAGATGGCTCACTCAGTATTAGCTACGATTTTGACGCTTACTGACTTTAACCGGAAATAACTGGAATCTCAGAGGAACTCAATGTAACACAGTCTGTACTGTTTTTGAATAAAAAAAAAACTAAGAAGATGATTGGCATGAACGTCATATTTCTTAGAATAAAATTAGGTCAGAATCATATGACGTTCTTGTAACAGATTTTGCTAGTTTGATATCCTTCTACTTTGAGATTTGTGACAGTAGCAACCCTGGCTATGCAACAAGTGACAATCGCAAAAACCCTAAACAGGGTCGAGTGAACCTTCTGTAATCTCGCTATTTTGTAACATGAGAGAGTTTATTGCACAGACTACGAGAAAGCAATCGTAACTTACGCCAATACCGATTGAAGTGAACCGACGAAACAAATTAAAATTAACCTATGGAGCAGTGAATAAACTATATGCACGTCTAGTTGGCATCAGTCCAGTGCCAGACAATAGACACGTTGACGCAAAATGTAGCGCGCAGTAATTCGCGTTATTTTGTTCATGGCTTTGATTAATCATTTGGAAAGGTGTCGTGGTGTTTTATTTTGTGCGTGTGTGTCTGTGTGTGTGAGAAGTATTAGTTGATATCTTAATTTTAAACAGTGACAGGTGGTTGCAACTGTTAGCGCGAAATGTCAAAGTTATTTTATTAATTTATTAAAATGTCTGTCTATGGTTGTGTGTCTAACGACTACCTGTGCTACTGCATAATATTTTCTTATTATTTATTTTTTCTTTCGTATCTTTTTGTTAAGTGTTGTTTGTGTCTAACCTAAACCTAAAATGTACCTGACTGATACTTACTAACAAATACTGATCTGACTGTACCTACTCATAAATTGAGATCAGATTGGTTATTTCATTTAACTGTTCTTTAGTGTTTTTTTTTTACATGTTCAATTATATCAAATATAGGGTTGTAATTTGTTCTTCGTTTTTTCTTTTTTTAGTGTAGTGTTGTCGTTAATATTTGTGTGTACCTACTGTTTTTTCATTTAATTCGTTTTTTGTGTACGATGTGTACGATACTTTAAATTCGTGTCAATCTGTCCAGTGCTGTTTTATGAAACTAACTAGAGGAAAGCCCGGCTTCGCTCGGGTGAAATGAACCTCGTATGAAACTAATTAATAATCGACATGACTGGCGAGTCGAGTTTCGCAGCTCGTAGATGTTGAGGTAGCGCCTTCTACGTTTTTAGTACTACGTATTTTTATATTTTGGTCCAACGAAACGTTGGAAGACCAAAACTGCGCTTTAAGTACTGCGCAAAACGTGATATGGTTGCGTTCAACATCCAGCGCAACAGGTGGGAAGAACTCGCCAACAACCGCACCTTGTGGAGGAAAGCCATCGCCGAGGGTCGCGAAACTCACGATAACGCCTGGTTCCAGAGCCTAGCTCAGAAACGGGTGAAGAGGCATAACCGAGCGGAGACTGTTCTCGACTCTCGGCATGAATGTCACAAGTGCAAACGCAAATGCGGCTCCAGAATAGGTCTCTTTAGCCACGAGCGGCGATGCCACTCACACAACGCATTTCATAAAGTACCCGAATGACAGTGACAGCATCAGCTTACCATTGATAAATTGAGTTTAGAAAACTTGGTCTGCCATTGCGCACTCTTCCAGAAGTCCTTGGGAGACCCCTCCAAATATACCCTTCCGACACCCCTAACCTCTCTCATCTAAGGACTTCCGGCAGAGTGCGCAGTGGCAGACCAAGTTTTTTTAACATAATTTGTCAATGGTAAGCTGATGCAAGCACTTTTATTCGAGTTCCTTATGATATGACAATTTTAACTGATAAAATCTGCAGAAGTTATCGAATATTTTCATATTTAGGAGGATTGTGCACAGAACAGAGACCTTCTATCCAATTGACCTATACAAATCGAATCTCCTAATCATTACGAGCATTTCATACCAAGGCACCATCAAAATCAAACCAGTGGGGGAAAAGATATAGGCCAGTTTTCATACACTTTACCTACAATTTCACACTTTTTGACAGGATTATGTACAATACAGAGACCCTCCTCCTCACTGACCTATCTGACTCAAAGCTCCTAGTTATGGAGATCATTTCATATTAAGGCGCCATCAAAATCAAACCCGGGGGAATAAGATATAGGCCAGTTTTCATAGACCAAACCTCCATTTCAAACTTTTTGACAGGATTGCGTTCAATACTGAAACCCTCCACCCAACTGTCCTATATGACTCGAAGCTCCTCATTATGGAGAGCATTTCGTATTAAGGCACCATCAAAATCAAACACGGGGGGAAAAAGATATAGGTCATTTTTCATACACTGGACCTACAACTTCAAATGTCTGAAATACTAGGATGCGGCAAGTTTAGGCCTGGCAGACCTTGTAATCTATTGTCAGAGTGATCTTGGCTATTATGTTGTGGTGGTCGCGTCGTGGTACCCGATGAGATAGTTTAGGGGTGTCGGAAGGGCATCTTTGGAGAGGTCTGGCAAGCACTTCCGGCAGGGTGCGCAGTGGCAGACCAAGCTTTTTTTACATAATTTTTCAATGGTTAACTGATGCCAGCACTTTCATTGTGGTACCTTATGACATATTTTTTACGAAAAAATGACTCTGAAAAATATCGATTATTTTTATGTTTCGGCAGGATTGGCTCTGGCAGACCTGGGTCAAACGACTTGTTTAAGTCTTGGTTAACGATCCAAACCTAGCCTATCGTGGTACCTTATGAGATAGCCACTTACCCCCTGGGCTCTCGAACTACTGTTTTTTTGGTAATTTAATGTTAATTTGATTGATTGACTGTTACTGTATTTATGTAAAATAATATTTTAGTACCCATATGTGTTGAGGTCGTTTTCGGATGAAATCATAGGTACTAGGTACTGAATTTAATTGAAGGCTTCACTAACGTCTCGAATTCTGCAACGTGTGCCAATGATGTTTAAGTCATGCTTCTGCGCGTATCATAGTTTGGTCTTATTATAGTTTCTTCGTTTTTTTTATGTTTTTGTATCTTTAGATGCTCTTTTTCATTTATCTTATCATGTTTTAGTAAGTTTTTTAATTTTATATTTATTTTTGTCTGAGAGTGTTTTTGTTTCAAGGATTTTTGTGTAATAGTGTTTTTGTGTCTTTGTGGTGTATTGCTTTCGGAAAAACTAATATTACTGTATTTAAAGTCCGTACTGGCGTATCGAGTTCCGCAGCTCATGGCCATCGAAGATGTTGAGATTGTGCCTCTTCGCGTATCAGTTAGGTCTTAAAAGGGTTTCTTTGTATTTATTTTTGTGTTTTTGTATCTTTCGATGCTCTTTTTCATTTATCATGTTTTAGTAAGTGTTTTTTAATTTTATATTTATTTTTGTCTGATAGTGTTTTTGTTTCAAGGATTTTTGTGTAAAAGTGTTTTTGTGTCTTTGTGGTGTATTGTTTTCGGAAAAACTAATATTACTGTATTTAGAATCCGTACTGGAGTGTCGAGTTCCACAGGTCGTGGCCGTCGAAAAACCTGAGATTGTGCCTTCGCGTATCAGTTTTTTCGTATTATAACTTCCTTGTATATATAATTTTGTAATCTAAAAAAGATAATCTTATTTATTTATCGTGTTTTTGTACATGTGTGTTTTTTGTGTTATAGAATTTTTGTGTTAAAGACTTGTGTGATAGTGTTTTTGTGTCTTTGTGGTGTATTGCTTTTGGAAAAACTAATATTACTGTATTTAAAGTCCGTACTGGCGTGTCGAGTTCCGCAGCTCATGGCCGTCGAAGATGTTGAGATTGTGCCTCTTCGCGTACTCGTTGATGATCATCTTGCCTGTGGACAAGCGCAAGCGCAGCATTATGGGCAACATTCGCAGCGCGGGGAAGGAACTGCATTGACATTGTTTTTGAAAAATGTAGTCAACGGTTTGCTAAAATGAAAAACATTTTTGCTATTTAGGTACACTGGCTGTGTAATTATCACGAAAATTCTTAACGTACTACAAAGGTAAAAAACAAAAATGATTTTATTTCTAATAATCCCACGATTTACAATAATATGAACTTATTCGTATTTTTTAGTTTCTGAAATTATTTAGGAGCAGAACGTTTAGCATCTGATGACGGATTTTAAATTACAAATCATGCAGGCAGGTACTTAGTTCATGAATAAACAGGCAACTTTCATTATCAAAAAGTTTTTATTAGGACAGTTATTTCAATTGTAATGTTATCGCAGCCAACTGATTAAGAATAACGTAGTTGGACACGTAAACCTACTTACACTTGAGTCTCAACTAGACCCCCACTTGACCCTAATCTTCTACCTACTTGACTTGTAGTCTTAACCGGTGACCAGATTGGAGCAAATATTAACATAACCCATCACGGAATGGTCACCCTATAATGGAAGAGCCGACTGCAGAGATGCCTATCTCATCAGGTACCTCAATAGGCTAACTTGAGAACGTTAACTGACACGTAAACAAGTCAAAAGACGTAGGTCTGCCAGTGCCAATCCTGCCGAAAGATGAAAATAATCGATATTTTTTGATAATTTTTCATCTGTAAAATTTGTGTTCAAGTGCTGGCATCAGTTTACCATTGACAAATTATGTAATCTCAAAATAGAAGGATATTAAATTCCGTTACATAATTTTATCAATGGTATACTGATGCCAGCACTTTTAGACATAAATTTTACAGATGAAAAATTATCAAGAAATATCGATTATTTTCATATTTCGGCAGGATTGGGTCTGGCAAACCTATGTCTTTCGACTTGTTTACGTGTCAGTTAAAGTTCTAAAGCTAGCCTATTGTGGTACCTGATGAGATAGGCATTTCTGCAGTCGGCTCTCCCACTACGACATGGTAATTCAATCAAGCACTTGTTTTATTTAATACAAGCACATTAATTTTTGGAAAACTTGCAAAATTTTCCACCGCAGGTGAATTTTGCAAATTGAATCAGCGACCTTCACCATCTATTGTAAATATTTTTAAATTTAAACACTATCGTGGATGGTGTTTAAATTATTTTGCCATATGATTTGACATTGTCAAACGGCGAAGAAGCTATTTTGATTTTTTTATATTTAATAACAGGGTTTAATAACCAGTTGGTTAAGCATCATCTTGTCGTAGTAAAGGAGTAATATTCAACCACCTCGCTTATTAAAGTTTGGTCGTGTGGTTGTGGCCTTAATCCGGGAAATAAATTTATTTCCCGGATTAAGGCCACAACCACATCTTAGATTGCCTTAAATAAGCGCTGCCGCAAGTCCTGTCATCATGTTTATATATGTAAACGGCTTCATCGGCATTTGTAGTCAATTTAATCGCCATTCTTTTCAGCATCGTTTTATTTTGACAGACACAGCCAGGGGTACCAATCTCAGTTAATGTATCGAAAGCTGAGATGTTGTGTACGGGTACGCGACCCCAGCTTCCCGAGCTTCTACTGTCTTTGCTTTAGTACCTTCCAGTTAGTAGTATCCGACTAGCTGTGTTTCTGTGCCAATCACATCACATTCCTTCCCACACCTATTTCTACTTTCTCTTCGATCCTAGATACAACTAAAGCAGCTGGCTCCTGCTTAACAAACAAAGTCTGTTAAGCATGACAACCCAACGCAGATAGTTGCGAATGGGCTTGGCGAACTCGGCGACTCAGCAAGGCAAAGCGAATGGCCTATGGCGACGACGATAGAGGGCGCAATGTAGTTAATGTCAGCCAGACACTGAATCCGACCTCTCCCTCAGTCATAGCGGTTAAGTGTGTGTGCTTGCGTTTGCGCTAACGTCGACACCCATCTTCCGACTCCGATGATTGGCTATAATAGCCACCTACAAGCGCATCAACGTCGACTTGATTAGGAGTAGAAGTGGTCGTCATGGCCTAAATCAGTCGGAGAGATCATCATTATCATAATTTTGAGAGATAATGAGCATTTTGCGTCTAAGAAGCTATAAGACATGACATGACTTGGTACAAACCTACCTATCATCATCATCTGCCTGTCCTTATCCCAAATCAGTTAAGGTCGGCGCAATATGTTAAGATACCTGCCGCTCTATGTCCATCCATGATTTATTTCCCGAATTACCAGAGTAAAGATCAGTTTAACGTAAACTTTCTAACCAGTTGACTACAGGATTTTTAAAAGTATAGCCAACGGATAGAACCAAGTTTCGTTCGACCTAACCCAAGGATCAATCGAAATTATGAAACTGAATACCTCGCAAGGGATATAGGTGTGATTGTATGTAAGAGCTATGCTAACGTTGCCTGTTCCAGTAAAATATTTAATAAAAGATAAATTCTTGGACTAAATTCCCCTGTGATTTTGCGTTTGATCTCATAAACAATGCAGTACCTTCTACATTCGCTTTGCATTAAAAATATTTATTAAAAAATAAGTATGTACTATCAGTTGCACCTGAAGTTATCAATGTAGACATGAGTTCATTACCCACTTTCAAAGACCACATTATGGTTGTATTAAGTGAATATTTTGAAGTGCTACTCATAGTACCACCGTTACAAAAATTATTGCTGGAAAACAACATCATATTCGAAACAGGTAGGCATTTTATTCCGTAGTAATTCAATTAAACTTCCTAAATAGCGCTTTTGTATTGCAAGTAGATATTTAGGTTAGGCTACTTTTTAAGAGCCATCGTGGTCTCGGTGTTTTCTCATAACGTATTCCCCTGTTTTCTTTACGTGGAGCTATAATTATTTTTTATTACATTAAGGCTTACTATAGGCGTGCTATTATTTTTTTCAATAAAGAAGTGCGAATCAAAAATATGAGCAAATTTCTTTTTTCATAAAAATAGAGCTTATTTCCGTTTCAAATTATAAATAAAATAGGGGCATGCCTAATGGCAGGGTAATATTTAATTTAAAAAACAATATTGCTCTAATGCATTATTCGGGAATACGTTTGTATGAAAAGGTCAAAAACTTATATTACTCGGGAGTCCTCTACTAAGTTTGGGAAAAGTTTTCCAGCAATTATTTTTGTACATATTACGTATGGAGTTATCATAGTAGAGGCGAACATATTAAAGTTTCCGTAGGAATTAATAAATAACGTCGACTTAAGTAGGTATTTATTAATTAGTTATGTATGTTTTAGATAGCATCAACAGTCCTGTAGAAACTTGCTATGTTCGTCTACACAAAGAAAAGATTTTTGCAATAGCAACATAGGTAAGTCATCTAAGTACCTTGTTTCTGATCCATAGCAGTTTTATGGTCTCATTTCAGCCCCTTTTGTCCTGGTACTGGTACCTAGAGTTACCCGATCAACGGTACGACATTACACTGGTTTTCCGTATTGTTATTATGATAGACCAGTGAATGTTGATCCCTTGAATGGATTTCTTTCTCTTCATGAGGCGGGCTATCCTTTGATGTGGATACTTTAATACATCAGCTCTTTTTTCCATTCTTGGTTCCACTGCCACGTCTTCTAATCCTCGTTCGTCTTTGTCTTTGTCCAGGATCTTCTCTCTATCTCCAGTATACACCGTGTTTAGGAGAAAATTCATTAGGTAAATAGGACACGTTGTTTAAGGCATCATACTGAACAATTTCCACTATGGGACCAATGCTGAAAAACGAGAAAAGAAATTACTGCCCATTCAAAATTCACGATCAGCTGCCTTTGTATTTGGAATAACATGGGAAGTCGAAACGTTTTCTCGATATTCAGCGTTCAACAGTGAAAATTGTTCAGTATGATGTCCTAAACAATGTGTCCAATTTAACACAATTCCACCGAAACACGGTATAATTACTTACCCATAATTCCAGTTTTTCAGTTTACACAATCATATCATCCAAATAAAAATTAGTCACAATTCGCGCCAGCTGAGGCTTACCTTCATCAATTTTCCTAGACGCCTCCTCGAGGTCTGAGCCGGCGTAGTTGAGGATGACCCACACCAGTGGCATCATCTCCCAGGAGTAGTGGAACTTCTCCAGCAGTTTGTGACAGTTCTCCACCAGGGTCTCCAGCGATACGGCTGCAAACAAACAAACATTGGTGAGGAAATTTGATGTCTTTACAGTTTCAAGTTTGAGTTATCGGGGAAGACATTTTTTTATACTACATTAATCAATATCTGTAAATTTATGCAGATAGCCTTCTTTAGAGCTCATGGGGTTCAGTTTCGTAGCGCTGATAGGTATACATACAACGTTCTTTATAGTTCTTCGTTTTCGTTTAGTGCCAGGTATATAATATCCTACTAGGTTCATAGAGGCTTTCTACTACTAGGAGTCTGTCATGACATGACAGAATAGGTTACTGTTATTGGTAGGTATATGTATAGCTTTACGTTAAATCTTATTAAAAGTTTTGCAAAACCGTGTTTTGAAGCCGAATCATAATCGCATCTCCTTTCGGTGGAATCCGCTCATAATTTAAGTGGATTGATTAAAATGTTTACATTTCACATGTCTCTTGACACCGTTATCTTACCTACTAACTGCTTATTTTGTTTACAAAATCATATTACAGAAATGTAAACAAAATCTTTTCGCTTATCTGAGTTACTGAGGAACCGTATTAACCGTCCTACTAACCTTTGTTAGTTAAATATACCTATGGTATTCCTATGAGGGTGTTTTGGTCCAACTCTTAACTACTGCAACAGCTAAAGTAAATACCGTTAATATACCTACCCTTAACCCAGTGGAAAGCCGAAAATTAATTTAAATAACGCAACCAAATAGGTACATTCTGCTCTTTTCGGAATCATACACTAGAGGCACACTCAGTAGCAAAACAGCCTAACTTCAGTGTTTATAGAAAAGCCTGTAAAACTCAAACTTATGAAACAATCTTCGTAAGACAGAGGTCGTTCGCGGCCTTGTAGTGTGGCCGCAGAAGAGTAATAAACAGATTTACAATGGGTCGGACGCCGCCGCCGTACAGGGATTAACAAACATACCTACATATAATCGGTGGTGTATTATAGTTGGTCAGAGGCAGCGGTTCTCAAACTTATTATTTTGAAGGACACTGTTTACTTTCTAGTTAAAATAAATTTTCCGTATACCTAGCGTTTCCGTTGTGTGTCGTGTTGATTATTTAACTAAAGATATTATAAACTATAATAGATTTTTAGAAAATTTATAGGTATTACGCTAAAACTTTCGGTTATACACTGTGTCATAGTGACGAGTGATATTGTATATCAAATGTGTACTGTAGCAATTATGTACTTACAATGGGAAACTTTCTATTAGGATTCTTAAGTGTCATGTAGAGGACGCTGAGCTGAGTAGGTAGGTAACTTTTCTTTACACTGTACCACTTTACAAATTACTCTTTATTTTGTGTTTTTTCAAACCAATTGTCTCAAATCTCTAATTGATTTTCAGTTTATTAACAAGAATGACACTAAATTTAATAGCAAGTCGACTTTATTTCGTAACAAATCAATTCCACAGAAAGAAAATAATTAGTTACGAACACAACATGAAACGGAACGTGACTAGAGATGGGTAATGACCCGGGTTAAAATCCAAAATTGGGTTAAAACCCAATAATCACCGAGTTTCAACCCAATTATAACCCATTTTTGTGGGTCAAAATTTTAAATAGAGATTGAATTTAAAATAAATATTTTAAAGCTCTAGCTAGGTCGATTGAAAAATATTCGTGCTAGCTTATAATAGTGTTGTTAATGAAATCCACGGTAGTTTTATGACTCGGAACTTTAATAGATATGGATATTTGAAATTTTCAGTTAGAGAATGCAATAATTACATGATATCTGAAGTAAATATTGGGCACGAGATTCTTTAAAAGCTTATCAATTCGGTAGGTAGGTATAGCCCGGTTTGTAAGGGGAAGGCTTGTATGGAGACCTTTCGGATTGTGATTAAAGCGTGAAACTTGGCATAGATGTTCTATGGGTACATATTAGTAGGTAAAGTTCGGTTTCCAGGAGTTCCGCCCCCCGGAGCAGGTAAGAGGAGGGGAGGAATGTTTCGGTCGCCGCGCACCAAACAAAAATTCTCACTGATGTAGTTGAGGTTCTAATGCAAGTTTGGTATCGTTTTCGAGTAAAAATAACACAAAGAATCTATTTAACGTAGTAAAAAATAAATAATAATAATTAGGACTAAAAAGCTTACATATTTGGCTTTCTAAAAATATATACTTTCCTATGGTTTTTACCCAAAATGGCACTGTAAAAAATAAGTAGCTGTGTCGAGTTCAATACTTTTGTGCGTACGTACATCTTCTTTGTGTATTGAATAGAACTGCAAAATTAAACACAAGAGATAATAAGACCATTCATAATCAAAAGAAATAAAAATAAAGCTGATTTTCCTTTCCACATTTCAGAACAATTAACCGCAAATTTAAATTTGTTTTTCATATGTTTTGTATGAAAAACAAAGTTAACTTTTCGGCTTAAATATATTTAATAATGGAATATAACTAATAATGGAATAAGAATTGAACGCAATATGCAAAAACCGCACAAACACGGTCCTATAAGAACCTACCGAGGAAATTTTGGTGCTATTTAACGTGGTTAAAGTTGTCCCGTTACCAGCGTCGCGTCGCCTCCCTCACCTCCATCAACAGCTCGAGGTAGATCAGTGTGCGGTAGATCATCCATTTGCCATCTACAAGTGATCGGTCCATCTGACCGCTAAAGTTGCACTAAATAGCCAATAAAACATCCCTAAAGACGTGGATCCGATGTGTTTTGGTATGGGTTTGCAAAACAGAAGACAAAACGACCCAAAAACTTACGCGATCACGTGTATTGTCTATGCTATCCCCGAAAGACCATTACGAATCGTCTGGCATTATGTTTCAAACCTTCCAGCCAGCGAAACAGGTCGGGTTTTGTAATGAATTCAATACTGTGGGTGGACCACGACATATCCATCTACTTATACTGCAATTACTGCACCATCGATGCAGAAGTCAGAGGAGTAGATATATTCTCCGCTGTTTGGCTTTTATAATCTACCAGTAAGCCTTCGACTCTATTGAATTCCAGCCGTGGATAAAGTGGATATAGTTGTCCCATTCCCACCATCGCGACGCCTCCCTCACCATCCATTTGCCATCTTCATGTGATCAATCCATCTGACTAGAGGGCATTCTTTGTGGTCTCTACTCTTGACGAGGCGTGACCTTTACATTGGATTTTAATCAGTTTCTTACTCCACTTCCCAGCAGTTCCGTTCCATTACAGATGTGATCAGCTGACGGCTACTTCAAATTGCTACACATCCAGAATATGTTGTCTAAAAACTTGGTCTTCTCTTGTATAACTTAATCCATTATCGTGATCCCGATCAGACTTTAAAAGCTCCTGAGTGACCATGTTGCTGGTAGGACAGCCAGTTTTACTGTGAGGTTTCACATCTACGCTCCATAATTATGTTGAGGACGCACTAATTGAACAGTCCTGTAATGAATTGCAGCTAGGTGTCTCAAGGATTACGACCTAATTTTCCAAATACTGCCCAGACAAGCTGCACTCTTCTGGTGATTTCACAACTCAAATTGTCTTTACCCAACTGATATCTCTGCCACAAATTAGGGAAACGGGGCGCGCGTTTTTCCAGCGCTTTGGTGAAGAGTTGCGGAGACCTCTCCTTACCTCATCTTACACCTCAAAGTGGTACTCGACTTGAACGGACATAGTTGCCATTCGGTACTGAATTTTTAAGCACCTCCACTTAGCCTACCTGCAGCGCTGCAACATCATATTATTAGGTATATTTCACAAATAATGATTCAACCTTATCGTATCTAGAGGAGCCTAACCTTGGTGTGTTTTGAAAATATCTTATTTATTTTACAACAAATTACTAATATACAATAATGTGATATAAGTATCTTTAGAATTGGCATCCTATTACTTGATAACGCACACGACATATTTCAGAACAAAAATAAATTTTCTGGTACAAAAAAGATGACGTCATCATATCTTGGCTCTCCCACTTAAGATAATCACAGACTTTCTTGAGTGTCGTATTAGAAGGTGTCCAAACAGATTCCAATAGGTCCCGTAAAGTTATTTCAAAAGTCGAGGTCATTTTGCTAGTTTTCTTAGAATATAAGTGATTTTAATCGAACACGTTGGTTTTTAAGCTGAATGAGTGGTTTTGGTTTTCATTTCACAAGCTAGCACGAATATATTTCATTAGACCTAGGGCTTTAATTTACTTATTTTATATTTTATCACTATTGAACATTTTCACCCACTAAAATGGGTTATAATGGGTTAAAACTGGGTGATTTGGGTTTTAATCCGGTTTTAACCCAAATGGGTGGAATGGGTTTTAACCCATTACCCATCTCTAAACGTGACAAAACATTTTAAGCAGGGTTGCCACCATCCATATTGAATTTTGCTGATTGGTTACTAAAAAGTAAAATTTTCAATTTAGCACGACGCCCTCTAGTGAATTAAGGCGCTGACCCAGAACTGTCAATAGAAAGTACACCGTTCCTAAAATTTAAGGGTGGGGTCAGGGCCCAATACGTGTTGAGCACCGCTGTCTGAAGCGAGAAGGCCGCGCATCAGTGCAGAGGCAGACACTTGCTGTTTACGATCCTCTTTGTGCGGCCGGCGCTGTAAAAATACTATTCAGCGAGCGAGCGAGCGTAACGCACTCGCAAGTACTTCTGGAAGGCACTTCGGCTTACATGTACCTACCCACGTACCTACCAGCTACCTACTTACGAGAAGACACTTGGGTGTAGTGCTCGAATTGCTCGTAATGTTGCCTGATCTATTTCGCCGATTCCGGATGGTCTGGCTTTCCAAAATGGATGGTTTTTGAACAAAGAGAGGAAAGGGACGGATTTGGAAATCGCCCTCGTTTTTTAACGTTTTTTACAAAACTAGAAACGACCAGACTATGTGACATACCTACCGATTAATGGACGTGAATACAGTCACATACAATACAAACACGCTGGTAAAACGATCGTGAACTACATTTTCTGGCACACAATGATCACAGACATAATTTCCTAAACTAAAGAGTGTCTCTTAGGAGTGTCTCCGATCGTCTGAAAAGAGACATTGGATGCATCTATTTATAAGCAAGCATATCGCCCAGCTCCGCACTGTCAAAACGTAAGCAGTTGCTCCCTAGATACATACGTGAAATGTATGAGAAATAATAGAGGTTCAATAGTTTTGTCTGGCGTTTTGCTACTGATGGACAGAAAGGTAGTGTTCTGACTACTGCCAACCGTTTAACTTTTTAGGCGCACACTAAAGGGATGCAAACGGACGAAAAAGGGCGATCCATCACCAATTTTGGGACGGTCTGGCAACGCTGGTAGATCGTCAGATCGTCACACTTGCTTGCCCGGCTCACACAGTAGGTGGCCATTGCAATTCCCTGAGGAGGAACATTTTCAGAATTTTTCTTTTTCATTTCCTCTCGGCTTGCCTACCTATGCGTGACGTTGGTGTGATTAGCAGAATGTATTTTATTTTATTACACACTGAATAAAATTTTGTACTCACTAATTGTTTACAATTCAATACTTTAGCACGCAAGGAAAGGAACGTAAAATTATTTCAGCAACGATACAATCGTAATACAAAAAACTGAAGATTTATTTTATTAATGCTTTATTATTTTTAAATGCTTCGTGTTCAAAACAACTTTCATTAATTGAAATTCCTCGGATTATCGTATTTTAATTACGGTATTAGGGTACTAATTAAAATACATAGTTGGTTCTTGCTTCACTGTAGGTAAGATACAGGATGTAGGCGCACAAATGATATTTTCCATAAAAAAGTTCAATGGAGTTATGTCTGTTAAGGAGACACAAGTCTGATTAAAAAACTTGATGGGAAGTCCCGTGGGTACATAAGATTCTCGCAAAACACTAAAAAGAATTTTTAAACCATCAGTTTTCCCCGTAAAAACCGATTTCCCACTTTACGAAAATAGATGGAGCTACCGCTGCAATAAATACGTTTAATTGTATTGCGCAGAAAATACTTATTATCATTAAACCATAAGTAGTTTTGCGACTAATTTACGTAGGTATGCCTTCATTATTTCAAATGAAGTTTTTAAAAAAATTTGCTCTGCAACACATGTAAACCCGACTGAAGTACAGTTTTTCGTATGTATAACGTAACGATTCACCTTAATGGATTAGATAGGATATTGTATAACGATAAATACTTTTTTAAATAAGTAAAACTTCAATTTTTATATCCTTTTTAGTTTCATCATCTGTTTTAACCGGTTGTAGCAATAAAAATTGCTGATACTAATTATTTAACAAATAATTTAGTAAAAATAAATCCATTATTTTACCTACACTACACGCACAGGTCAAGATGTATGAAAAACAAAATAATTTATACCTAGATTTTAGTTGAATTGCAAGTAGAGCCGTAGAGCAGTCAAGGCAAAATACTTACATAAAACTTATTTGTGGGCTTCAGCACAAAAAGGGTCCATGTGGGTCCATCAGTGAGGTATTAAGTTAAGATCAGTTTCAGAATCTACTACCAAAGTCCCTCTATCATACTGACTTTAAAACCAATGTATTTCCTGAAATTTTAATGGAAATGGGAAAAAGAGTTCTTAATTATTAAGAAGGCAGCAGGTAAGGAAAAGTTCAACTGGATAACCCGCCCCATCATTTCTACCGACTCTCCTAGAAATTATGGGGCGAACGACAGTTTAAAAAACTATTATCTAGCTAATACACTCCCCATCAATAAATCGGGACACTTTTTTTTTTTATTCATTTATTTTTTTGTTTTTCTTGTTTGTTGGTCAAATTTAACACCACGAAAAAGTATTGTTTGCATAATAAATCTATATAATCTGTGTAGCTTTGCCTTTTCAATGGGTAATAAAAATCAAAATTCAAAATTCAATCTCCACCTGTTTGTTCTGTAGGTAAATGAGATGAATGACTGACACACGATTGCAGTTTGCGCCGTTTAACGTTTCATAGGTAAAATATTCGAAAAAAAGGTAAAATATTCGAAATTAAAATTTAGAACTTATCTTACCTATCTTAAATCTTTTTTTTTAATGGTTAACTGTTACTTTGGAACGCCTGAAAAAAGTAAGATTTTGCCTGAAACATACATTAGGTAAGTGAGGGTTTGACTGCTGATAGAGATGAATGGAAGAAAATACATGTTGCGCCGACCCCAAATAAATTGGGATAAGAGCAGGCAGATGATGATGGGTATTTTGCCTGTAGAAGCCGCCCAAGTGAACAGATAGCGTATTACATTTTACAACACACGATAGGTATTTTAATAGAAATCTCTACATGTATGTACGGCCGGAGTCAAAAGAGTATACCTAGGATAGGACCGCCTCATTTGGTTCATTTTCCGCTGTATACCTAAGTATGATGCAAGTGCAAAGCCGCCCAAGACTGGTTAAAGTGATTAATATGATAAGATGACATAATATCATTAGTTTTTTTTCTTCCTGCATTTTTTATTTAACATTTTGCAGCATTTTTGCATTTGCTTATGCCGTGTTGAGTCGTATCGTAACGTTATCGCTTTATATCTGTGACAAACATGTTTGAATTGTTCCATGGAATGTTAGGAATAATGACCTAGATGACCATGTTAGGTACAACGACATAAATTTGAATAATATTTCTTTAAAGCATAATTAGTCCATTAATTAACGTGCCTTTTGCACCGTGTGCAGATAAATTAATTAATTTATGTTGTTTTAAAGCTGGTCTTTAATTTTTTATCAATCAGTGGTACCTTAAAACATACTTACCTATCTGGTTATTATTAAGGTACTTTTTTTTTTTTAAATAACTATTAGATTTTGTAGCACTTTTCTGCAACAGCTTTGCCTACTTATCAACGTACCTAACTGTTTTCAAACTTTACAAGCTGGAAAAAACTACGGGAAGTGAGTTGTACGCTTCCTATCTCAAAGTAATGTTGTACAACATTGTATTTTTATTACCACGTAGATATCTATGTTGTGTTGTGTTGTGTGGGTAGGTCATCAGGTAACGAAAAAGAATAATACTGCTTCCTGTTCTATAACAAAACTCAAACGACTTTTAACCAACTTTAAACTTTAACTAAAATTATATCTTTTGAAAACTTGAATAGTTAAGCAGTAGAAAGGTATCTAAGAGAATGGAATAATAACATTTTATGAACCTCAATTATTGCGACATTGATACAATCTGATGTAAATCTCAACTAGTTAGTTTCTAATACAACAAATAAATACAAGCAAAAACTAAACAATGAAACATTCGTTGCTTGGTCATTCATTATACGCAAGGAAAGCGTTAACCGCTGTAACGTTATAATCGCGATCGTTGCGAGCGGAATGGCCCTGCCGACCAATCGCAGCGCGCCGCCACGCCTACCGCGCTCGCTATTGGCCGTTCGCCTAACTTTGAATATAGAACCACTTTTTTCTTCAACGCCTACACGTAAGCCCGCGCGGTTTTCCGATGTCTGTGCCGATGTTGAGAACAGCTTGAATCTAATTGTGGGATTGAGTTTTATTGTCATCTATTCCATGGTATGGTAGCTTTCGGATTGCCTTTGCATCAATAAAATGTACCTGCACGAATGTATGATTGTGGTTATTTTGTAATTGTTTTTTTATTGGTTTCAACTGTGGCCCAGATTGAATGATGTTTTCCAAGTAATATAATGTATTTAGTATTTACCAACAACTACACTATGAACATTGTATTTGAATGGTTTATTTAGGTAGATAAATTGGGATAAGGGCAGGCAGATGATTGTTTATTTATTTTTATTTTATTTTATTTTATTTTATTTTATTTGAATAAGGAACACCAACAGTAAATATATTGAACAATCTTAGAATTAGTCACAATACAAAATTCTAATATATATACCAGTTATAGGTGTACACGGCGTTCTCTATAAACTTACAACAGTAAAACTTAACTATTAAAACTACTAAATCTTAACTATTTTGACAAACTTATATAAGTTTTATATTTATACTTAAAGTTAATGAGATCAATAAGGGTGGACAAGGTCTACCTTACCAGATAAGTAAAGTAAAATTTTACGTCTAAACGTTACAAGTGAATCGTTAAATATATCAATATCTTGGTATTTATTTTGTAGTTCGTTGTAATAACTGCTCATTCGAATTAAAGGTGAGTGTGCACCAACATTGGTGCGACAGTACGGGGTATGCAGAATATTTCGTATAGTGTGTCTTGGATATTTGTAAGGGACAGAAAGAGAAATAAGTTCAAGAAGGTTCTGGCAACTAATATGGGAGTTTATAATTTTATGTAGAAAAACTAAATCATGTTTTTTTCGACGAGTTTTTAGTGACTCTAACTTCAAACAAGATAAACGTTGTTCATAGGGGGCTCTATGGGATATACCTGGTGTATGAAAAGCAATATGACGTGTAAAGGATCTTTGAACTGACTCTATGCGCTGAGAAGCTACACTATACTGGGGATTCCAAGCAACGCTCGCAAATTCTAGATGGCTGCGTACAAGTGCGTTAAATAGTGTTATCTTTGTCTGGGGTATGCGAAAGTCTTTAGTATTTCTTTTTATAAAGCCTAACATTTTATTAGATTTACTAACTACTGTATCAATGTGGGAGTTAAAGTTTAATTGATTATCTAAAATAACGCCTAGATCACGAATCTCGCAAACCTCTTGCAGTGGTGCACCGTTGAGTTGGTAAGTAAATGGAATAGGGATTTTCTTCCGAGTAAATTTTATATGGTAGCATTTGTTTATATTAAGTGTCATGTTATTGGATGTGCACCATTCCCAAACTCTATCAAGGTCAGACTGAAGAAATTCACAAGCATTAGGAGAAGCTATGGTGTAAAGTTTTAAATCGTCAGCAAATAGGGAGAATTTTGAATGTTTAATAACTGAATTTATATCGTTGATAAATATCAGAAACAGAATCGGGGCTAAGTGGGAACCTTGTGGGACACCTGATAAGGCATAGTATGTATGAGATTTATAGCCATTGGTAGTAACTAACTGTGTTCTATACTCTAAATAAGACTTGAACCAACCAAGAAGAGAACCGCATATTCCACAAGATTTCAGTTTCTGTAAGAGTAAAAGATGGTCCACCTTGTCGAAAGCACTTTTGAAATCCGTATAAATAGCATGAACTTCTTGTCCTTTGTCAATCGCACTGCTTATATCAGTTATATAAGAGACTAAGTTAGTTTGAATCGATCTACCGCTGTGGAATCCGTGCTGGTGGTTCGTAATAATATTTCGGACATGATTAGAAACGATGGGAGTAACTAAAGATTCAAAAATTTTGGCAAATCCAGATAGAACAGATATGGGCCTATAGTTTTCAATATTGCTTAGGTCACCTTTTTTATGTACGGGAACAATTTTAGCCTGCTTCCATTCAGTTGGGAACGTACCATCTTGCAAAGACTTATTAAAAATCAAATATAATGGAAAAGATAAGGCTTGTGCGCATCTTTTTATAAGCAAAGGATGAACATTGTCAGGACCGCTTCCTTTAAATATATTAATATGTTTCAGTTCTTTAAGTATAAGTTTTTCAGATATAAATATATGACTCAGAATATTGTCAGACAAGTAGGGCAAATTGTTAACAGTAGTAGCATTGGTATTACTAGAGAACATGGATGCAAAATGAGTCGCAAAAAGGTTTGCAATTTCGGATCCAGTGTTGGCAGTTACATCATCCTTGTACATTATGCTAGGTAATGCTGATTTACCACCTCTTTTATCTTTAAAATAACGCCAAAAGGTTTTAGGGTTTTTTATTATATCCTTTTCTATATTGTGTTTATAGTTGATCAAGCACTTATTAAACAGATTATGACAGCGTTCTCGTAAAATCTCAAATTCAATTTGGTCGCGCGGGTTGTTGAACATTTTGTATTTTTCTCGGATTTTATTTTTTTCTTTTAATAATTTCATTAACTTGTTAGTAAACCACGGTGGATATCTAGATCTAAGCAATTTTCGCTTTGGGACAAATTTTTCTATCAAGTTGTACAAAACATTGTAATATGCAGATACCATTTCATTAACATTTTTATTAACGAATAATTCATGCCAGTTGATATTGTTAAGCTCAAATGTTATACTGTCAAAATCTGCTTTAAAATAGTTAAAGTCTTCTCTGGCTTGAGGTTTCAAAAATAGTTTTTCAGGCAAATCTATACTAACTAATATATTTGGATGATGTATATCCAGCTTTGATAATATTTCTAAGGGTTTGCGGACACTTAAAGACGGAATGTTGCTGATTATTAGGTCAAGTGTAGTGCTATTATCATTAGGTATATTATTGAATTGGTACATGTTATTTGCTGATATAAAATCTATCAGATTATAGCCCAATTGGCTTTGATAATTAGAAGGAATTGTATGTGACCCATCGTTGCTTGGAGCCCAGCTTATTAAAGGTAGATTAAAATCACCAAGTATTATAATGTCATCAGTGCGGTCTAATATTGAACAGGTATTATTAATAAATCTAGTTTGAGTGTCTAACTTGGCTGGGGAGGGTAAATATACGCCACAAATTGCAAGTTTTCGTGTCATGTTGTTTTCCTTTAAATTAACTGTAATCCACAAATCTTCACATTCAGTTTCCCATCGACTCATACGAGCTGACGGGATGTCCTGCGATACCGCAATCATTATCCCTCCTCCATCCAATTTAGAACTGTTAATACTGTCACGGTCTCGTCTATATACAATGTATCTGCTATCAATAAATTCTTCATTACATATATTACTATTTAGCCAGGTCTCTGTAAAAACTATTATCTGATAATTATTTTGTAAGATATTGTAGATATTTGTAGATATTTAGGTAGATACCTACCAACTTTATTAATTCAGTATTGAATATCTTCTTTTAGCTGCTTGAAAACTAGGTCGTTCGTAGGCAGGTAGGTGGGTACAAAATAAAATGTTCGTAAGCTACTAGTCGTCTAACTGACAAAGTAGCGAAGTGAAATGATAAACGGCAGGTAAGATTATAAAAAGTCACTATAAAGAGTGCTTTCACTTAACCAACAAAAAGCGTCTCAGCCATATTAGGTAGGTACCTGCCTATCAGCAAAACGACAAACAAAACACAATAAAATTTATAGGCAGATAAATTAATGAAGAGCCATGGCAAAATGGAATAGGCACATAAATAATGCATTGAAGTATATTCCATCCATTTTGTATTTGACTATTGGCCGCCATTTTGTGCACTTTGTAGGGCGTTATTAGCGGAATGAGTTATGTGCGCGAGGAACGGCAGTAAAACCCGTAATGGCCTGGCCGAGCACAGCTGTGGCACTCTACCGAACAACTAACTACTTATTGCCATTTTATTACCTACCTATATGTTGTGTAAATACATAATAAACATACCGACGACAAGTCGTGGTCGCGTTTATCACTTCTTCTTGTCGTGAGCATAGATAAGTAGGTACCTACCTATTCTAGAACGCGCAATGGAGTGAAGTCCTAAAGAAGGCAATAGGTAGATAACTGAATGAAAATATCTATCTAGAGATCGTTAAGTTCAATCAAGTTTAAACAGTTAAACCCAGATTCTTTCCAAGGGCATGATTGATTAAGTTTTTTGTTTGAACAACCCTAAAACTCCCTCCGGGAGCAGAGATGGGTAGTGGGTAAAAACCCATTCAACCCACCCGGGTTTAAACCGGGTAAATACCCAAATCACCCGGTTTTTACCCATTTTCACCCAAATTGACGGGTAAAAACAGTATTACATCTAAAATTAATAAACAAAGGTTATATTCCCAAGAATTCTCAAAGTAGGTATAACTAGTATTTCCCAGCTTTAAGATTTTTGTTTTCCATTGTAAACACCGCTAAAATTATGGCAAAAAATAACTTTATATCGCCTATACTTAAAAAATCTAGGCTTTAGACGTATATTAGGGCAACTAAAGTAGATACTTTAGTCCCTGGGGACTAAATGTAACTTAAATTTGGTAAACAGTAGTATATTTCTAAGCACTCAAATGCAAAATTGCTAGAGATGCGACACTTTTAACTAAAATATTATCTAGTTTATCAGCCTATTGCAGTCCACTGCTGGACCTAGGCCTCCCCCAGGGAACGCCATAAGGCATGATCTCCCGTTTTTGCCATCCAGTCGCTACCAGCCGCTTTTTTAAAATCATCGGTCCATCTAACCGGAGGGCGTCTTGCCGAGGCGTGGCCTCCACTCGAAAACCAGCGTTCTCCACCGTCCATCAGTCCTACGACAAATGTGATCAGCCTACTGCCACTTTAGCTTGCTACACTTCCAGACTATGTCCGTCACTTCGGTCTTTTTGCGGATAGCCTCATTGCGGATTTTATTCATTAGAGATACCGAGCATAGTCCTTTCCATAGCTATCTGAGTGACATGTAGCCGGTGGGCCAGTTTTACTGTCAACTGTCAAATTCCACGTCTCGGCTCCGTAGGTCATGACTGGTAGGACGCATTGATTGTACAACTTGGTCTTGACTACCCAGTCAAGCTGCACTCTTGTGGTGATTTCAGCCTCAAAGTTGTCTCGACCCATCTGAAAAGTTTGTCCAAGGTGCACATATTTCTGAACTACTTCAAGGGCTACACCTATTGCCATTTACCTTGATGCCCACTGCCCAGTCCATCATACTGTAGAGTCTTGAAGACATCCTCCAGTGCGTTGGATAGAGTTTCGGGGATATAACGTCACCCTGTCTTAAACCATGGAGCAGTTGGATGGGTCTTGTCTTGTGGTTTTGTACTTGAATGGACATCGTAGCCATTTGATAGAGGCTTCTCAGCACCTCCACATACCTCCAGTCGACTTGGCACCGCTGCAAGGACTCTAAAACAGCCCAGGTTTCAATGCTTTTTCGTAGTCCACAAAAGCCATACACAGTGGTTGGTTGTATTCCTCTGTTTTCTGTATGGATGTGGTCCACGGTGTTGAAGCCCTTACATAACCCGGCCTGTTCCGGTGGCTGAAAGGCGTCAAATCTTGATACCAGACGACTCGTGACGACTCTCGAGAACAGCTTATAAAAGTGGCTCAGAAGTGTGATCGGCCTATAGTATTTAAGAAGCGTTTTGTCTCCATTTTGAAAAACAATGCCACTATACCTATGCTCCACGCCGTTGGGGTTGTCCCATTAACTATTACAGAGTTGAAAAGCCTTTTCAGCTCCTTCAGGACAGGTTTTCTACCCGCCTTAAGTAGCTAAGAGGCCACTCCGTCTTCCTCGGGAGCCTTCCCATTCTTAAGCTGTCTGATAGCCGCCCCGATTTCGTCTATATCTAGAGGTATGTCCGGGAGATCTTCTGTAAAGTGGCGGGAGAGAGGAGCTCTTGGGTCTGGGGTCAGGTGGAAGCTTTTGCAAATGCGATGCATACAGGTTTCGATAGAAGTTCTCAATTTCAGCGAGAATCTCTGGAACATATGTGACAGTGAAACCATTCGAGGTAGTTAGCTTTGCCAGATGACTCCTTCCTGTTGTCTTGGTAAAACCTTTCGACCCTCGGTTTTTCTCCATCGTCTCCTTTACAAGTTGAGTATAACACTCAAGCTTCAGAGGTCGCGTCCGACCATACTTCGGATCTTTTTGTTAAGTGACTGGGGATCTGGCAATGCATCCTCTGGTGTTTCCCGTCTAATCCGCATCAGTTCCAGGGCCTCGCTTGAAAGTTTGGTCTTCTTATCTGTTCGCCTTTTACGAAAGTGCTTCGTCCCTACTTCGCCAACAACCTCGAATATGCCCTCTAGGTCCTCGTCGAAGTTTGTCAGGTTCTCCACGGCTGCAAATAAATTTTTAAGTTCAAATTGGAACTCCTCATGTCTGGCTTGGGGCAGATTAGGACGGAGAACCACGCGGTTTCTTTCTAGCTTGAAGCTATTGATATCTAGGGTGCCATGTCTTACTAGTCGGTGATCGCTTCCGGTATTGAACCTACTGATCACTGAGACATCCCAGTTTAGCGTCAAAGCATGCCACCGTATCTGCCACCAAGGCTGTTATCCAGCCACGCTCTCTCTATTTAGTTGCAATTGTTTCTTCCTAACTAGTTACTGGTAATTGTTTGACTCATAGGTGTGTGATAAATAATTATAACTATTCAAACGCATTTTTATTACATATAGTGTAAAAATCAACGGCAAATATTTTAAGGGGTGAACCAGCCTATGGAACTGTTCAACTTTCCCCAAGGAACATAGGTCGAAAAATGAAAAAATAAATTGTTCCTCCCATACAAAATGTACCAGCCGGCCGAGTCAATTTGTATGGGAGGGGAGGTCCAACATTATTTTTTCATATTTCCATCTATGTTCCTCGGGGAAAGTTGTTCAATTTCATGGGCTGGTTCACCCTGTTGTTGTCTGTATAAATGTAAAAACAGGTATTGTGCCGTTATTAAACACATAAACTATGAATTTATTTTCCATCTGCTCTTGCGTAGTCCTATTTTTCACTTTATTATGGTAACTAGATACGTTTAATCAGTAATAAATAATAATACATTTAAAATTTTAATAGTTAGTTTTTACCCGGCCATCGGGTGGTTTGGGTGGATTGAAATGGGTATTAACCGGGTTTTTACCCACGGGCGGGTAATTACCCGGGTGGATACCCATCACTATCCGGGAGAACCCTTGCTCACCACCAAACGGTTGATCGCAGAGAGAGTATAACTAGGAAAAAATTACAAAAGTCGCGGAAAATAGGTACATGGGGGTGAACGTACCTACCCTTCACTACAAGACAATCGAATTTGTCTTAGAACGTCACTCCTTGGGCTACTCTATATGCCTACCCAGTCTGCAGTAGATGGATTGTGGTTAGGGATGAAGATGATGATGTTGAGGCTAACTTGTTCCAACGGTCTAGTTAGGTAAGATGTCCCACCATCCATACGATCTAGGCTAGACTCTTCTTCTTCGAGTGGGACACCTAGACTAGACGAATATTTAATTTATGAATAGGAAAGTAGGTAGGTATGTTGAATACCAAATTTTAAAACACTTCTCGTGTTAGGTAACTATAAAATTTTTGGGAAATTTTGCAAGTTTTCCAGAAAAAAAGGAAAGTATGTTTGTTTTTCCTGCTTTCCCGTTAGGATGGATAAATTCACTAGGTAGCTATTCTGATTTTTCGTGTGTGGTTTGTGTATTAGACATATTGTCAATATCTCCAATGTCTTTGTCAGTAGGTATTGCGAAGGCCACCCACGTCTACGAGTGGCGCGATTCAATCAAATCAACAGAACATCAATACTTATTCATAAACACATGACAAGCATGCCATTCTTCCAAGATCATCGTGAGGTCGGCGACGTACAGTCTACCGTCTAGCAAGCAGGCAAAGATAGGGCTGTCTATGAGGCCTTTGCCAGGGACAGTTAATAAAATTATTTGACTCAAAATGCTCAAAGATATCTCAAAAATAGATGAACGCACGTAATTTTTGTGGCTACTTTGCTGTATTATATTCAAACTACAGAGGTTTCTGCTTTGGGGCCATATTTGCCATACTCAGCAAGCTTGACATGCGATGCATTCACGAGGAAAACTGCTGACTAAGTATCTATATCTTCGACGATGTTGAGTTTCAGTCACCATCAACTACAAAAATGGGGAGGCGGTATTCTAATCCAATACGACACGACTCAACTATCTCTTAGTATTTTGAAGGAATAAAATAAGTAGAAGTAAAAACCAAGTGGCTAAACCCTAGCTTACAAGTGTGAAACAATCCATAGTTCGCGCGTCCGGTCCGATACGCGTCTCAAAGCCCCATTCACGGGAACAATCGGCTCGGCATACATTGTGCGCTACGTGCCACGTACGTGACTATCGCTCGGTACGCCGCAGGAAATGGACGGCATTATGTGATAACGTATCACGCCACCGCCACTTTGTGTGTGCCTTTGTTTTCAGCAGGATAAGGTGCTCTTAGTGGCGTTGAAATCTTTGTTGTTTACGCAAGCTTCATGCTGTTCTCGTCGCAGAAATAAAGTTTCATAAAAGCTATACGAAAGCTGCTACCTACACGTATGATATGCCGAAAGTATTTATTTATACAAAGATCTAACATTATAAACGATACAAGTATTGCACAAAAATAAATTCAAATCATAGGAAGACATGTGATTATCAAAATGAAATTTGTTCTCAACGGAAATCTCAGTTGCCATAGCTCTATATTTAATCGAAAATACAGTCAAAATCGCAAAAGAGACATTCACACGAAAATAACCTTATACCCGTGAGGTACCTACTTACCGACCTTTTATTTAGATTTCATTTTCTAATATAATAATAATAATAACAATGTGGAATTGTTCTATTATAGGAATTAAGACACAATAACAAACTACGATGGTTATTAACTAAATAATTATGTTAAATATGAAAATGCGTATGTTTCTGTGTATAGGTAACTAGCTGCCCGTCAGCGGTTTCACCCGCTGCAGCCTATTATTCCGCGGGAGAAAAGCATTATTCGCCAAGAGATGTCGCTGTTAGTTTTCGGCGAAAACGTTTAAAACGCGAATCGGCTCAGTAACGCCACCTTTTTCAAAAATATTGGAAAATGCGTGATCCCGTGGGAATGAGACATTTTTCCGTGGTAAAAAGTATCCTATGTGTTATTCCAGATGCCCTTTTATATTTCTGCAAAGTTTCATGTCAATCTAATCAGCCGTTTTTGCGTGATGTCGTAACAAACACACACACACAAACATCCGCCTTTATAATATTAGTAGGATTAGTAGGATTGGAAGACACTGTTTACTGCCTAACTAAATACAGCTGAACTACTTACTTGAAGTTTAACAAAATCTATACCTACCGAGTTAACAAATTAAATATTGATCTTCTAGTGATAGATATGAGATGGGTGAACACTTTATTGCTTACATAATAGGTACACCATTAACATAACAATAAAACAGAAAACTAAAACTAATACGCAAGCAATGGCGAGATAAAGATAGGTATACTACCAAGATCATTTTTCGTAGGTATTACGACTTGGCTTCCGGCGTTGCCACTACCAAAATATGAACGGATCTACAATCAAAATCTATTATTGCCTACAAAATGCTTGTAACTTACTGCTCGCTACATGAGCAGAAGGTACCTACCTAGTGGGTTGTTGTAATTTATGTACACCTACATCCGGCGAGCTCCGTATGCAGTGCAGATCCATTAATCACAAGAAGCCCCTCCCCTCCCTCCTCGCACGCTCATGGTACGACGATCCAACGCTGTAGATACTGATGATAAATTATGAAGAGAAACATTTTGTTATACATACGCAGTTATTCTGCCAAACTAATAAAGTATGGTCTTAGGTTCTGTTGAAAGTTGCTCTTATTTTCCCGGGTGTACCTACAGAGTCAAATTGGTTCACTGATCGGTGGTACACAGTATTTAATTTATATCGCCCCTTATCGGTGGAAGCTTCTGACTGCTGTACTTCTGCTGTTTGGGGCAATTGTTCTGATTTTGCAGCAAAATGTTTTGTCCAAACAAAATAGTAGGGTAAGTAAATGGGCGGAGCGGATCGGTTAAGTAGATAAGGTAGAAAAAGCATATCTTCTAAAATTATGTTCTTTTACCTTAATCCTACTGATTTGACATTAAGGCGCTAACTAAGAACTTTCAATAGAAAAAATCCCATTATAAAAAATTGCAGGTAACTGCAGCCTGATCAATAAAATGCTACTTCTTACGTGATTTGGAAAAGGAACTTGAAGGATGCAAAAAGGTATCTCAATATCAGAATGTATGAGTAAGGTATTTCAAAAACTGCTACAAGGCTTGTTTTCTAACTCATGAAACTTTGATAAAAATACAATGTACAAAAACTAACAATGTTGCGCCATCACGAAGGTGGGTTGGACCTTAGATAAACTCCAATCACACTATTAGTTGGAAAACCATTAAACATAGATAGGTACAAAATAGTCGAATACTTAAATAAAAATTAAAACATTATCGTCACGTTTGAAATAACTCTTTAAAAATACCTCCATCATATATTCGTGAGTATTTCTAAAGTAAGTGGGCAATTAGTCCATTGAATAAAAAGTTCTAGAGTGCAAGAGTTAGTAACGTAAGATGTTTCTTCGGAAACATGTCAAGGGTCCCTAGGTAATAAACATACTAAAACCCCGGGACACTAGGATGAGCTCCGGAGTGGGGGGGGGAAAGGGTCCATTTTTTCGTTTTTCGCTTAAATCTCAAAAACGGTACATGTTAGAGAAAAACTTCCAAAGAAAAGTTGAAAGGTCATAAAATTATCTACAAGTTGTACCTAAATCATTTTTTTCTATTCGCAGCCGTTTCTGAGTTACACGCTGTGAAAGCTGATTTTGGCTCAAACAATTTCCCCATACTACATTCCCGTTTTTATCACATCAATCGATCAAAAAATATTTCTTTCTTCAAAAAAACTCAAATGTGCAACTTGTGACCGGTACTGATAGATTGCTCTTGAAAAGGTCTATAATTGGTAAAATAAACACATTCCTCCATGGAAGCCTTTAGGAGGAATCGATTGTCAAAATATTATATTAGGGTAGTTTTAGTTACTGAACTTGAACAATTTATTTTTTTTCTTCCAAAAAACTCAAAAGTGCAAGTTGTGACCGGTACCGATAGATTGCTCATAATAAGGTCTATCATTGATAAAAATACCAGATTCCACCACGGAGGCGTTTAAGGGGAATTGAATTTTATTAGGGTTGTTACGATACCTGAACTTTTATTTTTTCTTCCAAAAAGCTCAAAAGTGCAACTTGTGACCGGTACTGATAGATTGCTCTTAATTAGGTTTATCATTGGTAAAAAAGGCACATTAATCCATGGAAGCCTTTAGGAGTAATCGATTGTTAAAATATTATATTAGGGTAGTTCCGCAACAACCCTAATAAAATTCAATTCCCCTTAAACGCCTCCGTGGTGGAATCTGGTATTTATATCAATGATAGACCTCATTATGAGCAATCTATCGGTACCGGTCACAACTTGCACTTTTGAGTTTTTTGGAAGAAAAAAAATAAATTGTTCAAGTTCAGTAACTAAAACTACCTTAATATAATATTTTGACAATCGATTCCTCCTAAAGGCTTCCATGGAGGAATGTGTTTATTTTACCAATTATAGACCTTTTCAAGAGCAATCTATCAGTACCGGTCACAAGTTGCACATTTGAGTTTTTTTGAAGAAAGAAATATTTTTTGATCGATTGATGTGATAAAAACGGGAATGTAGTATGGGGAAATTGTTTGAGCCAAAATCAGCTTTCACAGCGTGTAACTCAGAAACGGCTGCGAATAGAAAAAAATGATTTAGGTACAACTTGTAGATAATTTTATGGCCTTTCAACTTTTCTTTGGAAGTTTTTCTCTAACATGTACCGTTTTGAGATTTAAGCGAAAACGAAAAATGGACCCTTTCCCCTCCCCACTCCGGGCCTCATCCTAGTGTCCCGGGGTTTTAGTATGTTTATTACCTAGGGACCCTTGACATGTTTCCGAAGAAACATCTTACGTTACTAACTCACGCACTCTAGACCCCCCTTGGAGGGACTCATTCAATGGACTAAATAAGATCTTTAATAGTTATACTTTTTAAGAATTTTAATTACATTTTAAACGTGTTAAAAATGCAAAACCGCTGTGAAATGGTCAACGATGTAGGTATAAATTACATAACTAGATACACAACGAAAGTTCATTTTTGGAGACTGGGCTTAGGTTTTGTTGTGGAAAGAACGGATCGGACTATGTCTACCCGGTATGTCATTTTTTGACCTGTAAAATGTGGCTGAAACTACCAGTGTTGGAGCTGGCAACCTAAGCGGGTTCTCATCGTCAAAGGTGTGGAATACGTTTCAAACTGTAAATCTGTGCGATGTAAGTTTTGGAAACAAAATGAATATTTTTCAAGTCCGATAAAATAAACTGCCAGGATTTTAGATGGCCTCCCATACAAGGGTTATGACCTCCTCAAAATAATCGATCGTTATAGCATATTTCCAATCGGTAGCCTTATGATATGATATGAGCTAAGACTAGGTATGTCAATGGGAAGGTAAGTAAGAAGATAGTTGCCCCGAACGTTATTTCTTGGATTAAAATTGGCTCAGAACCATAAATGTATGACTGATGTTCTTGTATCTGATTTTGCTGGTTATTTACGCACCGCACGTTTTTTTGGTGTTTTGCCAGATCCGTTTTTTGACGAAAGGAGTTTACAGCCTTTAAGCCTCGCGGCTGTCGCAGGTTGTCATTTGTATGCTGGATTTCACGTACCGGAATATCATCCGTCCGGCGCGTGTACGATTCGTTTTACCCATCGTTTCTACTATAGGCACATAGAGAAGATACAAACCCTGGTGATCATTAATACACGTCAGTAGGCCCCACCCATTGCGCAGTACCATTACGTCGAACCACTTTCCTAGCGCAACATGCACCTTACTGCCTTGGCATAAGAACGCGCGATCGCGTGGAAAACTTGCACACCGCCCGCAAGAAGATTAATGATGCAAAGCTTTCCGTAGAAAAAAAAATGCGTCTGTATGCTACGAACAGGTGTTCGCTATAAAATAAAATCACTTACATACCTACCACAACCTACTTACTTACATAATTATAAAATTCTTGGAATTGTTACTCACGAAGGTAGTTGTGTAGAAGCGGTACTTTGAAGTTAAAAGTTAATGCTTGCCTTGTACCTACTATATACCGACAGGTAGGATAAAGGTAAATAAAGTTATCGGTAGCATATCCAGGAATCAACTTATAGTGGTAAAAGATAGTTACCTACCTACTAAGTATTACAAATGTTTAATGAACGTTATGTATTTCCATGAATTAATCCATACTAATATTATAAATTCGAAAGTAACTCTGTCTGTCTGTCTGTCTGTCTGTCTGTCTGTCTGTCTGCTACGCTTTCACGCCTAAACCACTGAACCGATTTTGATGAAATTTGGCACAGAGATTGCTCATATACCGAGAACGGACATAGGCTACTTTTGCTTCCACTTGAGGGTCTGGAGTACCTGATGTAGACCATCAGAATCACCACCAGCAGCCCAGCTAAACTATAGGAGATACAGATATGACTCCAAAGCAAAAGTTGTTCTGATTGATGGGACGCTTCTGCTGGTGAAAAGACATCGAAGGTCTGGAGTACCTCATGTAGACCACCAGGTGCACCAACAGGAGCCCAGCCAAACTATAAGTGATTCAGATATGACTCCAAAGCAAAAGTTATTCAGCTTGATGGGACGCTTCTGCTAACGAACAGACATCGAAGGTTTGGAGTATCTGATGTAGACCACCAGGTGCACCAACAGGAGCCCAGCTAAACTATAGGAGATAGAGATATGACTTCAAAACAAAAGTTGTTCCGCTTGATCGGACGCTTTTGCTGGTGAAAAGACATCAAAGGTTTGGATTACCTCATGTAGACCACCAGGTGCACCAACAGGAGCCCAACCTAACTATAAGAGATTCAGATACGACTCCAAAGCAAAAGTTGTTCAGCTTGATGGGACGCTTCTGCTGGCGAATAGACAACGAAGGTTTGGTGTATCTACTGTAGACCTCCAGGTGCACCAACAGGAGCCCAGGTAAACTATAGGAGATACAGATATGACTCTAAAGCAAAAGTTGCTCGGCTTGATGGGGCGCTTCTGCTGGGGAATAGACATTGAAGGTTTGGAGTACCTGATGTAGACCTCCAGGAACAGGAGCCCAGGTTAACCATAGGAGATACAGATATGACTCGAAAACAAAAGTTGTTCAGCCTGATAGGATGCTACACTTCAGCTGGTGAATAGACATCGCAGGTTTGTAGAACCCGATGTAGACCACCAGGTGCACCAACAGGAGCCCAGCCCTATAAGAGATATTGAAATGGCCTCAAAGCAAAAGTTGTTCAGTATGATGGAACGCATCTGCTGGCATCTGTTGGCAATGCGATTATGGTTTGAGAAATGTAGTACCAACAATATTAGCGTGATGAATATCCCGAGTTTAATTTTTAGGATGCTGGTGTGGAAATAAGAATTTTGCAAAAGTGTAATGAATGAAACGAAACGAAGTTCGCGGGTACCAGCTAGTGTTAAATAAATCGTACGTTAAAATCTAAACTTACTTACTTAAAACCTAACTAATCAAAGAGTCCACCCCGAAGCGTACCTGGTTCGAAGGTGCCCATCACGCCCGCGGCGTTACCGCGTTGGATGGCGAGCGAGATGTGCTGTACCAGGTACGCTCCGGAGCGGGGATCGCATCCACGCTCCCGCAGGCGTCGGCCTAGCTCCCGGATGAAGATTTTGGCCTCCTTGCCCCATGGTCCCCCGGTTTCGACCGCAAAAGGGACAAAAGGTACTGCCGTTTGAGCTCTGCGTATTTTAGGTGTTTCTGTCCAGCTGCGGTTTCAGCGGCGGATCCCGCCTCACGCATTGTCTTCGCCAAGTGTGATGCCGCAAACGTACTTACGCAAGTGGCGTCCCAGAGCAGGCTTCGCCCCTTGTCCCAGGGGACGAGAGTTAGGCCGTCAGGGCGTTTCCCGTCCGTCCGGCAGAGGCCTGGAGGCTCTAGAGCGCAGGGTACGTTTGCGGACACCAGAGCTCGGCGAATTATCTCATTCAATGCGTGGTGTCTCGGGAATCTACCGGCACATTTCACGCAGCTGAGACCGTGGTGGCCTGCAGAGTCAACCGAAGCACCACAAGGGCAGCTGTGTGCTTCGCAGACTCTGCAGCCCAGACGCAGAGCAGCAGCAATCCGTAACGAGTCATTGTCCAGAAGCGTACCGAGCTGGGGAGATGGAAGAGCCTGGAGCCAGGCTCCAGACTCGGGGCAGGAGGCGGCCTTTAAGCGTGCTACGTCAACACCTGATGCTGCCTCCATCAGACTGGCGAAGGCGGCTTTACAAACCGGCTCGTCCCAAAGGCGCTGCACGGTTGGATTGTCAGGGTGGGCGGTGTTGGGGCATCTCTGTGTCCAAGCCGTCAGAGCCTCGTCCGTAAAAGTGATTAAGCTGCCACCAATGTTTAATAGGGTTTTAGGAGGTCAAAAGTCGTTCGATTCGTGTTAATAGTGCACAGTGTGCGCGCGACCTGTGCTTAGAACTTGGCCGGTGCACTATTGTGCGCTTTGATTACCTATAATCCCAGAAGGTGCTTGAAGAGTTTTTACTACTCAGAAAGTGTGGGGAATATTTACTCACGAAATCAATACACAGACCCATTAGAGAAGCAATTAAAAAAAACCGCAAGCAAAAACCCGCTCCGTCGCATTTTAAAGGAGACAGTTGCGTCGTAAAACATAGATAAACTTAAGTTTAGTTAAACCCGCGCTAGAGTTGACGGCAGCCAATGAAAAGTTTTTATTGACGCCATGAAAGTGGCTTTGCAGGCTCGGCCCCTACTACCGGCCGGGAAAATGGAGAGATTTCCCACGACGTGGGGCCAGCTGGGATACCTAAGTAAGACTGGCGACTTTTTATGTGCCACGAAAGTGGTCACGTAAACGCAGCGCTTTCATTTCGTCCAAAGAGCATATCACAAGATCTCACACATCTAAAACACCTTTTACACACCGTATAAAATATCTTTGGTTAAAACGCTGCGAACTAGTGATTCCTTTCTCGTGATTTCGCTAAAATTCAATGAAGTACGAACATCCTTCATGTGCAATTTATATTTTGGCGCTACATACCTAATTAAAGAAATTGAACAATTAAATATTGAATTTTAGGGAAGGTACAGGCATTTATGTATAGTAGCTGTTTTGAAACGAGCGACGACCGTTCGAGATCCGCTAGTAGGACCGGCAGCGCAGCCGCCTTTGTGGATAACTTTATGCATAGAGACGAGATATTGTGTCAGTCCGGGCACTGTGTCAGATACAGATACGGTTTATAGCGAGTTCGTCACTTGATTGCGGCGGTAAAGGTGCGAGACAGCTGTGGCGATAACTCCGAAACAAGTGCTCAGGGCGAAAAACATGCGAGATGCCGTAGTAGCCATTTTCCCGGTGGATAAGCGTATGCATAGGAATTGTGTCAGACGAAGTTCTGTTACTCTATTACGGAAGGAGTTTATACATTGTTGTCGCGTCTTATAGCGTAGTTTGACATGCTCTTTAATGGAAATAGTTCAGTGCTTCGCCTCTAAGGAATACAATGATATCTATATAATAGGTAATTAGGTAGGTACCTAATGCGTGCTTTAAAACTAAATTCTAAAATACTTTTTATAGGTTTTTTTAGGTATCTCTAGCGTATTCTGAGCAATGTGTAATGCAACTATTGAGAAGTGTTCGTGTTTTGTGTATGACGGTCCTCACAAAGGTCTCTCAGGACCAATTTCGATGTATTTTCTTATTGATTTAGAACTTAACTTATTTTGTTCGGTATTTTTACATTTTTAAGTTTCTCGATTCGCTTCAAAGAAAGGTCATTCGAAGGGAAATGTCAATAAAATAGAAAATAAAATGGTGGATAAGTTACCTAATACCTATACGGTATTATTTTAGGTGGGCTAACTTTATTTTATCACAACATCACAAAACGTGAACTCTATTTTTTTATAAGATAACAGTCTGTCGATGACGTCACTGTTTACTATCAGTCGTCTTTTTTGTAAATTTTTCTTCATCGTATTGTCCTAGGACACCAACCAATGTTAATAGAGTAGTATGACATTATATTATAATACTGTAGTAGAGAAGGTACATTGTGTTTACTAATAGATGATGCTGATGTTTACGTGTGAGACAATCCATGATGCGATCGATTATCTAACCGGTTAAAATCTTTACAATAGCGAATTCAAAGGAATTCGCACGAATTCAAAATAACACGTTTGTTTCGCTTTTGGTACAAAAGACATCTGATAATAAAAGGAATGTATTTGTCTATTGATGGATGCCTTTTTTCAAACCTACACCACAAAATAGACTTTACAGAAGGTTCACGCGATTGTCTTTTTTCAACCGCTACATAATAAGAGGCACCAAATTAGTGGTCTAAGTTACCCCTGAGAGATCGTCTCTATTTATTACCTATTGTTCGAAACATGCACCTCACTCCTACTACTTATCTACCTATTTATTTTTCTCTTTAATAACTTAAATACCCCTTTGAATGACCCTCGTTGTCGCAAAATAACACACTTACTGGTTAATTAATAATTAAATAGTAAATTATTTTAGTTCGCAAAGTGGTACTAGAAACAATACTTATTTATATTATTGCAAAATTATTGTTTTGTTATTGTATAAGGTATTTTTTATGATAGCAATCAAACAATAAACAAGCTACATGTATAATTTCTAGAAATAATTACTCGAAATAAAAATTATTCATTAAATATAATTTAGGTACACATCAATATAATGCGATACACTACAATAACATCGTTTCCGGTTCGCAAGTATGGTAATAAAATAATTCTTTTTAATTAGCAGGGGAGTTGGCTATTCTGATAAATTACTGTGGGGTAAACGGAACCAGACCCCTTATAATAAAAATGCCATCCTAAAAATGTGTAATAATTACCTTACTACATATTTTCTAAGTAGGTAAATAAATGGTAATCAGACATACAAGCGTACCTAACTAGTTACAAAAGAAAACACATGGCGACTCCTAGTATCCAATGTATCATACATACATAACGGACAACTTGGTGTCTCACGAGATGCTACCATTTTTAGCTCATCCGGTACAAAACGGCACATCGCCCTATTACTTATTGTGTACATACAAAAGTCTCACAGTCATCCTTCAAGAAAATTAGGGAACATGCTTGTGGAAAGTCTGTCATGATCAGAATAAATTCAATCCGTGACGCAGTGCGATTTGATTTATTATTAGGCACTTTTTTTCATGTAATAACTTAATTGTATTATGTAATGTTTTTTTGTATTATGTAATGTTTTTTTTTCTAATAAACGATTAATCTATAAAAAAATCTTAATCTATAAAAAACCAAACCTGCGCTGCGCCTGCGTACCTACAAAAAGGAATATTATAAAGCAGAGTCTAATTATTGCAATATTTTTCGTTTAAATTGACGTTTCCGGAGAAACTTTGCTTTGCTTACGATAAGGTCGCAGACATCCGGTAATAAACTTGAATCTCATTTGGCAACATTTAAATATTTTGAATATCATCGAATGAACGTGTCAGGAAGACAAAATTGCAAAACTAAACGACAGCCCGTGCCGCGATGATTTCAAATTATGATGATGATAATTTTGTATTATATTGTATCTAGCTGACACAAGACAAGACTAAGTTTTAACTACCCACTATGATGATGATCTTTCCGGCCGGTTTCGACCATGGCGACCACTTCTACTCCTGACCAAGTCGGCGCTGATGCGCTCGCATTTGGCTATTATAGCCTATTTTGGCAGTAAACTCCCGTGCACAGTGTGGGCACGTGAGTTTGCCATTGATATCATTGTAGTTAATGGCGGCGGCGGGAGGACGGGCCTTCAGTTCATCGCGTTTAGCGTCAAGGTCTGCTTTACGCTGCTCCTCAAAGTCGCGGATTCGCTTCTTTACAAGACCGCGCCATTCTGACCGTTGTGCTGCCAAAACCTCAAATTGAGAGGGTTCGATGTTGCATCTTTTCATGTGTCTCTTCTGAACATCTTTAAATCGGAGGAGTTGACATGCTTTCGCTTGCCCTCCTCTAGCTCAGAAGAGCTATTAGAAGATGCGCTTCGCCACTCGCTCATCCGCCATCCGGGATACGTACCGACTATATGGAGAGCAGTAAGGAAGTTTCTCCGACTCGACTCCGTCATAATATGATAGGTACAGGTACCTATGATTGTCACAAGGGGTTGCTCTAATAAAGACTTACTAACCTATTTTTAATCTGTGACCAAGGCAGCCTCCACAACGTTGTCTTATAGAGGACCTACCGCGGCGCTTTGAATAAGAATTCATCACGCATTTTATATCTATTCAAGTACCGGAGAATTCACGAGTGCGCATGATCAAGGCGTATGTATATGCGTCGACGCGCACCTATTACCATGCTAAACAATTCAGCGAAATTTTTCGAGGTGTCGTCCTTACTGACAATATGTACGCGCAAATGACTGCGCCAAGGTGATTTGCATAAAAATATAATTCGTGTAGTAGTTTTGAATAATGAATTCGGATAACGCGAGTCTAATGCCCTCTAGATACCCTTTTTATGTATCTTCTACACTATAAAATTAGCAATTGAACCAAATCGTACTACTGCTTTTTGTGCCATCTCTGCAAATATTTTGTAGAATTTTGATGGACGTAGTGGACGAATTTTGATGTGATCAGCAGTGACTGTTTATGGCAAACATAACCTTTTTTAGGTACTATGACAGCCGATGTGGCGCAGTGGTTAGCATGACTGCCTGCCACGCAGAAGGTTCCGGGTTCAATTCCCGGTGGGGTCACTCACAAATTTGATATTGATCTCTTTGTGAATTTGTTCCCAGTCTGGTTAGGACATTGCAGGCTGAACCACGTGATTGTCCGAAAAGTAAGATGTTTCCGTGCTTCGGATGGGCACTCGTTAAGCCGTCGGTCCCGGTTGCTGTCTATGATGGCGGTCGTTACATAACCATAATAGAGGCCTGCTACTTGCAGTAGGTGGTTGAAAAACTCTGACACCAGGGTTCATCGGGTCGTTGAGCGACTCAATGTCCCACACGAAGAGAGAGAGGTACTATTCATGTGACGATCCCAAGTGTTCTTAAGGGCGCGCTACATGACGTGCAAGATGACATCTGTTATCGATGCGACGTGAGTAGCTTTGTCGCTTTTTTCAAACATTTTATATGGAGACGGTTTAAAGCGTCGCGATGTCGAACGTCTCACGTCTCCTACGATCACTTCTTTGACACAGGTATGCCATCTTGCGTCTTACGTCTCTTCTGTGTAGCTTGCGCGTTAAACGTGCCTTACGATAGGTAATTTGTGGACCGAAAGAAGTTCTATGAAACAGCATTCTGCGGCTGATATCGGTCAAAATGGTGCCGTAGGTATAAAATGTCAAATACTGCAAAATAGTGTGGCGTGTGTGAAGGTGTGAAGCCTTCGGACCATCGCGGCGTTACCTACTAAATAGTCCTCAAAATTGTGTTTGGTTTTTTATTTAATTAACTTAAATTAAAATTCATTTATTTCAGGCTAATTAACCCATATTCAAAGAAAATAAAATAAAATAATAATAATGCACATAATAATAATAATCAAATCGGACTCTTATAGACATGTAAATTACAACAATGTCGCATGTAAGCACAGTCCAGCCTATCAGCTACCATGCTCAGGATGATGTTGGAGCTGGCCCGCACACGGCGCACCAGCGACGCGGCACGCTTGCGCATCACGGTATAGAAGCAGTCTACGCGGGCTGCCGCAAACATACCGGAGGCGCTGCAGTAGCGGGGCAACCCCATCAACACCCTAAACGCATTGTTGTATTGCACACGGAGGGCTCCGTACGATTTCTGAGTGTATTTCTCCCACAGGCTGCACGTGTAGAACGATGTACAAAATGCTCTAAATAGAGTAATCTTGGATTGTACGGAACAGCGTGCAAACCTGCGGGCTATCATGTTAGCTCGTACCGACAGAGCCCTCCGTTCACGTTCAATGTCTACATCGTCTTTGAGATCAGCAGTAACAAGGTGACCTAGGTATTTAAATTGATACACTCTTTTGAGTGGAACATCGTTCAGTCTTATGGGTGGTACAAACTGGTTCCTGTCACCACCGCTCTCAAAGACCATGTATTCGCTTTTCTTTACATTGTACTGCAGGCCATGCTCAGCTGCATACGACTCACACAAACTTAAAAGTTTCCTAAGACCACAGACCGACGCACTCAGCAGCACCATATCGTCAGCGTAACTTATATTATTGACGTTTACTCCATAAATATGACAACCAATATGCTGACTACTGAGTGCCTCGATCATTTAATAACCCGCCAAACTGAATACCAAAAGGGCCATAACCATGAAAGTATGGGTGTTCGTCCATTGCTTGCCTCACCACTTGCAGGTCTTGCATCAAAGCCAAAATTAAGTAATTATAGAGTCTAATTATTACTTAATATTTTTTCACTGAACATAATTAAATTATGACAGAAGTTCTGGAGTTACTGAATGTTAAAGTTGGGTATCGAAACAGACAAAAGTGCTGAAGTTTAGCTGCTTATTGTGTATTTCGATCTAGATTCGTTATGTTCGGCGAGTAATGTAGAAAAGGTTAGGTACGCCTTAGCAAACTGTTCGGTAAAAATAGCTAACAGTAGAAAAACTTTGTGAATGAAATAAGATTCCCTGTTTTGAGAAACAATTTCCGTGGCTATTCTTCTTTAGAATTGACGATATCATCATATATTGCCTTAAGTTGTTTTTTGAGGTGCGACACTTTTTTAGTTCAGGTATGGTCATCCTCCTTTAAAACACTTACCGCGTTTCTAATTTATGTTAATTTATTCCCGTCAGGAGTGCCATACTTCTAGAGTTCCATGAGTTCCATGACACACAAAACCCGGTCGGCCACATTACCACCAATACCGATTCATACCACGCTTTTGCACTGGACCCACGACGGATGCACAAATGCAATATATATGAAAATCGGCTGATCCGTTTGGCGGTTATTACACCATTGTTGAACACTAATTATGGGCGTGATTCCATACAGAGTGTTACGAATGTCACGGTCATCGTGACCACTGACCTCTGTGTAGGTAACGTCAAAGTGCATTTTTGCTCATCAACAAAATCAAAGGCACAAAAAATTATCTAGCTAATGAACCTAGTAGGTAGATACACTGGTAGGTACAAGATTTCGAGAAAACTGTGAAAAATAAGCATGTAAAATTGTAGAACTTCTGTCCTAATTGAATTACCATCTGTTTTAAAAAGATTAACGTGGAGGAAGTATACCTACATCCATGCCAATAATTAAACTTTATAATTATTTAACTTTGTCTTTGGTACGAGGTCTGCATATGATGACGCAAGCAAGATTGATGCAAAACAGGACGAGCATATTTTCGTGAGCATGATCCTTAATCCAGTGGTAATATTTGGCTTGAAATAAAGATGTTTCATTTATTGAGCGATAAACGATATGCTTTCCTTGTGCGACCTCTTAGGTAAATGTAAGGTAAGTATTATAAGGCGACTCCCAACCCTGATGTCCGCTTGCGCAACAAAAAAAAGAGTGCAACAGAGACAAATGTGTCTGTCAAAAACGCAAGGCTTTGATTGTTCCAGCGACAACGTGTGTTTTTAATATGGGGAATTCCAAAATTGCCTTGCATCTAATAGACGCATGCTTTACGGATGCCCCAAAAAGGCGCAGCGTTGGACGTCAAGTGTGGTAACCGCCTAACACCAAGTATTACCAACCTACATCCATATCATGACGTCCGGTGTCAAATACTTGAGTTCTAAGAATAGTCTCAGTGGTTGTAATGGTATGTTTTGAATAAATATTCCTCTTGTTGGCTGCCGACAGCGCCGTGAAGTAAACAACGGAAGTCTTAAGTAGGTCCCGGAATACGTTCAAGTGGCCCTGAGTCTTCGATGCCTAATATGAAGCAGTTTCTAGAAAATGTACCTCAGATGCCGGCTTAGAATAGCCTCACCCCTATTCTACCCGTGAGTGTCGTAAAAAGACTCTAAGGGATAATCTTCCAGGGAATGGGTAGCAGCGTTGCCTGCAAATGTAACATATTGCACAGAGCTTGACGCTTTCCAAGCGTTGTAAGTAGTATGGGTATAACCCCCTATACGGGGAGGCCTATATCCAGCAGTGGTCTTTTGAGGCTGTTGATGTGCCTCAGATATGTTTCTGGAATACATATCAGCAAGCACTGTCACATGATGAACAAAATGGGACGAAATATTCAAAAATGAAATTTACGTATTTTTAAGGGATGAAAATTAATAGTCCATACTTACAAACTCTCTAAAAAATACATATTCGAGATTGGAATTAGAATATTGACGTCCAGATATAGGTAAGATTTCTTTCTTTCGACATTGAGGGACATCCTATATTATGAAAAAGTATAATACTAAACAAAACCATCTATAAACTATACGGCACAGTTTATCTTTTTAGTTTTATTGTGAAAAACTGTCTTTCTTGCTCATTTACCCAAGCAAATCTAGACACACGGCAGTGTGTCCGCCAAGTTCGAGCAAAGAACCGACACACCGGCCGTGGGTTATATTACACGAACCATTTCGGGCCAAGTTCGACCCACCTATAACTCAAAATCTATTTTATCTACGCATATGAAATTTCTAGTATCTGTCGAGATCTACTTACTTATCTAAAATACAAAATTTCATTAATGTACCTATTGTAGGTCTTGAGATATTGACGTCAGAAAATCGCTATTTTTACTATACACTCACTGACTGACTCACTCATCAAAAACCTAGACCACTTCCAATGGTCGTATTGACTTGAAATTTGGCATGGAGGTAGGTCTTTAGGTCAAGGTAAAGGAAAAAATCTGAAAATGGCCAAGTGTGAGTCGGTTTTAAAAATAATGAAGGTGTAAATTCATACCCCTAAGGAACTAAAACAAAAAATTTATCTATATCTTCCAATGGTCGTACCGACCTAAAATTCGTTACGAAGGTTTGTGATTTAGTCAAAGTAAAGTAAAAATTGAATATAACCGGCTACGTACATTATACCGGCCTGACTTGGCAAGCTTATCAGTAAATAGAAAACGTGTAAAAAAATCCAAGATATTGAATGGGCAATACGCTCTAGCGTGTCAGTCGTACAAGACAGCATACAAAATGACAAAACAAAAAATTTCCTTTGCCACGCAAACGTAGAAAAATTTAATAAAAAAACTAGTCCATTTCTTTGTAAGAAGCATAGTCCATATTCAAAAATCTGAAAATTAGTATAAATGAGACATTTCCTTAACTTACTTAATCATAAGAAAAAAGAAAATAAACCTTACAAAAATAAATGAAATCCCACCCAAAACATAAATGTGAAAGGCTGCCAAGTTCGATAATAGGTATTGGAATGCTTCGCCTATAAAAGAAGTGAGATCTAAATAAGTACCAAGTTCCATACACAGACCTCAGTTAAAAATAGTTACAGGAATGCACACTTGATTTTCCGCAGTTTGGAAAGTAGATTCTGAATAAATATCATATTAAATACCTAAAATTGTAATACTTACAAAAACGCAAACCTGTTTTTTCAGCAGTTTCCTTATAACATTTTTTATTTTATTTTTCTGTACTTTTTAATGATATAACTTGGCAAGTTTTAATAGAAAATTATATACTTGACTCATTGCGTTTAGTAGGTTTATAACAAAGTGTGTGAAAACTTGCCAAGTTATATCATTAAAAAGTACAGAAAAAAAAATAAAAAATGTTATAAGGAAACTGCTGAAAAAACAGGTTTGCGTTTTTGTAAGTATTACAATTTTAGGTATTTAATATGATATTTATTCAGAATCTACTTTCCAAACTGCGGAAAATCAAGTGTGCATTCCTGTAACTATTTTTAACTGAGGTCTGTGTATGGAACTTGGTACTTATTTAGATCTCACTTCTTTTATAGGCGAAGCATTCCAATACCTATTATCGAACTTGGCAGCCTTTCACATTTATGTTTTGGGTGGGATCAGTTTTTCTCGACTTCGTGCTAACGAAGTAACTATTTACGCTAAGATAATTACCTTAATGAAGGTTATCTAGTTAATTAAAATTCCTCCTTCGCAATATTTATGAGGTGTTTGTGTGTAATCTCTCGAAGGCGTTAACAATAATCAACATTTTGTAGCCACATCCAATATGGCGCCAAACTAGCAAGGTAACGAGCACCTAGGTACTACTTATCTATCAGCAGCACATCGATTTACCAATTTAATGTATTTCTTTATCAACTCTATTAGCGGTGTAGGTAACATAACAAGTTGTTCGCGAATGCAAATATATATTCGCATTTGCATTAGCAAAGATAGCGCGAATCTTTTGAGAATACTTATGAACATAAAGAAGGTTGAATTTGTATTTTCCATTGCATAATTTTTAAAGACTTTTAAAGACCTTACTGTTTGCAAAATGAAAACAAAAACTTGTTTTCTCTGTGAGAATAAGATAGGTATGTGTTGTTTAGTAATATTGCATGTTATAGGAAATTAAAATTAAATATTGATCTTACAATTATAACGCGAACATGACTCATCAACTTCATCTCTACAACATGAATTGACAACTTCCTTCTTTGGAGTCGGTTAATAAAGTTAGAAAGCCATCGTCAGTCGGACGAGGGCATAAATCTGGCGCAAAATGGGGCAGTTTGTAGAGCCGCGGAATTCCCGCGGTCTTCTTCTGAGCGAGGCTTGCCATGTTTACGGGGCCTACGTCGGGGAGAAATTATTCGCCACATACGGCCAGAGAGAACAGAGAACCTTGGACTAAAGAAAATGTAAATAATACTTGCCTTTTTAGAAACCGCACTCTTAGAACATTAGATAACAATAGAACTAAAAACCAAGATTTTGAGTCGCAGGGGAATCAATTTGTTACATTTTTGCGAGCTATTTGCATTGTAAGTAGGTATGTATCATGTTTCCAGAACCTGAGTAGGTACATGAATTTTATAAGCCTTGCCATATTTTTTTAACATAACGTTGAACGCGTGTCAAGAGTTTTCTTGTATGAAGATATAATTTAACACACGTATTTGAAGCGCGTGTAACCTTTTTGTTGATTTCACAACAAGTAGGGCATATTCTACCCACTCACCCATAAGAATAACGAATAGCTATACCTACCTACTTACATTCTAAAAAAAAAACATGGCGATCGGTGGATTATAGGCAAGACATTTCACCCAAATAGAGGGTTCCGTCAGAGCCAGAGCTTCGTTTACTGACAGGTTCATAGTTTTAATTAGGATATTGATGTCGTTGAACCTAATCATCAAGCTTGTCTTGATATGGGAGGACCTAATACCTATATGGAGTACTTTTTTCTTCTCTATATCCCTTTCCCACCGTGTGTTGTTCAGATTAAGCCACTCAAACTAATTACAAAGTTTACGACGCCATCCGGCGGGTACATTGAGTTGTCTCCGCGTTGTCTTACATTGTGAGTGATACCGGGCTCTGGTCAGCACCGCTGGCATTTTTATACGACGGTATCCTAGATTTTTGTCGTTATGCTGGTAGTCATTTGTTTGTGGGTAATTGTGAAATTGGAGTAATTGTAGTGGTAGTTTAAAGTTTTTACCCGACTGCCTCAGAAGGAGGGCTATTTTTAAGTCTTTTGACTGACCTGAAAACCTTGTCAATATCTACGACCAGTAAGTACGTTAATTCTTCAGGATTCTAAAATATTTGCTTCGTTACATGAGGATATTGAGCAACTACATAATATACGTTTGGGGTAATGGCTGAAAACCAGTTCTGCCCTCTTTTGGGTGTTTTATGCACTGAGCCTTGGCCTTTTTCATCGATGCAGCACACCATGTGCCTTTAAATATGTATAAATTTTATTGTAATCAAAATGTATTATTTTATTTTATTGTTAAATGTAGGTATGTGTGTGTTTTATTATTATGCAATAAACGTTTTATCTATCTATCTATCTTTAAGAAGTGCCTCAAACAGTTCTTATCTGATTTTCACGATATTTTTAAATTGGTGAAACGAATATCTACCACGACTTTCAATTACCAATAGATCATAATCGATTGTATAAGAAGAATGATGTGTTTAAGACACACTATGCTTTTAAGTATTCATCAATGTGCAGACGGTTAAAGTATGGCTTAATATTACGAATTATTGTATTTGCAATTCCTGTAACCTGTAACATAAAATGTGTCACAGTCAGCAAAGATGATTTAAGTTGTGTCTAATGAACAATGGCCAACGATAACCTTACTACATAGAACCACAGAACTGCCACATTCCTGATTCATCTTACTTGAGAACATAATTTAAAAAAAATTTACAACCATTTTACGTATTTTTCGAAAGCTCTGCGCTGTGGAACGAATGTCTAAATAGGAATCTGTGAGAATAGGGAAGAAATGTAATTCTATTGTCTGCCGTAGTAAAACCGGCGGCAACCTAGCCATCCTGCCATAGTAGATGTAGATACGGTCTCAAGACAGATTCAATACGAAAAGTCATGATTTTCGAGACTCGAACGTTCGGATTGAGGGTCATTCGAATACTTAGATACGTATTGTGTCCTTCTACAATTAAGCTACACATTAACAGGAAGGAGGGTGTGCAAAATGTGGAATTTCTCAGGTCTTCACTCCTGTAAATTCTCTGACCAGACCACTATCGGTCTTATTAGGAAAACAGCCTTTAAGATTGTGCATCTGGTATCTCGATTTTCTGATCTGTTCTGCTCTTGATTTTATTCTACGTACCTACTACATGCCTCAAAGTTACTATAGTAAACATAGGATATATCCTAGTGCAAGAGAGTGATGGACACTGTTTATCGCCACCGCAAACGACCCAGCGACATCGCATTTACATATTTTTATGGCTTTTTGGCGGCGAAATTAAAGCATTATAAACCCGACGGGACTCATTGCGATACAGTCGTAAGTCGTAAAATATTGTTTGAGCTCGTAAACTTTGCGGGAAATAAAAACTATAAAAACTGTTCGAGTAAAAATGTTGCCGACCCATTTAACTTTATTTTTTATCGATAATGTGTCAGCCCTAGCGGTTAACGAACCCCAGACGGGGTGCAACCCTGTCGACTAGAGTGGGTAAAAGGGTTTCTTCCGGAATATGAATACGGTAACGATGCAGAAGAACGGATAGTAAAACCCGGTAATGAAATACGAAATAAAAGTCAATATTGTGCAATTGATGCGCTTTTACAACGACTATAAAATTTTAGTACCTACGGGGGTTTGCCAAAATGAAGTTACCTATTAAATTCTACAGCGCCCTTTTTAAATTTAAATATTATACACTCAATAGAATTGCAATAAATAAGAAGAAAATAATAGGTGATAGTAATTGAAAGGCCAGTGAGTGTCAAACTCATCCACCGGGGGGTTCCGTACAATGAATATCAAGAAGCCCTTTCATAATAAAATTTGATTCATCCAAGGTATATCATATAGCAGTTTTGAATGTCAATGCAAAATCTTGCAATGCACGCCAAGTCGCCTGCCAAGCGTGGTGAGTATGAATAAACCCTATGTCCAGCAGCGGCTGTTAGTGTAAAATACTTAACTAAATAAAAATCTTTATTTTTCAGGAAAACTGTTACCGCAAACCATATTAACTGAGTACTCTATACAAATGCTCATTTTTAATATCTCATTATGAATTTTAAAGCGTTCATTTAATTTTGATTCAAACACACCACACACCGCAACTTAGCCATAAAACCACATCTAATTGCGCATATTCAAATTGTTTTCTTTGTGCAAAATTCTTATTTAGTTATAAAATATTTAATTAAGGACCAGTTTAAAGTGGTTTTAGTGGAATTTATCGGCCGTTAAGTTATAAAAGTTGGTGACACGACTGTTTTACGACTTTTGGGACCACCGCCATACTGCCTGACATACCTATTTTACTGCAAATGACTGTGAAAGAAAAATTTATACACGCAAAGGGTCTCTAGAAAGCTACTGTTTCCTAAATAATTTAAATTATATTTTGTCAACTTTAGTCTATTCCTACAATAGCCACATGCGAGCGCATCAGCGCCGACTTGATCAGGAGTAGAAGTGGTCGCCATGGTCGAAACCGCCCGGAAAGATCATCATCATTCCACTATCTAAGGAAAAAAAACGAGAAAGATTTGACTTTCTAAGTACGTCGAGGCATCGTGGATGTTGAGGAATCAGACAGATTGATGGTAGGATATTTAGTCATTGGTTTATTTGTACAAGGCCACTGAACCCCAAAAGCGGTGTTTTATTATAATTTGGCAATATTATTACGTAATTTGTATTACTAGCATTACGCGCGTCCCTGTCGGCGAAACGCACGTCCTCAAGAGACGTTATGATTACGCCCGCAGGGTGGACCTTATTATATCCCAATAAGTTGTCCTTATTTAACAATACATTACTCCTGCACTGGCCTCACTTGAAACGACGGACGTAAAATAAGCAGCAGTGTAAACTATATATCTAAATAAGACTTTCTTTAATAAGCTTTTCGAGCAACGTGTAACCTTTACAACAATTTATAAATTGATCACGACTTCTACCGTTGTCGGTGTCACAAGTGCTTATTTTCAAAGGAGATCAAGTCATTACTTACGTAATGAGACGTAATTTACTCCTTTTTCGTGATTCTTTAACAAGATTTAAAATGAGCACGTCATGATTCCCGAGAGTTTCATATGTATTGCAATTTTAAGCGACAGACTGACAACCTGATACTAAGTACAGTGGTACACGACTTATCTGAAACGGCCCTCAAATATTTGTAACACGTAAGGATAGTGACCGCAATTTTGCGGCTGTTAATGCTCTGACTACCCGCAAAGAAAAAGGCTCCAAACTTGCGAGGTGTACCTACTGTGTATGTTGTGTAAGAAAACTGATACTTTTGAATTGATCCTCAATATATTTTCCCATTGATATCAATGGGAAAATATATTATACTAGCTGGTACCCGTGAACTTCGTTCGTCTACATCAGGTACTCCAGACCCTCAAGTGGAAGCAAAAGTAGCCTATGTCCGTTCTTGGTGTATGAGCAATCTCTGTGCCAAATTTCATCAAAATCGGTTCAGTGGTTTAGGCGTGAAAGCGTAGCAGACAGACAGACAGACAGAGTTACTTTCGAATTTATAATATTAAGTATGGAAGTATGGATATGGATAGTATGGAAGTATGGATTACCTACTATTAATCTCCTCGCATGAACAAATGTAGGTATTTACTTAATCGAATAGATCTTAGACAAATCTTGAATACGAATCGAGCGAGTAAGCTTCGAGATCCCGTGGTACCGCTGCCTATCGCGCTTATTTTACAATGCAAGGGTGGACATCGAATTTTGATGGAATTGGCGAAACTCAATTTCCTTGGAAATGGGCTGCCGAGTGACCTAGTGTCGTCAGTGGGCAGTAATTGTGCCGGGACCACGGGGTCCCAACACACGCGCCGCGGACAATAGGGTTGCCACTTGCCAGCGCTGGCTGGATAATAAATCGAAGTTTCAAACAACTCTCCGTACTCAAGATAAGGCAGGTTTAGTCAGGAGAACGTCCATCTCCCTAAATTTAATCTCACCCAAAACATAAATGTGACAGGCTGCCATGTTCGATAATATTGGAATGCTTCGCCTATAAAAGAAGTGAGATCTAAATAAGTACCAAGTTCCATACACAGACCTCAGTTAAAAATATTTACAGGAATGCACACTTGCTTTTCCGCAGTTTGGAAAGTAGATTCTGAATAAATAACATATTAAATACCTAAAATTCTAATACTTACAAAAACGCAAACCTGTTTTTTCAGAAGTTTCCTTATAACATTTTTTATTTATTTTTGTCTGTACTTTTTAATAATATAACTTGGCAATTTTTAATAGAAAATTATATACTTGACACATTGCGTTTAGTAGGTTTATAACATAGTGTGTGAAAAAAAAAAATTATCTATATCTTCCAATGGTCGTACCATTGGAAGATATAGATAAATTTTTTGTTTTTGTTTCTTAGGGGTATGAATTTACACCTTCATTATTTTTAAAACCGACTCACACTTGGCCATTTTCAGATTTTTTCCTTTACCTTGACCTAAAGACCTACCTTCATGCCAAATTTCAAGTCAATACGACCATTGGAAGTGGTCTAGGTTTTTGATGAGTGAGTGAGTGAGTCAGTCAGTGAGTGTATAGTAAAAATAGCGATTTCTGACGTCAATATCTCAAGACCTATAATAGGTACATTAATGAAATTTTGTATTTTAGATAAGTAAGTAGATCTCGACAGATACTAGAAATTTCATATGCGTAGATAAAATAGATTTTGAGTTATAGGTGGGTCAAACTTGGCCCGAAATGGTTCGTGTAATATAACCCACGGCCGGTGTGTCGGTTCTTTGCTCGAACTTGGCGGACACACTGCCGTGTGTCTAGATGTAGGGTAAGTTAGGTAGGTACTTTAATTAAGTACAAATATTTTCAGGAGTGTTCTACTAATAGAACGTAACAACTTTACTAACTTTTTTAGGAAACTCGAAAAAAATTGCATATCCGATACAAAGTGATAAAACTTTCAGCATTTTCGTATGGAATGCCAAAATCTGAAAATTAGACATAGTATCGTAGAAAAAAATCTGCATTTAATAAATTCACTTCTGAAAGCAATGCGTTAGTGAGGCAACCCTATTTTTGTCCAATCTAAACCTGACTTTGAAAATGAAACTTTCAAGGTTCGCAATACTGCAATTCCGTTTGGTTTGTGTAATAGTAAATAGTATCTAAACGAGATTATCCGCCAAAAGACCAAAGTAACGGACATCCTATATACAAGTATAAGCAATAATCCGTGTGAAGGTGAGGCCCATGTCCATCAGTGAACTGTTGTGGCTGTAAAGGTAGCAAGCCATAGAATTACTATTAAGAGCCCGTCATGCCCCACTGCAGGGTAAAGGCCTCCCTCTCCTTCTTCCATGTCTCACTCTCCTGAGCCACCTTCATCCAAGTCTTAGCATGGGCATCTAACTCGTCTTTCCATCGTTTGCGGGGTCGACCACGAGCCCGGTTGGCGTTTGGAGGGGCCCAAATTGTTGTAATATTTGCCCATCAATGTGTTTGATATTCTGGCGGTATGCCCAGCCCAGGTCTACTTCAGGTATGCTGACTTCTGACCTACGTCGATAATTTGTGTTTAAGCTCTCAGCGTCGTGTTCCTGACTCGGTCAATCAACCTGACCTGATGGAGTACTTTATCCGGTAAAATATTGGCAGTTCACTTTTAACACCCTGTATAAATCTCGTCAGAGACAGTTATCTCAGTTGGATGTTGAATATAAATTAAGCGGTGTGATCCGATAACCTTAGTTTTATTGTTAATGTAAACAAATAGTTTACCTATTTTCATATCCAGTGCATTGATATTGTTGGTTAGTACTATTTTATATATTCTATGTTGTTGGGTCTTTCTGTGTAATAAATTGTAGTCGTTTTATATGGCATCGTTCTGAACAACCTTCAGTATGGGCTCAATACTGAAAATACGAAAAAATATTTGACCTTCTATGGCACATTTACTGGCTTGCCCTCTGTTACCGGTCTCCTGCAGTAAAGAAGATCTGAACTTGGCGACTAATAATGCCATTGCCGTCGCCAAGTACTGGCAGGACGTTATATAGTTCGAATCATTGACACGAAGAAGACCTTCTATACAAAATTCACGCTCTGTTTTGTATGGTAGATAGAAATTTAATTAGTAAAAAAAACGTGTATTGAATGTTCTAGCACCATGTATATTGTATTGAACCTTTCGGCTCAACGTTAGCGACACTAGCGCATCACAGTGAAAAAAAATTCACTGACTGAATACGTAAGTGATTGGGAAACCACATTTGAATTAACGACAATAACTAACAAGGAAGAATTTTTAGAATAATTAAAACCTTGGAAAAATTGTGCGCATTAGTTATGTATGCCGAAATCGCTAAAAGTGGCCTCTTTTAGCAATTCTGACATTATAACATAACTCATGGGATAACGGCTGACGATCGCTTGTCTGACAGATGTCATGTAACGCGTCTATTCTGTACAGCTTGCGCCTCAAGCGTGACTATTCATTAATCAATGTGTGCCTTATTTGCATCCTGTACTGAACAGTTCAAAATGATAAGCGTAATTTGTGGTTAATTTATCGAAAGACAATTCTGCAATTAAACTGATAATTTGTGTGAATGCTATTGTAGCTGTTACTGACATAGTTACGTATTGACATTGGTGACAGATAAGGAGTAGGTACGTAAATATAAATAGAGTATTGAAATGATTATAAATGCTCATTTTTCAATTTAACATCATGAGTTATCATCCAATATTTTTTCGGACTGTATTCTGTTTAAATACAGGGTGTTAATTTAAATGCGTGCCATAGCTTCAGGGTAGGTTTAGTATAGATAAAGGATACCGTTAAAAATATTGAAAAAAATCTCAGTCACAACTTTTTTTTTACTTGGCTGATATTTGATTCAAATGCCTTTATCTCAGCCGAAATTCGCTCAATTTCAAAGTTGTCTAGACGAAAGTACTTGTATGGGCACTCTCTACACAACAACAATGTCAAAAATTGTGTTGTCAAAAAATAAAAGTTTTGACGAAATCCGATTATTATTTTTTTGACTGGGATTTTTTCAATATTTTTTACGACATCCTTAATCTACCCTGAAGCTATGGCACGCACATAAATTAACACCCTGTATAGATAGAACATCAGTTTCAAATCGTCGGCGGTAACCTAAAAGGTATATTCACAAGTTACACTGCCAGCCACATTCTGGTTGGATTTCAAATACCCATTAATATTTTTGAGGATATAAAGAAGGAATACACCTCGGCAGGCGCAGCTTTGGGCGCACTGCGGTCACATGGACCAATGGCCTAAAGAGAGCGGCTGGGTAGCGACTGGATAGTGTTTGGGAGACCGTGTCTTGCCGTGTGATGCCGGCTTAGAATAGCATCACCCCAATTCAACACGTGGGTGTCGTAAAAACAGACTAAGGGATATTCATCCAGGGAATGGGCAGCAGCGTTCCCTGTAAATGCAACATCTTACACTGCGCTCGCCAATCCGACTGCCAAGCGTGGTGAGTATGGCAATACCCCCCGATAGGGGGAGGCCCATGTCCAGCAGTGGACTGTTGTGGCTGTTATGGTGGTGGTCTTGTAGAGGAGGCATAAGTCCAGCAGTGGACTTCTATGGACCGATGTGTGATGAGGGATGCTATTCTGACCAGCGGGTGAATGGAAACGACCTCCATTTGACCACAGAACAATATTTGTTCAGTATTGGAAATCTTCAAACCGATAAGCGATACCAACTCGGGATATCATAATCAAATCACAATTTGTGCAATCTTATAAAACGAATTGTCACCCTTATAAGACCTTCAGCTCATTGGAAATCAAATATTTATATTTGTACAAAGTAGAATATCACCTCGGTATTAGGATTAACGATAAGATATGCGACTGCAGCAGCTGCTACGTGCATTTTACTGGATATCACGAACGAAAAAAGCATAAAAACCAAAAGCCGATTGCGATAATTTCATAGTTGTATGTAGCGATAAAAATCTGACATCTTGAATCTATGAATTTTTATTATAGCCAGTGTCACGCGTGCTGCTCAGACGAATCTAACACCTCACATGTCAAAATCCAACCAGCCGTTTGGGCTGTAGCCCGTGAAAACGAATTTCTTGTCTTCATACATACTCTCGAAAAACATAACCCTCCTTCTGAGGCAGTCGGGGCAAAAATTTAATCAAATCAAAATACAGTTCGTGCCCTTCGCAATCGATACCTTTAGGGTCTATGGGGCTCTGATGCCAAAACCTTTTTTCGAGAGGTTTCTGCGCCCCACGAGTCCTCAGCCGATCCAAGGACGGGCTATCCAAAGAAAGGAAGGTTGCTTGCTATGCAAAGAGGGAACGCTGACAGCCTTTTGGGTACCTCATAAAGACGACATGAAAAATAAAGGCGTAGGTAAGTGAGGATTTGACTGCTGATAGAGATGAATGGAAGAAAAAGACATGTTGCGCCGACCCCAAGTAAATTGGGATAAGGGCAGGCAGATGATGTCTCGCACGAGTGATCGTCGGAGACGTGAGCCGTGCAACATCACGAAGCCGTTTTCATATAAAATGTATGAAATAGAAGAAACAAAGCTACACACGTCAGACGGGCGCCCCATCGATAAAGGCTGTAGGTCGCTTGTCTGACAGATGTACTGCTGCTCGTCGAGTCTCGCGTCTATTCTGTTGAGCTTGCCCCTAAGTCATCGGACCACCTAGCCGCCGTGGATTTCGACCTAGATGGATAATACTATTTCAGCTGGTTCACACCACTCTGACACCAGAGTTCATCAGGTCGTTGAACGACTCGGTGTCCTACACGAAGAGAGGGAGAGAGAGCTGGTTCACACGCCCTTCAGACCGGAACACAACCACACAAAAGGCATACAACCTGGAAGGTTGCAAACCAGTTGTATTGTTTGAATTCAATTCCGTATTAACAAACTATCAATTCCCTCTCTTCGTGTGGGTCACCGAGTCGTTTAACGACCTGATGAACCCTGGTGTTCAGAGTTTTTCAACCACCTACTGCAAGTAGCAGACCTCTGACATGGTTGTGTAACGACCGCCATCATAGACAGCAATCGGGACCGACGGCTTAACGTGCCCATCCGAAGCACGGAACCATTTTCGGACAATCAGGTGTCCAGCCTGCAATGTCCTAACCAGACTGGGAACAAATTCACAAAGTGATAAATATCAATTTTGTGAGCAACCCCACCGGGAATTGAACCCGGAACCTTCTGCGTGGCAGGCAGTCATACTAACCACTGCACCACATCGGCTGTCAAACTATCAATTAATACGATTAGACGATAATCGAGCGGAGTTTTATAGGCTTTGATGCTATTAGTACGCAAGATCGCTTAAGTGAGAGTTCCCGCGCGTGTAAAAGTTTGGCCCCGCCTTGGAAACGAATCTTTAGGCTATTCTTTAGCTATTCCGAGCCGGGGCCTTGCTAGCATACTTACAAAAAAAAATGGCAGCCATTTCAAACTTTTTTTATTGGCCAAAATTTAGTTATTTTGTAATAACTCAAAACTGGTAAGTGCTATAAATGAACATTGTATAGAAGAAATGTTACGCGTAAATTTCTGCACAACCTTGCTCTAATAACGTTTTTGATAATCTAATAGTTTGCGAAAAAAACGCTTTAATACATGGCAGTTTTTTCTAAAAACTCACCAAATCTTAAATATGAATTAAGTAGTGAAGTTGGGGATTAAGAATTACTTACTGTGTGGGTAGACCTTGCTACGGTATCCTGACTGATACTTAGTAACAAGCTTTCTGTCCAGAGGTTTTACCCGCTAATATATTTTCAAGTAAACAAGCAAATTTTTTGCCAATTTACACCCTGAGTTTTACCACCTTATGAGATGATTTTCTTAAATTCCTTTCCTGGTGTTATTTCACCCAACCAAAATAACCTCTGCGCAAAATTTTAAGAACCTAGGTCCAGTGGTATTGCCTGTGCATAGATTTACAATTTGTAAAAAAAATATTAAATTTGTTCGTAGTTGCCAAATTTTTATTTTTTTGCAATCTCTTGAGGCTGTTCTTTAATAATTCTGACCCAAGGTCCTGTTAGGATAGCAAAAAAGTACAAAATGTGGCAACAACGAACAAACTCTACTTTTTTCATACAAATTGTATACCACGCACAGGCAATACTACTGGACCTAGGACCATGAAATTTTGCACAGAGGTTATTTGAATAATCTTAATTAATATCAAGAAAGGATTCCAAAAAATTCATCACCTAAAGTGGTAAAACAGAGGACGAAAATTTGTATAAAATTAACTTGTTTACTTCAAAATATATCAGCGAGTAAAACCGCTGGGCGGAAAGCTTGTTACTAAATATCAGGCAGGATATTGTAGCATGGTCTACCCACACAGCGAGTGACTCTTAATCCCCAACTTTACTACTTACTTTATACTTTCGAATTTGTGAGTTTTCAGCAAAAACTGCCATGTTGTGCTACGTTTTTCTCGCAAACTATTGGATTATGAAAAAGTTATTGATAACATTCAAATGCAGAAATTTACGCTTAACATATCTTCCATACAATAGTTATTTGTAGCTCTTACCATTTTTGAATTATTACAAAATAACAAAATTTTGGCCAATAAAAAAAGTTTGAAATGGCTGCCATTTTTTTTTTGTAAGTATGCTAGCAAGGCCCCGGCTCGGAATAGCTAAAGAATAGCCTAAAGATTTTTTTGTATAGAAATTCTAACCTACTATATACCTAAAATAAGAATCATAGATCTACATACATTATTCGGGAAGAAAACAGGGGAATAATAATATGTTTATATGAAAAGGCGATAAAACAGGCAGGCTCACTCGGGTATCCTCTTATATTATCCAATTATTGACACTTATAGGAATTTTGTTTTGCATTGCGTGACTGACTAATTTGTAATTAAATTAATATGTCAAAATGGTTGTTCAGTTTACTTAACAAGTCATAATAGGCGTCGAAACTTAGGGTTACCTACCAAAGCGTAGATTGGTTAATAGTTTAAATAATAATATTTTTTATTAATGTATGCCCATTTTGCCCATACATATTAATAAATAATAATAAATATGCCCATTTTGCCCATACATATTAATATATTAGTAAAGTTTCATGTGTTGTTGTGTGATAAACCATAAAGAATCATGCCCACTCGAGTATGGGTGTTCGTCCATTGCTTGCCTCACTACTTGCAGGCCTTGCATCAAAGTCAAAGTTAAATAACTATAAAGTCTAATTATTGCTTAACATTTTGTAACTGAAAATAATTTAATTATGACAGGAGCTCTGAAGTTATTGAATGTTAAAGTTGGGTATCGGAAGAGACAAAAGTTCTGAAGTTTGGCTGTATTTCGAGTATTTCGTTCTTAAATCGTTATCGTTAGCTATACCGAAGTAAACAGTGCCGCAAAGGTTCACATCACAGTAAAATCTTTGGGAAAAATACCTAACGGTAGAAAGACCTTTAACAGTTAAGGTAGTTTCCCTGTTTTGTACAACAATTGCCGTAGCTATTCTTCATTAGAATGAGGGATATTACATATTGCTTTAATTTTCGTTTTGAGGCAAGACAATTTCTTAGACCAGAAATGGGCAATCTCCTTTTAGTGATACGTCCTAAAATGTATAATTAACAAGTTATGTTTGTAATTATGAAAGCGACTTCCAAGTGCAAAAATACTTATTGGCCTTTATCTTCAAAACGACCTACTTAACAGAATTTGAGAAAGAAAAACAAAGTGATTACTTTTTACTCCTTAGTGAAACCACTAAAAATCCTGTGTTATGTTCGATTAAAAATTACGCACTTGTTCTTATAAGTTCTTTATTTTGAAATAGCGGTTTCACTGAAAAAGGCATTTTTCCGACGCGTGTTATACATATAAACATTTCTTTTTAATCACTCTATCTATTACAAAAAACCGTATCAAAATCCGTTGCATGGTCAATAGCCAATTCCAGACGACAGACAGTCAGAGAAACGCAAAAACCGACTTCATTTTATACTAGGTATATGTATTGATTTGATGCACACTCATTCATTACATTAGTAGGTATGTAAGGCACCTACGCACAAATAAATTGATAACCTTCATTTTTGAAGTCAAGTAAATACCTATGTTTAAAAAAGACACTGGTCAAAATGAGGTTCAAGTTTTCTGTTTTATGACCTATTTTTGAAGTTTTCCAGAAATGGCTAAAATGTACACAATCGCCGAATATATTCGCGCAGATAACGGTATCTTTGACCGGGCATGTGTGCTGATAACACCTGAGATACCGTATCGCTTACTTAACATTAAAAATACCTTTTCGTGTGTAGGTCAGGCACAAATATTGTTTAAAAATTTAAGTGCATGCATATACAAGGTGGCCCAAGGAGTGACGGCTAAAGACGAACTCCCATACTGAGGAGCAGCCAAATCACCTACTAACTACAATCTACATGGGTCTTTTGTACTTTCTGAGTTATTTGACTTTAAAAGTTGTATTTGATAAATTCGAGTGGTAAGGTTTTCAATCGTTTAATTTTGCAGAATAATCTTCAAAAAAAAATGCTAGCCCATTAGAACTTTTCATAGTGCATAGTCGACAGATATTCAGCCTAGAACAGAAACTCTACGTCGCCTTTTACGAAACACCCAGTGTGGACTAAGTGGCAGTATTCTTAGCCGCTACCACACGATATCTTAGTCGCTACTACACGGTATAGCTAGCCGCTACAACAAGTTATCCGCTACCACACGGTATCTTAGTCGGTACAACACGGTATATATCGCTACGTCACACGGTAGGGCTTCCGCGCGTAAATGGTCCATTTATTGGATTTTCGAAATAGGTATTTTTACATTATCCGCTCTTGTCAGGTTTTTTTGTTCTCTCAGATGCCTGAATGCATGAATGCTGTATTTTCAGCATACATGCTCATATTAGTGGATATGTAAATATATGTCGGCTATTATCTGTAGTTGCATAATAATTTTATCTCCAACTAGCTGGTGCCCGCGAACTTCGTCTCGCCTATGCATAGAGTTACCTAGGTATGTTCCTACAAAAACGACACGTCATGCTAACAAGTTATCTAATAGAACCATTTTCATAGTTTACCCGATCTTGGTGTACGACGACGTCAAGTAGGTAGACAGACAGGCCCTTCAGTGCTGATGAAAATTGTCATTATCCCTTCTCTATCGTAGGTGTTGATTAGGACCTTTCTCTACCTCAGTTTTTGAATGGTGCATGCACAATCAAACTAAGGTTCGGCCCACACGTAACTTTCGCCCGTAGCTACTTTAGTTTAGCGAACCGCAAACGTCTAATGTCAGTTTTAAGTATGGGGAATTTAGAAATAGCATCTAGAAACCCCTGCGCAAAAACTTGCGTTAAAACAACAGGATTTTGCATCTGACAGACGCATGCGTTTGCATGACTTTCCGTTTAGGTTTGTCGATTTGTTTTTTATTGTAATTCACGTAGGAATAAGCAAGTTTCCAGCGATAAAAAGTATCTTAGATGTTTACGTTCTAGTATCTACCTTTGTATCTACATACCACAAAAAGTTTCAAGCACCTCAGTGCTAAGTATATTACAACCGATGTGGCGCAGTGGTTAGTACTACGACTGCCTGCCACGCAGAAGGTTTCGGGTTCAATTCCCGGTAGGGTCACTCATAAAGTTGATATTTATCATTTTGTGAATTTTTTCCCAGTCTGGTAAGGACATTGCAGGCTGAACCACCGATTTTGATTGTGATTGTCCGAAAAGTAAGATGGTTCCGTGCTTCGGATGGGCACGTTAAGCCGTCGGTCCCGGTTGCTGTCTGTTATGGCGGTCGTTACACAATCATGTCAGAGGCCTGCTACTTGCAGTAGGCGGTTGAAAAACTCTGGGTTTATCGGATCGTTAAACTACTCGGTGTCCCACATAAAGTCAGAAAGAGTGCTATATTTTGGGCTCTAAAATGAAATGTCGCTGCAGGTTTTCTAAAATATCTCGTACCTGGTTCACAGAAGAAGGGCACCCGAAATAGCAACATAATTGCTCACATATTGCTCAAATGTCATAGAGGTAATATGAAAAAGACGCAAACAATAATGTTGCCATTTCGGGTCCCCTTAATGGTTACTGTCCACCAAAATTTGTAATGTATGATGGATGACGATTTTCAATTCCAAACCTGACGTGCAACGCCTGTGGGACGACTTCTGAGCAAAAAAATGACCTCCAAAAACTAATAGCGACATCCTCTGGTGCAGACCTAGCTCGCCTCGAGGCGGCCTGCTGCCATGAGTCAAGGGCTTGGCTAAAAGCCCTGCCTTCACCCCACCAAGGCACTTATCTAGACAACAATTCACTAAGAATAGCCGTGGCACTGAGTCGGTTGGAAAAAGTGCGAGTCGCGTATATGCATGTGCGGGGCAATGGTGGACGACAGAGGACGCCATGGATTAAGCTACAGGATGTGTGCAGGCAGACATCCAAGACACCAAGCCCTCAACGACTTAATACGCCGGGTCCTTATGTCTACAGACGTACCGTGCGTGCTCGAGCAAGGTCTGTCCCGCACAAACGGTAAAGAACAGACGGCCTCACTCTTAACCCATGGGAGAGAGACGCTCTCTACTGTGGGATGCCACCTACGGATGCACACTTGCGGCTACTCACTTGCCGCGGACCACGCAAACCGCTGGGCTGGCGGCCGAGTTTCTAGCAAAGCAGAAAACTGAAAAGTACGCGGATCTGTGCCAGTCCTACGACTTTGTGTCATTCACGGTAGAGACCTCGGGTGTGTGGGCGCTGCGGCTAGAGCATTCGTCCGAGAGATAGGCCAGCGCCTGAGGGCCTGTGGCCGCGACCCTCATGCCAGCTCGTACCTGGTCCAACAGATTTCCTTAGCCATTCAGCGTGGCAATGCAGCAAGCGAAATGGGTACTTTCGGACCAGGCATGAAAAGACATGAACTTTCAGGTAAGGCTAAGTATAAAAACTTAGCATTAAATTAGTATAGTTAAGCATCTTTTTTTTTAATTTAAAAAAGGTACAATTAAAAAAAACTAATTAGGGGCACGAAATTTTGATAGTTCGACATATCTTTTTTAAATACATTGACAGAAAAATTCTGATACCGCGTTTTACAAAACTATCAGCGACATCTATGTAATTATTTATGTACTAATTTTCTTCTCGAACAACTTTTTAAACATTTTTTTCATAATTTTCCATGAGGAAGAGACTTTACATTGCAAAAAATAAATAGTATCACCGTATACCCTCGTTTCTATACCAGTAAATTTGTAAAAATAGTGTCTGGATGGTCGAGCTTTGTCGAACCAGTTAATGGGTTTTCCCGTGGGAATGGGACAGTTTCCCGAAATAAAATGTATCCTAGATGTTGACCCGTGTAATAAGCAATCACTGTACAAAATTTGGTGAAAATCCGTTCAGCAGTTTTTGCGTGAAAGAATAACAGACAAACAGACAGACAGACAGACAGACAGACATACAGACAGACAAACAGACAAAAATTTTTTTACTCGTTGTTTGGAGATCTATATCTTGAACACTATTTACTACAAATACTCTTTTTTAAATCTATTTCATGTACAGACTTAGTTTAGTTACTGTTTTATTATATGTATAGATGTAGGCCAGTTTTCTTAGTAACAGATGATAAAATATTGTACTACAATTTAGATAGGCGTATATTTATATCCTATACAGGGTGTAAGGGACAGCTCTCGGAATATGATAGATAGGGTGCATTCAAACCACGAAACTGAACAAAGTCCCTTAAAAAATTACTTTCCATAGAAATGCAGGCAGATCGTGACTTTTTAGGCCGCAAGCATTTTTTTTTCTTTTCCTGCCCTTTTTAAGGGAATTGTTTAGATGCATGGCCTGAATACATAAGGGGCAAGCTCCACAGAATAGACGCCCAACGCGACATGACATCTGTCAGACAAGCTATCGTCAGTCGGTATCGATGCGGTGCATGTCTCACGTGCGTAGCTTTATTTCTTCTGTCTCATACATTTTATTTGTTTTTAAGCGTCGCGAAGTCGCACGTCTCACGTCTCCGACGATTACTTTATTGACAGATACCATCTTCCGTGTCACGTCTAATCGTTGGAGCTTGCGCCTTCAAGACTTCCTGCCCATTGTCATACCTGAATCGACAAATTCGGTAAAATAGTCTTAACCCTTACATAAAATATGGTCATAATCTGTGGATCGCCTGTAGCGTCCCTTACTGCGCTTTTTTAGCATCATCGACTCAAACCGTTGGACATAAACCGTATGTATGAAAAACGTTGGATATTCCAATATTCCTTACGCATGCGTGACGCAGCGCAAACATTGCCTAGCAACGGACGTTACGTGTGATTCCCGGCTAACTGTCTTTTCGATTACAAAAGTTAAGTAGCCCTGACAAGGAGTCATGGATGGGTGACCGTAAATGCCAGTGGTATAAAGACCTAGATTATTTGCCATGCATCAAATCAATTGTTCTTTTTGAGTTAGTGTACAGAATATTGCAGTCGCGTTGGAAAATGTTACATATATAATAGGTACATATTTAATAAACATAATTATACAATACAGGGTAATAATAAATGCGTGCCATAGCTTCAGGGTAGATTTAGTATCGATATAGGATACCGTAAAAATATTGAAAAATATCCCGGTCACAATATTTTTTTGCGGTTTCTCATCGCCAAAGGCGTCTCTTTAGATGAGTGTACGTTTCGAACGGTAAAGCTGTGTGATGTGAATTTAGGAAATAAAATAAGTTTTACAAGTCATACAATGTTATGACCTCCTAAACATGATCTATCGTTATAACATACTTTCAATCAGTAGACTTATGAGGTAAGAATTTGTCAATGGGAGCTTAGACTACTAGAATCTTAGCAAAAGCAAGCTTAATTGCTGGCACTAGGGACCATTGTGAATGATTCCGCCCGAGGAAATGAAAATTTCATCATATAATATGGAAATGGTTTCCAGCGTCGTGCTGTCTTACGTCTCACGAGAGGAGATAGCGCCTTAGGGCAACATAACAAACGGCAAAAGTCCACCGCTGGGCATGTGCCTCGCTATACAGGGTGTTAATTTAAATGCGTGCCATAGCTTCAGGGTAGGTTAAGTATCGATTAAGGATGCCGTAAAAATACTAAAAAAAAATGCCAGTCAAAAAATATTTATATTTTTTTGGATTTAGTCGAAACTTTTCTTTTTAATAAATCAATTTTTGACACTGTTGTTATTTAGAGAGTGCCCATACGAGTACTTTTGTGTAAACAACTTTCAGATTGAACGAATTCCGGCTGAGATATAGGCATTTGAATCAATGTCAGCAAAGTAAAAAGAAAATTGTGACTGGGATTTTTTTCAATATTTTTACGGCATCCTTTATCAATACTAAACCTACCCTGAAGCTATGGCACGCATTTAAAATAACACCCTGTATTGGGAGAATGTTAGTAGGTATGTATGTTTTATATAATAACACTTACTATTATTGGACGGTCTCGGTGAAGGCCAATCAACACCGCGTTCTTCTGGGGACAAGCGTATCAAGATTTTTATAACAAATAGGTACGGATTAAGTGTAGAGGGAACACACACATAAACAGACTTTCTCTAATATAGGGAGAAATTTAAGTAGTGACCGATAGCCAAAACTCAGAACCGGCTAGTGATAAGGAACAACTTTCCCCAAGGAACATACATCGAAACAATCGAACATAGGTCGAAAAGAAAAAAAAATGTGGTAACTGAAATCAGCTGATCGGCAAGTTTGTATGGGATTTTTTTTTATTTATTTTTTTATTTAAGTAGTGACTGATAGCGAAAACTCAGAACCGGCTAGTGATAAGGAACAACTTTCCCCAAGGAACATACATCGAAACAATCGAACATAGGTCGAAAAGAAAAAAAATTGTGGTAACTGAAATCAGCTGATCGGCAAGTTTGTATGGGAGGCCCAAATTTTTTTTCATATTTCGGCCTGTTCCACGACGAAACACAAATTCCACAACGGAACTTTACCCAGATGAATACTGGCACTAAGTCTATTCAAACTACAGCGGTATCCGAATGGGTACGCGGGAAGCGGAACTTAATCGCTTTATGTACAAAACAGAATCGTCTAGTAACTACTGCTTTACAAAGATTCATGTTATGCTACATAATTTATACCTATTTCTTTAAACGTGTAATCAGTGACGTGCCAAAAATATTTCGTCACGTGCCAGCAATGGCACGCGTGCCATTGGTTTGCCATCCCTGGTCTAGTTCATCCGGATACCGCTGTAGTCTGAATCTTACCTACATCAATACCTGCGTACCTCGATGGTTCCGCTCAGGTTTTATAGGGCTTTACGACGTCAAAGAAAACAAATAATTTATGTTTTAATCAAAGCAAGCGTCACACATAATTTGCTGCGATACTAAACGCAGCTGCCGCAAAACCATACTAATTGCAAACACGTCTATAAAAAAATTAATTACGATACGAGACGGCCTTATCGCCGAATGACTTAATGTTGCAAATGAGAGAGTAAGCGGTCAGTCCAATTTGATTTGACTAATTAAAACTAGTAATCCGTATTGCTGTGGAGAATTATACTCACAAATGTGTTTGTACAATCTCACTCCGCATTAAAAACTAAATTTATGGAACACATTAAGTAAGACGAAAGATAGTTCGCACAGATTGGTCAGAAGGTGTCATTATTAGTTTTACTCATTGCATTCCAAATCGAGAATTCTTTTACTGAACTACAGGTAGGCACGCGAAAGTAATTGTCACATTTTCTGACCGCTGCGGACAGCTGAAATCTCTTCACATCTACCATCACATTGCAGCGACACGTAACTGCCATTCTTTTGCTTCAAAGACACACCATAATGACTCAAGCGGAATACTAAAAAGCCGAAACCATGCAACTGGCACTCAATCGACGAACAACTGAGATGCTTTTCAAACAACGAATTTCGGGCCCTACTTTGGAATCTAGAAAAACCACTTCGTTCGTTCCAACGTTTCTTATAGGAACTCGCACAACATTGCGAATGCGTATTTTCTAAAGGCTTTGAAAGAGGCCAATAACACTAAAACGTCAATAAAGTAGAATACAACCGAGTCACAATTAAAAGAATAAACAAAACACATAGTAGGTGCCTGCATGGGCACAGTAGAAGTAAATAAGAGTACCTAAAACATCTTCAAGGAAAGCGAAACTGCATACTCGACTTCTTCTTCTTCGACGTGTGAACGGATCATAACTTATAATTATTTTTGGCTGTCAAAATTTGGCGACTTCAGTGGCGTTCTCTGTAGCTAAATTCAGTTCAGTATACTCGACTGTTAATCTTTGATTGCCATAGGCATTGTGGCCACATTTATTAGGCAGTGATATTAGGGCTAGGATAAGGAGTTTGCCTTGTAGAATTCCTTGCAGTATTCGATTTCCCAGTAGAGGTTCAAAAAAGAACTCACTTGACCGACACTTGACATAAGTGAAGCAGCAGTAACGTACTTACCTAAAGTACTTGTTCGCTCGCTGATAGAAATTAAGATTGGCTATTTATTTATTTTAACTTTGTTTCTCAAATTTCTAAATTAGTTTTTCACGGTTATTATTGTGCTAGTATAGTGAGATTAACATAATAATGCACCGACTAAGAGAACAATGTAGCAAGAGTGAGAAATTATGAATCTAGATATTTCCGTGTAAAGTTCTATACGCATTGGAACGTGAGAGTCACTATCGCGTTTTAATGAGGTTTGATTATGTTATATGCTAATTAGATTAGTTTATTATTTACTTGAAATCTCTCACGATCTGTATAGTTATTTCTCTTTGTTTTACTAGAATCTCATAACTGTAAACCTACTTATTTCATTGTATTTTAATTTATTACCATTGCCATTAACTAAATAAAAATGGACCTAGCTAGATTGTTTGTTTTTGTTTAGAGTATAAATAGATAAATTGACTCGTTACTGAATCAGTAGACAGGACATCAGGTGGACATAGAAGGCCTTACCACAAAAAAGTTAGACCGGCGTTGAACACGTGTCTAGAGTTTTTCTTTTTGTATTAAGTTTTATTTTAAACATGTGTACAACCACTTGTCTAACTTTTTTTGTGGTAAGGCCCAGATTGTTTGCATTCCTTTCAAGGGCAATGTATTGCTGGTGTTTCCCTGCACTGTCGCCTGCGGCAATAATACGCACCGTCTCGGCCTTTGTGCTGCGCGAGAGTGGAAGGATTCCGCGAACCGGAGTTATGGCCCCACAAAACGTCAGGCGAATCATCAATGTTTAAATCGTAATATATTGAAGAATTTCGCAATTATCATATTTCATACTTATTTACGATGTCTAGGCTCCCAACTGACATCTATCCGGACCGATCCTGGGGGGTCATAAAGCGAATAAACGGCGCTGTAATAAACGTGTGTTTTATTCTGGTGTAATTATGTTTGTTTTGGTTTTTTGGGGGGGACGTGTGGGGGGGGGGGGGGGGGGTTTACGACCGTCTGGGAGCGATGCCGCGGCGGACGTTTTACGGTGACGGTTTGCCGTGGGGATTGGGGAAGTTACGTGCGCTCTACGTGGCTCTCTTAAGGTTAAACTACACAACAGACATATCAAAATTTTGGACTTAATTTTGCATTATGTACTTGAAGAATATCAGTAAATTGTGTCAGTAATTTAAGACCATATTTTAATTTTTTTATACAATGGGTTGAATATGCACTAGAAGTAGTTTCAGCGATTTAGCTATAAATTTAGACAATTTCGTTGTTTTCAGCTTCGGATCCACATCCGACATATTCCATTCGTAAAATAAGTTACACAAAGCAATCCCGTAAAGAGTCGCGTTGCAGTGGCGAGAAGCCCTAAAGACGCATTTACGGCTGGTGTAACCCTTAACCGGGTCTTAGGTAGGTATAACTTAAACCTAGACCTGCATTGCGGAGTTACGACTCCGAGGCGAGGAGAGAAACGGTTGCAGACGGCAATGAATTCTACAAACTTCTTTCTTCCATGCTGCTAAAGACGAGCAATGACAAACACAAAGAATTTATAAAAGCCAGAAGATTCTTTGCCTGAACATCGTCGGACACTTCTGGTAACTGGCACTACATCGAGTTACCATTTTAGAAATTAATTTTGAAATTATTTTTAGGGCTAGGTATTTTCAAAGTTGTATTACTTTTCATAAGTTTTGACCAACAGTATGTAACTTCAGTAATGACAACACCACTTTTAACACCCGCCTACGTTTACCTTTTACAACCGGGAGTCAAATCCTGATCTGCCTGCATTGCGGGCTTACGACCGCGACGAGGCAGGGAAAGACGTTTATAGCCAGCCATGAACTCAACGGTCTGCGACATGAAACAAACAAACTCTGGGACGATCAATTTTAGTAGCATCTCCAGCCTCCAGCACATCAATCTACTTAATTAAGGTACCAACTTATACGAATAATGCTAAGAAAAATCCAGTATAAGATAATCCCTTAAATGGGTAGGTAGGTACTATCAGTCAGCAGTACCTCAGTTACCTTTTATAGATCAACACACACCACTCGTTTTATACATTAGTGCATCGGGTATGCAAATCGACATTCCAAGACTAAGTCTGCTTTAGATTCCGAATGAAATTCGAAACGCACTACCTACAGTCGCGGACTTTCGGACTTTTTGAATATGACATTAAAGATTTTCCGCTTTTCCGACAAGTTTTCTAATCTGATCTGTAAAATTCCGTCGCCAAACTCTACTTAGGTGCGCTCTGGCCCTCAGGGAACGACGTTTACTTTACAGCCGGTAGTGAATTCAACCGAGTGTGATATGAAAACACCAACTCACCTCTGCTGTGAACTTTTATGAGAAACGTTGCGCGCCGTTGTAACAGTAAAACAAAGCTACTGTCGCGAGAAACTAGCAGATCGTCAAGTTCTGTGATGGCCTTAGCTTAACCCTTAATAAGACTTATGCTTAATTTATTGAGCCATTTTAAAATGTCATCGATATAGGTAGATAGGCTTCAAAATGTAATGTGACTTTTAAAGCACTCGCGATTACTTATTTACCTTAAAAAACTATCGCGATAAGACCCGTTAAAGTAATCATTATGTGTAAATGTAATGTGATTTTAAGAGAATGTTTCATAGAAGGCAATAAAATAAAGGTGGGTACATTTTTCTAGACTAGTGACTAACACACCTTTTATCACGAAATGCAAGTTTATAGTGCCCTTTGATATAATTTTATAAATATTGTATTTCAAAACTATTTGTTGGAATAACATTTTTGTTATGGCTACCGCAACAGAAATAGAAATAATATTTACTCAAAGTAGGATACAAATTGTGACAGCTTTAAATTGTCTATAAGTAAGTACAAGTTTAACAGAGTTTAAAAACGGACATTAAACAAGTAGATGTGTTTAAAAACAAAAAACCCGACTGCAGTAATTTTAAATTAGTATTTTGCTGTTAAAATCCGCCATCTTGAATCTAAATTTTTTTTATATAGCCAGTGTCACTAACGACACCTCATACGTCAAAATCCAACAATCCGTTTGAGCTGTAGCCCGTGAAAAAGAATTTTCTTGTCCACATACATACATACATACTCTCGAAAAACATAACCCTCCTTCTGAGGCAGTCGGGTAAATACACGCTTCACCACACCCTACGTTGCCCTTCCTAATACGAAAACGCAACTTAGAACCGGCTAATGGCCTTATTAAAGATACCTACTACAGAAAAAGCTGAAACGCGTAAAGTATGTTAACAAGCAAGATGAAAACATCAACGGACGGATGTCCTTTTCAAATAAACGTAAGATGCAGTGACTCCATAAAGGGTGATAAAGGTACGCGTCGAAGGTTTTTCTTGTCAAAACATTGGCGAAGAGCGATACCAATTTGGATGCCCTGAATTCCGTGCCAGTTCATTTTGTCAATAAAGAAGTTAAACACAGGACCTGAAGTGTTCTTAACAATCAAAAGGATGCTCATAAAATTAGACTGATAAAAAAACAAGGTCCAATCTCACTACAGGAGGTACCCAAACACCCACGGAAAACCGTGCTTTGAAGACGAAAATCATTGTAATTATATGACATTTTATGTATTTTCTATTATGCGTCTAAAATTTCTGCAAAGCCTTACTTAGTATAAATTGAACCATTTCAGCGCTGATCTCCAGAGCACAAGTTATAGTCAAGTTACGTTGTTGAATTACCCCTTCCCTTTCTCGAACAATGTTGCAATTACGAACTATAAAACCTGGAATTTAACTAAAAAAAGAAATCAATAAAAGTTACTTTGAGAAAGAACTTTAACGATTTCAAGCTACATCTTTTTATTACTGAGTCTATCTGCAATGATATTTTATGTTCCAGTTAAATTAGTTATTGTACGAAACTTGTTATTGTATTTATAGGTCTTACCAAGTACTGGATTATTTACGAATGGATTTAATTTTCTTGAACTGTGTGAAAAGGCGCCGACGATATGCCACACACGCTAATACGAAAATGTTGGGCCAAGGTTGTTGGCCCAACACCACAGAATATATAATAGTAGGTACTAGCCAACACCTAAATTGTTTAGCCAAGTTAATTAAATTGTTTTTTATCTAATATCTAGCCGAATAGTAGCGGCGAAGAATACTGTCACCCCTAGTCCTCTCAGGGTGTTTTGTAAGACGGCGACGCAGAGTTTTTGACCTCGGCTGAATATCTTTTTCCTATAGTCAACTACATGGTGGCGGTGATACCACCTACAATAGCATTCCCAGGGTTTACTTCCGGCAGGGGACCGGTCATAAAACATAGCCAAATCCTTTTGCCACGTGATTTTAAGTTCTAACAAAAACAATCTCCAACTGATTAGGATAAGCGCAGGAAGATGATGCTTTTGTCGAAGAATGAAAACACGAAAATATTCGTACTTAACTACTTCTTTGTATTCAGAAGTGATGCAAAATAAATTATTGGCAATTATCCAAACATATCAACGGAGATATTCGCTTTCAGACGTTTTTAATTAGCGGGCAGAGTCCTGGCGGAGCGGACGAAACCCTTTTAGCCGGCAGTGCTATCCTGGCCATCGTAAACGTTTTACTGCCCATAAAACCAAGTGGAGATACACATCCAGGCTGCATGCGTTTCGCATACTTGTTGCACTTTTATAACCAATATATTTCGGTTTGATTTGTAACTTCTGGACGGCGAGACGCGCCGCTTGCTCTATTTGGTGAGGCGTACGTAGGTGCGTCTTGTGGCCGTACGAAAGGTGCGCAGATGCGCCTACACCTAGTAACTCTTACTTTGTACCTATTTAATATTCAATTTTTAAGAAGAAAAGCTTTGATATAAGAACTGTCATAATCATAATATAATGCAGGGCAAATAAATAATGGTCTCTATTCTACAGGTTAGCCATTTTAAATCTCTAAAGTTAAAATCACTAAGTTAAAATGGTTAAAATTAGCAATTTTAAGTTGTACTATTCCACGAAAGCCCAGTTTTAGAAAATTAAACAGAGGTTTTTGACAGGACTATAATTTGATTTTGACGTTATTAAATTCAGTGTTGCAATTTAAAAAAAAAATATAAATTTTAGTAATAAATGATAAAATCTGTAACTGGTAAAAATATTTTTATTTTCGGTGACACTCAAAATCCTTCTGTACCACCTTTGGTTCCACCACTTAAGAACCTAACAACCCGGCCCCACTCTAGAACATTCTGACTAGGTGCTAATTTTAAACGTTCTGACCCGGTGCCACTCTATTACCTTTAAATCTGTTGCCACTCTTAAACTTTACTTCCCGGGGACACTCTAAAGCCTCCCTATCAAATTGTTTCCACTCTTCGGCTATACTACCGGATGACACTCTAAAACCTCCCGATTAAATTGTTTTCACTCTTAAACTTTCCTACCCGGTGACACTTTAAATCCCGATCACCTTTTTTCCACTCTTGAACTTTCTGAAGTGACCAATAATTACACAAATCACTCCAAAACCCCACCCATTTTGAGATGTTCCGACAGTATTATTTTTAAGAGGGACCTTTTTAGTGGCCGCTAAGATTAGCGACCTTAGCAGTTTTAAATTTTTAAAATGCTTAATTTGTGCGCCGTGGAATAGCACTAATCGGCTAAAGCTAAGTTTAGCGCTGTCACTTAATTTTAAGTATTTTAGAGATTATAATGCTGTCATTTGAATTTGACAGTTACGTGTAGAATAGCAAACGGTTATAGAAATGTCAAATTGGCCTTAGCGATTTTAGTAGCGCACAAGGAATTGGATCTAATAGGTACTTACATTATACGAGTTGTTTTACGATCCTTTATGATCTTTTGTGTTATGGTTGGGGAAATTTCGTTAGAGTGCTAAAATCTAACACCTGGGATTGTGGGGCTCTAAAGCTGATATCAGATGTAGTTAAATACATAAAGTTGTGAACAGAGTATGCTACGAGTATATACTCAAAATAATGACCCAGTAGAGCGCTACCTCAAATGCACGTGCGAGTTTTGCATGTGAGTGAAAGGGACAAATGACAATTAGGTTCAAGCTCGTTATCGTAAACAGAATGTAACTTGTTTTTCAAAGAGGGTAGGTTACATCAAAGCTTACTACAATAACTACGCTCCATTTAAGGTGAACCTGTCCATGAAACTCCTCCTCCTCTTCAAGAAATACACGTCCAACTTTTTTCCACCAATAGACTCGTCCACAAAATTAATTACTTAATTAAATTTTATATCTACTAAGTGGCCCATTGTTGGCTTAATTGGCCACTTAGTACAAATAAAATTTAAGTTGGGCAAGTTTTAGCAACTTGGAGTAGGTACAACATAATAAACTCTGCAAGTAACTTCCTGAAGAACACCTGATGTGTAAACTCAAATTGTACCATCAATGGGGCATAACATAAAACACCCCAAACATTACTTTAATTGTCCATACAAATGTAATTTTGCAAAAATAATACCGACTACACATTGGACAAATACTCATCTTGAAACGAACTAAACCGATTTGAACGAAGTGTGTGGTGATACTGGTGTTAGCTAGGTCAGAAAATTCCTAAACGATAAAACTAATGCAATTCGAAATCGGTCACGTAGATATTGAGATTTGCGACAAAACATTACATACTTCTGAGAGAAAAGAAACATATAAAATTGTTACCTCCTTAGTTGACGTCGGTTAAAAATTGCAAGGTGTTGAGTTTTTTCGAGATGTTTTACGAGCACAGTGGTTGGGAACTTCAGAGATTAAGTTTAATTGCTTTGAAAGAGGTTTTGCGTTTTAACTGTGGATTGAGCAGTTCTTAAACACGATTTCAACAATATAATTTTTAAACATTCTAATCGGTTAAGTCAATAAAATTGTAATCTGGAGTTCGAAATACCTCTTCAAAATGAATTTAAAAGAATATAAAACGTGTTTGATTTCTCTAATCTTATCATACAAAATTATACAGGATGTAAAAAATAACAGCAAATATTTTAAGGGGTGCACAGAACCGGCCAATGAAACTGGACAACTTTCCTGAAAAACTGAGCATAGGTCGAAACATGAGAAAACGTTTTGGACCTCACATATAATTTTGTAGGTAAATCGACTCGGTCGGCTGGAATATTTTGTGTGGCAATTGGCAGCGCAGCGCTGGCCGAATTCGTATGTTCCTTGGGGAAGGTTGTTCAGGTTCACGAGATTTACTCCTTGAGATATTAACAGTTTTGCATGAGATGGAGGCTGGAGGGAGTTGCAAGCGATATAATTCTCTATTCAGTTCAGTTCAGTTCATTTATTTTGCTTTCATGTACAAAAATATTGTCAGATGATAATAACATTTTGATAGTGAGGTACATGAGCCCCGTCAGGGCATTGCAAATTTAGAACGGATCGTGTGTAGGGATTGCAATCCCGCACCTGATTCAATCCGGCGGGATTCATTTGCGGGATTAATCTAATCCCGCGCGGATCCCGCGGGATCCCGCATCTTTGTAATCATGTTAAAATTCTTATTTGAAAAACAATCTTATTCTTCAAAAATCGACTTTAATTCAATAAAAATTAACATGCCTGTCATTTGGAGCTAAAATAATTAAACAAAATTGAGATTAGTGTAATCAAATTACATTTATTTCGCATTTAGAGCTGTGTTCAATATTACCCTTTATTCTTACTACTGCTAATATTAATTTGTTCAACCCTCTCTCATACACAGGGTTCGAAAATATCCGATATTTATAATAAATATCAAAATATCCGATATATATCCAATAAATCGGATATATATCCAGATTTTGATATTTATCGGATATATATCAATCAGTCTAAAATCTTTCAAAATAATGTATTAATTTTGATGCTAAACACAAAAAATGTAAGAAAATTAATCTGTGACTCTTAATTTCATTATAGTATATTTTTAAATGAAAATGGTATAAAAAATACTGTATTTATTGACCAGTAAAGCTAACATATAAAGCGGGTGGACTATAGTGGATACGTGCATACCTAAATTTTATAATTTGACCATCGTATATGAGCCCGCACGCAGGAACTGCTCTTCCAAATAAACCATTTACCTTGCACACCGAATAAAATATTAAATATATGAGTCTATCTAAATAATACCAAAGAAAAAATAAAGATAACTTTAATATTTATAACATAATAAAAAAACAGAAAATACATTAATTATTTATCTACATCATACTAATTGGTTTCTTTCTAATGCGTAAGAAAAGTGGGGATTTTAAAATTAATTAGAGATATTCATTGGTGGCGTACTTGGTGAGTTCTTTTTTAGTCTAATTGACTAAAAATTTTCACTGATCCTTAACGAAAAATGTGTGATATATATCCAAAAAATAAATATCATAATATCACGCGATATATATCCTTGATATATATATCACTTGATATTTATTAACTTGTAAATATCGTGATATATATCCGATAAATATCAATGATATATATCAAGTGATATTTTTCTTCGAACCCTGCTCATACATGTGACATTAGACCTTTATTCTAAAATAAACATATGTCTCATTAAGATAATGTGATTCCTATAAAACGTAAACTTGCTAAGTGTCTCGATTTTTTTGATGAGAAGTGTATAACGGATACTTTCTGTGCCGATCAAGTTTATAGAAAGATATAAAATGTTTTCTATCTGCGGTTAAAACTTAATAATTTAACGACAAAACCTTATTTGTGGGCGTATTTGACACACCCTTAGCCAGTTTGTTTTAATAATATGGATGAATTCTAATATTGTAGGACTAAAACAGAATTAGGGGGCAAATTAGTCACTTTAGATCAAAACTTTCATTAGACTTATCAAATTACTAATTTTTAATTTACTACCAACAGCTGGGACTACCTATGGTGATAAGATAACTTCTTCTTTTCGTGTAGGACACCGAGTCGTTCATCAACACGAAGAACCCTGGTGTCAGAGTTTTTTAACTCTAGCGTCTAGATTACTGATAAGTTATATTATATAAGAATGCTCTAAATCAAAGAGTATTAATGGTTTTACGAGTATCACCCAGCTTGTGTCTCAAAGAACTACAAGTAAGAAATGCTCTTTCAGCTTCTACACTAATAGTTTAGAATGTTTTGATAGTTAATACATATTTTTAGGAAATGAACGTCGAGTTTTCCCCGTTCGGAAGCAAAAGTTGACTTGTTTTTTGGTGCGAGTTTTCAATGTGCGGGATCCGCGGATCCGCGTTTTGAAGGTGCGGGATCCCGCAAGGCCAAAAAAAGCGCGGGATCCCGCGGGATTGCGGATCCCGCATTGCGGGATTGCAATCCCTAATCGTGTGATAATAGTTTGATCCTACATTAATTTTAAATATTTTTAAAGGTAAAGTTAGAATCTCTTTAATTGGTAAATTTTTATTATTATAATAAAAGTAAAGGTGGATCTATTTAATAAATGAATTTTTATTAGTATTATTATCATTATTAGCATAAAGTGTAAATATATTGTTTATTTTATTTTGATTTAATATCAGTTTTATTTTTGTCATTTATGAATTCTTTAATTGTATAGTATGCTTTTTGTAAAAGATTTTTTTTCAATTTATTATTAAATGATATTGATTTTGGGTCCTCCATTATATCTTTAGGTAAAGCGTTGAATATAGTAATTGCTCTATAGTATGGGCTAGATTTGAATAATTCCATTTTCGGTGCCGGGAGTTTCAATTTGTCTTTGTGTGCAGAATTTAAATTTCGCAATGTTTTTTCTTGCAAATGAAGCAGTCTCGAGAATATACGGGGTGTTAGGGACGGTGTACCGAAAACTTTGCAGGCGTGCTCAGACCATGAAACTGAACAACTTTTACTATGGAGCCAATGGTGGGAAACGAAAAAAAATTTCCGTCCTCCCATACAAAGTCAGTCAGCTGATCGTGAGTAAAATTTTGTTTTTTATGAAGTATGGTTTGCAGCTGGTAAGCGGATGTAGGTTGTAAATAATGCGTATACACTTTTTTGTTGGATAAAAATATCCTCTGAGTCAGTACTATCTCCCCATAAGAGAATACCATAGCGCATCCAGGAATATGCATAATGCGTGATAAGCTGTTAAAGCGGATTCATTTTGTGTATTCTGTTTTATAACTGAAAGTGCGTAAATAAACTGTGATAGTTTGGTTTTAATTTTTTCCACATGAATTTTCCAATTTAGGTGTGTGTCTATATTTATTCCTAATAGGGTACATTCATTAACTTCTTGTATATTTAGTGAGTTAACAATTTCTTCCAGGTTTATCGGGCGCTTTTGAAAAGGTCTAAATTGAATTAGTTTTGTTTTTGCGTTATTTATTTCCAGACTGTGATCGGATAGCCAAGTTTCGATTTTGTGGAAAGTTTCTTTGACTTTTTTTAGACTCTCCGCATTGTCCCGAGTTTTTAACAATACTGATACATCGTCCGCGAACAGAACACAGAGAGTGTCAACAGAATCAGGCAAGTCGTTAATATAGGCCAAGAAAAGTACACAACCTAACCTATTGTGTTTCTATGTTTGTTACGAGGTGATTTGACATAATATTTGGGGGACGTATATTAAAAATGTAGATCTCCTTAAGCAAATTGACAGATAAATTCCTAGTTCAAGGTCCAATTCACATATAGCATAATATATATAAAACAGAGTCGTGGGATGCGCATCTCATCGCACATTACTAGTCTCACATGTGGAGATAGCGCCTAAGAGACTCACACCTCTACGGGTAGGTACTCTCTGTATTATTATATAGGAAACGACTCTTGCACAAATATTAGGGAGACGGCGCGCGGGGCGCCTTTACAGATGGCTCAATCAATACTAGCGACGATTTTGACGCTTTCTGACGTTTACTGGAATGTCAGAATGGTTGCCACGAACGTCATATTTCTTGCATTCAAATCGGCTCGGAATCATATTACGTTCTTGTATCAGATTTGGAGCTGTATTTCGTCGTCATATTGAATCTAGCAACTCTGGCTATGTAGCGCGAAAATCCTAAATAGGGTCGAGTGATCTTTCAGTCTCTCTATTTTTTTAGGTGATACCTCAGCTTACATTTAATAAAATAGGTAACTAGAGTAACAAACAGGAAGCCATTTATGGTTTCTCACAATTCGAAAATTTTGTGACTCTTGCCACCTTGTGATAGCAATTTAGATATTTCTATCGAAATGGCGCCCACTTCCACTGACAAAGTCCGAGACGAACTAAATTACAAGTGGCGACCAGAAGCAATATTGTGATTGAAGTAAGATATGGATTTCCATTGGCCGATTGCCAATGCTCTCCTATACGATTTCACTCGACATTGAAAACTTTCCGTAAGACTTTTAGTTAATTTGACAGTTATTTCGACTGGTTTCTTGTTACTAAAAAAATAAAAGGATCATGCCCACGAAAGTATGGATGCTCGACCATTTTTTTGCATCTGTCTTGCGTCACCACTTGCAGGCAAGCATCAAAGCCAAAGTTATATGTCTAAATATTAATGATATAATAATTATGGAGTTACTAAATGTTAAAGTTGGGCATCAAAAAATGAATTATCCTACTTATCACGATTATGCGACTTTAGATCAGACTTAGAACTCTTTTGTTTCTAGAATTCACAATTTGTACGAAAATATTACAAATTGCGAGGAAAATCTTGATGGCATATTTAAACAATCCGAAATTACGCGACTGAATTGATACTTAATTGTTTTTGTCAACAGCTACACATCAGGGGCATACCAACCACAAAGCTGCTCCTGTTCATATCATAAATTATGCTAATTTGCAACATTCTTTACCTAAAAGCAAAAACATGCTACAATTTGGCGCAATTTTGAAATACCGGAATTTAATTTTTGTATTTTCTCTCTCGCATGCACAGAACAAGAAAATGTTTTATAGGAAATCCTACGAACCGTCAGATTGAAGCATTCGCCGAATAGGTGTCACGAAAAGAGGGTACCTATCCGTCTAATGCGCAAGCTCCACACAGTAGATATTACTATAGTCTGATTTTTATTCAGATAGACTAAACTGACGTTTGGTGGGTTGCCACGTTTTTGTATTTTAAAATAATAAAGAAATAGTGTTGTACCCAAATGATCAAGTTATGTGATTCACAGATTGTGATTGAATCTTTATGAAAATAAATTTAGTTTATTTCAATTTTCAATATTAAATTGGCCTATAAGACAAACATACTACTATGTGTATAACAAACTAACTTCACATTTATTTCCTGTCTGACGAAATTTTTATTTGAAAGCTAATGAGAACATAACTAGTAACAGTCTGATATCATTAATGTGAATTTATTAAATAGTACCTACATTTTAAATTTCAATATTGTTCATTTTTGAATTCTATAAACTAATACGTATAAACGTAAATTATACGTGTAACATATACTCTTTTACGTAACGTAAAGTATGTAGGTACGTAATAAATACGAAAGTACTTATTACGTACCTAAGTATTTATTTACAAAAACAAATACATCGAGGAATCACGGGACAACAGTTCAATGAGTAAAATGAATGAGTCAAACCACAACACTAGCCAGATGCTTGCAACATTTTAAAAACAAAAGGCCGATCTCAGCTGTCAGTTTAGTCTATCTGAATAAAAATCAGACTATAGACAGACATGATACGTGAGACGTGCAACATCGTATTGGTATTTTTGTAGTTTGCATATACAATGTAATCTACACACGTGAGACGCGATGACGACTGACGATCACTTGTCTGACAGATGTCGTCTTATGTCTCACGTCTATCTACTCTATGGAGCTTGCGCCTAAAGGATATCACATTCTACTTGAATAAATTGTGATAACCAATATTCAAAAATTACACAATTTATTAAATGCACAAAATACAAACTATGAATATTTTTGTTTTGTAGATAGAATTTTGTGTTTTGTACTAAATTTTAATTGTCTTTTAGCAGACAAGTGGGACTAGTAATTGCAAGGATATGTAATTAGCTTCTTTCTGGTTATATTCAGTGTTCGCTTTTAAAATGCCCTTGCTCTGGGCTCGCATGGAATTGCTACGTTGCTGTGGCCGTAACCTTGGTTAGTCAAAGTTTGCACATTCGAGTGAAATTCGGGACTTTGTGGAAAACATCCCTGTGTTCCCGGAATTACCGCCGTCCCCGTTCCCGGGAATCCCCCTCTTGAAGCGGAACACTTCAGTTGACGATGTAAGGGGAATGTTTGTTTTCTTACCACCCCTGTAGCTAGCTACTATTTTACTTACGTAGTTTCCATGTGGTTTAGTTTTAAAGTGCATTTTGGTGGAAAAACAGAAGTGCCACCTACCTTTAGTCGCAATCCTAATTGTGCTTATATTCGAATTTCTAATTGTATCTATGCACTAGGATGACATTTGGTGCTTAAAAGATTCGATTCAATCACTCATCTAGTGACATGTTCATAATAATCAAGTCACTAAGTATACTGGGTGTTACAAAACAACCAATAAATCTGAAAGGAGGTCAAGGTACTCATGAAACTGAACAACTTTCCCCATGGAACATGGGTCGAAATATGAAAAAAAAAATTGGACTTCCCATACAAAATTAACTCACTTTGTATGGGAGATTTATTGGTTGTTTTGTAACACGTTGTATTTAAAGTCGCGCTACTATCAAAACTGAATAACATTTATTGGAAACTTACCCTCAAAACATGAAAATAAAAAAACATGGTCTCACATACTAACTGACACTCTTTTTCAACATTTACGTATTGGGAATAAAAAAAATAGTAGGGAATCAATAAATAAATTTTCACCTGAACTTAAAATTCGAACTGAAGTACGAGTACGTCACTACTGATATGGAGTTGGTACCATTATTTTGTCGGCATCTATCATTTTAGTGCATAGGTACAATTAGAAATACGACGCATCTTTTTGATAATTCGGTCAGAGTGTTGGTAATATTTTTATTGCAATAAAGTCTTTAGTAGTAGATCTACTAATTTAAGTTAAGGTTAGATCAAAAGTGAATTATTATATCAAAACATTCAATTCAACATTCAGCACTCTAATCTCGAGTCCTGAATTTGTATACCTTAAAACATTTTGATAAAACCCGGGGATCAAAAACAAGGGGTGGCACCCGACCTTGTCCGCTAGAACTAGAACCACTGCCCGAAATAGAAGATCGTAAAACTTTACCCCCGGCTAGGGCTGCCACCGATATTATGTCACATTTGACATGTATAAAGAAATTTCGACGCTGTATGCTGACTTTATGCACTTTGTACATAATTTAGTTTAATGTGGAATGTTTGTCTTCTACATGTGAAAATAGAAGAATACCTATCTCTTTAAATTTTGTATCAAGAAGTTTCGACTTTTAGAATATCTACTAAGTGTTTGCAGAACAGTCTCATAAAAATATATATAATCATTTTGTTATTTTTTCTGAGTAAATAAATAAATAAGGGATAATTTATTTAAATTCTCTTTAATTTGACCTGTTACATCAATTTTCTAGCCAATGCCCAAAATAAGGGCTCGTAAAACAGCAAACCGGAGCAGGGTTGTCACCTAAATTGATTAAGGTACATTGAGCTGGAAACAGTTAGTTTACGAGAAAACAAAGCTTTGAACAAGCATTATTATAAAGAAAGACTTTTGTAAGAGAAACACATTTTATGAAAATTTCGATAAAAGGCATTTGTATCTGCAACATACTTCCGATTCGGAGGGTCGGAGAAATGATATTTACAGTTTTTACATTAATTAATGGGTAATGACAACTTAAGTGTCAAATGTCATATTAAAATTGACCTAAATAGCGTAGGACGTATGATAAAATTGTTTAAAATGGTTATGATAAAATTTAAGTAATTAAGTAAACTACCTAACTAAACTTAATAAAATATTGTGTTAATTATACAAAAGAGGAGTGTCAATCAATCCCTCAATCCCCATTCGACCTTGCCCGCGAGCTCCACTGCCCGAAATGCAGCGACGTTAAAATGCACCCCACCGATAGGGTTGCCTAAACCGCCAAATTATTGAGAGTATTTGTTTTTCAACTTCGTAGCACATTTGAAATGTCAACATCAGCATATTATGTAAGGGTAATTTTTGAAACAGGATTTTAAACATCTTTCTAAACTAATTAAAATACCTAATTACCTAAATACCCAATAATTAAAATTAATTAGAGAAAACTGACGGTCAAATGAAAAAATAAGCTACATATTTATTTCTAAAAACAATGAAGGTAAGCTATGTATTTGTGTTTTACCCTAAAACCTACCTACTGGATTTTGAGGGGTTAACTGTTATTTCTTTTCAAAAACAGGAAGATTCAAGAACAGATCCAGGAAAAAAGCTATCGTAATAAAAACATGAAACAAACTTTATTTGCGCCAGTACTGCACAGCACGATTTATTATTCATGAAATGGGAAGAGCTGGCAGCCCTAGCACCCGGACGGGGAAGGTTTAATGACGAGCGGTGAGATCGTAAACATCAAACGATTCGCCGACAGGGCTGGCGCTTTAGCATTCTCAAACTTGAGAAGTGAATCTTTGTAGGAAAGTGCAAAGTCTGATCAGTTAAAGAGGAGCATTATTAATTTTGTAATTAATCTATGGGACATGCCATGCTCAAAATACCTAATAATAAGTAACAAACTCACTATTGCCTAGAGTCAACCCTATCTCTTGAAGCTTTAAGAACAATAGCTCAGTGAGCTCAGTCAGCTATCTTCAAATTATACGGCTACAGAAGTTGTCTGCCACTTTAATGTATCTGTCCGAATTTAATTTTAAAGACAAATAGGTACAATACATACCTACTACCAACTAGAACACGTTATCTCAGACATATGTTTTTTTGAAATAAATGTCTAATGCATTTATTTCATAATACAAAATTTACATGTCAAAATTAAAACTAAAATTAAAACTAAACGATTTCAGTCAAAAATCCCACCCCGTGACATTCCCGGCGCAAAGGTGCCCATCACACTCGCCGCGTTACCACGTTGAATGGCAATGGACAGCCTCTGCACCAAAAATGACCCGGAGCGAGGATCACAACCTCTCTCCCTCAGACGGCACCCAATGTCTTTAACGAAGGCTTTAGCCTCACTGCCCCAGCACCCAGTTGTCTCAACAGCAAAGGGCACGAACAAATACCTCTGTTCTAGAGCAGAGTATTTCTCCCTCTTTCTTACAGCAGCCAGTTCCGCAGCTGCTCCCGCCGCTCTGGTAGTGCGCCCAAGATGTGAAGCCGCAAAAGTGCTGACACACGTTGCATCCCACAACAGGCACTTCCCTTTTTTCCACGGCACCATAGTCAAACCATCTGGTCTCTTGCCATCCATACGACTTAAACCAGGAGGCTCAAGTACGTTTGGTATGTTGGCAGAGATCAGTGCCCTACGGAGAATGTCGTTCAGGGCATGGTGGCGTGGAAATCTCCCCGAACAGCGACAGCAACTCAAAGCATGGTGGCCATTAGCTTCAACCATGGAACCGCAGATGCATAAATGTTTTTCGCAAACATCGCAGCCCAGGCGTAAAGCCACAGCCACCCGCAATGAGTCACCGTCGAGGAGAGTGCCTATGTGTGGTGAAGGCAACGCGTGCAACCACGCACCAGACTCCGGCTGCGAAACCGCCCTCAGTCTCGCCAGGTCCGAACCAACGGCTCCTTCTATGAGCTGGTCGAGAATTCTCTTGGCTCCAATTTGGTCCCACGAACGCTGAGCCTCGGGGGCATCTGGCACAACCGCGGTCGTGTGTATGGCAGTCCAAGCCTCCATGGCACCGGCTGCAAAGGGAATGTTCGCCCTGTCACCATTCAAGGGTAAAATGTTAGTGACTAGGTTCACCACCCCATGCGCCGATGCAATGAACGCTGGCAAACCAACATCAACCGCCCGACGAATACCCAGACCTCCGTGCCTAATAGGTAAGGCCGCCTGCTCCCATTGCGTCACGCTGAGGGATACGTTTAAAATCTGCTCTACAGCATCTTTTAAAGCCCCATCAAACCCCTGAACCTCAACTGGACACAACCAAGTTGGAACCGTACGCAGAAAGTAATTTATTTTTGGAACTGCGAAGCAGGACCGTAGCAGTGTCATAGCTACGTGAGCTGAAAGGGACCTGAGCCTTTCCTGAGCGACCACGAGCAGTCTCTCTCGAGCTCTAAACGCGTCAGGAATAGCCTCAGGGAAAATAGGGATCCTAAAAGATTAAACGTCAATTTATTCAACTCCTTGAGGCCAGGAAGCAAGGAGCAGAAAAGTGGAAGAGAAGATCGGGATTCGGTGCTGCAGGGAAATAATTCGCACTTGCTTGCGTTGACCTCTAAACCCATTTCGCGCAGGCGCGGCAATAGAATTCGCAGGTCTTGTTCTACTATATCTGGTGTCCCCCCGATAGTCCCGTCATCCAGATACCAGATATTGAGCGACGACTTCAGCTCTGTGATCGCCTTATGAATAGCGAGACTAAAAACCAGAGGGCCCAGTGGATCACCCTGCTGCGCACCGACTTGGGAAAGAATAAGAGATTTGTCGTAGAAAAGATTGGAAGGAGATTGATAAAGTTGGTACAGAAAAGGATATAGTGAAGGAACCTTGTCCCTGACCTCGCACAAAAGAACGTCTCTCTCAACTGAGTTGAATGCGTTCTTAATATCCAACTTGACAATAACGCAGCCCTCATTATCTGGGTCAGTGGCGAAAGCGCGCGTCGCGTGGATCGCTGCCTCGCATCCCAGACGGGTACCAAACCCCAACTGGTGAGGACACAGAAAAGATGCCATCTCCTCCTTAACAATGCGACACCCAAGTTTAGAAACCAGGCGACGGATTGTGCTTCCGACAGCAATAGGTCTTAAACCCCCATCCTTCTTTGCCAGAGCACATAAAGAAGCACCGTACAGATACGGACACACTTCCCTATTCAACCGCCCACTAAGCAAAAAATTGCACAAATTTGTCAAAGAAGTCAAGACCTTTTGCCCATTATCACCTGCCGAAGATGATGTCAACTCCTTAAGATGGACCGGTCGAATGCCATCTAACCCCGCGGCAGACCCGCTGTGAAACGTACTCAGCGCCTGAACTACGTCCTCCGCCTTAACCACGCAAGGCGAAAAAGACCTATCCGGCTCCAGCGGAAAGACTAGCGGACGAGACGGTGAAGGGTGCTTAGACCGAAGGGTAGCCAGTGTCTCCGGACCTGGGGGAGCCACTGAGTCGTCTGACATTAGTACGCGAACTGCGCCTCGAAGGTCACCTTCAAAGACTTTAGACTCAATAGTTCTTTGGACTGAATGGATCCTAGGCGCCGATAGTTCATCCGGACACGACGAATCGCCCATCCAATCAGCTTCAATGTTTTGCTTGACTTTTGTGGTAATATTCCTGGCCCGGAAACTTCAGGAACCCTTAAAGCAGTGTAAGCAAACGTAAGCAAAGCACTCCACTCATCTGTACCGTTGCCTTCAATGCACCTATCTATTAAGGCACACAACTTCCCTGCCGCCAGGTTCCTTGCTCCCTTGGGGATATGTCGGAGCACTCGCACAGTTTGCCTAAGGGTACCAAGACTCTCGAGAGTTTCGATACTACTAGTAGGAACCGGTGTTTGCTGCGGCGAATTGCCAGCGGCAGGTGCCGGTGCCGCTATTAATCTAGTTTTAGGGACTGTTTTGTGTATGCGACCAATGTGAACTTTGAGACCATGAGCTGTGCAACTTTGATAGGAGCAGTGTGGACAAGCAAACGAAGGAGAGAAGCTACTCATATTTGCGTATTTTACTTTTAAGTACTAGAGGTAGGTATCTGATAGGTATTTAAAACAAAATTGATTTGACTAGACTAAAAAAAACAATTATAAAAATTAAACGACAAAACTTATTAATTTGTCTTATATAAACAATAATTAAAATAGCAAATGCTGCAATAATTAAATAAAATGAATGTCAATAAAATAATTTAAATGTCAAATATAAAAATAAAATACAAAACTATCAATACTCAATGTATCACAAATACAATGTCAGGGTAAAATAGCAATAATTAATTCACAAAAATAATGGTCAATGAAACACACAATTACAACTGCAATCACAAAGATATTCTAAAATATACCTAGCAAATAAGCAAGGCAATAAGCAATTTTATGCGTAATATTACATGCTAGCAATAACCAAACGCAAAACGCAGCTCGCTTTCATCGAAGCTCCGCCGGTTGCGCAGTCTGCGTAAACAGGAACGAACCAAGCAGCGTGAACGCAGGTTCTTGACAGCGGGCCGCTGAGTTCGGTCCGTCAAGTTGGTGCCACCTGCGTATTTGACAAGTGACGAAACGCCTTCGATGACGGATATCCAATCAGCTGATTGATGGTGAACAGTTCGTCGTGGATTTGTGGATAGCAATCCCTTTGTTATTTTAAAATTTTGTCTTCAACTGAATAATAAAGGTGTACCTTGGTTACAAAGTGGTTGTAAGGTGATATTCCTGCCTTTGATTATTATCAATATATGTGATCCCGTGGTTGTTGATAGTAAATCACAGTGTATAAATCACTAAAGGCTATGTTTACTATTAAAAATAGGAAAACAAGACGAGCACAGGTATATTAACTTCGGAATCACGTTCCGTTCTTCTATATGAATATGGTAATTCTCAACGTCCCCACCCAACACGATTGGACAAATATAAAACTGCAATATGAGTTCTGCAAACATACTTTTTGGATGAAAACAAAACTTTCGTTGGAGTGTAACCTCCACTGTTATCTCGTATTGTCAGTGCGCAACTTTGTCTGTTTCAAACCGAGTCCAATCCAAACTTCATCTAAACACTTTTCATGGTACGTACGTACCTACGTACGAGTTCTACGGTCACATGAGTTGTTCACAAACATGTTCTTGTGTAAAGGTCCCTAGTTTTTGATTACATCCAATGCGATAAAATCAAGACATTTTGATATTTTTCACAAAGTGATGATGACGTACGTCGACAACGCTCGTTCTTTTCTCAAAGTCCTCGATCGAACCCACGATATTTTGGTCTTTAAAATTAGTGCTCTTTCAAATAATCTACTTATCACATAAAACTTTTTTGTTTTAGTGCTTTTTCAAGTTATGACTTGATTTGGATTTAGGTAGTTCCTACATTACGTGCTCACGGACCAAGTTTTCAGATATAAAAGACCGCTAACGCCTTTCATAAAATTGGAAATTTTATGGTTTTATCATCATAAAATAAAATTCCGTCGGAAAGTTCTCGTCAGACTCTACAAAGTTTAACATCCGTAACAAAATTACTTAATTTCGTATCGGACTGGCTAGATCGTCTTACTGCGACTGGCTTTCCGTCGCAAGGCTTGCCAGAGTTTGATATTGATTCAGTTTGGCTTTCTTTTATGTTTCACAAAGAAAATGTAGGTAAAAATCTAAACGACAGTTCTTAGTAGCTGCGTAGCTAGCATATTCAAGTAGCTGCGTTTTGCAGGCTCTTTTTGTGTTTTAAAATAAAACTGTAATATACCAGTTCTGATTGTAGAAAAATTATAAAAATAAACAACTAAAATAAATAAAATTACATCTTGCCTAACTTGTAAAAAACATGTCAAGATCCGCTCAGCCGTTTTTGTTGTAGACTTGTAAAATAAATAGTAGGCAATTTTTAATTCATAATTTTTCAAGCTATTGTGGAATCCGAGAAGCTATAGCTATCTAAGTATTTTAAATTGAAGGCTACCTAGGTATAACCGGAGATATATCACCCCCACTATAACTAGGCTCAAGTTTTTATTGCATCCCCTCCCCTCTTAGCCTTCCTTGAAGTTTTCTTCTTTCAATTTTCTAATCGAGGTGTCCCACTCAAAGTTCAAAGTGACACATCATCATCAATCATCAATACATAGTATAAAGTAAAGTCCCTTCCCGTGTCTGTATGTATGTTTCCTTATATCTTTAAAACCCCTCAACGAATATATAGAGAACGTTAAGGGGCAGGTTTTTAAATATTCTTTACCTCAAATTTTAACCCCTAAAGGGGTAAAAATGGTTTAAAAGTTTGTATGGGAAATCATTATTTAAATGTGATCTGTTTCAAAATTTGCGATTAGATCAAAGAGCTGAAAAAAATGAGTACGTGTTTCAGGGATTTTTGATTTCCTAAAGGGGTAAGAAAGGGGTTAAAAGTTTGAATGGAAAATCTTTATTTTTAAATGCGATCGGTTTCAAAATTTGCGTTTTGATCAAAAAGCTAAAAAAAATGCGTGTTTCAGGTGGGTATTTTCGATTTTTAACGCCTAAAGGGGTAAAAAGGATTAAAAGTTTGTATGGGAAATCATTATTTTTAAATGTGATCTGTTTCAAAATTTGCGATTAGAACAAAGAGCTGAAAGAATTGAGCACGTATTTCAGGGATTTTCGATTTTTAACCCGTAAAGGGGTAAATAAAGGTGTTAAAAGTTTAAGTACGGAAAATCATTATTTTTTAAAGCGATCATTTATTAATACAAAATTTACATAAAAAAACAATACACAAATTAAACTTAAAACTACAAATATTAATTACAAATAAAAAATTCCCTCTAGCGCATCTCCGCGCGGCAAAGTGCCCAAAAGGCTGGCAGCATTCCCTCTTTGGATTGCTATACTCAACCTTTGAGCGAGGTAGCTGCCAGACCTGGGATCACCTGACGCCTCACGAAGACGCGCCGAAATTTCCTTAAAAAATAATTTCGCCTCTGACCCCCACGGACCCATAGTCTCCACAGCGAAGGGCACAAAAACATATTTATTTAAGAGATCCGCATATTTACGGCGCTTAAGAATCTCAGCCGAAGCTGCCGCAGCCCCGGCGCAACGAGAAGTAGAAGGCAAGTGAGTGGGAGCTAAGGTGTCAACACATGTGGCGTCCCACACCACGCACTTGCCCAACTTCCACGGAAGCGATCTGTTTCAAAACTTGCAATTAGATCAAACATCTAAAAAAATTGAGTAGGTATATGTTTCAGGGATTTTCAATTTTTAACACCTACAGGGGTAGAAGATGGTTTGCAGCGGGTGAAACCGCTGCTGACGGGCAGCTATTGTTATAGAGGTACCTATAACCGAAGAACTGAAATTCAATCAACATAAACATGAGTAGCAGAGCAATTGATAAAGAGACTGTCTTATGTGAAATGATAAAGGCACATGAAAAGTTGCAAAACTACTTTTCTCTCCTTTACAGGCGTAAGTCCGTTAAACTTTTGTATGGGAAACGTCCCTCCTTTAGACGATACATATTCCTACGCATGTAATATATATGCACCTATGTACCGGGGATACCATCCCCGTTATAGGCTCAAGTTTTTATGACACCCTCTACCCCTTGCTTGTGCTTTTATTTCTTTCAATTTCCCATACGAGTTATCCCAGAATCTCGTAGTAGTTTAAGTTGAAGACGATACAAATTCCTACGCATGTGCTATATATCTATGTACGGAAGATACCATCCCCGCTATAGGCTCAAGTTTTTATTGCACCCCCTCCCCCACCCTTGGCCTCCCTTGTGGGCCGACCTATCGCGAAGCTCGGGCGATTCACCCCTACGCTAGAACGAGACGGCGTTGTAAAGCCATTATAAAAGTAAAGGATGGATAACATCTTCGAAATGGGCGGCACCGATACCCTATTTCTAGAAAAGTCGTAAAACTCGTGATGGAAAGAACCACATCGTCTTGAGTGAACAGACAATGAGTTATATTCTTATTTATGGTGCTTCGTTACTGGCCTAATTAAGTCATTTATACAGGTTAAACAGGATTAAACAGTAAGTTAGTAAGAGTCATATACTTTTTCCCTTTAAAATATTACTGTAGGGATACTAAATAATTAATGATAAATAAGTACACTGGACAATTTTGAAAATAAGTTTTTAAAGCAAATCTGCAGAAAAGCTGCAGCTACTATCTCTGCCTTCGTCTGGGACACCGAGTCTACGAGCGACCTAAGCTGCTTTGTATAAGTGTCGATTCCAAGGTTAGGGAGATATTACAGAGTACTGTGTTTTTAAGAAAACTAATGAAACGTATATGAAAGTCGAGTGGCATTCCCATGTAATATCTTATCCTTTTTAAGGTTCTGTACCCAAAAGGTCAAAACGTGACCCTATTACTGAGACTTCACGTCACTTGTTACATAGTCAGGGTTTGTACGGTTAAAAATCTCGAAGTATAAGAATAAGTATCAAAAAAGCAAAATCTAATACAAGAACGCCTTTTTTTTAATAAACAATGGGTAAGCATTTGTCGGCAATCTCACCTGATGTTAAGTGACGATGCAGACGATGATGGAACATGCTCGCCCAGATAATGCCTAATCACTCTCACCTTGAAAAGGCCCAGGTTATAATAACGTTCCGGAAACAGATCCGCAGGCAGGGAGTTCCACTCTTTATCAGTTTAAAAATGTAGAAGCGAAGCGCTTTGTGCGAATTTGCGGGATGTCTACGATATAAGGGTGGAATCCCAACCGGCGTCTCGTGCACCGGAGATGGAATGGTGATGGAGGTATCAGGTCATGGAGAGACTGTGCACACTCCCCGAAATGTATCCTGTAGAATACTGACAAGCAAGCTACTTTGCGCCGGTGTTCGAGGCTCTGCAACTTTGCGTCAATAAGTGCCCTATCAGCGATGAGTTTCTTGGCGCGCTTCTCAATCGAGTCCAGGGCTGCCAGCTGAAATTTGGCAGACCCGTCCCATAGGTGACAGCAATACTCCATGCAGGAACGGACTTGAGCTTGGTATAGATGTAAAAGCTGTACTGGTGTGAAGTATCGCCTGACCTTTGAGAGAATTCATAGTCTTTTTGCTGCAATCGTGGCCAAAGACTCAATATATTGTCCAAAGTTCAGGTCAGATGAAAGGATCATGCCAAGAAGCTCAAGATGGTCGGAAATCGGTACGGATACCCCTCGGAAAGTCGGAGTCAGGTCGAAGGGACTCCGTTTAGTGGAGAATAGACATGCCTGTATTTTAGATGCATTAAACTTGACAAGATTTGCATCACCCCATTCTGATATTGCTTCAAGATTCAAGTTTAGGCGACTCACTAGGGCCTCTCGACAAGACAGAGTAGATTCATTGCTGGCCTTTGCACTGGACAGGTACCTATCAACAACCGTGCTGTCATCTGCATACCCAAAGGTGTCAGGCGTGAGCATATCGTTGATGTGCAGCAGGAATAGAGTTGCAGAAAGTACAGACCCTTGAGGGACGCCGGCATCAATAGCCTGTTCATCTGAAGAGCGTCCTTCTAGGACCACTCGTATTGACCGTCCACTCAAGAAATCTGGGATCCAGTTGCAAAGTCTAGCAGGTAGCCCGTTTCATATGATTCTGAGCCAATTTTAATCCAAGAAAAATTTCTTTCGTCGCAACCATCTTCTTGAAATTCCAGTTATTTCCAGTTAAAATCAGTAAGCGTCAAAATCATCGCTAGTACTGAGTGAGCTATCTGTTAGAGGCGCTCGCGCGCCGTATTCCTACTTTGTGCTAACATGTCGCACTGCTAGGCAAAGGCCTCCCTTCTTTTCTTCCAGACTTCCTTGTTAGCTGATAATTGGGGCCAGGTAGATTCGAACTCGTCGAGGTCATCCCGCCATCGCTTTTTAGCCCTTCCTTTAAATTAGCTTTCACCTTAAATTACTAAAAGAAACTGTATAATTAAATTTAGTACCTTAACGTTGTAAGCGGTGACGATACTAAATAACGTTTACGTCTAAGGGTATCAACTTTTTTTGTTTCATTAACGTTATGTAGGTAACGTATTTTTTGTTACTTGGTAACGTTGACAATCCTTGCTCTAGAATCGCGGCAAATAATAATGACGTTAATAAGTTAATTGAATTGAGATTATTTAATGTACGCAAGGTTATCAATAGTGTTCCCACTTGAATCACAATGCTGCAATGCAAAAACGACAAAATGTTTATTTATTGCTTTTACTTTATATATGGCAATACGCGGTATGGAATGGAGGCCCAAGTCATATCTAGCAGCATGGACTTATCGATGCTTAGTTAGGAACATAATTTAGTATATCACTGAAATTCAAAGGTACTGTGTTATTAATTACAAAAAAGATAGACACGGAAGTCGTTTGAGAACATCAAATAGTAAGTAAAAAATATTTAAATACTGTTAACAATTTCAAACAGTAAGTAAAATAATGTAAACACTGCTGACAACTTCAAATGGTACGGAAAAAATATTAAAATTCTGTTAACAACGTCAAACAGTATGGAAAAAAAATTAAATGCTATTGACAACGTCAAATAGTACGGAAGAATAATTTAAATGCTTTGGAATACTTTAAATAGTACCGAAAATAATTTAAATTCTGTTGACAACGTCAAACAGTATGGAAATATAATTTAAACGCTGTTGACAACGTCAAATATAGCGGAAAAATAATTTAAATTCTGTTGACAACTTCCAATAGTACGGAAAAATAACTTAAATGCTATTGACAACGTCAAATAGTACTGGAAAATAATTAAAATGCTTTTAACTACCTTAAATAGTGCCGAAAAGTAATTTAAATGCTTTTGACTACTTTAAATAGTAGCGAAAAATAATTTAAATGCTGTTGACAACTTCAACTAGAACCGAAAAATTATTTGAATGCTGTTGAAAACGTTAAATAGTACGAAAAAATAATTTAAACGCACGTATAACATTTTCGTAATCAATAACACCACACCGTTATTGTTTAATATGGTGAACAAGTGTATTCAAACTATCATTTTAACTGCAGTTTTATTTCTGGTATTCACAAGTTCTAACTTTCGATATATACCTAATTAGTTAGGTTAGGTATACAAATTTTTCCCCGGCAGGCAGGATTATTGTTAAATACTAAGTTTCTACGCATTGCATGCACCTTTTATTCTAATCCCATTCACAATTCCTTGAATAAGAGAGCGGACTGAGAACGACCCATTGCAGTTTTTAATGCTGCCAATTGTGACTAGTTATGTAGATGAATTGAAGTTAATGAATAATAATAATGCAATATATCAAGGTATGTCGTTTAAATGCAAGGTAGCTAATGATAACACAAATAGGCCTAGCTTACACTTTAGCTAGTTGGGCGATTATTTTGTTTCGAGTATAGCTTAGTAAGTATATGCCTCAGAAGAATCACCCTTCAGTGTATTTTATTCATACTGTGCTTAATCAGTTCAATTGACATAACTACAGTAACTAGGTATCCCAACCTATTTAATATGAGCTCATTATTTTGTATGGCGCCTAACGACAGTCTATTCCTGATACGCGAGTGCTACTCAAAACCGGCCGGCAGAATGCAGTTCGGTTTGCAATGTAATACACTTGACAAATGACTTGAGTTGAGATAACATATCAGTAGAGACGCGAACATTTATCATTGGGTAAATGTTGATAATTTAATAAACAGATGCGCGATTTTTGTCGCGAAACGGGACATAGGTCAAGGTGGGTGGGTCATGTCGAAGTTTAGTCGAAGTTTAAAATAATGTAGAGCCGCCCTCTGGATTGAGATCAATCAAAGATAGCGGATAAATAACAAGTGAAAAAGCGAGCTATGTAAAATTATGTGTTCACAGAATGACCGCAATTGGAACATATTGGTCACCAGCGACCTCGTGGCGTCGAACATGTTGAAAAAATGTGGTCCACTAACCTGGCTGTTGCGGTATCTGTGCGGGAACGATCGGCGGCGGCGGCGCGGACGGCGGAGCGGACGGCGGCGGCGGCCCGTAGCCCGGCGGCGAGCCCGGGATCGAGTCGCAGCTGGCCGAGCCCATGCTCCTGGGCGGAGGAGGTGGAATCACAGGACTGCGCGGCGCCTTCACCACCGGTGGTTCCGGCCGATCTAACTCGATCCCCGTCTGATGCAGACCGGATCTCTGTCTGGCTTCGTCTTGGGCCTGGGCTCGCCTCAGCGCCGTCTGCAGCGCCATCACCCGCTGCCGGTCGGCCGTCAGCCGGCATTTCTCGCATGTGCAGTACCGGTACTTGCAGTAGCGCTTGTGGCCCTTGAGTTCGACTTTGAGGCGGTGGTTGCGGCAGCGGGCGCAGTTGGGGGGCGCGCGCGGGACGCCGGAGCTGGACGCGCCGGGGTCGGAGCGCTCCTCGCACTCGCGGCGTCTCCACGCGCCTACCGACACCATCGCGTACTCAGTCAGTTCGCGGAGCGCGACACGGCGCGCGCGGCATCAAGATGCGACTGCCTGCTTGCACCGCCGGCAGCACACTGCCGCCCCCCGCCCGCCGCGCCCCTCCCCCCGCACGTGTCTGGTGCATTTGCTGCTATGCACATTGCAACTGCAATTTTGCAACGCGAATGAAATTCTAATTGGAATGCAAAGTGAAATTAATTTGATCACTTAGTACCCACATAGCTGGATGACATGGCTGGATTGACAGCTGTTGATCACGACAAGATCATTAATCCCATTGTCATGTCATGAGAAACTGTCATCATATCAATGTCATCATCATCAACATCTTGGTTGGGTCCACCTATTATACCTATTAGTCTCACTGACTGGTCAATGTTCAGGTCTGATAGGTACTGGCTGATATTTTTATGTAGGGTTTTAATAACTGATTATTTTTTTACATAGTGGAGAATACCTACTAGGGTAGGTACCGTGTAAGCCGTGTTTAGGGGGCATCGCCGGTCAAATAGGGGGCAGGTCTTCTAATAGACCGGAAGACCGTAGCTTAGCGTGATGGTAGGCTGATCTACATGGTATGCTGTGGTTCTGTTCTGACTCGTAGTTTAATATGTATTTGAAGCTGACTTGCCACGCACGCCTCTACGGATATCCGAAGGACAGATACTAGCTAGTATAGTACCTATGCCTATGTTTCAGACTATTCAAGACAATATTAAATGATCCAGCATGTGTCATTTACTGCAGCGTCCACCAGCTGTATGGATGAAATGCAAGTGGAATAGCTCCATAGATACTGCACTTGCACATTTGCTATCCGCAAAGGTTAACTCTATTCCGGTCGTCCGCAACCCGCAATGCTATTCTAGGGAATGTTCCCCACTGAGTGCAGGTGAGATGACGCTGTAGGCAACAAAGCAGGTGGTACTGTAAGCTCCAACCTCATTTTATGTGGCTGGCATCTTACCTACTGTTTCAGATTTCAAAACCTTCTGCGACACTAGGACATGCCCGGTTACGTCGCCTCCCCAAACTCGACTATACCTAGAAAAGTACTTCCTAATTGTCTTGGTGCTGATAAGTTTGATACAATAATTTGCCAATTACCATTATATTGATTCAAATCAATTCTAGGTCAAGTCAATTCGTATTACAAAGTTACCGTAAATCATACGTTGCTGATACCGGTTATCATATCACAGCAAAATGTAGAGCTGTTGCGAAAATATTCGCGCACAGGAGGAAACTCCCCCGCCGCCTGCGTGTGTTGCACCGTGCATCGCGTGCAAGCACACATGCGCAAAACACTGTACAGACACAGCGAATTGCTCGTGTGTGTCTGGCGATACCTTGCGCAGCGTCAATGTGTGCGCGAAACATGCTTGTGTAACCACGCGTAGATCTTGAGCATGTCCGTCAAATATTTCGGAACTTTTAATACCTATTGAAACTTCTTCTTTTTTGATAAAATTTGTAACTTAATAATGTAAGGTCTTGAAGGTTGACATAATTTTACGAGGTCCAGTTTTTGGCGTGCAGTTCTTAAGCCGAAGGTCATCGAACTCGGAAGCTTGAATGGGTTTTTTGTCAACGAAAGCGCTATGAAAGGCAGTGCTGCATACAATGAGCTTTTGCACTTTTCGCTGCTTACATTACAGACAATAAAATGCGTTTGCACTTGTCGTGTCATAAAGAAAAGGAAATGCCAGCGTCTATAAAAATTAAAGTTGATTCGTCTCATTGATCTAAAATTCTAAACTGAGATAGGTAGAAGGGGTAGATGATTACATTTTATCGTTATCTTATTATCACACAAATCAAGTAACTAGATATCTAAGTAGGTAGGTAGGTATCTTACTAGTGAGAAATATTGCACTACTTACAATTTACTCACCTAATAACCTACCTTCCACTGCCTTCCAGGCTAGGTGCTGCCCTTCTCACTTACAATTTCGTTACTTTAAAACGTAGGTAGGTAATTGATCTAAAATCCGCTGGTTAAGGCTACTTTTCAAAATACATTTATTAGATGAAAGTTGAAAGAAAATAAAGTCCCAAAGACGCTCCCGGCCCAAAGGTGCCCATAACACTATTAGCATACTACTTACTAATCTGTATTCCAATGGACAACCTTTGGACAAGTACGAACCACAGAGCGAGGGTCCATGGGTCACTCTGTTAAGAAATGACATACTGTAATGTATCCGAATTATTGTCGGTTCATAATGTGTATCCGAACACGGTTTGGTGGAAAAGAGTCTTGTTAATTGTCATGGCGGAGTTTACGTGTGCACTGAGAAAATAAACAGAATTTGATGCCTATAACTTTGTGGTATTACTCCAAACAACCTGCAAACACATCAAATAATATATGGCGACCGTATGGATATGAAAAATGGAGGCAAAGTTAAGGACGGAAACCAGAAGGCAATTTACAAAAAAGTGCAACGTGTTCGGCGAATTATTATCACAGAAACCACAGAAAGCCGAAATTTCTCAAGTCATCGCCACATTTAAAGCTATAGCAGAATATAAAAAAGAATTAGATAGGCTAGATAAAATCATATGTGACAAGATTTTAACAGATTTTGAGGAAGAAAAGTTACAAAAAGAATGTGATGAAGCCGAAAAATACCGGGAAAAATGGCTGCTAATAGAAACAAAATACGAAATCTTCCTAAACCAAGCGAATCAACATTCAGGAGACAATAATAATCACAACTACAATGGGAGAAATTATAATCCCACCAAAAACATTCACTTGTAAAAAGAACCAAGTCTCGCCTCTCAGTTCTTCAACTGTAAAAAGTTGTGAGATCCATGTGATTCCAAGTCGGTTATTGATAAATAGAATGACCCGGCCATCGCACCAGACCATCGTATCTCACAAGCAAATAGTGTGCGATTGCCAAGTCATTCTATTTATCAATAACCGACTTGGAATCACATGGATCTCACAACTTTTTACAGTTGAAGAACTGAGAGGCGAGACTTGGTTCTTTTTACAAGTGAATGTTTTTGGTGGGATCTTATTTCTTTTTGTAGGTAGTCTTCCTCTTTTTCTTTTTTGGAACTACTTCATGAGCATCAGCTACAGATTTCTTTAAAGCCCATCCGCAAAGTTAACTTTGTAATCCTATACATTTGTATGGAAATACAAAGTTAATTATGCAGTTGCAACCGAATTTTCAGAATGTTATAGTTTTCCCTTTATTCATACACTAAATACAAGTTGTATTCAAAGTTTGAAGCTCCTCGGTCTGCTAGAAGTACCTTAGAATTTTGATGATCGGTCAGTCAGTCAGGCAGAAAATTAAGAAACTTTGACTTACTATAACTTCTAAACTACTAGTATAAATTTGATGAAATTTGAAATGTATCGTGTCTATGTAGTGCTTGATAAGATATTTTGAAATGAGGGTTCTAAACTTATCGACAAGGGAGTTATGGGGGGGTCGAAAATGGCCTGAACTGGTTCGAGAAAAGGATGGTACGGCCGTGCCGCTTTCAGCTCGACTTGGTGGGGGCACTGCCGTGCCCCCAGATTTGAGGCTCCCTATGCTAGAGATTCCAAAATTCGACGGGAGGCTGGAAACATGGCTTCCATTTTGGAATCAATACAAGAAGATAGATGAAGACGCAAACCTCGACCCGGGAGATAAATTTGGATACTTGCTACAAGCCATAACACCAGGAACTGATGCAAGACAGCTGGTGGAAAGTTATCCAATCACACCTGAAAATTACCCAAAGTGTATAGAGCATTTGAAATCGAGGTACGCACGAGAAGATCTACAAACTCAACTGTATGTTAGAGAATTACTAAGCCTTATTATGCAACGGGAAAAACATACTAATATCACCACCCTGTATGACAAAATAAGTGCTCAATTGAGGTCTTTGGAAACATTGGGCGTTACCAAGAAAAATGCTGCCTTTATTTTGCCTATGGTGGAGTCGGCACTGCCAGAAGAATACCTGAAAGCATGGCAGAGAACGGGCAAGCATGATAATGATATGGAAACAGAACTTAGCAATTTATTGAGTTTCCTACATACAGAAGTAGAACACAACCAAAGAATAGAAATGGCAAGGATGAATTTTAATAAAGAAGAACCCAAAGAAAGCCTGCCGACTGCTAGCTGTTTATTTACTGCTAAAAATACTCAACAAAAACAGAATTATGCATTTGGTGCGACAAGGATAATCACACAAGCTTAGAATGCTATAAACTTCAAAAGTTAACCTTAGAACAACGAAGAGAAGTTATTCAGAAGAAAAAAGCTTGTAGTATATGTCTCAAAAGAGGACATTTCTTCAAGAATTGCCGCTCATTCATCAAATGCTTGATTTGTAAAAAAACATTCAACAGTATTGTGTATGTCACAAAAACAAGAACAGAAGTTGAATGAAGAGAAAAGACAGAATTTAGCACAACTACAGCAACAACATCATCAATGCTAAAGTCCACTACAACTGCAGCATCTTCAGAGAAGCAAAATTCCACTACCTTACTTCAAGCGGTACGAGTATCAATAGAACATAACGGAGTGAAGATACCTGTACGAGCCGTATTCGACAATGGATCCCAAAGAACATACATCCAAGAGAAGATTATAAAGAAGCTGCAACTTCCAGCATGTGGGCAAGAACGACTAGGACATTCACTCTTCGGTGGCAAGGAAATAGAATCCAAGAACTATAATGTCTATAATGTAAAGGTCAACAGTCTGGATGGATCATACTCAACTGAAATAGAGGCCTTAGGCCAAGACACTCTCTGTCATAAAATTCCTAAATATAATATGACAGCGCTCTCTAAGTTTGCTGAAGTATTTAAGACAAATTTAATACATTTGACAGACAATGATAATCCTTCAGACGAAGTAGGGCTTTTAATAGGAGCAGACATTTCAGGAAAATTCCTTACAGGGCAAATGTTAGCTTTAGATGAGGAAGGTCTAGTCGTGGTGAAGACAAAACTGGGGTGGACACTACAGGAAAACTGGTAAGAGTCAATGCCAGTAACATTATAACAACTTTATTTTGTGCTAATGTCAACAATAATTTCACAGAATATTGGTCGTTGGAATCCTTGGGCATAAAGGACCCTGTGGAGATAAAGACAAAAGAAGCCGCTGAGGATGAGATCCTTAAAACATTTGAAGAGACTATTAAGATAAACGAGGAAAAACGTTATGAGGTAAGTTTACCATTCAAAACTACCCAGCAAGATTTATTGCCTAATTATAATATTGCAAAGAGACGGTTAGACACAACAACACAAAAAATAATTTCCAGTGGTATATTTCAAAGATATCATGAGGTTTTTCAGGAGTGGCACGAATTAGGTATTATTGAAAAGGTGCCAGACTCAGCAGTGGATCATGATAAAGGACACTACTTACCACATAGGGCTGTAATAAAAGAATCAAGTCTAACTTGTGCAATAAGACCTGTATTTGATGCTGCAGCAAAGGATAAAAATGGCTTATGCCTCAATGCCTGTTTAGAAAAGGGTTTAAACTTGATAGATAGGATTCCTAACCTTGTAATTGGATTTAGAACAGGAAAATTGGTGTGACAGCTGACATACAGAAGGCATTTTTGCAAATAAGTATACCACATGAAGACAGGGACTACTTGAAATTTTTGTGGTGGGAGAATGAAAGTCTAGAAAATATAGTAACTTACAAACATTGTAGATTGGTATTTGGTCTAACCTCTAGTCCATTTTACTAGCAGCTACTCTCATGCATCATCTCAAGAATACACCAGGAGCATGTGCAGAACTACTGAATAGATCATGGTACGTAGACAATTGTCTCACTAGCTTTGATACGGAGGCTGAAACCAGGAGTTCATTCAGGAGGCAAAGCAGATCATGCAAGCGGCAAAATTTAATCTACGCATGTGGGTGACATCTCCAATGAAGATTAATGAGGTAGGTAAGGATGTGATATCTGTTTTAGGAATCAACTGGGACACAGTGTCTGATCAGTTATACTGTAATACCTTCAACCTACCAGCCATAAATGACATCAAAAGAGTCACAAAGAGAGAACTGCTGTCCCTCACTCAAAGAGTTTTTGACCCTATAGGATACACCTCACCAGTCATGTTAGTACCTAAATTAATAATGCAAGAGACTTGGAGGCGAGACTTACCCTGGGATGACACTCTCCCATCAGACTTAATGAAAAAGTTCCTAGATTGGTATAAAGAGCTTACTTACCTGAATGACTGCAGAATCCCACGACGACTAACGGCAGAGAACCTGAAAGAAAGTAAGTTAAGCCTACATCTACTTTGTGATGCTAGCAAAGATGGTTATGCAGCCGGTGTGTTACTTAGGGCAGAATATAATAATAAGAAAGTTAGTGTCCAGCTAGTCTTGGCGAAGGCACGAGTCGCACCACCTAAAAAGGTAAGCATACCCAGATTAGAACTACTTGCAGCATTGATAGGATCACGGCTTTTGTCACAAGTAAGAGAGAACATTATATTAAAAAATTGTGACACTTATTGCTGGACCGATTCCAGTGTAGTATTGTGTTGGATAAAAAGAGAACTGCCACTGAACAACTTTGTAGGCAACAGAATAAAAGAAATTAGACAACATACTAACATAAACGATTGGTATCACATTCCAGGAACGGAGAATTGGTCAGACCTGGCATCCCGAGGCTGCACGGCCAGAACGCTGCGTGATTGCAGATGGTGGGAAGGACCAGCGTGGCTTCGTCTAGCGCCAGATCAATGGCCTAGCGCAGACGTCTCAGTGGATGAATGTGAGGTACAAGCCGAGACAAAGAGAACGGTGTGTAGCACGCAAGTATGTGTCAATGACATTTTATTAGAAAAAAATACAAAGTTATTTCTCTAAATATACTAAGATTATAAGAACAGTAGCATGGATATTGAGAGTTATACATAACATGAAGAATTCTACAAACAAGAAAAGAGGAGAAATAACTTTCAATGAATATTCAAGAGCTGAAAAGACTGTCATCAAGCTAATACAAAAGGGTAGTAATGAATATATGGGAAAAGAAGGAAAAATTTGAATAAGTTTACTGATACAGAAGGCCTAATTAAAATAAGAACAAAACTTACCTTGTCAGACTTCCCAGAGCTCACCAGGTCTCCATATTTGCTGCCAGCAAAGCATCCTGTGGTAAGACTACTGGTAAGGCAACGCCACGAACAGATGCAGCATGCAGGCGCCGACCAGATGATTGTTGATCTACGGACGAGGTTTTGGATAGTCGGTGTGCGTCGTTTAGTCAGGTCAGTCATCCATCACTGTGTTATATGTAAGAGATACCGATCTAAACCTGTCCAGGCACCGACAGCACCCTGCCCCTAGAGAGAATTATGAGTGCAGCAGCGTTCCAAAATTGTGGCGTAGATCTGGCGGGACCATTATATCTGCGCAATGGTGAGAAGTGTTGGATTGTATTATACACCTGTGCAGTATACCGAGCAGTACATTTGGAGCTGACTCTGTCCTTATCGACGGAAGCATTTATAATGACAATGAGAAGATTTATAGCCCGACGATGCCGACCAGAGCTGATGCTGTCTGATCAAGGTACAAATTTTCATGGAACTAAAAATCTAATAGAATCCCTAAATTGGGAGGAGGTTCAGCGCCACCTTTCCATACGCCGTATTCAGTGGAAATGAACGCGCCTAGTGCGGCATGGTGGGGCGGTTTTTGGGAAAGATTGATGAGAATAATGAAAGACCTACTAAAAAGAATCATAGGTAGAGCATTACTTTCCTACGACGAAATGAATACTATATTATGTGAGTGCGAAGCTGTTATGAATGGTCGACCTCTAACATATGTTAATGACGACTCAGGTGAGTGTTTAGAGCCATTGACACCAGCACATTTTTTATATCCAGTAAGTCAGCCTACAACAGAGGTATGTGATTTCAATAAAATTGATAGTAACAGTTTAAATAGTAGAGTTAGGTATATACAGGAAATAAGAGCTCAGTTCAATGAGAGATTCAAGACAGAATATCTGACATCATTAATACAGAGAGGTAAGGAAAATAAGGACAAAATAAAGGTGGGTGATATTGTCCTCGTTGAAACGACAGATAAAAGGATTAGATGGCCATTAGGTGTAGTCCAAAACCTGTTGACTGGTAAGGATGGCATCGCCAGAACTGCAGAAATAAAGACCGCTCTAGGTACTAAGATCAGACCTGTTCAGCGTCTCTTTAGACTAGAGGTTTCTTCAGAGCTTACAGGTAACAAATCACCAGTTATAAGTCAAAGGCCGGACTCTCCTAATGATGTACAGCCCGCAGAGTCGCCCGCCGAGACTAGTGTTCCTAATAGCGTTCCTCAGTCTTCTAGGTGTGGTAGGCAGGTTAAGATTCCTCTAAGTTTAACATTTACCACCGATATTAGTAGGTATCTGTATTTATTCCTATTATGATGTCATGTCTGTCAAATGTGTTAGGTTGCTCAGAATAATATTAATTAATATTATAATAACTAGTTTTGTGTTTAATTCTGTTACTCCATACTATATGGCGGTAGTCATAGTAAAGATATTTAGTTTGGCGCTGCTGTAGAAACATTGCTGGCCAATAGGTGTTTTATTTGTTTTGCAGAATGTACTCTATGGTAGCTACCCTTAAAATCAAGTCGTAGGATATTACTCTGCTTTTTCTGAAGAAAATTGATATAGTCAACATATATATATCTAAGAATATTTAGTTGGCGTTGCTATAGTGACATTGTCGGCCAATAGGTGCTAATTTTGTATTGCAGAATGTTTTACTATAGTAACTACCCTTAAGTTTTAATTGTATAAAGATATGATTTTCTTCAAGTGAATAAAATAATATTGTACACTTGGAGGAAAACATGTGTCAAATGTTGAAAGAAAACAACAATAATTGTGTTCACATAGGGGATCTTTATTCGCTTTCATATTGAATAAAAGTCTGTTATGTGCATACTGGAACGTACTTTAGATTGGGTATTTTTAATGCAATTTTGTTTAATTACAATTTTAATTCATAGAATGACTGGTTGAATTGATAAGTTTTTTATAAGTTGACTTGATAAGAGATAAGAAAGTGACATGTTAAGTTGATAAGAGATTGTAATGTTTTGTTTGCTTTGTACAATCATTTAATTTGCCACTAAATTGAATTAGTAAACTAACCATCATTTGAGGAACCGAATTTCATAATTTTAGAAAATTATTGGTGGCAAACTAAAAGATTTCTTTTTCTTTTGGCGTGGGAGGATGTTAAGAAATGACATACTGTAATGTATCCGAATTATTGTCGGTTCATAATGTGTATCCGAACACGGTTTGGTGGAAAAGAGTCTTGTTAATTGTCATGGCGGAGTTTACGTGTGCACTGAGAAAATAAACAGAATTTGATGCCTATAACTTTGTGGTATTACTCCAAACAACCTGCAAACACATCAAATAATACACTCATTTCATTAGCCCTCCTACTGTCTCACAAACGCTTTTGTCTCTGTACACCAGTGTTTTTCAAACTTTTTGGATACACGACCCCTTTCCAATCAAAAATTAACTGGCGACCCTGTTGAGTCATCATAGAAAGACAAAATTAGTAATGGTCATTTAATCAGTGGCGGATACGGAAAAAACTTGTGTGCATGTTCTGGTGGTCGCAAACCACAGTTTGAAAAACACTGCTGTACACCAACTCCCTACAGTTTCAACCGCTAGAAGTACTAATTCGTACCTATCTTTGGGAAAGGTTAGCACACTAAAGAGCAATCCCTAGAGCCAGGTTTTCATACAAACGTAGGTATTCCCCTGGTTTTTTTTCGAGTAGCGCAGAGCTATAATTTACTTTTTTATTACCCACAATTAAGGCATCTAATCCCGCTTGTAATATCCAATCTCGGTATTTGCGAGCTCACGATTTTTCGATCCCGCTGGATCTCTGTATTTACGGGATTAAGGCCTACAAAGTAATAGGCATGCATCTATTTTGTATGTATTCCCAAAATAATTAATAGAAGAAAGTACCTATTAGCAGTTTTCTATTTCCGTAGAAAATAAAAAAGGCATTTTTTTCAATTCGTAATATTTTTTCGAGAAATAAAAAATATGGGCATGCTTATACCGGGAGTAACAAAAAGGGTATAACAAGCCGAAAGGAGGTTAAGGTACTCATGAAACTAAACAACTTTTCCCATTGAACATGGGTCGAAATATGAAAAAAGCGGCCAAGAGCGTGTCAGACACGCTCACAAATAGGGTTTCGTAGTCAACGTTTAAATATCAGGTCTTTCAGCGTTACAAAGTTAATTTTGTAGCTGGTGTGTTTGCAGCTGTATGGTTACCAACCGCAAATTGAAAAACTTTAATATTTTCTTATTCTTAAGTGGTACAGTATCATTACATAGTATAAAGTAAAGTCCCTTCCCGTGTCTGTATGTATGTTTCCTTATATCTTTAAAACCCCTCAACGGATTTTGATGCGGTTTTTTTTAGTATATAGAGTAAGTTAAGAAACCTTCTGGCACAGGTATATTTAAATACTTAAAAGAAGGTTTCAGCCCACATATCACTGCTGTAAGGTACAATGTTGAAAATAAACTTTTATTTATTTATTAGTTAAGGGGCAAGTTTTTAAATATTCTTTACCTCAAATTTTAACCCCTTAAGGGGAAAAAAAGGGGTTAAAAGTTTGTATGGAAAATAATTATTTTTAAATGCGATCTGTTTCAAAATTTGTGATTAGATGAAAGAGCTAAAATAATGAAACACGTGTTTCAGGGATTTTCGATTTTAAACCCTTAAAGGGGTTAAAAGTTTGTATGGAAAATCATTATTTTAAAATGCGATCTGTCTCAAAATTTGGAATTAGATCAAAAAGCTAAAAAAAGGAATTTTACGTGTTTCAGGGATTTTCGATTTTTAACCCCTAAAGGGGTAAAAAAGGGTTTAAAAGATGGGTTGCAGCGGGTGAAACCGCTGACGGGCAGCTAGTTCATTATATAACGTGAAGGTGAAGGAAACTTTGGGAAATAAAAAAGAACTTTTTAAGAAATGGCAAAGTACGCAATCTGATGAAGACAGGGACCAATATAAAGAGGCGAAGAAACTTGCAAAAGTATGCGTAGCGATAGAAAGAGCAAGTAGTGACCAGGCTTTCTACGACAATTCAGAAAATGCCAAAAATGCCAACGAAGTGCTCAAACTCGCAAAATGCAGACACAGATCTACCATGGACATAAAAGTAAACAAATACATTAAAAGTAGAGACCAAAACTTGTTAACAAACAACGAACAAATCAACGAAAGATGGTTCGAATATTATGAGCAGCTATCAAACGAAGAATTCCCAAATGAAGATCCTGTACCCAGCGCACCTATAAAGGGACCAATACCTGAAATAAATGTGATGGAAGTTAAACAAGCATTAGCCAGAATGAAAAATCGTAAAGCCCAGACGAGATCCCAGCTGACCTATGGAAAAGACTAGGTCCGATTGCCGAAGTCTGGCTCACTAAGCTATTTAACTTTATCCTAACATCTAAACGCATCCCCGATTCCTGGCGGCAAAGTTATCTCCTGCCTTTCTACAAAAACAAGGGTGATGTAGCGCAGTGCGAAAACTACAGAGGTATAAAACTAACCTCACATACACTTAAGTTATGGGAAAGAATCATCAATAAGCGTCTCAGCGACATCTCTTATGTATCTCCAAACCAGTTTGGCTTCACAGCAAATAGATCTACTACAGATGCCATACAGACAGTCCGAATTATGATGGAGAAGTTTCGAATCAACAAAAAGGACTTGCACCTAGCATTTATTGACCTCGAAAAAGCTTTCGACCGAGTGCCACGTAAGCTAGTGTGGGAGGCTCTTCGTGCTCAGAATGTACCAGAATATTATGTCGATATCGTCAAAGACACGTACAACAATGTTAGCACCAAAGTCCGTAGTTTAGCCGGCTTAAGCAAAGCTTTTGAAGTCAGGGTGGGTGTCCATCAGGGGTCTGCTCTTAGTCCACTACTCTTCAACTTAGTTATGGACTATCTTACTAAGCAAATACCGTCCCCACTGCCCTGGACGATATTATACGCTGATGACATTGTTCTCGCAACCGATACCGCAAACCATCTACAAGAACTTCTGAACACTTGGACAAACGCCTTAGAAAAGTATGGCCTAAGAGTCAGCAGAAGCAAGACCGAGTATTTGAAATGCTCCTTCAGCGGAAACGTGGCATTAGAAAATATCTGCATTGGATCGACACCTATACCTACAGTAAATAAATTTAAATACCTGGGCTCCATGCTGACACCAGACGCTAATGTGGATGCGGATGTGACCCACAGAGTCAGCGTTGCATGGCAAAAATGGCGCTCACTAACAGGCGTGTTGTGTGATCCTCGTATCCCCATACCAATAAAGGGCAAAGTTTATAAAACGGCAGTCCGACCAGCGCTACTGTATGGCTCCGAATGCTGGACAACAAAGAAGACGCATGAACAAAAAGTACATACCAACGAAATGAAGATGCTTAGCTGGGCAGGAGGTGTGACCAGGCTTGATAAAATTCGAAACGAGTACGTAAGAGGCACCTTTAAAGTCGCACCAATTGCAGACAAAATCACTGAAAACCGCCTTCGTTGGTATGGCCACGTTAAAAGGCGCGAAAAAGACCATGTGGTACAGATCGCGCTCAACCTACCAGAAAAGAAAGGAGGTAGAGGCCGCCCGCCATTGACCTGGTGGTCAAATATTCAAAGAGACCTTAAGAAAGCCCAATTGCCCGAACCGACAACCCAAGATCGTTTGACTTGGCGCAGGAAAGTGAGGAGACCCGACCCCAAATAACGGGACCAGGGATGGAAGAAGAAGAAGTACAGTATTCATTATAGGTTTCATGGTAACTTCATATTAAGAACTATATTCCATATTTTTTTTCAAATTTTTTGCTTGCATAGTTTAGAAGTTACAGTTGGAACAAATTATGGCTCAAAAACGCCCCTTTTAAAAGCAAATATCTCGAGACAGAAACATTTTAGAGACTTTCTTTCAAAGAAACCTCCTCTTAGTTTTAAAAGACCTATTCAACGATACCCTACTCAATATTATAGGAGAAATAATTTTTTTTGCCCCCCTTTCACATGTATGGGAAGGGGGTCCAAAAAACTATTTTAATTGTTTTGAAAAAACAATTAAAATAGTTTTTTCTCAACGTTTCTTATTTTGGGTCAACACGATCTATCTTCACACCAAATTTGATGTCAATAGCTCCAAAACTGACGAAGTTATGAGGGCGCGGCATACAGACAGACAGACAGACAGACAGACAGACAGAATTATCGAAATGATAAGGATTTCTAGTAGACTACGAAACCCTAAAAAGAATTTGGACCTCCCATACAAAATCTCCGATCAGCTGATTGATTTACTATGGGAGGTCCAATTTTTTTTTTTATATTTCGACCCATGTTCCATGGGAAATTTGTTCAATTTCATGAGTACCTTGACCTCCTTTCGGCTTGTTATTATACCCTTTCCGTTATTCCCTGTATAGTAAACCTTAATAAGAAAAAAACGGCCAAGAGCGTGTCAGACACGCCCACAAATAGGGTTTCGTAGTCAACGTTTAAATATCAGGTTTTTCAGCATTACAAACTTAATTTTGTTGCTGGTTTGTTAGCAGCAGTATGATGACCAACCGCAAATAGAAAAACTCAATTTTTTCTGGAACCTTCAGGGGTACAATATCCGTTATAGTTTTCATTGTAACTTCAGATTGTAAGCTATATTCCATATTTATTTCAAATTTTTAGCGTTTATACTTTAGAAGTTACAGCTGGAACAAATTATGGGTCAAAAACGCCCTTTTTAAAAGCAAATATCTCGTGACAGAAACATTTTAGTGACTTTGTTTCAAAGAAACCTCACCTTAGTTTTAAAAGACCTATTCAACGATACCCTACTCAATATTACAGAAGAAAAAATTTTTTTTTGCCCCCCTTTCACTTGTATGGGAGGGGGTCCAAAAAACATTTAATATAATTTTTTCTTAACATTTCTATATTTGGGTCAACACGATCTATCTTCTCACCAAATTTCATGTCGATAGCTCTAAAACTGACTAAGATATGAGGGCGCGGCATACAGACAGACAGACAGACTTGACGAAACTATGAGGGTTTCTAGTAGACTACGAAACCCTAAAAAAGCGGCCAAGAGCGTGTCAGACACGTACACTTTCAGATGTATGGGAAGGGGGTCCAAAAAACAATTAAAATAATTTTTTCTCAACATTTCTAAATTTGGGTCAACACAATCTATCTTCACACCAAATTTGATGTCGATAGCTTCAAAATTGACGAAGTTATGGGGGCGCGGCATACAGACAGACAGACAGACTTACCGAAATCATAAGGGTTTCTAGTAGACTACGATACCCTAAAAATGGTTCAAAGTAGTTACAGAACTTACAGACAGCAAAAGATAAGTTGAAATGTTATTACAAAAAAGTTAGGCGCGAGTGAAGAAGGCAATAAATTTTTTCTAGCAAATTTGCAAAAATTGTCTTTATAAACATGCGAGTTTCTCGACAAACGCTACGTAAAAAAAAAACTTGTAGGTACGTCTAGTCAAGCATATCATTATTTGAAAAATGTACCATTAAAATATATTCATTTTAGTTTACAATCTGTAATGAAAAGCGATACTATATCTAAAGCGAAAAACCCAAAATGAGTTTTAGAGTTTTGGTAATTACACTGTAAAAAATATCAATTAAACAAATAAATAGAGAATATATTTGAGAACAAAGACTATAATAAATATTTTACAATTACATTCTAAAAAATAGAATAAAAACACATTTTAAAATTTTATGGTTTTGTAATTTAATAATATTCCAAAATTATTTATTAAATTAAACATGTCAAATAAAATACATAAAATGTCACTTAAAACTACTTAAAACAAAAAACGTTTTTATATCCGAATTTTTGCAAAATAATGCGCTATTATATTCTGTATGAAAAAATAACCATAGTAAAGATTCAAAAAATATGTTATTCAGGAAGATGCCGTGTGGTGCCGGCAGAGTAGAATAGCACCACCCCCTCTCTTCCCGTGGGGGTCGTAAGAGGCGACCGAGGGATAAACCCGACCCAAACAGTCAGGGCCAACCATATGGTGGCGGTTGATCCACCACAAAAGGATTCCCTAGGAGGGTTGACGTCTGGTACGCAGCCGGTCGTAAAAATAAGCCAAATCCTTTACAACACGATTTTGTGTTCAACAAAACGTGTTGCACCGACCCCAAGTAATTGGGATAAGAGCAGGAAGATGATGATGTTATTCAGGAAGATGTATTTAATCTAATTGCAGAAAAATATATTAAAACCTATTTTTATCCATAATATCATTGTAAAAATTATTTAATTAATATCCTCATATTTTTCGCATAACGACGCTCCGAGCAGTCTGGTCGGCAAAATTGTATTGCCGGGTACGTACGTTGCCTCAGTGTGGTGAGTTGGAAGAGGTTTTATTTAAAAAAAATTTTTTTTTTTCCTAGTAACACGGTTTTATTTTAGCACTAATTCGGGTAATACGTCTTAGTAAGATCTTTATTCAATCTCGACCACTGGATTTGCAGTAAATAACGTTTTCATCGAGCGTGGCGTAGCTAGCTTTGTTGGCACCACCTGGTGAAGAATTTGGTGGTGTTATCCCACACATCAATCAATACATAGTACAAAATGAAGTCGCTTTTTGCCTCTGTCCATCGTGGAATTCGCCAACTCCTCCTAATTAAGGCGTTCCGTTTTCCATACAAAAGTTCAATGGAGTTATGTCTGTAAAGGAGACAAGAGTCGGTTTAAAAAACTTGATGGGGAGTCCCGTGGGTAAATGAGATTGTCGCAAAACACTAAAAAGAATTTTTAAATCATCAGATTTCCCCGTAAAAAGCGAGTCGCCACTTTACGAAAATAGATGGAGCTACTGCTGCAATAAATACGTTTAATTTTATTGTGCAGAAAATACTGATTATCTTTTAACTATAAGTAGTTTTGCGACAAATTTACGTGTGCCTTCATCATTCAGAATAAAGTTTCTTTAAAAAGAAACTCTACAGCTCATGTGTAACCCGACTGAAGTGCAGTTTTTCGTTTGTATGACGTAACGAACCACCTTAAGAAAACAGTTTTACTTTAGAGACAGAGAAACGCAAAAAGCGACTTCTTTTAATACTCACTATGTATTGATTCATTCATATTCATATGGGTAATTTTTGTAAACCGATGGCACAATATACGGAGGAGCGAGGAGGGTCTTTGATAAACCTTTTTACTTAATCATCAGTGCAAACATTTGCGGAATGTTTACACCCGCATACAGGAATGCTGGGACCATGTAAAGTGTAAAGTAAGTACATTGTATTTAGCATTACCATGGCATACTTTATTAAACTGCAGCCGCTAAAATATGGCTCAATTCTTAAAATTCGTGTTCAACTAATTTGGACTTGATCCTGTCGTTTGCTTAATTTGGCAAAGAGATAAGCAAGCTACAGATGCTAAGTTAAGTTATTATAATTTAAAAAATCTTAATTTTTGTTCAAAACCATTTAATTTTTCCAAACTTACAATTAATTTCACTTAATATTTTAAAAAAATAAGACATAAATGTTGATTTGATATCTAATCTAGATTCTAGATCTAGGTAAATTGGATATCAACGCCAAAATTGGCCAAGTGAAACGCCAAGGAACTGCCTAACTTTTCTCAAAGTGCATATTTATGAGAACCTAATGAAATGAACCATTAGCATAGGTACTTGTGTCATCTATTACAGTTACAGGCATACTATTACAGATCCTTAGAGACTCGGATTCTAATGCCCCCATTATATGACAGTTGTATGAACTTCAATTCTTGCATGGAAGCCCCCTAAAATATTATTTTTTATTCCTTTCTTAGGGTTCCGTACCTCAAAAGGTAAGAAATGGAACCCTTGTAGAATCACTTTGTTGTCCGTCCGTCTGTCATTCTGTCAAGACCCTTTATCTCAAGAACGCGTAAAGATCATCATCTTCCTGCCCTTATCCCACTTATTTGGGGTCGGCGCAACACGTTTCCTTAAACACAAAATCGTGTTGCAAAAGGATTTGGCGGAATTTTACGACCGACGACAGACGTCAACCCTCCTTGGGAATGCTTTTGTGGTGGATTAAGTGCCACCATACGGTTGGCCCTGACCTGGCTGTTAGGGTCGGGTTTATCCCTCGGTCGCCTCTCACGAGCCCCACGGGAAGAGAGGGGGTGGTGCTATTCTACTCTGCCGGCACCACACGGCAAGGGCCGGCACCACACGGCAAGAACGCGTAAAGATATCGAGTTGAAATTGAACAGCCCAATCACGTCCATTCTGTGAGGCAGGCCTTCTAGGAAAACGTTTGAGAGGGATTGCACACAAGGTAAATGTAATAGTACCTACCTAGTAGCATCATCATTACTAAGAGTAACAAAGATGGTATAGTTAAGTGAGTGTGTACAATCAGAATTGTCTGAAGGAAAGTACAATAATAAATCGATTGTGATGGCTCAGGATAAGGCCATTTACAATTACCATAAGAAACAATCGCTGGAAGATGCGTGCGGTAGTAAAAACCTGCCACAATTTTGCGCCACACGAGTTCACACGACAAAGACACCGCTTTTCTTGTTGAATATGATTATGTACGAAACAATTTGACTTATAAACGTATGACAAGCGCGTTGCAAGTTTTAAGGCCTTCGCGCGCAAAAAATGCGTAGTGATCTTCATTCCAGTTTTTAGGGTGACTATGGGTTGGTGTTGATGGCGGTATCTACCTCTTCCACAGCACGTCGAGCTTAGGTAGCTAAACCTAGTTCAGTTCCGGAATTTCGGATAACTTGAATGTGGCGTCGAACAATTACCACGATAATGGATTTGTAATCCATCCAACGGTCTAAAATTTCGGGATCAAAGCAAGTGACTTTCGACCTACTTTACTGTTTGCCAGCTCCAACTAAGCTAACCTTGGTAAAAAAGCGTTGATCACTAAGGATATTATAACTTACAGAATGTAATAAAACGCAGCAAAAGACTTCGATGTATCGAAAAGGTTATAAATTTAACATAAACACTACTGGCAATTTTTTATTATAATTATTACTTTCAGTCGATGATAGTAAGTACCTTATCTTGAGCATATAGTTACGACCGTATCAAACATGCTAGGCTACATTGCCTGTTGCAAAAGCAAAGGTTAAACAATAATGTATTTACTTTAGATGCGTAATAAATTCACAATAAACACAATAGAAGGGTACATGTTTGAGATAAAGTATGATATTGAATCACAACAAACAATAAATAGTTTTACTGCGATGTAATTATTTACTCGATGTGAGGAAAGTATTAGAACTTTTTATATTTTACCTCCAACAAATCATCAATACATAATATAAAATTAAGTTGCTTTTTAAGTTTCATGTTTTCCTTTTGTGTTTTCCATAATAAAAATGCGTCAGTATCAAAATTATAAAAGTTACTTCTTTTTATTGCTTTTCATTTCCTCATTTAGGCCACCTGCTGCTATTTTGTAATACTTAGCGATTTTCCTTATTTTCACGTTTAAATCTATTTTCGTAATTGCGAATGCTTTTCAATGAAACCTGTAAACCGATTGTTCCAAGATGTAAAAGATGCAATTGAAAGATACAATCAATCAATGTTGATTGATTTATTGAAATTTGCATTGTAATAATTATCAGTAGGTAGTAGGTAATTACACAAAATACGAATCAATAGGTAGGTAGGTATGGCAGGTAATGAATCACTACTTCGAGTATGACTTTCTTTGTCTTAAGTGATCGATTGAATTATACCTAAAAACTAAACAGGAATGATGTTGATCTAATCAGAAATTATTACTCTATTCTTTTAGTTTGGCGCTTATTTATTCCGGAAAAGCTCAGCAACGATTTCCAGAAAGAGTAATAAAATTACATTAAGGTGGTTCGTTACGTCATACAAACGAAAAACTGCACTTCAGTCGGGTTACACATGAGCTGTAGAGTTTCTTTTTAAAGAAACTTTATTCTGAATGATGAAGGCACACGTAAATTTGTCGCAAAACTACTTATAGTTAAAAGATAATCAGTATTTTCTGCACAATAAAATTAAACGTATTTATTGCAGCAGTAGCTCCATCTATTTTCGTAAAGTGGCGACTCGCTTTTTACGGGGAAATCTGATGATTTAAAAATTATTTTTAGTGTTTTGCGACAATCTTATATACCCACGGGACTCCCCATCAAGTTTTTTAAACCGACTCTTGTCTCCTTTACATACATAACTCCATTGAATTTTTGTATGGAAAACGGAACGCCTTAAATGCTAAGTTTTATGTTTATACGGGCCTGTGCCCGCGAAGTCGTTTGGTTCAGCCAACAAAATTGTATAGTCACCCTACCAAAGAATTCTTATTGAGTCGGTGCGAAAATAACATCTGGGGAAAAACATAAACTATCCTGACATGTTTTGACGAGGTTGGCGACGACTATGCACGTCTGGGCTGCTCAACATTCAGGGCTTTTTGTCCCCCCTTTACTGATTTAAGCAAAGGGCAAGGAAGCTTTTTGCAATATGACGCTTTTTGCAAGCCCTGTACAACGACGTAATTCAGTTATTACTTATACAACGTCGAGACTACTTGTACCTATTTTGTTTTATTGATAAGTAAGTAATTTTGATGATCAATTCCTTCTTTGCCATTACCATAGTCGTGCGCACTGCAGGGTTCTCTCCTTTTATACTAACTTTTTTATTACAATACCTACATAAATATGTAAGGATGACTTTTGGACCAGCCAAGTACAGTACATTTAGGGCCTTACTTCTAAGTGTATAGGTAATATTTGTTTTCATTGTGTACTTTTACGTACTATTATATATTCTGTGCTTTTACTTTATTCTTACTAAATGTAAATACAATTTCCTTCTTATGTGCTACACCTTCATTCATGTAGGTACAGTATAGACATTTCCATCAATAAAATATGTGGTAGACCATGTCCTCATGATTAAACACTAAACAAGCAGATGTATTAAAAAATAAAAACCCGTCTGCGGTCATTTAAAGTTGTATTTTGCGATAAAAATCCACCATCTCAAATTTATGAATTTTTAATATAGCCTGTGTCACTTGCGCTGCTGAGACGAATCTAACGACACATCATAATAATATGTCAAAATCCAACTATCCGTTTGGGCTGTAGCCCGTGAAAAAGAATTTTCTTGTCTACATACATACATACATACTCTCGAAAAACATCTTCCACTATAAAAACACAAAACGAAAAAAGTGCACCTGTTTTTATTAGAAACACACACTTCGATGAATTTAAATTACGCGCCAAAAAAAGGTGCTGTGATTGGTTGGTTGTCAGTGTGCGTGCCGTGTAAGTGAATCATGTCTACGTGGCGGAACGTCAGTCGGGTCAGTCAAAGGATGTTCACATAATTAATTAAAAAGTTTGTTTGAAAATGAAAAAAAAATCTAGCGTGTAGATTTTTTTTTAAATGCCTTGGATGTTTTTCTTATACATATTTACACAAGAACGTCATATAATTCCGAGAAAATTTTAATCAAACTTTTAATTACCTTGAGTTCCCCTGAGATTCCAGTCATTTTCAGATACAGACAGTAGGTAAGCGTCAAAATCGTCGCTAGTACTGAGTGCAGAGTGAACCATCTGCACAGGCACCCCTTGCGCAGTTTCCATAATTAGTGCTACCACCTACTCTCTCTCTCTCTCTTTCGTGTGGGACACCGAGTCTTTCAATGACCCGATAAACCCTGGTGTTAGGGTTTTTCAACCGCCTACTGCAAGTAGCAGGCCTCTGACATGGTTTTGTAACGAACGCCATCATAGACAGCAACCGGGACCGACGGCTTAACGTGCCCATCCGAAGCACGGAACCATCTTACTTGCGGACAATCAGGTGGTTCAGCCTGCAATGTCCTAACCAGACTGGGAACCAATTCACAAAGTGATAAATATAAACTTTGTGAGTGATCCCACCGGGAATTTAACCCGGAACCTTTGCGTGGCAGGCAGGCATACTAACCACTGCGCCACATCGGCTGTCACCTACTCATGCATGACACGAATACGTTCCCTAAAAATAGGTGATCCTAATAAAAATAATAACATTTTCCGACGTATTCTACTTAGGTAGGAAAAGTTGTTCGCCATTTATTAGGTACTATTATGAATAAGTAAGGTACAATGAGTGTACGCACCTTTGCAGCTCATCATTTTGCTGCCCTTATCCAGCCTTATCCCAATTACTTGGAATCGGTGCAACATGACGTTTTGTTTGAACACAAAACCATTAAATAGGGGTGGCAGAATTCTCAGCCGCTACTTATCTACTTAGATACCTACCGTAACTACACTAAACCTGTGATAGGTAAATGGTCAATGGTCATTGGTCAACCACAATCACGTTAAGGCCTATTATCCAATTGTCTGGATATAAAAGAACCATTCTTGTTGATAAATATGCTCCTACTAACAATTGTTTCGGTATAAAATGTTAAACAATTAGGTAAGAACAATACTCTATCTAAAACAAGGCGAAATACTTAGGTCTAAAAACAACATAACTACGAAAGGCCATATTTTCCGATCACTCAGTAGAATATAACTTGTCGCAGGTTTATGATATATTTAGATTTTTGATCATAAACTTAGGTTTTCACTATTTATGGTAAAATTCAGCCTAAAACATGAGTTTGCTTATATTCCTGACAAAATATAGGTGCTTACATTGCCAGATCCCAATGAAAGATATCGACTGCTAGCATCGACTCGTTATCGGGTACCGTTTATCTGTACGCAGCATACTTATTAGGTATGTCAGGAAACTAAGCAAACGGGTACGCTTATTAACCGGGCGTCGCGATAAGACAACGACGCCGTCAAAATTTGACGGAGCCAATGTCGCTGCGGTCTTGTAGAAAAACCCGACCGCATCAACTGACAGCGCCATACAAACCCTGAGCTTCTCAGCGCGCTGTCAACGTGACGGCGAAACGGCGGCGTCGTTGACGCTAACGCCCGGTCTTTCTGGTATCTCCATACAAACCAGTCATTTGACAGCGACAGCGACGCCACCGCGACGCTTTGTTTTTAAGGGTATCTTAAGAATTTTAACATAAACCCAAACTAGTGCAGGTATTTGATCAAAAACCTTGATTTATGATGAAATTAAGAGGATACACGAGCGATGCCTGTTTTTTTGCCTTTTCATACAAACGTATTCCCGAATAATGCATGTAGAGCTATTATTCCTCTTTTTTATTACATTAAGGCTAATAGTCGCTAGCAAGGGCGAGATTGAAGGAAAAAGGGCCCGCGGCCGCTCACCGACTAGATGGACAGATCTAATAGACTGTGACTGAGCACACCATCAACGAATGTTCGCGCGAAGCCACAAGTAGAGCAAAATGAAGACGCTAGACGCATCGTGATGAAATCCACGCAAGATACGACCAATTCCTGACCACGACCACTCTGTCAAAGTCGCCAGCCAAGCTCTTAAATTTAAGAAGATGCACCCTGTATAATATTCCCTACAGTGTAGCCGGTTAGGTGCAGACCCTGTATAAATATGCGCTGTTTGAAAATGTTGCCAGCCCAGCGGACACTATTATTAGGACTAATGAACTATTCAAAATCACGATTTGTATCACGCGAAGGGTTTAAAAAGTTTCACAGTGGCACGGTCACGCTTTCCCCATTAAATTGTTAGTTTGTAGCTGCTCTCGCTTTCAACTGGCAGGTAGGTATATATTTCAAATTGTTTTGTAATAGATTTGCCGTGTGATGCCGGATTAGAATAGCACCACCCCATTTCCTTCATGTGGGTGCTGTAAGACGCGACTAAGGGACTTGAGGGTTTCAAGTGTATCGCAATTTTAGGCGACCGGCTGACAACCTGTCACTAAATTGATACACGAATATAGCGAAAACGGCCCTCAACTATTTGTCGGACGTGGCTATAACGACCATATTTTTACGGCCGTTGGCGCTTTACCTACCCCTGATAAATAGAACTGAGCTGACAACATAGCATGTGAAAGAAACCCTAATTTGTTTTGTAAAGTGATAATTACATACTAACATGATTGTTCTGTTTCATCGTTATTTTACCACTCGCAACGTTCATTGGGGGGTTTTCCTGTCCAGGGGGTCCGGCTTACTATATACACATCACAGGCAAAACACCTTTTTAAAATACTGACCGAATGTAATTCCATTTACTTGTCATAGGCACAAAGTTACATGCTGTGTGGTTAGCCTGGCCAGCCCCGAGGCAGTGCCTTTATTTTTATTTTTTATCCCGCCCGAGCCGCGTTTAGAGTAGGAACACAAATTGTTATAAAAAAGAGAAAATTTTGCATTAGAAATTTTCTCTTTCTTAAGATTAAATTAGAATGTAAAGAGAATCTTGTAAAATCATGCTAAGAAATAAATGATTGAATTTTGAATGTTTTGTAATTTTTTTTAAATTTTATATTATAGCTAAAATGAAAATGGAGAGCTCTGAAGATTCAGAAGAAGATCGCCAAGAAGATGATCGTGAGAAACTAAGTATAGAGATGATCCTACGCAGAAGTTTCTCGGACAGCTTCAAAGACTACATCCACAACTGTTCGCTAGCCGGCGCTAAGCAGATGTGCGACCCTACTATCGGGAAATACCAACGGTGAGTAGGTAGAACCTTCGGGCAGGATTTTGCGCAGACTGTCGTAGTTCATATCTAATGTTAGCTAGAAATAACTTGAAAGACTGTAATGTTGTGGACGGATGAAAATCGTATAGTTGAGATGGCCACTCGCTACACTCGCTACCGTACGACAGTTGTATGACGCTCCCTTTCTCACTTGAGTTTACCGCCAAGTCTCAACTGTAGTCGATTTTACAACGCTACGCTACTCTGGAAATACTTGGCCGTAATTTGATGACATAAAAACTGAAGTAATCAAAAACAATAGTGAAAGTTAACACGTGAAAGTGCAATATTATGACCCTTTGACTACGTCTATTCTATCATACCTAGGTACTTTTAATCCTTATTTCCAGATTAGTGTGGACGGTGGTATTTCTCACATCGTTCGCGACAATCTGCTATTTCCTGAACTTCATATGGAACGACACACTCAAGAAGCCCCTGATCGTGACTCTGGAGTCCACGGAGTATCCGATAGCGAACATCCACTTCCCGGCGGTCGCCATTTGCAACGTCAACAGGATCAGTAAGAAAGCCTTGCACCAGCTAGCTATAGATGAGTAAGTAGGACATTGAACAAGAATACTTAGCAGAATTCGAAAGAACAACTCTCACGATGTGGCTAGAGGTCGGAGGCAGCCTCTGTCATGGCAAGGGTCATGCATGGACAATTGAAACTCTGATCTCAGGGCCAAAAATCAACATAGCTTAATCGCCTAAACAGTTGTAAATGTAACAACGCCCTCAAGAAATCTCTGATGGTGGCTATGAAATCTATGGAGTAGGGTACAGTGACTCGGATTTCTTCGATCAATAAAATTTTATAGATAACTTTGAAGTATCAAACTGAAATTCATATCTAAGATGTATTGATTAATACTCTTTCGTTTCGCATTACCATTTTTTGCAATAACACAACACTTAAGTCACCAGACGCCTGTTTCTAGAAAAAAAAATGTGTGTCACTGTGTACCTGTACCTGTCTACAATTACTCAACCCCTGTGGTACACAGTGACTCTAACAGTTTATATGGACTTGGCACCCTGACGTGCATGTATAATATTTATTGAAACTATGCATTTTAATCAATTATATTTGTTAAAGTATTCTTTTCATATCATTCATTACTATTGCCATAAGAAATAGTTTCCAATTGTCTGTTAATGTTTCTAAAAATAGAGAGATGAGCCAGTACTGAATGTTAGAGTCACTGTGTACAATTTGAGCCAGTGTAGACGCCGACGCTATTTTGAAATAATTAGCCTACAAAATATTACCAGACTACTCTAAGAGCTAGCAAATCCAGCTTATTACTTAGTATTTGATCACCACTTTCGATCATAATAATTACATTTTCATAAATATTTCAGTCTTAACCGATAAAGCTACATGTTGGGTACCTTAAAAACCTTTTTTAGAGGTGCAAAACAAATCGCACATTTTTTTCACAATCAAACCGTACCGGTTTGAATGTATTTGGTTGTCAAGAGCTACCATTATGTTAAGAATACAGATAGATATAGCTGTCCTATTCCGAAATATAAGCGTGAGTCAATGTACCCGCCTGAGTCACCGATCCCTACCTGACCCTATCTATACAATCAAAACTATCCCTTATCTATCTTGTTTGTTTATGGATATGACTTTTTTTTAAGATACGACGATATAGCTGGCACAGCATCGTTGGAAGAAGTGCAGGCAGTGCTCGTGAACTTAGGTCGCCTGATGGACTACTCCTACAACGACACTATGAAGAGCAACAAGATATTGCAAAGAATGATCAACAAGTACCGGTTCAACACAGAGAAGATGATAGAGATTATGCGGAAGGTATCTTTAACATAGGTTTATGAGAGGAGGTCCAAAAAACATGATTAATTTTTTGGATATATATATATTTTTCAAAACGATCTATCTTCACACCAAACCAAATTTGATGTCGATCTGTTTAAAACTGACGAAGTTATGAGGGCGGAGCACACAGGCAGATTTGACGAAATTATACAGCTAAGAGTTTGTAGTATACTACGAAACTCTAAAACATGCAACAAGCATTTCGTACTTATCATAAAATCGACTCTTTATTGAAGACTGCAACTTCGACTAGATTTACATCTCCTGATTATTTCGTATACTGCACAGACACATGTTCTTTTGTGATAGTTGTTTTTTTGGTTTCCCAGTTGACACCCACCTGCGAAGACACTCTCCTGCGCTGCATCTGGGCCGGCAGCATCGTCGAGTGCGACAAGATCTTCAGGATGCGTCGCACCGCCAACAGGGGCTACTGTTGCACCTTCAACTACGTCATGAACTACAACCTCTTGAAGTGAAACACCCTTTATTCTATTATCATTATCATCAAAAAGAGCTATGCTCTTGTCGGTGGACCAATTTCCATTCTTGTCTATTTCCTGCCAATGTGTTGATACGACACGACGCCTTTTCTTTTATTTGAGTGAAGAACGTGTGTCTTTGTCTTTCTTTTCCTCTTCTCCTTTCGACTTTTCCTTCAAAGATGTTCTTTATAAATTCGTCTTGTCGCAACAAGTGCCCAACCACATTTTAGAAACCACGTTATTTAGAAGCAAGGTTATCCAATTCAATGAGTGAGGTCAATAAGAACATTATTAAGGGTTTCACTTGTATCATTACGAACTGCCCAATCCTGCCTGTGTGACTTAGCTTCCAGTTTGTTACTTTTGTTTTTCTCAGACCTACAGTGGAAGGTGACATTTTGCGTCAGCAGACCGCTGGCCGCGTACAGGGGCTGAACGTAGTGCTGAACCCACAACTTGACGACTACGCCTACACGCTGAGCAACATGCTAGGGTTTGATGTAAGTAAGCAATCCTATTATAAATCCATTTTATCTTCATGCAGCAGGAAAGGCCAGCCAAAACTGGTTTATCCAAATTCATTCAGCTTTCAACAGAATGAAAGCAAACGCTTCGCAAGTACTCTTTTAAAGCATTTGTTGAGCGGATACCTTTTTGTTATCCTGTTTATGTTTTAAGTTTATTGTGTTTGGTAACAAATATATTATACATTTACAAATACAAATATATTATACATTTTATAATGCATTTTTCTTTCTTCTTTCTTTCTTTCTAAAGCTAGCATGTAATATCTACAATTTGTGCTCGTTATAGATACTGATATTCGACTCAATGCAGTTCGCGGACCCGACTGCAGGTCGTGTGAACCATCGCATATCGGAACCCGGCGTTGCTGTCATGCTGGAAATCAAGTCCACCAAGCAGGTCGCTACCAGGGAAATACGTAAATATTCTTTGAATACGGTAAGTTCATATTTGGCCGGTGGCCGTGTGGTGTGGTGCCGGCAGAGTAGAATAGCACCACCCCGTCTCTTCCCGTGGGGGTCGTAAGAGGCGACCAAGGGATAAACCCGACCCAAACAGCCAGGGCTAACCGTATGGTGGCGGTTAATCCACCACAAAAGCATTCCCAAGAAGGGTTGACGTCTGGTAGGCGGCCGGTCGTAAATTGAGCCAAATCAAATAATGAGAAAATTGAAAATTCCAATACATTGAGCCAAATCCTTTGCAACACGATTTTGTGTTCAACAAAACGTGTTGCACCGACCCCAAGTAATTGGGATAAGAGCAGGAAGATGATGATGACATGACTTCATATTTATTTGAATTTCGGTCTACCAACTACAATTAAACACAGGTTGGTCTCTGTCCACCTTCTTTTTCGTTTTTATATGGGTCACCGAGTCGTACAATAAGACGTGCACCCTGGCATCAAGAGTTTTTCAACCGCCTACTTACTAGTAACAGGCCTCTGACATGATTTAGTAACGACCGCCGTCTAAGTAATCAATCGCAGACAGCAATCGGGATCGACGGCTTGACCACTAATATTCACTGTTCTAAGTTTATTTTCAGCGTGGTTGTCGTTTCCCCAACGAAATGAAGGAAGTCTACCACGGCATGTACTCGTATAGCACTTGCATTGGCATGTGTCGTATCATCACCATCCAGTCTCTCTGCAAGTGTATCCCATTCTTCTACGCCGTCAACAAGTTTGTCATGACCACGCCTGTCTGCACGCTTGAGGATCTCAGGTGTCTCAACAAGTATAGAGGTACACTTTTTAGAGTTATCTTACTTTAAATAGGATTCACTCTTATCACATCGCCTTTAGACACTGCTATATAGCCACTGTATTAATTACTCCCTCATATTATACAGTTCCCATAGTACAGAAAAGAAGTGGGTGCATAATAATCAGTCGATCACACTTATTTTGAACGTTGATCAAGATTGTAAAATTGTAAAACAGTTATCTACCTAAACATTGCTTACTTGTTTAATGCTTCTGAATCAATTTTATGGAAACAAAATTTATAGACTATTTGCAATACCTACCTACATTATAGTTATATGAGCTAGAATTTTTGCTGTAACTTTTTCTTATTTTCCAGAAAAGCTATACTACCTGTACCCGTACGACGTTGATGACACTCGAGGTCTAGAACAGGAACTGGAAGACTCCCTGAACTGTGAAGAATGCTACCCCGACTGTGAGATCACAAAATACGTCACCAAGGCTTACAACACGCCGCTAGAATCACCAGATATGGAGAAGAATATGATCGACTTGATAGTGTGAGTGAATTATAAGCAAAAGCTTTTCTTTTGTTATTAAAACAATCCCAACTGAAGGGAACCAACCATGCAAATCGCATCATCTGGCCTTGGGCGGCTACATAGCAATGCCTAGCATCCCAACTGGTCGGATGTTTGTGACCAGAGAACCAAGAGAACATGGAAATACTTAGTATACGGAGGTCATCGATAACGCCCAGTCAAAAAAACCTTTACCTTCGGTAGCTATCAACTTTGCATCATGTGACATCAGTACGAAAGTTATGCAGTTGGTACGAAAGATACTTACATGTAGAAAAATAAACTTAAGTCTGCCTGTCTTAAAACGGCCTGCCCTAACACACTTGCTTTGGCAAACGCTCCCAACGAGGACCATCTAATTACTGTTATTTTATTACAATACAGATTCGCGGAATTAACAAAACATTGATTGACAAGGTTTTTGGCGATTTATCATTTTATCTCTTTACTTCACAATCACCTATAACTTACGACGAACTAACTTCTCTGGCTCAGTGACCCAAAATGGATAATGGCCTCCGACACGAGCTTCCTGCATTGCTCTCTGTCCTGCTAAACTGACTTCATCTTACTACAACTGTCTTCAACTTACAAATGATGTAGATTATTTTTTCAGGAGGGATCTTGTGGACGCCCCTAATAAGAGCATTGTCAGTGTTTATTTCCCTAGAAACGACGCTAATTTGGTTCGCTTGGATGTCGTTAACTATTGGTACGAAGTATTAAGTAAGTACCTACTCATTATAGGGTAAATATGCCGAATTCCGGCCCCCCGCCTAATCCCGGCCTTTTTCACAATTTTGGCTTGCATTCCCAAAATACTGGATAAACTTAAAACTTGTTCACTCTATTTACAACCTGATTATATCTGCTTCCCTAAAAAACTATTGGTAATCCTTTACCCACCTCACACTTCGAGCAATAGACGTTAGTTGTGACCGAGGCGCTGAATCGGACAGTTTGTTCGAGAAGAAGTAAGATCGAAGCTCTTTACGTTCATTCTGGGCATTGCATTTATGAAGGTAAGGAAAAGGTTTTGACAATTTTATTGCATCATATCTATTAGAAGATTGCTAAAACTATATTTTAACTGCATTTTAAATTTATTCTATTGCTTAATTACGAATAAATTAGGGGGGCCGGTATTAGGATTGAGATTTCCGTAAATTTTCAAATTTCGGCCGGTGGCCGAGTATAAGCTATTTGATTCCATTTTTATAATTTCATTTATTTTAAGGCTATCGTTGTAAAGATGAAATTGTCCATGCCGTATTGTAGATTTACTGTTTATGCATCTCCTATTCAAAAACCGGCCGGGGATACATGGTCTAGTTTCATAGCAATTGAGATCTTAAAATGCGGCCGACATTAGATATCCCGAACAACGTAAAGCCGGCCGTCTCCAATTACTTGCAGGGCGATGTACAGGATGTTCGAAACTAACATCGAAAGAGTTTCTATTTGTTTTCTATGTGTTTTATTCATTTTTACATTATTTTCATGTAAGTCATATTATGTACTTACGAAACTAACAAAATAAATTATTTTCAAGTCCATTATTCAATAAAACATGGATTTAATCCATTCATTCTGGAGCACCCTTTACACGGCCGGGATTTGACAAAATCGTGGCCGGAAATAGACTGAAAACGGCCGACATTAGAGCTTTTCGCCCTTCCCGAGTTTAAACGCTTCCTTCTTTTTAACGCTCATATTTTACAAAAGATTAAGCATTACTTTTGAAAAAAGGTTAAATATGCTACCTAAAAATGTATCAAACATATTTATGGGACATTATTTGAAAAAGCTAAAGAGAGTCAAAGTTGAAAAATGCATCCGGGGTGCCGGGATTTGGCATATTTACCCTACCTACCTTTTCATCAGTTTTTCGTTCTCCTTATATGTACGACAGGTTCAGGAGTGGACGCAGTGGAAGTCGCACACCTAAGGGAAAACAACACTAAATAAGCAACATAAAATACAAAATGATGAACTTTTGGCAACGGACGGGGCTAGGTACTTTCGGAAAAGGCGACCAGATAAGAACTTTCGGGAGAAAGACTTTCAGGCGAGACCTTGGAACTGATATGACTTAGATAAACGTTAAAACAAAACATTTTTCATTTTTCATTTTTTTCATAAAGCATAGTGAGACCCGACCTCCAAAGTTGGAACACTTGCATTATAGGGTTCGTTTTTTATCAAAACACTGGGAATGGAGGTGCAATCTTCTGGCAAAGCTAACAACCTCGATACCTAGAAATGTGAAACCGTTACATGAGTTTCAGACATCCTCTCTGTAATTGAGGACTTCTATACATATAGTTGACCAAATGGACAAAGAAATTGATAAAAGGATAGCACAAGGATGGGGAAAATACTGGTCCTTAAAAGAAATTATGAAGAGCAAAGATCTCGGCATTAACACTAAAAGCAAAACCTACAACACATGTATCCTTCCCTGTATAACCTATGGCTGTGAAACATGGGCACTAACTGAACACCATAGACAAAAACTAGCAAAATGCCAAAGAGCTATGGAGAGGAGCATGTTGGGTGTGAAGCTACTGCACAAAATTCGAAGCATAGATATCAGAGAAAAAACAAAAGTAACAGACATTCTCAGACGGATAGACACCCAAAAGTGGCGGTGGGCAGGTCACATGCTAAGAGACCAAAAATCTAAATGGAGCCAAAGAATCACTCTCTGGCAGCCAAGAGATGGCAAACGAAAAAGAGGACGCCCAGCTACTAGATGGGAAGACGATCTAAAACTCACAGTAGGCTCATGCTGGTCTAGAGTTGCTAAAGATCGCAAACAATGGAAAGAATTGGAGGAGGCCTATGCCAATAGGCACACTGAGCTCAGAGACATCTTGTAATAGACATTTAAAAGAAGTAGTAACAGAACAATGGAAACCGAAACTGGCTCAGATAAACAGGCTTATTATTATACATATAGTTAACCGAAGCCTCCACCCTGGGATTCCTCTACTCTACCCAGCCCAGCCACTTTACTGTCAATCTCCCGGTCGTAGAGATACTGACGAAATCGCGGCCATGTCCGGTTATGTTCAGTCTACCTCAAGGTCTCCAGTAGGCCCTGGGATGAAATTGGTCATATTCAATCACATCATTCCTGGGGCCGGTCACCTTCAAAGTTCTAAATATGGTCTTCCTATCTAACTTGAAATAATTATGCCAGAAGTAGGTAGGTCTGTAGGTAAAGAAAGGTCCTTGCACGGGATTCCGCTACAGTACGGTCGTTCGAATAGGCCATATTTGACAGCTGTCAAACCCATACTAGAAGACATGTCAACAAAGGAAAATAGACCTTATGTCATAGCCATAGGTCATAGCATTCTATTCGATTCGAATGACCGTACTGTATAAGCTGGTTCATAAAAGAAGGTGACCCGAAATGGCAGCATTATTGTCGACATCTTGCTCAAATGTCATGTACCTATCTAATATGAAAAAGACGCAAACAATAATGTTGCCATTTCGGGTCCCCCTTCTTTTGTGAACCGGGTAGTAATGGGTAAAATCCGCAAGATTATTTCGCCAGAAGACCAAAGTAACAAACAGACAGTCAAATCGGGGTTGGAGTGCACTTAGGGGGGCTGCCATACAAATGGTTTTTTTTTCAATATTTTCAAAGCAGCCCCCCTAAGTGCACCCCAACCCAAATCTGTCGTAGAAAAGATGGACGGTGGACTAGATACCGAATGAATGGACGCCACGCCAAGGCGGCTGATAGGAGTAGGAGTAGGTAGAAAAGTACTAAGTGACTGGATGGCGGAAACTGGAGATCGTGCCTAATGGCGTACCCTGCGACCCTGGTGTTCCACACGAAAATACCTAAAAAGTGGACTGCTAATAGGATTGTGATTTGAATGTTATTGATATGAGGTGAGATAACAAACAATTTTGTTTTGCAGGTAACGTCGGTGGTTTCTGCGGGATAGTCGTTGGTTTCTCCATAATAAGCGTTGTGGAACTTTTCTACTTCTTTACCATACGCTACCTTCAACACCTTGTAAGGAACTTCAGGAAATACCATTAGAAACTACGTATAAAAGAAAAATAAATACCTACATCAGGTTCCCTGGATTCACCTCGAAGGGGTTCACGTTCACTCACGCACGAGCACAACAGCACAAGTATCATTTTGCTATTTCATACAAAATTAGCTTAAAATTAAGGACAAGATACTTGAGAAAACCATATTCCTTTCTTGCGATTTCCCAAAAGAAACGCGCTTTCTGTTTGTTTTGCTCAAACCATTCAAACTACTTTTAAGTATGTCAGTTATGTCACAGTAAAACTGTGTTATCAGGCAGTTTGTAAAAATACCATTCTAAAGGGCAGTTTTTTTAGAATAATAAATAATAATAATAATTTATGTATTTTGTGTTTAAGGATGTTGGGAAAAGTAAGTCACTGTAAACTTAATGCGTTCATTTAGGGTGCGGACAATGTGCGTCGAGGAATATTCAGCAGAGAATATGCATCGCGGAATGTGCAGTAAATATTTGGCGTCAGGAAATGTCACACGCGTGACAATTTATCTGTCCTTGTCACACTTGGGCGAATTTCATATTTTCATCCTTTTTTAACATGACGTCTGATCTTCATTTGTCATTTGACGCCAAATAGGGCTGCCACAATGCGCAACAGACAATGTGCACTAAATAATTCGCGTCAAATATTATGCAGTAGTGGAAATCACGTAATCCTGACATGAATTCCCGGACTGAATATTTTGTGACGCCTATTTTTTTCTGCATTTTCTTGAAGCGCTCGGTGAATTGACGTCAAAATTCATGCAGGAAATAAAGGGCGTCATGGAAAATGCAGTAAAAAGTTCATGTTTTGAAGAAACATCATTTCTCGAAGCGCTTCAGAAAAATGCAGCACAAAAAACGCAACCCGCAATTCAGTGTCATGTCATTGAACTTTACTAGAGGTGTACTCAAAAACTCTTAGTGGTCGAGAAATCATAATCGATTATAGGTCCGTTAGGTATAGCCTAACCAAACCTGGCGCGGAAAGCGCCAGGTTAGGTTAGGTTAGGTTAGAACTTTGACCACAACGCACGAGCCGAGCGAGCGGAGCGAGCGTGCCGCGGCAGCGGCCGGCGATGTGCCAGAAACGACACGCTATATGATTATCGATTTGTATGGTTCATCTCTAATAAATTTAAAAATAAAACGAATGACAGCTAGCATGATTTCTCGGGTTGCACAATTTCGGAGCGCATGAAGATTGCGCAGTAGAAAACATGCAACAAATATTTCATGTCAGCAGTAACTTTTGACACAGATTCTCGGGCTGCATTCTATTTGTCGCCTATTTTTTCCTGCGTAATAAACGTCGCGTAAACTACATTCACAACAGAAAAGTGCAACACGGGAATTCGCGTTAAAATTTGTGCACCCCGAGCATTCTTGTCAATGTCGTCAATTATTTACTGCACAAAACATGACGCGTTTTTTTCGTCGCACAATTTTTGATGCACAAAGAGCGCACCCGCCAAATACTTACTGCACATTCCGCGATGCATATTCTCTGCTGAATATTCCTTGACGCACATTGTCCGCACCCTTCATTTAAACCACACGTTCTATGAGAAGCAGGTCCAACAAAAAGGAGTAAAAATTAAATAAAATAAAATTGAACTCATAGCCAATGTTGCCATTTAATTTTGAAATTTCATTCAAAGTGGCGCCCTCATTTTTTGTCTACTCTTTTTTGTTGCACTGTAAGTGTGTTATTATTTTGTTTTTGTTAAATAGTATTTATGAATTGGTTCTTTAGGTATATTACTACTTAAAAGATTTTCATTTAAATTATTCATCCAAAACTACAACACAGCGCACGGATGAGTCAAATAGAGCCCGGAAATCTTTGTACAGTTCTTAATTTCCTATCCTACTACGGCCTACATAATATAAAGGCAATTTCACTTACCCTGGCCCTACACCCGATTTAGCCTAAACACAACAGGACCAGCGATGTTTCTATCATACCTATATGCCAATTAGGTTGTCAGGGCAAGGTAGGTACCTAACTGAAATTGTCCTATAGGAGCGGAGCGACAATAATACAGGGCTGGGCTGAACTTGAGAGTAACGGCACGGCGCGCTACGCAGAGTTCTATACTGACTGGGGTTGATAGAATAATTTAAATTAAATTAAAATATATTTAATAATTTAAATTAAATTAATAATTTAAATTAAAAAATTAAAATATTGTACCTACATAAACAAAGGTACAATATTTTTAAACATTTTTGTATTTTTTACACAATTAACAAATTTTGTGTTACCCCTTACCTACAGTACAAATTGTAGTTCGTAGCAAAGCAAAACTTGTCCAAACATCCTGTATTATTTTGTAATTTATTTTAAATTGTAATTACATTATTGTCTACATTGCCTAACCTTGACATTGAAAATGAGTGTTCATATTTTAATTACCAGCAATAAAATACTTACCTATCCACGTGCGGAAATGTCCATGTTTCATTAACATTAATTAACATTCACGATAAGATAATAACTTAATAAAATATTCAACTGCTATTGGACACATGCGATTTTGATTTTACTTCTTCAAAGCAGTGGTTAGCTTTTACTTGTGGTTCAAATCATTATAAATACAATATGGAGATTTCACAAAAAGCAAAACGGCGTAAACGCCCAAAAGCAAAAATCCCAGAAAATTTGAGTATGGAGATGATCCTGCGTAAAAGTTTTCTGGATAGTTTTAAGGAGTATGTCGAATGTTGTTCGCTAGCTGGCGTAAAACAAATGTGCGACCCAACTCTTAGTATAGTGACACGGTAAGGATTTGCAATATATTTAAATGTTGTTTTTTTTTTTAATGTACCTACCTAACTAATATGTTTAACTGATATCTGATAGTATAATTATTAGCAGAATGTACTTAATTATTACATAATTCTTTTATTTACAGGATACTCTGGGCAATTTCTTTTTGTGGAGCAATAGCTACCATCTGCTACTTCTTGCAGTACATTTGGTCTGACACCCTAAACAGGCCCTTAATAGTCACTATGGAATCCACTACGTATCCTATATCATTGATTAACTTTCCTGCTGTTGCTATATGTAGCAACAATAGGATTAGCAAAAAAGCTTTGACTAAGTTTGCTATGGAAGAGTGAGTACTAACGTATACAGAGTGTTAATTTAAATGCGTGCCATGCCATATTTTCAGGGTAGGTTTAGTACCTATCGATAAAGGATGCCGTAAAAAATATTAAATAAATCCCAGTCACAAAATATTTTTTTACTTTGCTGACATTTGATTCAAATGCTTATTATCTACAATCTCTGCCGAAATTCGTTCAATCTCAAAGTTGTTTAGACGAAAGTACTTGTATGTATGTGCACTCTCTAAACAACAAAAGTGGCAAAAATAGATTTTTAAAAACAAAGGTTTTGAATAAATAAAAAAAAAATTACTGGTACTTTTTTCAATACTTTTTAGGCATCCTTAATCGATACTTAGGTTTTAAGTACCCTGAAACTATGGCACGCATTTAAATTAACACCCTGTATAGATAGTAGATTCCACATCATCGTCATCTTCCTGCCCTTATCCCAATTACTTGGGGTCGGCGCAACACGTTTCGTTGAACACAAAATCGTGTTGCAAAAGGATTTGGCTGAATTTTACGACCGGCCGCCTACCAGACATAGTAGATTCCACATCCTAGCTAAAAAATTAACAGCTTATTATAATAGGTAAGCTATCAATCAATTTACTTTCAGATATCTCGACCTGGCTGATGAAGAATCTTCTTTGGAAGATGTGGAAAAGGTGATTCTAAACTGGGGTCGGCTCATTAACTTCTCATTTAACGCAAGCCTAAACAGTAACCGCATGTATCAAAAAATGGCGCAGAAATATCGCAATGATAACAGACGAATAGAACAGGTTATGAGAACGGTATGTAAATGTCATAGGTACCTATGTTTGTAGTATTTTACTCATCTTCTTTAATTTAGTCTATGCATCGCTCAGTTATTCATCATCATCGTCATTCGTTTTAGAACCTGTTCTCTTGTCGGTGGAGCTATTTCTATTCCATCTACAACACATTTCAAAAATAGATACTTCTTTTGAATTAAAGTAAATATCATACACATGTCAAAATGTATTCAATTCAGCAGTGTATGGTAGGTACATAATGGTACTATGGTTGTTTATTCAGAATTATCTTCTGGATAGTATATGAGCCTCCGTCGAGTGGCGGTTGACGTACCTACTCATCACTTTATTATTAACTAAAAAAATATTTTATAGCTTGCTCCTACTTGCGAAGACATTCTAGTAAAATGTGCCTGGGCAGGTGTTATAGTAGACTGCATGAGTATCTTTCACATGCATCGCATCGCAAACCGAGGACATTGTTGCACATTTAACTATTGGTAAGTATGGTATAACATGTCTGAGAGCGTCTACCTAATCATCTTCGGCTGTTTAGGTCAGTATGAACAAAGGTATATCTTTACTATGCTATACCTAAATTTTGCTGTCATGATTTAGCAAGCAGCCAGTCTACGTTATATTTTTTCATGACTGTAATCTATCTGCTATTTTTATTTTTCACTGTTACAGGCTGAGAAAGCTTGACAAGGAAGTCAAAAAGCAAAGTGAACCAGGTGAACTTCATGGCCTGACTTTTTTGCTAGATACAAAGTTAGAAGACTATGCTTACCCGCTGTATGCTATTGAAGGCTTTGACGTAAGTTTCCACCAAGGGCATTTCTTGAATTGAAAATCCTTAGCTACAAAAATTCTCTTCAGTCTCGAATATTTCCAATAAGAGTTTCAAAATAAGTTTAACTCAACTACTTATATCAGTATACTAGTATAGTGTATGAGATCGTTGGAATCATCTTTCAAGTTAAAAAAGCTTGTAGTAGGTAGTAATGAGTAACACAAATTTGTGTTTTTTAGGTCCTCATATTTGATCCCGCACATTTTGCAGACCCCAACGCCGGGCGTGTAATTCATCGTGTTTGCGAACCCAACATGGCTGTATATTTAGAACTTAAAGCAACGAAACAAATAGCAACTCCTGAAGTTCGGAATTATAAAATAGATACTGTATGTAATAATAACCAATTTAACTCCTACGTTTCTAATGGGGATTTTTAGGACTGACTGCTTCACGAGTTTAAACTTGATCAGCTGTCAAAGGTCAAATTCAACCACCATGACATCACAGATTATACGAAACATGTGTTGCCGCTTTCTAAACTGCAAGTCCTTATAAAGTGTAGACTTTGCGTATAATATTATTCTTGATTTGAGGTATCGAAAATAAGCAGTTTTGCAAAATTAACGTTTGTTTTTCTGAAATTATATAATTTCTACAAAATACGATAATAAAACATACTGTTGAATAAAAAAATATTACCCCTAATTAAGGGAAATCGCTTCTGAGCATTTCCATGATTCGCCATCAGCGCCATATACTAGAGCTAGATGAACTAATTAAAACTTTCCCATTAGGAAATAATAAATTGTTGTACCTATTTTTTTATATTATTTCAGAGAAAGTGCCTATTTTACGACGAAGATACAGTAAACCAAGCTGTCGATGTATATTCATACAGTACCTGCATAGTGCTATGTCGAATTCAGACTTTTTACTCGCTTTGTAAATGTACCCCTTTTTTCTTTGCATTAAAAGGATATCAAAAAGGACCAGTATGCACATTTGATAACTTGAAATGTCTCAATAAATATAGAGGTAGGCATCATTTTATCGCAATTTTCCACGGGTTTTCATATGGTTATATTATGATTTTAATTACCTACCTCTGCAAGTACCACTGTCTTAAAACAAAATTAATTTTTCAGAAAAGTTTTATTATTTATATCCAATAAATACAAATAACTTCCAAGGACTTGAGCTTGAGGTGCAAAACTCCCTGTACTGTCCCTATTGTTTGCCTGATTGTGAGTTGACACAGTATTGGACGAAATCATTTGAAGTACCATTGACAAGTCCTTATAAAAATAAAGACTACAGGAGCTTATTGCAGTAAGTCTTGTTTTTAGAATTTATTAAGCTATAATCTACACGTGTTCTAATCATAACAATCCTACCGCAGGCAGGATAAAAAGTATCAGAACGCAGAAGTGTTTGAAAACTGAACACCTAACACAGGCAGGAAGTGTTTTAAAGTTTGATATTCAAATATAACTTTTTTTTTTGTGTTTCAGGCAATACATTGACCTCACTAACAAAACTTTTCTTAGTATTTATCATCCCCTTCCTGATGCTAATTTGGATCGTTTAGACGTTGTATTTTACTGGTATGAGATATTGAGTAAGTATAGATGATCCTTAGTAAGTCAAGGGTAAGATACCTACACAGGCAATAAAAAACAAAAACCCGACTGCAGTAATTTTAAAAGTTATATTTCGCGTTTAAATTTCACCATTTTGAAGTTATTTGATATAGCCAGTATCGCTTGAGCTACTGAGACGAATCTAACTATACCTCATATTATGTCAATATCCAGCTAGTCCTTTGGGCTGTAGCCCGTAAAAAGAATTTACTTGTCCACATCCATTCATATACTCGCACATTACATGATTTCGAAAATCACAACCCTCGTAAAAACCCGATACGCAGACAAATAATCAATATGTAGCTGACAGAATAGGTTTTTTTCATTCAGTTATGCATTTTTCATTAAAAAGTTCTACTTTTTCAGGTAGCATTGGTGGATTTACTGGTGTAGTTATCGGGTTTTCAGTTATCAGTGCCGTTGAAATTATTTATTTTTGTACTATTCGGCTGATAACACACTTCTACACGAACTACAAAAAATTTCATAAACATTAAAAGTATTTAGGTCAATAGTTCTTTCTTGTTAGCATCTTTTCAGAATAAAACTTTCACCAGGACAAATTAAAAAATGCCTGAAAAATATTTTTTATCGTAACTATTTTGGATATGTTTACGAAGACATTTTGTGTAAACCGTTCCGTATAATATTTGTATACTTTGATTTGTGTACAAATTTGTGCCGTACATTTATAGTAGCTTTTTAGTTAATTTAAAGTTTTTTAATAGAAATGAAAAGCATATATGTACATACAACACAAAACTTTAACGTCAGATTTTGTACTTTGCCCTCCTCTGTAAACGTCAGTCGTAAGTCGTCATCACTTAGCTATCTCCGAGAATGCGCGTTATTCTGTCACTAAAACCGTGGCAAAATTGCACAAAGGTTTGGAGTCGCAATTTGCAATATTTACGTAAAATGTCCGCTAATTCGCCACCGGGAAGCAGTGATGGTGAGTTAGATATTCACTGTTACGGTGTAAGTGTTCTAAAAATAGAGTTGTGGAGTGTATTGTTTGGTTTTCAGGGGACGATTCTCTGGATGTGCCTGGCCCGCCAAACCCGATTGATAGTCTTGGTGCAAGGATCCGAGACCTGGATGTGGACTCTATCAGGCGGTATCTGGCCCAGAAACTTGGGTTCTATGAGCCGGTGGAGCCTTCAGCGCCTGTAGAGAAGGTCTTGGATGAAGTAAACTTGGACGGCATTGTGAAATGGATAAAGAGTGATAGATGCAAGAATATCATAACATTATCAGGAGCAGGCATTTCCACATGTAAGTGACATCACTGCTGTCCGTATCTAGGTTATATTCTATTGTTTGTACACTAATATGTCTGAGTAAAATATGGATTGTTAGTTTAGTCGTCCGAGCCTCAGTGGAAAATTGTATGTGACTATATTGTTTACAACTCACAATTCAAGGTCGCTTCCGCCCTGTATTTGATGGAATATTTTTATCAGTATTTCTAACAAATCTAAGTAATTGTTTGATTTTTGTGTATTAATGAATATTTCTTTAGATTTCAATCTTTTCATTTACTTTGTGCATATAATACAATCCTGCAAAAACGAAACATAAAACCATGGATTAATGCATGGATTATTATTAATGCTGGCTTTGTTTACATAGGCTTCAGTCAATATATCAGTAATTCTTTAATTTCCAAACCTAAATTACCAGATATTTAATTTTATGTTTAACCCCATAACACTGTAATTATTGTAACACCAACTTTTCTTTACAATACACTGCACTTTTCTTTGCAATACACAAATTTTTTTATAAAACAACGAATTTGACTGTCCCGATGGCGTAGTGGATAGTACACCTGCCTTCTACGCCAAGGGTTGTGGGTTCGGTTCCCACTGGACACAAATATTTGTAAAAGTTATTTTCAAATATTTGTGTTAAGTCTGGGTATTTTCTATGTATAAGAACACCCGGCTGCGAGGCCATCATCTCAAATTAAGGGCGCAAAGATCCAACACCAACCCACACAAACACTTTCTGAGCAATCGAGTGGTAAAATCGTGGAATGACCTGCCTGAAAGTGTAATTTCGGCAACCAGCATAAATGCATTCAAAAACAGACTAGACGAACATCAAAAACAGTGTCGTGGCAAATCAAAAAACTAAACTTAAGAACTAACTAAAGTGAACTAAAAGTGCTATATAGGGTGAAATTTTACTAGTGACCGATAGCGAAAACTCAGAACCGGCTAGTGATAAGGAACAACTTTCCCCAAGGAACATAGGTCGAAATACGAAAAAAAATTTTGGACCTCCCATACAAACTTGCCGATCAGCTGATTTCAGTTACTATGGGAGGTCCAAATTTTTTTTTCGTATTTCGACCTATGTTCCTTGGGGAAAGTTGTTCCTTATCACTAGCCGGTTCTGAGTTTTCGCTATCGGTCACTAGTTAAATTTCACCCGATATAGTGACGAACTGGAACACTGATCAGGATACAGGCGTTATCAGTTGTTTCAACTGCCTGCCTGTTCAAAAATAATAATAATAATAATAATTATAATATGTATTTATTTACAAAAAAAAGTACGATTGTAAAATTGGCAGACACGCTTCGCTCGCGATATTTCACGCAACAAACGGGCGGCGAAAAGCCTACGCTTAGCGAGCTTGACTTTTCACGTTCGACTGCTAGAGAGACAACGAGGGGGATAGCGCTACATATCAAACACAGTAAGAAGTTATGCAAGCAAAACGAGCTCGTCATTTCACGTTTGAAGAGGAAAGAGAGGAAGGAGAGAGAGAGAGAGAAGAGAGACCAGCATTGTGTATTGCGAGCAAAGCTACTTTTGTCAGCTTGACGATTCACTTAACAAGCAGTAATTTTAAGAGCAAGAGATGTACTAACAACATTGTGCTGTAGCGTGATATATCTCTTAAGAACTTGAAATTGAATTATAAATTGGTGATAGGGACGCTAGAACAAGACCACACGTATTGCGAGAGAAGCAACGACAACATTTTTTTACATTGAAAGAGTTGCCTTACAAGCCGCGCTATAGGGTTTCAGGGCGCTTTGATAGCACACATATTGCGAGCGAAGCGAGCTCGACTTTTCACATTAAATTTAGTTAGGTGTAAGCAGCTTTGAGAGGGAAAGGCGGCGCCTGACTGACTGCAAGAGGGCGCCAGAGTTGTTAATTTTTTTTTACAGTTGTAAAGGCTAGCGCCGCCCCTCTGAGGCTTGCGCCCTGGGCACGTGCCCCACTTGCCCCTATGGTAAATACGCCCCTGTCTACCCTTGTCACTCATAGGTGAATTTCATATTTCTAGCCTGCTCTAAGATGAAATTTCATCTTCATATGTCAAAATATTTAAGGCACATCTTGTGATGATCATTTTTGGTTGAATATTTTTGAGGCATATTACCTGCACCTAAATTAACAACATAATATTTGTGGTTTTCCAGCGGCAGGCATCCCAGACTTCCGTAGCCCAGAGACAGGTCTCTACCACAACTTACAAAAGTATAATCTACCGGAGCCCCAAGCTATCTTTGAGATCAACTTCTTTCGACAGAATCCTAAGCCATTCTTTACATTAGCCAAGGAATTATTCCCGGGAAGCTTCAAGCCAACTATATCACATTATTTCATCAGGCTTTTACATGAGAAAGGTAAAAATCTTCTAAACTTCATTTTGTTCTTCTATTCTTTTTTCCTCTGGACTCGGTTGTTTCTAATTCTAACCCTTTGCAACCCAACTTTTTTTTGTTTTAGGAAGTGTCTAGTATGCCTCTAGTGGTATTTTAGAAAAACTCACTAAATGACCATTGTTGGCAAATTACGATTAAATAATCTATTATACCTCTAGTGGTATTTTAGTGAAACGTCCTAGCGTACCGACGGCGGCAAAATTAAGCTAAAAATCTAAACTGCCGCTAGAGGAAAAATCATGGGGTATCGTGCGGGATTCACGGGGATATAGGCGGGATTCATGCAGGATAGCCAGGATACATGAGAATTCGTGCAGGGTTCATAGAAATTCATGAGGGTTCATGTGGGATTCGTAGAAAAACCTTCACTACTCCTCGTTCACCCTATCAACAAAACAAACATCAAACAAATGCAATACTCCGACTACTCGGTGTCGGTATTATAGCTATATTCACTACGAAGACGCTGGCGGTAGACTAGCAAAACAAGTGTTAATTTACCGATAAAGGTTTTTTAGTCCGCTTTACAGCCTTTACTAACGTACCTCTAGTGGCATACTAGACACTTCCTTTGTTTTATAGGTTTTGAAGTGCGAAATCGATGGCTCTCTTAGCAACTACCGCGTTAATTCACTTCTAAATTCCAGGTTTACTCCTCCGCCACTACACGCAGAACATCGACACGCTGGAGCGCGGCGCCGGCATCCCCGAGGACAAGATCGTGGAAGCCCACGGCACCTTCTACACCTCGCACTGCATCGACTGCCGCAAAGAGTACTCGCTTGAGTTCATCAAAGGTATGACATGTGTCTATTGAAGGTAGTTCACAATGTGGTACAATATAGGAGCCGAGGACAAGATCGTGGAAGCCCACGGCACCTTCTACACCTCGCACTGCATCGACTGCCGCAAGGAGTACTCGCTTGAGTTCATCAAAGGTATGACATGTGTCTATTGAAGGTAGTTCACAATGTGGTACAATATAGGAGCCGAGGACAAGATCGTGGAAGCCCACGGCACCTTCTACACCTCGCACTGCATCGACTGCCGCAAGGAGTACTCGCTTGAGTTCATCAAAGGTATGACATGTGTCTATTGAAGGTAGTTAATAATGTGGTACAATATAAGACACGAGGACAAGATCGTGGAGGCCCACGGCACCTTCTACACCTCGCACTGCATCGACTGCCGCAAGGAGTACTCGCTTGAGTTTATCAAAGGTACGACATGTGTCTATTGAAGGTAGTTCACAATGTGGTACAATATAGGAGCCGAGGACAAGATCGTGGAGGCTCACGGCACCTTCTACACCTCGCACTGCATCGACTGCCGCAAGGAGTACTCGCTTGAGTTCATCAAAGGTGAGCCTTCTCTCTATTTATCTATATCAGCCAAGCTGTCGGATGCTATCGTCACTGAAATAGCCACACTATAATTATAACATTTGTTTTAGAGCGCGACGCCGGCGCAGTCTAAGATTGTAGGGTTTTTATTGTGCTGAATTATAACTTGTGAAATTAGAAAAATTATATATATTAGCCCATATATGCCCAGAACTATTTTTATATCTGAATTTTGTAGATGAGTAAACTTGTGTTACGTTTTTTAGCTAATTTCCAAATACACCAACCAATTTTGGGTCGTTTTTGACCCAGTGGGCATATATGGGTTAGGGAAATTTAATCAAATCTTAATTTATTTTATTAAGTGATGGTTCATGGTACCAAAACTCTTTTATATTTAAAAGCGTTGATTTCTTGTTCTTCCTTTATTTCCAGAGCGCATATTCTCAGACCAGATCCCAATCTGCACCGAATGCCCAGGCGTCGTGAAGCCGGACATAGTGTTCTTCGGAGAGAGTCTTCCTGAACGGTTTCAGACCTGCCTGCAGGAGGATTTCCAGCAGTGCGACATGCTCATCATCATGGGCTCCTCACTTGAGGTCCAGCCCTTCGCTTCCCTGATTGACATGTAAGCATTTCTGACTATATCGCTATATCAAGATATAAGATCACTATATCCAGATATAAGATCCCAATATCTATATATAAGATCACTATATCCAGATATAAGATCCCCATATCCGGATATAAGGTCCCATTATCCAGATATAAGATCCCAATATCCAGGTATAATATCCCAATATCCAGATATATAAGCACTATATCCGGCTGTAAGATTATTATATCCAGATAAAATATCCCTTTATCCAGAAATAAGATCCCTATATCCAGATATAGTGTTCTTCGGAGAGAGAGTCTCCCGGAGCGGTTCCAGACCTGCCTGCAGGAGGACTTCCAGCAGTGCGACATGCTCATCATCATGGGCTCCTCACTTGAGGTCCAGCCCTTCGCTTCCCTGATTGACATGTAAGATGTAAGCATATATATATATATATTAGGTGTCAATAAATCAACTGCAAATATTTTAAGGGGTCAACCATGAAACTGAACCAATTTCCCCGAAGTACACAGTTCGAAATATGACATAATAAATTGGACCTCCCATACAAATTGACTTGGGTCGGCTGGTACATTTTGGATGGGACGAATTATGGTATATTATGGTGTTTGTTCCTGACTGGTTCACTAACATACTGCGCTCCATTGTTCGCTGACAAATCTCGAGGTTGGACCTCTGTGGATAAATAATTAAGATGAACTGTTCTAATTTCAGGGTGCCGGACTGGTGTCCGCGGCTGCTGATCAACCGCGAGAAGGCGGGCGTGCGGTCACCCATCCTGCGGATGATGGGGCTCGGCGGCGGCGGGTTACAACTTGACGAGGGCGCCGTGCGGGACGTCGCGCGCCTCGGGGACTGCGACGCCGGCTGCCGGGACCTCGCCACAAGGCTCGGCTGGGGGGTGAGTGCAATGCAGCGGTTACCCATCATACAGCGGTCACCCATCATACAGCGGTCACCAATCATGCAGCTGACGAGGGCGCAGTGCGGGACGTCGCGCGCCTCGGGGACTGCGACGCCGGCTGCCGGGACCTCGCCACAAGGCTCGGCTGGGGTGAGTGCAATGCAGCGGTTACCCATCATACAGCGGTCACCCATCATACAGCGGTCACCAATCATGCAGCTGACGAGGGCGCAGTGCGGGACGTCGCGCGCCTCGGGGACTGCGACGCCGGCTGCCGGGACCTCGCCACAAGGCTCGGCTGGGGGGTGAGTGCAATGCAGCGGTTACCCATCATACAGCGGTCACCCATCATACAGCGGTCACCAATCATGCAGCTGACGAGGGCGCAGTGCGGGACGTCGCGCGCCTCGGGGACTGCGACGCCGGCTGCCGGGACCTCGCCACAAGGCTCGGCTGGGGTGAGTGCAATGCAGCGGTTACCCATCATACAGCGGTCACCCATCATACAGCGGTCACCAATCATGCAGCTGACGAGGGCGCAGTGCGGGACGTCGCGCGCCTCGGGGACTGCGACGCCGGCTGCCGGGACCTCGCCACAAGGCTCGGCTGGGGGGTGAGTGCAGTGCAGCGGTTACCCATCATACAGCGGTCACCCATCATACAGCGGTCACCAATCATGCAGCTGACGAGGGCGCAGTGCGGGACGTCGCGCGCCTCGGGGACTGCGACGCCGGCTGCCGGGACCTCGCCACAAGGCTCGGCTGGGGTGAGTGCAATGCAGCGGTTACCCATCATACAGCGGTCACCCATCATACAGCGGTCACCAATCATGCAGCTGACGAGGGCGCAGTGCGGGACGTCGCGCGCCTCGGGGACTGCGACGCCGGCTGCCGGGACCTCGCCACAAGGCTCGGCTGGGGGGTGAGTGCAATGCAGCGGTTACCCATCATACAGCGGTCACCCATCATACAGCGGTCACCAATCATGCAGCTGACGAGGGCGCAGTGCGGGACGTCGCGCGCCTCGGGGACTGCGACGCCGGCTGCCGGGACCTCGCCACAAGGCTCGGCTGGGGTGAGTGCAATGCAGCGGTTACCCATCATACAGCGGTCACCCATCATACAGCGGTCACCAATCATGCAGCTGACGAGGGCGCAGTGCGGGACGTCGCGCGCCTCGGGGACTGCGACGCCGGCTGCCGGGACCTCGCCACAAGGCTCGGCTGGGGGGTGAGTGCAGTGCAGCAGCGTCACCCATCTTGCAGCGGTCATCCATCCTGCTGCTGACGAGGGCGCCGTGCGGGACGTCACGCGCCTCGGGGACTGCGCCACAAGGCTCGGCCGAGGGGTGAGTGCAGTGCAGCGGTCACCCATCCTGCAGCTGACGGGACCTCACCACCTATTGATATTTTGTAGTTAACTTTTTGTAACAGATATACACGATAAATAAAATAGACTGCGATAAATAAAATAGACTGCGTACTGACTGTAGACTGATATGTACCATGAGTGTCCATGAGGTACCGTGGACCCACAGAAACGTGCACACTGCACAAAGAACATCCATATCTGAATGTGATGCCTGGGCCGAGAATCCAACCCATTGCCTTGCAGGCACCACGCAATACGCCTCATCAAATGACTGGCAAATAACTTCAAAATATAACTCCTACTATTTCCTTTCAGGAGGAGCTAGAAGCGCTGGTAGCTTCAGAGCACGCGCGACTAGAGGCCGAGGGTCACCTGTCCGCGCCCCACGCGCCCTTCATGCCCGCCTCCCCCTCCCCGCCCGCCGCGCCGCTCTCACCCCCGCACTCGCCCCACTCCCCGCACACCTCACACACCCCGCCGGGGCCCGAGCCGCAGCTTTGAGACGGCAACGAGGACAGGGTATGTGAGTAGTCATCAGTAATACAACATAAAGGAACTCAAAATGCAACATTCGATCTGTTATTGAAATTCAAAATGAAAGCCTGATAAATTAAATTCCCCATGAAAAGCTGTTTTCTATTCGAATCCTGCTTTTGACAACAAATATTTGAGAGTTATTTAATTTTACAAACTGTGTTTTATTTTTTACTCTGCAGCCAAAAAGTGTAATACAAATAAAAACTTCGAGTCTCTTAGTCCCCTTTAACGAAACCTGCAGGAAAGATATGGAGCATTGGGAGACGGCAGTGGCGGATACAGGGCCCCTTAGACCACGCGTAAAGTTATATGCGATAAATGTCTTGCTCCTCGCCCGTTTGTAGCGTGAAAAGTCGAGCTCGCTATACTGTGGGTGTTTGTCTGTTTTATAGTCGCGGTTAGTGTTTTTGCTCCTCTTTTGTTTGTATCGTAAACGGTCGAGCACGCTACGGCCGCGATACGTGTGCTGGTATGTCTCATTTACAATTGCGGCTAGTGTTTAGGCTGCTACCCCGTTTGTAGCATGAAAAGTCAAGCTCGCTTCACGACGAGTGGTCGTTTCTATCTGTTTTACACTATTGACTAGTAATTAAATTAGGTTCCACACTCGTTTGTAGCTTGGAAAGTCGTGCTCGCTTCGCTCTGTATACATGCAGGTCAGTACTCGTTGCCTGTTTTACCAGAGAACTTTTGCTTCACCCTGAAAAATCCTGTATTTATTCTATCTTTAAACGCTCACTTATCAAGATATCAATCCTTGGTATCAACCCCTTGAGATTTTTCTGTATCCGCCACTGTGGGACGCTATTCTAATCTGGCATCACACGCATAAAAATAAATTTAACATGTTTAGGACAGTTCTTGCTTGGTGCTATTGAGGGTTCATTAATGTAAGATTGTTGTCATCTCATCAGATCAGATACCTACAATGTTGTTATCCATCATCAAGAGCTATTCAATTATAGACATAAAGGTTTATGTGCGGTTGAAAATATAGTCCGAGTTCTTAATTGGCAGTTTGTATGGAGGTACGGTCCCATCTGGCAGAAATCATGAAACTTGGCATGTGTGTACCTTACATGTGTAAGCTTCAGGAAAAGAAGGGAAGCAAGTTGGACCCCCTCTGCTTCCCCCCTTTACCCCCCCTTTTATGTCCCAAATTTCAGTTATCTTTATTTTTCTCGGAAACGATTAAAGATAGGAGAAATTTGTCAAGGTAAGAAATATTTCTTATAAAATTGTTTACAAAATTGTTTTTTGGGTCGATGTTGATAGGACTTATACTTTTCGAGTTATGCTTCTGGGAAACCCATAATTTTTTTGAAGGTGACTTCCAGCTCTGAATTAGCCATAACTACCATGTGATAGAATATTTTTTCAAACTTGCTATTGGCTGTTGTTAGTTAGGTAGTCTTCAAAGGAAATCCGCAGAGACAACACTTCAATCACGCCTGTGGGGGTGGGGGGAGGGAGGCAAAGTTTATTTTTTCCGAGCTGAACTTGAGGACTTCTGATACCTTAAGTAAATGTGACACGAGAAATTGAGTATCATTTTCGAATAAACCAAGGACGGAGTATTCATTTCTGGGACGCTTTTTGGTACATTTCATACAAAAATATAAATATATTAAGTGAAATTGGAAAAAATATGTTTCGTTCTCATTCAAACTCTGTTTTCTTCATGACCTTGAGATATATAGGGTGTTCTGCAGAACGTTGAACATACGGAAAAGGGTATTACTTAAGGAGTCAGAAGTCCTCAAGTTCAGCTCGGAAAAAATAAACTTTGCCCCCCTCCCCCCATCCCCACAGGCGTGATTGAAGTGTTGTCTCTGCGGGTTTCCTTTGAAGACTACCTAACTAACAACAGCCAATAGCAAGTTTGAAAAAATATTCTATCACATGGTAGTTATGGCTAATTCAGAGCTGGAAGTCACCTTCAAAAAAATTATGGGTTTCCCAGAAGCATAACTCGAAAAGTATAAGTCCTATCAACATCGACCCAAAAACAATTTTGTAAACAATTTTATAAGAAATATTTCTTACCTTGACAAATTTCTCCTATCTTTAATCGTTTCCGAGAAAAATAAAGATAACTGAAATTTGGGACATAAAAGGGGGGTAAAGGGAGGAAGCAGGGGGGTCCAACTTGCTTCCCTTCTTTTCCTGAAGCATACACATGTAAGCTACACACATGCCAAGTTTCATGATTTCTGCCAGATGGGACCATACTTCCAGCTAAGGACCCGTACTAATATATTTAATAAGATAAATATCTGTGTATTCATATTTATCATTATGAAATAAAAAGCTTATGTATTTCGACAATCTTAAATAAATTGACATTAAAATGTATAATAATGTAATGAAACTAATCAATACATAGTATAAAATGAAGCCACTTTTTGCCTCCCTCTGTCGTGGAATTCGCTGACTCCTAAACTAAACCACACAACGAATGTTGATGCAGTTTTTTTTGAAAAGATACAGTGATTAAAGAGGAAGGTTTTGTATAACACATACCGTGGAAATACCTTTCTCCCGCGGGAAAATGAGTTGCAGCGGGTGAAACCGCTAACGGGCCGCTAGTGAAGGATAAAATGAAGTTGTGAAATTGCGATGGACCACATATTTCTATACAGGCCAATTCAAAAAATTGTCATATTCAATTACAGGGTGTTACTGGCATACCCCGCTTTACGCGACTCGTTTTTGCTAAATTTACTCTAAAATAATTTACGTAGATAATTAAAATTGTTTCATAAGCATAATAAATATTACCTAAAAGTGGTTTGAAAAAAGTATTAAGATCGCCGTATTATATTTTTCAGTAGATTTAACAAAAACGAGTCGCGTAAAGCGGGGTACGCCCGTAATTAAAATGCTTGCCATAGCTTCAGGGTAGGTTTAGTATCGATAAAGGATGCCGTAAAAAATATTGAAAAAAATCCCAGTTACAATTTTTTTTTTTACTTGGCTGTCATTTGATTCAAATGCCTATATCTCAGCCGAAATTCGTTCAATCTCAAAGTTGTTTAGACGAAAGTACTTATATGGGCACTCTCTAAACAACAACAGTGTCAAAAAATGTTGTTATTTTTTTAAAAGATTTAAATAAATCCGAAAAAAAAATTGTCTGGTATTTTTTTCAATAGGTATTTTTACGGCATCCTTAATCGAAACTTGACCTACCCTGAAGCTATGGCTTGCATTTAAATTAACACCCTGTATAATGCTGTAATTTTTTTTCAACACAAGGTCATACTCATACCTATTTCCCTTGTGGAGAAGAAACTTGTGGAAATTGTCACAATGTCCTTGAAAAAGTTTGCCTTGACCTTTTAGAAATTCAAGTGGTGTAGTTATAGTGTTTAAATATGGTTAATAGAGTGCCTCATACATAACAATTAATTTATTTCTTATTTAAATCTATAATATTTTGGGATGTAAATAAGGTTTTTAGATTGAGACTGACATGAACTCAAATATTGTTGTAATAACTTGTCCTTGGGGTCAAATCATTGAGTTTATGAAATACCTACTTACAATTATTACCTAAAATATTATGTGGTACATTAAGATATGGTGCGTTCAATTTGACTCTTACAAACTTTTAACAAGTTTAGTTTCTAAAATATTTACAGTTGGTATATTTTTCACTCCAATGAGATAATATGTAAAATGTTTGTTAGTCTCAATCTATTCGACTAGTCTAGGCACTAGGCCTTGTGTCGACCATAGCACTTTGATATCCATTCAAACTGAAATACTAGGACGCTCGGTACGGAGTTGTAGGAAACTGTTTAAAAAACATAGCCCTCCTTCTGAGGCAGTCGGGTAAAAAGGAGTCGACACATGGCTTATTCGATTCTGAGATAGATATGGGCTCCAATCTGAGAGAACTCGCCTTAAATTCAGTTTACTTTTAATGACGATAAAAAATATGTGGATATCTTATTTATCTTCATGCAGGAAGCCTATACTCTATCAGTAATTATAGTAATACTATTATAGTAATATTTAAAAAATGCTAGAAAGATTTGAAGGAGTGATCAAGATCATTAAACTGAACTACTTTTCCCTAAAACCATTGCTTGTTATGGAAAGCCGTTCAGTTTTATTGGCTGGTTCACCCAATCAAATATACGGGGTGTTAGGGACGGTGTAACGAAAACTTTGCAAGCGTGCTCAGACCATGAAACTGAACAACTTTTACTATGGAGCCAATGGTGGGAAACGAAAAAAATTTTTCAACCTCCCATACAAAGTCAGTCAGCTGATCGTGAATTTTGTATGGGAGGTCGGAAATTTTTTTTCGTTTCCCACCATTGGCGCCATAGTAAAAGTTGTTCAGTTTGATGGTCTGATCATGCCTGCAAAGTTTTCGGTACACCGTCCCTAACACCCTGTATGTTGTAATTTCAGTTATTTTTCTACGTCCTTTATATAAGGTCCTATTAAATTCACTGCAAATATTTTAGGGGCAGATCAAATAAAATATAAGCATGTACTAGGCAAATTTTTAAAGAAATCTACACGCTAGTTTTCGAGAAAATTTCATTTAACTAAAAAAAAAAACGAAAAAGTGCACCCTGTTTGTCCTAGAAACTCACACATCGATGAATTTAAATTACGCGCCAAAAAAAGGTGCTGTTATTGGTTGGTTGTCAGTGTGCGTGCCGTGTAAGTGAATCCTGTCTACGTGGCGGAAATTAATTAAAAAGTTTGTTTGAAAGTGAAAAAAAAATCTAGCGTGTAGATTTTTTTTAAAATGCCTTAGATGTTTTTCTTATACATATTTACGCATGCCCTTAAAATATTTGCAGTGAATTTAATAGGACCTTATATATAGGGTGATATTTTACTAGTGACCGATAGCGAAAACTCAGAATCGGCTGGTGATAAGGAACAACTTTCCCCAAGGAACATGTCGAAATCCGAAAAAAAAATTCTGACTTCCCATACAAACTTGCCGATCAGCTGATTTCAGTTACTATGGGAGGTCCAAATTTTTTTTTTCGTGTTTCGACCTATGTTCCTTGGGGAAAGTTGTTCCTTACCACCAGCCGATTCTAAGTTTTCGCTATCGGTCACTAGTAAAATTTCATCCTATATACTATTTACATTGTGTCGTACTAATATAAAATGTTTGTCCTTATACGCCTACCAAGATATAGTCATGGAGGAAATATACTAATAGTATATAGTCGAGTTTAACCGAGTTCCAAGACCGTACTAATAAAATGATGTTATCCTCTAATGCATTTATTATTACAGGTCTACTAAATTAATACTCTAAAAAGCAACTCTGTATACAGGAACAGTTAGTTTTTGGGTGTGTATTATTATGTGGAAACTCAATAAAAGCACACGTTTGCCAACAACAACAGATATCACAAGGGTCCCCCGCCTTTTGAAAGCAATTCAGGTAAAGGCGATTTGCCATTCTCTTCACACTTGATAGCGGGTAAGCGTGATCAGTGCATGATTTTACATGACTCTCCCAAAGCCTAGGTGCTGCCATTGTTACTTAAAAAATCGTAACTCATTAAACGTAATTTTTTGAAATCCCGCTGGTCGAGATTGAAATACAGAGTTACTGAAGCTTATTTACAACAGCAGTACCTAGTACCTAGTATAAGACCTAGGGAGATGTCTTAATAAGAACGCTATAATCCTAATTTATAAAGCGTTTTATTATTATTTTGCGTCCTGTATACAATATTGCTTAATATGTTTCTTTACAGATGCAATACACTTTTTTATTTTATCATCGTAGCCATATGCGAAATAAATAAATTATTTGTTATCTTTTCCTTACATTGATCCTATTTGTACATAAAAATGTAGTATATAAAATTAAATCCTTAAAAAGTCTTATGATACAGATAAAATGTGTGTACTTTTTTGCATAATAAAGAATAATTATAAAATTACACAGAGTGAGGAATACGAATTTTGAGAACTTGCTATGTTCGTTTTCGCAGAGTTGTAAAAAGTTCGTAAAATTGCTATATCCAAAAACTTTGGTAATGCATCATATTTTAAATAGTAGTTGTTAAGTGACTTAATATTCTACTTATTAAACTAGTGAAAATCTGATCCATTGCGCCTTATAGGTATATTCAAGTTCATAGATAGTCGTAAGCAACGTAAGTCATACCGGGCGTAAGGGACAGCTTTCTTAATACTGAGGGTGCATTGAGTCAGACCAACTCATTATTTGTTTTATTTACATTTCCTGAAATATTTTTTATGAGAAGTTGTTCAATTTCATACTCTCAATGCGGTGTATCAGTAAGAGTCCGGTCTATACTAGTTGATGATGATGATGATGATACTATATAGTTCGGTGCCTTTTGCTTCCACAATTTATCAATAGACACGATTCCAACAGTCTAAAATTACTAATTAAAAATAGTGTTGTCATGTCTCTTAGAATTTGATTGTATTGTAAACGCTGAAATTCGGTAGTGATATTTTCCTTAAAATTAGCTGTAAGTGTTCATGAAATACAGATCGTAAACAGAAATATGTATCTCTGTAATATAATTTTCAGTGGCAAATTGAAAGATTATCAACTGAAATTAACACATAGTCGCCATTCATAAACAGCTGAAGAAAAATGTGAATGTATTTTGTTTTCATTGGAGAATTGGATACTTTAATTTATATTATAATTCCTATTTATTGTTTTTTTATATGTATGATGAATTGAAAAGTAATAAATAAATAATTTAAAATATAATTTTGTTCTATTTTCTTTAATCGGGAAGTTCCTTTATTGTATTTTAAGCAAAAACTTGTACTTATAAATAAATACTTTATGAGACAGACAGTAGATATAATTAAAACAATACGCCAGTAAACTTTATACATTTATTTGAGAAAATAATTATACCTATTTACAAAACTTGAATACATTTTTTGTCCATAAAAACTCGTATCACAACTTAAAACAAAACTGTTAATTACATTAAAATTAAATACCTACTCTAGCACATTACAAAAATAGAAAAGCACTGCTTATCGATGTAATTATAATATTTTCACAATAACATTCGTTTAATAAGGCACTATTATGATATTTAAAGAAGGTTGAACCTTACTGATTACATGGAGGGTTAATTGGGGGCAGGTTGGATTTATTTATTCGCGGCCCGGGTTGGTTATTGACGACCGAATTCGTTTATAGATAGATAGTCGGGTTGTTTATTGATGTCAGTCAGTTTATAGACGCCAGAATAGGGTTATTTATGACAGGGTTGTTTTATTCAAGTTCGACCCAGTTTATTGTTTCCAGAGTCAGTTTATTCCTTAGCGTCGGTAACTCCCTCAGCGCTGATGGCAAACATGGCCTCGTTCTCGGGCAGGCACAGGCTGTCGTAGATCTTGCACACGCGGTTGTCACAACGACCTCTGTGCAGGTACGGTGTGTTGATGACAGAGATGTTTTATTGAGGACTGCGTTGGTTTTTTGATGACCGCGTTAGTTTATTGATGTTGTGAGTCAGTTTTATTGATGCCAGAGTTGGTTTATTGACGGCCGGAATGGTTTATTGATAACATGGTTAGTTTATTGATGTCTCAGTTTATTAATGCCAGAGTTAGTTTATTGATGTCGCAGTTTATTGGTGCCAGAGTTGATTTATTGACGTCTCAGTTTATTGATGCCACAGTTGTTTATTCCTTAGCGTCGGTAACTCCCTCAGCGCTGATGGCGAACATGGCCTCGGTCTCGGGCAGGCACGGGCTGTCGTAGATCTTGCACACGCGGCTGTGTTGGTGCCAAAGTTGGTTTATTGATGACATGGTTGGTTTATTGACGGCCGGGTTGACTAAGGTTTGTTTATTGATGTCCGACTCAGTTTATTGATGCCACAGTTGTTTATTCCTTAGCATCGGTAACTCCCCCAGGGCTGATGGCGAACATGGCCTCTGTCTCGGGCAGGCACGGGCTGTCGTAGATCTTGCACACGCGGCTGAGTTGGTGCCAAAGTTGGTTTATTGATGACATGGTTGGTTTATTGACGGCCGGGTTGACTTAGGTTTGTTTATTGCTGTCCGACTCAGTTTATTGATGCCACATTGTTGTTTATTCCTTAGCGTCAGTCAGTAACTCCCTCAGCGCTGATGGCGAACATGGCCTCTGTCTCGGGCAGGCACGGGCTGTCGTAGATCTTGCACACGCGGTTGTACAGGGTGTTGATGACAGAGATGGTGTATTGACGGTCCGGTTCGTTTATTGATGTCCACCTGAGTCGGTTTATTGATGAGATGACACATATTTATTCCTTAGCGTCGGTAACTCCCTCAGCGCTGATGGCGAACATGGCCTCGGTCTCGGGCAGGCACGGGCTGTCGTAGATCTTGCACACGCGGTTGTCGCAACGACCTCTGTGCAGGTACGGTGTGTTGATGACAGAGATGTTTTATTGAGGACTGCGTTGGTTTATTGATGACCGGGTTCGTTTATTGATGTTGTGAGTAAGTTTTATTGATGCCAGAGTTGGTTTATTGACGGCCGGGTTGGTTTATTGATAACATGGTTAGTTTATTGATGTCTCAGTTTATTAATGCCAGAGTTAGTTTATTGGTGCCAGAGTTGATTTATTGACGTCTCAGTTTATTGATGCCACAGTTGTTTATTCCTTAGCGTCGGTAACTCCCTCAGCGCTGATGGCGAACATGGCCTCGTTCTCGGGCAGGCACGGGCTGTCGTAGATCTTGCACACGCGGTTGTCACAACGACCTCTGTGCAGGTACGGTGTGTTGATGACAGAGATGTTTTATTGAGGACTGCGTTGGTTTATTGATGACCGCGTTCGTTTATTGATGTTGTGAGTCAGTTTTATTGATGCCAGAGTTGGTTTATTGACGGCCGGGTTGGTTTATTGATAACATGGTTAGTTTATTGATGTCTCAGTTTATTAATGCCAGAGTTAGTTTATTGATGTCGCAGTTTATTGGTGCCAGAGTTGATTTATTGACGTCTCAGTTTATTGATGCCACAGTTGTTTATTCCTTAGCGTCGGTAACTCCCTCAGCGCTGATGGCAAACATGGCCTCGGTCTCGGGCAGGCACGGGCTGTCGTAGATCTTGCACACGCGGTTGTCGCCGCGACCCTTGCGCAGGTACAGACGGGTCGTTGATGCGTGAGCTACGAAAATAAATAAATCGTATTGAAGTTTTTTTATCTGATCGTCTCAGAAAGTTTATGATTTTTGAATTTATGTATGCATGTAGACAAGAAATTCGTTTTCACGGGCTGCAGCAAAACGGCTGGGCGGATCTTGACATGTGAGGTGTTGTTATATTCGTCTCAGCAACGCAAGTGACACTATGGAAAATTCATAAATTCAAAATGACGGATTTTAATCGCAAAATACGACTTTGCAATTTGATGGCTGGACAGCTACTTTTGAGGAGGAAGATTTGGCTAGTGGCCATTGTAAATATTGTCTTGGATATTGGTACGTTTTTTTTAATAGATATAGTGGTTCAAGAGGATGTATTCTATTTTAGTATATACCGGGAAAACATAAGAAGTGATTGCAACCGCTGGGCATGCCGCTAGTCTAATTTAAAAGCACTGCCTTTTATAATATAAAAGCAATTTATAAGTACATTATAGATACCTATTATGTGCCCGCCAATTGGTTTCTTCGTGTCTGCATTGAATACTCCCACATTATCTACATTAGCTACCACCTGGTTGGTTATCACGACCGCCACGCCAAACTGGAATAATAGAGAAAATAATCAGTTAGTACTGTGCATTTTTCTGCATAAATCTTAAAAACCGGGGTCTCTTATTTCTGGAAACATCATGTATAGTATTTCTGTAGTGTAAATACATAGAGTACAGGTCAAAATAAAGACCGAGCGCGGCGGCGTCGTTCATAGTATGACTGGTTTGTATGGGGATAAGAAACAGCCGGCGGCACTCCACGACGCGCCCTCCATACTATAAACGACGCTATCACGTTGACGGCGCACTACGACGCCGCCGCGCTCGGTTTTTATTTTGACCTTAGGTCTTGAACGTCAGTTTCTATTTCTTGAAACATCATGTAAATTTCCATAGAGTAAAATTATGAAAAACTTTTACCTCATCAGCTAATCGCAGCAGCATCCTCATGAAGCGCCCTAGATGCACCTGCCTCACATTGAGCTCCCCTCGACCGGAGTAGTCTGTTCTGTACAAGGCTGTTGCACTGTCTACGATTATCAGAGAATATCTGAGGAAACAAATAAAATTTTCTAAGCGATATAGGTACATTTGTGATTTTACTGTAGTTTACTTTCATGGACTGAGTGAGCACAAGAGTGTGTCATGAACACTCCTTTGTTTTCTTTGCAAATAGTGTCTTTCAAGAGAAAGATTTAACATTCATATCATAACATAACATACCTAATACACGCCGGGATAATGAGTTGCAGATATTTAATATTCATATGTGCTGAGAAAATGGCATTTTTCCGTGAGAAAAATATGTTGCAGATTAAGGGAAATGGAGTTGCAGCGGGTGAAACCCTAGTATCAAAATAAGATGGTCAAAATGCCCACCTAGACTCGGCCATCATGGCACAAGCCTGCACCAGCAGTTGTGTCTGATGGTCGGTGTTGTAAGCGCGCGCGTATGCCACATTGTCCAGCACCGCAGCCCCCTCCATCCCGTACCGCTGCGCTACAGCAAGTAACCGCTCCGGACGGAACGTGCCTTCCGTGTCAATGTACATGCACTTGCCTTCGCCACCTGATTGCTCAATGGGGAGCTGGAATTTGTACAAGCGAGTGTTTAAAAAAGAGTGTAATTAAAATAAAATCAATACATGTTAAGAGTAAGGTCTGTTTCATTTTCTCCTAAGGTTGAAAAAAGAATATTTGGCGTTTTGGACCTCCCATACAAATAGGGTTGTGTACACTGTTCTGGAACCTACAATTATGCAATTACACAATCTATGTAAGCATTACTTCTAAATGTTTTGCAGATTGCCATTGATATAATTTTCCTTCTATAATTTCATTTTTGTAATGATTTTATTCTTATACTTTTTGCAAAGTCATTTTGTCGTGATGGACCAAATTCATTTATTGATGAAGTGGTCTGGTGTGACAGTTTGTTAACGTTAATATCTTCTTTTTGAGTGGGACACTGAGTTGTCCAACAACCCGATGACCCCATGTGTCAGAGATTTTCTACAGCCTGCAGTCTACACCAAGGCCTAGGCACGTTAATATGAAATTGGATGAGGCAAAAATCTATATGTATTCAGTATGCAAACCTGGCAAGTGACAGCCAAAGTATGGCATATCTGAGTCTTCCCAGTCCTGAACTCTCCAAAGATTTCAGTGATGGAGCCAGTTTCTATTCCTCCGCCCAACAGTCTGTCCAGCTCCTTAGATCCTGTTGTCAGCTGGATTATTTCTGCCCTGAAATGAGTTGATATCAAGCTTCAGTAAGGATTTTTGTATAGGTACACATAAAAGAAATGTACAAATAGTGAGTTTACTGCTAAAAAATCTATTTTGATCAGCTTTATTACTTATTTAAATTCTTAAAATGCAAAAAAAGGTGTTTCAAGCCAGTTGAACAATGAAGATACTGTAAATAGAATAGAACAAGTTCATTGGGTTGTTGGACAGCTTGATGTCCCAAATAAAAAGACAAAAGAAAGTGGAGGCTTAGATCAAACATATTGATTGAGAGCCTTGCCATTTTAAAATACTTTAGAAGGTTACCTTTTCTGATGGAATTCAGTAGCAGTTGTAAATCCCATGGGAACTAATTTGGATGCCTCGGCCAGTATTTTGTCTGCCTTTGCCTCAGATATTCCTTTTATAGTGATCAGCCATTTCTTTGGAGCGTATGCAACAGACTCTACAGTGTGGTAGCCTGCTTCTTCTAGCTTTTTGATGTCCCCAGATGTGATTCCATTACCCTGGAAGCAAAGTAAACATGCACAAACATGATATACTTTCTAGGTTAGGTACTTTACCGAAACAGGTGTTGCTATTGTTACGATATCAAGCAATAATAGATGTTGTTGTAATCACCTCAAGTTTAGTGATGAGCTGCGGCCCGCATTCGTCGTCATCTTCAACAGAAGCAGCAGTGGCAGTCTGAGCGGATGCAGTTGCGGCCATTCTGCTTTTATTCGCAACTCACACGATATCACCGTAGCATTTAACAGACAGTTAATAAAAAGGCGTCACACGAGAGCTCGTTTATCAACAAAACACGTTCTTTGGTCCCGCAAATTGCATTTTTTCAAGGAAAACAACAGAACAAGCAAAGCAGAGCAAGCCATAGAGTACTTTATATATTTGGAGCAAGCAAAGCAAACAAACCCTCCAGGGTTGCCAGATGATTATTATTTTTTCTCGTACCAGGGTTGCTAAAAATCTCGTAATTTCAACAGAAATCTCGTAAAAGCATAAATTTAAAGAAACTTAAGGAAACGTTATAATTTTATGCTATGTAATGCATTATGTAACTTAGGTAATCATGTTCTTCGCGCTTGGGACTGTTTAATTCAAAACGAACCAATATAAAATCATGTTTTTTTTATTATATTCGACATCAGGGATAGTAGTAAAATCATTATTATTTTTACCGTATAGCCTTTCAACTGTCCTTCTAGCATACATTTCATTTGATGCTTCGAAATTTACGCAATTACCCTTACGATATGGACCTTTAGCGCTTTCAGAAGCTAAAAATGTACCATTTACAGTGTCTATAATAAGACTTGTTAAAATCTCGTAAAAAATGTTACGAGATTTCTCGTACGTCTGGCAACCCTGAAACCCTCATAAACCCTGTCAAATTCAAAATTCAAATTGCGGAGCTGTCAAATTTCCCTCCAAAAATTTAGGAATGATTATAGTCTGTGGTTTAAGGTCCATTTTCATTCTCGACGGCTTTTGTGAAGAAAACTCGAGAAAAGCAAGAAACATAGGCAAGAAATTATCTACGGAAGTAAAAGATCCCCATTCATTCTCACTTCCGTCATCTTTTTTATTGACTCAATTTCACTCTTAACTCTTAATTTGACATTGACATTTCTCTGTATTTGCGGGCTAGGAATTCTTTGGCGGGAATTTGAATCAAGAGGGTGAAATTTTTCAAAGAAAATTTTAAAATTGCTTTTTGCAGAATAAATTGATAATTTCTTAGTAAATTTAATTACTAGTAACTTATATTCTAATAGTGCAATAAAAAAATCAACACAGCTTTGCTGCCCAGCCATGGGTCGCAAAAGCAAACGTAAAAAGGGAAACGATGGCGGAGAGGTAAGCGAAGGAGAGGACCCCGCTATGAGCGATGATGCGGGCGACGACGATGTAGACAAATTCAAACCTTATAAAACAGAAAACTACATTCGTCAGTATCCGGAGGATGGCGGTGAGTTCGAATATATAGTAATTTACGAGAGCGCGGACGACAAGACGCCGATAGGTGAGAGAGACTTGATGGGCTTGGGAAGCGCATTGAAGCTTAGTAACAAAGGTATCAAGCAATTGAAAAGAATCAATCGTTACAAAATAGCGGTTATATTTGAGCGACCAGGGTTAGCAAATGCAGCTCTTAATAATGTCAAGTCTCAAAAAGAGCTAAAGTTGAGGGCGACTATTCCAGCAAGATTAACGGAAGTGACAGGGTAATAACAAATGTTCCAACATACATGAGCAACAAAAAAATATATGATGGAATTTCTAGTTGCAGAAATGTTGTATCTGTACGCCGATTCATGCGACGTTCCAAAGACGACGAAGGTAACTCCTGCTTGGTACCAACACAAGCGGTATCGATAACTTTCGCTAGTGCAGTACTTCCTGATTATGTGGATATTAACAGCTGGTATTTCGAAGTAAGGCCATACACGCCTCCTGTGAGCCAATGCCTGCGATGCCTGCGCTTTGGGCACATTGGTAAATTCTGTAAAACGCCCAGAGGTGCTCAATCTGCGGTGATTCCCACAATTATAAAGATTGCGTAAAACGGCCAGAAGAAGCAGTCTGTGTTCACTGCAAAGGAAAACATGTTGCAATTGCCAAATCATGCCCAGTGAAAATTCAAAAGCAGAGGAGATAAAAGTTCAGATGCGCAGGGCCTCGTATTCTGAAGTTTTTAATAACAAAACTTCCCCACTAAAAAGTAAAGTAGACCCAGTTCAACAATTGTTTAAATCGGAACAATTCATGAATCTTCTGATTTCTTCAATTATAAAAATTATTTCCGCTAGTAAAGATGCTGAAAATCCCATCCCAATCTCTACTCAAAGTATAAAAAGCGCTTTACTTGATTCATTCAGTATCAATAAAACTACAGACCATAAAACTAAGTAAATTCTAATTTATGGATCAGTTTAATATTGTTCAATGGAATGCTCAAAGTTTGTCTAGTAATTTACATGCTTTTACTTATTTTTTATATAATAATAATATTCATGTAGCACTTATTTCTGAAACCTGGTTAAAACCAGGGAAAAAAATTAAAATTAAAGGTTTTAACATCGAAAGATTAGATATAGGTACTAAACACAATGGTGTTGCTATATTAATACAAAATAATTTGCGTTACAATTTGTTAAACACATATTCTGATAACTCATTACAAAATTTGGCAGTTCAGTTACATTTCAACAATGAAATTATTACAATAATTAGTTTCTATAGTCCCACGTTGGCTTCTCCTTCCAACTTTAGGGGTTGCACGTCAACTGATGCGCGTGGTATAATTTTGCAAGATGTGATTGATGATAATAATTTATGCCTCCTTAATGACGGCCAAGCAACTACTGTGGGTTCACATGTGTGGAAACCAAATGCATTGGATCTTACTCTCGTTTCTTCCTCATTATCATTACGTTGTAGCTGGTCAGTTCATGATGATCCAATGGGAGTTATCATCTTCCCACTGTTACTAGTATCCTTGGTTCTGTAAACAGAATTAACAATTCCAATTTAAATCAAGGAAATTACATCCGTCCAAATTTTTCAAATGTCGATTGGAAAAAATATCAAGAAATAGTTAGTGACAAATTAACTACTTTTAACTTTGACTTTGAACGACCCCAGGAATCCTATTCTAATCTCTGCTCTTTACTACTAAATTGTGCATTTGAGGCTAATCCCACAACCAGAAATAATTCAGTGCAGCCAAATTTAACACGTAGGAAAAGACCATGTTTGCCTTGGTGGAATAATGCCTGCACTTTAGCAGTAAATAATTCTAAAGCTGCTTACATTCAATTTAAAATGATCCAACATTAGAAAATTATATCTATTTTAAAAACAACAAGCTATTAAAAACTAACCATTAAAAGGAAGAGAAGCTTCATGGATGGCTTTGTGTGAAACATTTAACCGGCAAACACCTCTGTCTGTAATATGGAAAACAATGCGCATGTTTAATAAATCTTTTTCTGAATGTAATGTGATACGGTCTTCTAACACAGATTGGATACCAGCATTTTTAAATAAGTACACAACCGTTTCTCCAAATATTGTCACTACTACTGTTAACTCTCCAGTCACTAGTAGTAATGATTATTTAATTACACCTTTTACTTTAAATGAATTTATTAGTGCACTTAGCTCTAGAAGAGATACTGTTTTTGGTTTAGATCATATTCCATATAAGTTATTAAAAAATCTTTCATTGTCAAGTAAAAAAATGATTTTGGACATATTTAACTTTCTTTGGTCTAATGACATAATTCCCACTGAATGGAAGGTTGATTGTTTAATTCCAGTTTTGAAACCTGGTAAAGATGCGGATAATTGTAATTCTTATCGACCTATAGCATTAACATCCTGTATAGGTAAAGTTTTTGAACAAATACTAAAACAAAGACTGGAATTTTTTATAGAATCTAATAAGTTATTACCTCCAAATCAGTTTGGTTTTAGACGTGGTCACTCTGCAATCGAAAGTTTGAATAATCTCTTTCTTGACATTCATCATTCCTTCTCATTTAATAAATTTGTTGTTTGTGTCTTCTTTGATATTGTTGGAGCCTTCAATAATGTTAATCACCATGTGCTTGCTGCGGAGTTACAGTTGTTAGGTTTACCTGGAAAATTAATTAGTTGGATATTCAACTTTTTAAATGGTAGGCAAGTATATGTCAAGTTTAAAAATAATTTATATGGACCACAATCGTCATATTTAGGTGTTTGTCAAGGTGGAATTTTAAGTCCTTTGCTGTTCATCTTGTATATTAATAAATTAAATAGTATACTGGGTACCGAAGTAAGAAATTTACAATTTGCTGATGATTTAGCTATATATTGTATTGGGTCTAACATGCAAGCAACAGAAATCAAATTAAATTTAGCATTAGAAAAATTAAAAACATACTTTGATTATTTACATTTAAGTGTTAGTCTAGAGAAAACTAAAGTTGTGATCTTTAGTAGATCTAGACTTTTAATATCTCATATATATTATGATGGTAGCTTATTGCCAGTAGAAGATGAAGCAAAATTTCTTGGAGTAATTTTTACTAGAAATTTATCATGGAATAAGCATGTAAGTTATGTGTCAGATAGAGCTTCTAGAGCTTTTAATATTCTTAAATCCTCGCTAGAACATCATGGGGGCTGATCCTAAAGTTTTACTTATGTTATATAAGTCTGTGGTACGTTCCCACTTTGAATATAGTTTTCTTTGTTATGCTTCCAATCCTATTTTGGTTAAAAGTTAGAAACTTTACAGAATAAAAATTTACGTTTAATAACAGGTGCAATGAAAACAACACCTATTGTTTCTATGCAAGTTGAATGCAATATACCTCCATTGATGTTAAGATTTAAATATCTCAAATTTAGATTTCTACTGAAATTATTTTCTTTTACTCACCATTCCTTATTAGAGAAAATCGCTGAAAATCAAACTTTGGCCTCTGCATCTACTTCAATTAAATTCCCCTTTATTCTGCTTGATTATTCTGAAATAAAAGTTTATAATGAAAGGCATAACATTCACAAATCTGACAAGTTGGCATGTTACGAAGGAGCTTTTGAAAGCAAATTTTGCAATATGAATATAGTTATAGATAACTCCATTAGAACTAGAGAAGAGCTATATGAGAAACTATCATTATGGCCACAATACCAGCATATTTACACTGATGGCTCAAAAACTGATACAGGTGTCTCTCTTGCATACTATCACAGTACCTTGAAGACAGGAAATGGATATAAACTACCAAAAACCTGCAGTATATTTACGGCAGAAGCTGCAGCAATTCAAGCCGCTTTAGAATATATAAACAATTTAAATCACTCTTTCCTAAATGGCTTATTATTAGTGACAGTATGTCAGTTTTATCAGCTTTAAAGAATAACACTCTGAGTACAAATTATATTATTTATAAAATTAAACAGCTGTGGCAAACACTATACAACGCCAATGTTTCAATTGAATTTTTATGGTCTCCAGCACATAAAGGTGTGTCAGGTAATGAAACAGCTGACTACCTTGCCAGAACAATAAACAATAGCTTAATTGGACAACCCAGAAGAATGTCAGTTCCCTGGAGAGATTTAATCCCATTGATTCAAGAGGAAATTAGACAAAGCTGGATAAATCAACGTCAAATTATAATACAAGAAAAAGGTGCATGGTATGCTGCAATCAATAAGAATCTTGAGAGAAACCCTGGTTCGCTAAGATTAATACCTTTATAAAAAGAAGATTCTTCACACAAATATGCAGGTTACGATTTGGTCATTGTAAATTTAAAGCTCATCTACACCGCATGAAAATTATTAACTCACCTTTATGTACAGATTGCTCTCTAAATGAAAATCAAACGCTGGAACATATATTTTTCAACTGTCCCGCTTTAAATATTAACCGAATTTTATTAATTGACAAGCTGCAAGATATTTACAAAGACAGTATCCCGCCTTCGCTTCAAGAACTTCTATCGAACCCTGCCACTTTTAATCCAATATTTGACTTTATTATCTCCACGGTTGGAGAGCTTTGACATGGATTTAACACGGACATGGAATTTTATGAACCTGAAAATTACACAAGAATATATAGAAGAAATGGCATTTTTGCCTTGTTTTTATTGGAAATAAGAAATGAACTATAGAAGAATTGGCATTTAATGCCTTATTTTTGAAAAGATAACAGAAATAACTAATAAAAGACTAGGCTGTATGGCTAGTACCATTGCCTATCCTGATGGATGAATTTTTAAAACAAACAACATTTGCGGGCTATAAGTGATCTGGGTTTGCGGGTTTTGTCCGTACGATTTTTATTTATTTTGATTTGTATAATATTTTCGCTGCATTTAGTTTGCATTTTTAGATAATTAATCTAACACAATGTCAGATCATACAGAAAGTCAAGAAGAGGTTACATTGTCCATAGAAGATCAGATTTTTAAAGTTAAAAAGAATCTCTTGTGCGAACACAGTGATTACTTTCGTGCTATGTTTAGTGGGAATTACATGGAAAATAATCAAGAAATAATTACTATCGACGTAAGTAATTTCTTTAGGTAGACTAATAAGTTTCTCCGACATAAAACAATATGTACTTTATACGTAATCGAACGTTATAAAAACTACTTGTTTTGACGATTCCCTGAGGATAACTACATTCTAACTTGGTGATTTATTGATAATTTTTGTCCTGTACACTAATGTAATAGTTATTATTAATTTAGACAATATTGGCTATCTTTCGAATCGAATTTAATATATTATTTATAACTTAAAAGTATAATGTTGTTTCAGGTTGTAGATGCGTCATCTATGCAGATTATTATTCAGTACATGGAACTTGGTCTCATTGACCTTTTCGAGTATCCTCTGTGTACAATTGGAGACTTGGCAATGGCCGCTAACTTCTTACAAATCACTGAACTTGTAAAACAGATTGAATTCACACTGGAACTTCAATTATCATTGTCCAATTGGATTGAAATAATGACTATAGCAGAAAATGCATCTTACACAAAATTGGGGCAATTTTGTGCTGCATTTGGGCTTCTATCATTCAGGCATATGAAGGTTGAATGTGTTCCATCAATACACAAACTCTTCTGGTATCTATCACACCCATATTTAGATGCTGGAAGTGAATTAGAAGTATTCAAGTTTGGTTACCAGTGGATAATTCAGCAAGAAACTGGGGCAGATGCTTTGTTGATCATACTTGCCTGTCTGGACATAAAAAGACTAAAAATAAATGACTTAGTAGAAATAAGGAAGTTGGTCAAGGATTTTGAAAACAGTTTGGCTGCTAAAGTAATAGATTGTTTATTAGAGCTGTTCAAAGAAAATACTCAAATCTCATCTACACAAATAGCTGAACAAAGACAAAGACTGAGTGAAAAGTTTACAGAGAGAGTTTATAATGAAGTATTGAATTTAGTCAAAGAAAGCAGAAGCAGAATTCTCAGCTATGTTCCAGTAGTGCCTATATGGAAAGTGAAGGATGAAAAGCCAGAATACACACCACACTTCATGTACACATTCTCACCCAGTTCTGGTTTTCAAAGCTGGCTGGAAGTAGCTGAGAAGAGTCTCTGGGGCTGGAATGTCACATCATGGGGTCCTATGAGGCTGGTGCTAGTGTGTGGAGAATATGGGAGGGGAACTGGCATGTTCATGAAGGATGTCAAGGTGTATGATGTACTGAAGAAGGAATGGACTCATCATGGGGTGAATCTGCCCCCAAGAAGACATGGTGGTCTAGCTGTTGTTGATGATTCTTTGTACATCATTGGAGGAGTAGGTGGGTTTAGGTCAGTTGTTTTATATTTATATGAGAACCAATTTATGCAGTCTTTAGATGACTGTACAAGAAAACTACATTTTACTTTCATGTCCATTTTATTGCTATAAATTACTGTATAGCAATAAGATGGATTATTTTAATTTTTACTGTTATGTGCTTGTTCTGTAAAGGTTTCTTTTTTCTATAAAAGTATATTTTTATCTTAAAATACCTAACTATCTATTTTTTTTCTCATTTCAGGGTAGTCTTGGAAACAGCAATCATATATGACTTGAAACAAAGAACCTACCGAAAAATTGCCAAGCTGCCTGATGCCATACAAAACCCAGCAGTCTGCGCCCACAAAGGCACTGTCTACGCCTCCGGTCACAATAGTATATACCGTTATGAAGACCTTGGTGAAACTGACAGATGGGTCAGAGTGGCCAGTACGGACATTCGTATGAGTTGTATGATTTCCTACAATGGCTACATATATTGTACACAAAACTTCTTCAGTTACCTGTACAGGTTTAAACCGGAAACGGACACAACATTGACCTTGATAACCTCGTTTACTAATCCACCAGCAGCTGTATGTAACTTAGGTAAATAAAGTTGTATACTTGTCCATTCACTATAGCCATGTCCTTTCTAAGGCGCAAGCTCCACTGAGGAGACGAGCGACCTGACCTGTGGGATGACCTCTGTCCTCCTCTGTCAGACAAGTTATCGTCGGCCGTCATCATCAATGCGACGCGCGTCTCACGTCTGTAGCTTTGTCTCTTATGTTTTATACTTTTTTAATGAATTGGTTTCAAGGGTCGCGATGTCACACTTCTCATGTCTCATGTGTGGAGCTAGTAGGAAATAACATAATTATCATCAGTATGAATGAAAGACACTTCTTTTTGTTTACCTATCAAGAATAAAAATTAAGGAAATATCCTGCCGGATAGAATCAAGATTCAGTTTATCATGTCATGAGTGTCCCTTACTGATATTTCGTTTCATTTTTTTTTTCAGGAGATCGGCTGCTATTCTTCACGAGATCTGTATGTGGACAAGCAGACTCTATCACAGTAGAAGAATTCATAGGAAACATTCTAAATGAGAAACCCAAAGTGGTATTTTCCCAGGCTGATACAGAGATGAAAATCAATGATGTGGCCGGCTCCTGCAGCCTAGTGATGAGTTTACCACCCGTGGAGCAAAAAGTGTCTCAGTACCATAAAAGATATCTCATGAGATACGTTGATCAGTTATAGCAGGAATAATATTAGGGTATGTGTAAGTTTGTGCGTGCGCGCAATTAATTATCTTGTAAATAAAAACATTAAATTCACAATCAAATTGGTGGAAGCAGTTTTAAAGTAACAATGACTGACTGTACTAAGTTTATATATATTGTATTAGTATTAATCGTAAGAACTTTAATATAAATAAACCATATTTTGTTATTCATTTACATTTATTCCGACATTCATTTACAAACATTCTAAATTGTAAGTGTACATACATTTTGTACAATTCTACATAAAAATAAGGCGATTTATTGTTAATACTCATTCATTACGTTACATGTAAAAATTACAGCATTATATGCGACATTGACCGAGTAGACTAGTAGTCAACAATAAAAATACGTTATCTGATCATTTAAAGTCATATATAGGTCATATAACAAGCAAAATAGTCACCGACACTAGTTTTAAAATAACTTACAAAATTAATGTTATGTACAATGTATAAAACTTAAAATAATAATAAATCTCCATTAAAAAAATAAGGCCACTAGTTATTTTTCTTCTAAATTTTCAATCACTTAGCACCAAAACCTACTTATTCATATTATTTTCGTAATGGCACTTCGCGAAGGATCTTCGTTTAGCTTATATTGTAATAACATGATCATTAACTTAAATTAGAAAATATTTATTTTATAAAAGCTCATGATTTTGTGTACAGAACATAGTAATAACATGTAGAATTGGAAGCCTTGTAAATTTCTGCGAAAAGGTATTTGGCATATCAAAATACACTTCCCATCACAAAAATCGAAACACCTCGGTTTTTCTTGTTTTTGGCCGAATTAAACACCAAAAAGTATTGTATGCATTAAAAAAATTATATGACTGTGTAGCTGGCAGTTTTGTCTTTTCAGTGTGTATAAAAAAATTCAAAATTCAAAATTGGAACTCCAACTGTTTGTTCTGTAAATGAGATGAATGACTGAGACACGTTTGCAGTTTGCGCCTTTTAACGATTCATAACATTTTCAGCATTAAAATTTAGAGCTTGTCTTAGCTTATCTTAAAACTTTTGTTTTTTTAATTGTATACTGGGAATTTGGATCGCCTGAAAAAAGTTAGATTTTATCTGAATCATGGGTATTTTGCCCGTAGAAGCCGCCCAAGTGGTGACATTGGTCTCTATTCTACAGGTTAGCCATTTTAAATCTCCAAAGTTAAAATCACTAAGTTAAAATGGTTAAAATTAGCAATTTTAAGTTGTGCTATTCCAAAAAAGCCCTGTTTTAGACAATTAAACAGAGGTTTTTGACAGGACTATATTCGATTTTGACAAGGATATAATTACTAAAATCGGTGTTGCAGTTTTTATTAAAGATGGTTAAGGTAAAATTTGAAATAAACAAATAACTGAATTTTATTTCTTTTTTAAATAACTCATGCTAATTTATGTTCGCATCTATATTTTTAAGTAGCGAAAAATAGGAAGTGTCTATATAGCGGGGCGCCCCGCTCGATAGTCATTTAGGCTATTCACCGGGGCGCCCTGCTAAACAGCGCTTTGTCTGTGGTTTGGCTATTAACCGGGGCGCCGCCGCTCCGCCGTTATTTCGACTTGTATGTAGGTATCATGGTAGGTTAAGTATAGGGCAAGTGTACCCACATTGATAATTCGAATCACTTCCTCACCCATCCTCATCACTTCCTCACCTAACCTCGCCCATTCTCATCACTTGCTCGCCCATCCTCACCCAACCTCATCACTTCCTCACCCATCCTGATGAGGATGGATGAGGATTGGTGAGGATGTGATAAGAATGGGCGAGGTTAGTGAGGAAGATGAGGATGGGTGAGAAAGTGATAAGGATGGGTGAGGAAATGATGAGGATGGCCGAAGAAGTGATGATGATGAGTGAGGATAGGTGAGAAAGTGATGAGGATGGGTGAGGAAATGATGAGGATGAGTGAGGAAGTGATGAGGATGGGTGAGGAAGTAAAGAGGATGGTTGAGAAAGGATTAGTATGGACTACTGGCGTCTTTTTTTTCTAGTTAGACAGTAGGTATATGCGAGCGAGGTCAAACAAACCTAGATTTACTAAATCAAATCAAAGTGGGTACACTTGCCCTGTACTTAATCTACCATGATACCTACATACAAGTCGAAATAACGGCGGAGCGGCGCCCCGGTCAATAGCCAAACCACAGACAAAGCGCTTTTTAGCAGGGCGCCCCGCTCAATAGCCTATCCATTAGACATAGCGCTATTCAGCAGGGCGCCCCGGTGAATAGCCTTAATGACTATCGAGCGGGGCGCCCCGCTATATAGACACTTCCCGAAAAATAGTTTTATTTGTATTTCACACGATTTGGTGAAATATAAGCGTAATTAAATGGCAAACCCTTAATTAATAAATATGTCCTGTCACTTTCAAACCCAGCTGTAAACGTTAAATTATTTCGAACTTTAACTTGTTGGTTCGTTGGACTGTGCGAAGTGTTGTGAAACAAGAGTTCCTCCTCAAACCTCAGCCTCAAACATAGAAGAAGAAAGACTTTACTAAGAAAACGATTGATTGGTTTGTCAGTGAAAAAATAAAAATGTGAGTTTATCGTCTCTTCTGATCGGGATACAGTTAATATCTTGTGGCGAACCCTGGGTAGGGAGGGACCGGTTTAACTCTATTTTTGATAAAAGTCCTTCTCTGTGGTCTTTCTGTTTGCTGAACACCATTTGTAAGCCCGCACCGCACGGCATTAGTGCTTGCTTAATCATCATTTTGTTTGTTTTCAGCATTATGGCAGAAAGTCGTAAACGTATTAATAAAGCCCAGCAGGAGCTTTTAGTTGAACTCCTGTCACAGAATATAATTCTGGCAAGAGGTAAGCATTCATTTACACACAAATAATAGTACCTATAGTGTTTGACATATCTTGTAGCTCTTTAATTATTGCAATCAGAACAGAAGGCTTAACATGCCCTTCGAAGCTGGAAACCATTTATACGTCTATCAGGCAGTTCTACCTGCAACTTTCTTATCATACACTCCCTCCCTGAGAACAAACTAGAGAACTATAGATCCCCAGAATAATAATTCAGTGAGTGGCATTTGGTGCTCAGAGACCAAGGAATTCATCAGGCAGTAAGGCCAGCACCTGAGAAACAAAAGTGCAGAAACCATGGCATGTGTTATACATAATTATAAACCTTCTTCTTTAATCCTCTATGCATTACGAAACGGCATCAAAATCCTTTGCGTGGTTTACAGATAGAGAAATAAGCGACTTCATTTTATACTATGTATTGATACTTATGTTTTGTAAATAACAACAAGAAAAATATAATGCTTTTATGTACTAATCACTACTGTTTTATTTCAGACAACACGGCAAGTTCTGAGGTGGCTGCTTTTAGACGGAGGTGGCTACCGCTCTAAATGGTCAGGGCTGTAGCAGGACTGTGCAGGAATGGCAGTATGTAAGTAGTTTGTACTCTACTCTCATAGTGATAAAATGGTTGTTCTACTTGCATGTAATTGTTGATTTGGTACCCCAAATTTAAGAATAAATTTAAAAAAGCAAAAAGCCATTTTATTGAACAGCATTTGAAAAGAATTTCATAAACTATATTTAACGTTAATCACAACAGCTCACGTATAACATATTAGTCATGGGTCTACCCCTATTGAAGCTGTATTGTCATACTCACTCCAAACTTGGCAAGCTGATTGGCGAGTGCAGCTGTTGCATTCATAATTACAGGGAGCGATGCTGGCTACCCTTCCTTGGATGGATTTATCACTTGGTTTTATGACACTCAAGGGCAGAATTCGGGTGATGGTGTGATGCTATTATAAACTAGCTTTATAATTAATGTATGTGCTATGTATTGCAATTACAGATCTGGGCGCAGTGGGTCCAAAAGGTGAAAGCAAGAGCTCGCAAATTAAGGGAGCAGACACAGGGCACAGGTGGAGGACCAGCACACATCCGTCCGCTGACCGACACCGAGGCACGTGTGTTGGAGATTACTGGTGCAGCGGCAGTGGATGGATTTGCTGCTCTAGAAACTCCACTGGTATGTCGTAATTTGAGATGTTCACCATGCAGTTAAATCCTCATATGACGTCCGTTTGTACAAAAAGATAGATAATGCGTCTACCATACATAGATTTAAAAGAGACAAATGCCGCCAAGGAAGGAATAGAACTTTTTGAATAGTTTCATCTGCTACTTATTGCTGATTCCAGTGACGGACTAAGGTAGGGGCGAGGGGTGGTTCGCCCCGGGTAGCATGTCATGGGGCAGGGCAAAATGGCCTACAAATTCCTACAAATCTGTCAAAAACTTATTGAACAAAAAACAGTACAGTTTAGAACTTACTTGAGACTGTCTGTCTGTCGTGGAATTCGCTTACTCCTCCTCAACCACGCAACGGATTTTGATGCGGTTTTTATGCGGGCCGCTAGTTAATAACAAACTGTGTTTCAGGTGCCCCCGCCTCAGCCACCACAGAGAGCCCACTCGCCCACTGCTGAAATAGAAGACGACCTTACCCCTGCCCCTGCCCATGCTACATCCCAACGCTTTGTACCGGGGACAAGCCGTCCATCTCCGTCCCGCCCTGCGCTGGGTGCTGGCCGTCCGTACCCGGCACGCCCAGCGCCACCGAGACCCCCACTAACGCCAGCACTGCCTACTGCACCTTCGACGTCCGGTCAGCGGCTGCCGAGGGTGAACCCTTTGCTCAGGCCTGACCGGGCGTATCTGCGCCCCCGTCGGGAGCGGCAGCCAAGACCTCCGCGTGCCCAACCTGCCCAAATTGTAACTGAAGCTATTACCGGAATCACGAACTATTCCGGGCTGCTTTAGGCGAGGCCGCGGGGACTATGGCTGCAGCGATTCTACAGGCGGGCGCAGATATAGCGCGTGCTATCCGGAGTCTGGGGCACCAGGCGAGGCGGAGTATTTAGATGACACATTAGATTTAGAATAAAGGTAGGCACCTCAATGTAAACGTAGTACATCTGTAGCCTGTTAAATAAATGTGACAATTGACTGGTGACAATTTGACAAATTGTCACCAGTCAATGTTCCTACACGCCCACACCTGTTACTCTTGAAAACGAACACCAATTCTTTTCTCTTGAAAAGAATTGGTGTCTTTATTTCAATTGACATTAATGTACATTAAGTACTTAATTATTATTAATTTTATTATTTTGACATTTAATTTATAATTATTATAAATTTCATTTAATTTTATATTTTATTGACATCAATTTATTACTCCGCAACATTTGACAGAAAACTAGACATTCAAATTTTGACTAACTCTCCACTGAACCGCATTATAGAAATATTGTAATACCGAAATTTTTGTAATATTATATTGCTATTTCGATTTTAAATAATCGCCCGATTATGATGTTCGAAACCGGTCGCATTCTGTTTAATTATTAAAATTAAACAAAAATAACATAGTGGAACTAGTGAAAAAAGTGTTTTATTAATAAATTATCATGGAGTTCCATCAAGAACCAACAACACAAAGTGAAACTTATGTGTCAATTGAGTATTCGTCGATTCCATTTGTCGATTTTCCACCGTGAGGGCGTTTGTGCACTACAAGGAATTTTACTGTCCGGTATTCCGATTTTTTACGGTTCGGTATGGCAAGCCATTAATCTAAATACTAGCTTGTGCAATATACGTAGTTTTTTTTCAATTTATTTCAGAACAGTAATAAATTGTGTACTAATATTTTACTGTCCGACATTTGCATAAGCCAATTCTTTGGTTTTTCCGTGCCACACCGGACCGTAAAAAATCGGAATGCCGGACGGTAAAATTCCTTGTAGTGCACAAACGCCCTTACAAAGTCAATGCTATATTTTATTCAGTAAATTGTCGGATTGTCATCTTGTCACGTTTGTTTAACAGGCCGCTGCTAGTGATATTCTATGACAAGGGAACAAACGAGTAAGCAACATGTTGTTGTTTTCATTGAAAACTGACTTTAATTTTTGAATGTTGATTGTATTTTAATATTAGAATGTAGGTATATTGTTAATTATACTTTTTGTTGATAAATATTATTTGGTGAAACACACAGTGAATAGTTGTGAGTGATTCATTTTAAGTGTTTGTAAGTAGATATATGTTTCTCAGACAATAGGTGCGTACACACCAACCGAGGCTGTCGTCAACGGTGGCGTCCAAATTGGGCCGAACTTGGCTCGCCTGCGCCCTTTAGTTCCAGAATGTCTCGCCTGCGCCCTTTAGTTCCAGAATGTCCCTTTCCCAAAATGTCCCTGGGTTCCAAAACGTCCCATTTCCAGAATGTACCTTTCACAATATTTGTCTAAATCGCATCTTGAACACGAATCGGAGGTTCGGGAGTATGATGCCTGGCGGGTTTATACAGGATGTTAATTTAAATGCGTGCCATAGCTTCAGAATAAGTTAAGTTAAAAAGAAAGGGACTTTCTGGGAAAGGCACATTCTGGGTAAGCGACATTCTGAGAAAGGGACATTTTGGAACCTAGGGAAATTTTAGGAAAGGGACATCTGGAACTAAAGGGCCTGCGCACGAGCGTATAAATTAAAAAGCATATAATATTGGAATGTATGTTGTTAATTATACTTTATGTTGATAAAAATATTATTTGGTGAAACACAATTTTCATAGCGTTGATTCATTTTGAATGTTTGTACGTAGATATCTGTTTCTAATAATAATAGGCCGCTAATGATATCATTTATTCTTGCAAATAAATGATATCATTAGCGGCCGGTATCGGTCAATTTCTGAAAATGTGTTTTTCGTAATCGTGCACGGAAGTCCGTGATGAACGGCTGGACTGACCATTATCCTCTTGACGCATAATGTCCGATTCGCATAATGTCCGATGTCCGTTTCGCACCCAAGTCGCACAAAGTCCGATTCGCACAAAGTCCGATTCGCACAAAGTCCGAGTCGCACAAAGTCCGAGTCGCACAAAGTCCGATTCGCACAAAGTCCGATTCGCATAATGTCCGATGTCCGATTCGCACAATGTCCGATTCCGAGTTGCCCTGGTGACAGGTGACAGCTGTCAAACTTTACACGTTTTTTTCTCGAATTAAAATAATAATAATAAACTATGTATGCGAGACAACAAGTTTCTTAGAGAAAGTTGTTAGTCTTAACAAAATCTAAATTTCAGGTGACAGCTGTCAAACTCAAAACTCGTTTTTCTCGGAAACTATGCATGCCAGACAACTAGTTTCTTAGGGAGTTGTTGGTCTTGAACAAATCTACATTTCAGGTGACAGCTGTCAAACTTTAAACGCGTTTTTCTCGGAAACTATGCATGCCAGATAACTAGTTTCTTGGAGAAAGTTGCTTGTCTTGAACAAATCTACATTTCAGGTGACAGCTGTCAAACTTTTAATGCGTTTTTCTCGGAATATATGCATGCCAGACTACTAGTTTCTTGGAGAAAGTTGTTGGTCTTGACGAAATCTGCAGTTCAGGTGAGTTACAAAAACAAGTAAGTAGTAAGTTGACAGCTGTCACCAAAAACATAAATGTGAAAATTGGTAGCCAAGTTCAATGTTCTACCCAAAAAAGTATTAATATGAAGTATTGTTAAAAGTTTGACAGCTGTCACCTGAAATGTAGATTTGTTCAAGACCAACAACTCCCTAAGAAATTAGTTGTCTGGCATGCATAGTTTCCGAGAAAACGAGTTTTGAGTTTGACAGCTGTCACCTGAAATTTAGATTTTGTTAAGACTAACAACTTTCTAAGAAACTTGTTGTCTCGCATGCATAGTTTATTATTATTATTTTATTTCGAGAAAAACGTGTAAAGTTTGACAGCTGTCACCTGTCACCAGAGCAACTCGGAATCGGACATTGTGCGCATCGGACATCGGACATTATGCGAATCGGACTTTGTGCGAATCGGACATCGGACATTATGCGAATCGGACTTTGTGCGAATCGGACTTTGTGCGACTCGGACTTTGTGCGACTCGGACTTTGTGCGAATCGGACTTTGTGCGAATCGGACTTTGTGCGACTTGGGTGCAAAACGGACATCGGACATTATGCGAATCGGACATTATGCGTCAAGAGGACCATTATCTTCATCACACTTTCTACTATCCGAATTTGTTAATGTCTTGTATGTATGTGAATTCGTTACATTAGAGTAAGTATGTGGGAATGGATTTGTGGAAGAACGTGGATACAAACTAGGAGAAATGAAGATTTTGTGACATTTAAATAAAAGAATATTCATGAATATCTTATTTCTTTTTATTTTGAAAGAGCGCTTCGATTTTGAGTTTCATTTCATATTTTGGTCATAATATACTTTTCGGGGCGGCAACAGTACAGTACAGTGAATTTGTAAAAAAAAATGTTTGCTGTTGCAAAAGTTCTTAAGCATTAACGATCGCTTATGCTGACACATTTACTTACATCGAGGTTATGGAGTACCTGATGCTGACCACCAGAAGCCCAACTAAACTAAAATGGCATCATAGCAGTTGTTCAGAATGATGGGCCACTTCTGCTGGCACATAGGCATCATGGGTTTCAAGTACATCTGCTGGTACATAGTAAACTAAATTTACTACGGTCAAAGATCCCATGCCCACGGAAAACCCTTTAGTTCCAGAATCTCCTTTCCCAGAATGTCCTTTTCCCAGAATGTCGCTTTCCCAGAATGTCCCTTTCCCAGAATGTCCCTTTCCCAAAATGTCCCTTTCCCAAAATGTCCCTTTCCCATCATGTCCCTTTCACAATATTTGTCTGCAAAGCGCACATCTTGATCACGAGAGGTATGATGCCTGGCAGGTTAATACAGGATGATAATTTAAATTGCGTGCCATATTCTAATTAAGTATCGGTAAGGATGCCGTACAAAATATTGAACAAACTCCTGTGTGCAATACTATGCTCGACCCAAGGAGTCCGGACGACCCGTTTGGTTTGACACCTGTCATTCGAAATGTAGATCTTCGGCAATGCCTACAACTTCCTCTGAGAAACTCGTAAATTAACACCCTGTATTGAGTTTACCCGCCAGTCATCACATCATACTCCCGTTCCTCTGGAAATACTGCGAATGATTTCGAATCGGAGGTACGGGGGTATGATATGATGACTGGCGGGGTAAACTCAATACAGGGTGTTAATTACCGATCCTTAACTTATTTTGGAACATCCTGTATAAACCTGCCAGGCATCATACCCCTCGTGATCGAGATGTGCCGCTTTGCAGACAAATATTGGGAGAGGGACATTATGGGAAAGGGACATTTTGGGAAAGTGACATTCTGGGTAAGGGACATTCTGGAAAAGGGACGTTTTGGAACCTAGGGACATTTTGGGAAAGGGACATTCTGGAACTAAAGGGGAAAAACAGGTGAAAGCTCTGAGCGGCCTGGTATTAAAATCGTTCAGCTATGAAGGCTGCTCGTCTCTGTCGTGCTGCCTCCAAAAAAGCTTTCGTTTGCAGGGTCAATCACAGGTTCCGGCTCATCTAACTCGTGGTCATCAATTTCTTCATCTTCATTTTCATCTGGTTCAGAATCTGTATCATCATCTTCTGATTCCGACTCTGAATCCTCATTTCCATCATGATTTTCTGAAAAATTTTGGGTCTATTTAATTTTGATATCACCAGCACAAAATTATCTACTCGTAAAAAGTAAATAACCATATTAGGATCATTCGTAAAATGAGCAAAAAATTCTATAGCAAATGACTAAGCGGAGGGCTTGGGACCACTGATGCTTTTATCCTTTATGTAACATGTTAAAATGATTGGGTAATAAATACGACTTACCAGACCAAATCAAAATGTTGTGAATAGTGCAGCAAGAAATTACTATCTTAGCGGCCTTTTCCGGACTATAATGTAGCGTGCGGTGGCGGTTCAGGCACCGAAATATGTTTTGAGACGGCCAAAAGTCATTTCTATGACAACTCTTGCATGTGAATGCATTTTGTTGTACCTTTCTTCCGGGTACCAGCTCCTACCTCAGCAAGTGGTGTCATCAGCCATGGTAAAAGTGGGTAACCCTTATCTCCTATAAACATACAAATTATTTAACGTGTAAATAAAACCATTAAAGTGAATGTAAGTGAAAGTAAAATCATAAAAACGGCCAAGAGCGTATCAGACACGCCCACAAATAGGGTTTTGTAGTCAACGTCTACATTATCATGTTTTTCAGCGTTACAAAGTAAATTTTGTTGCTGGTTTGTTTGGAGCTGTATGGTTACCAACCGCAAATTGAATAACTTAAATATTTCCTTAATCTTAAGTAGTACAGTAAGCAGGTATTAGTTATAGTTTTTATGGTAACTTCATATTTAGAACTATATTCCATATTTTTTTTTCAAAATTGCGTGCATACTTTAGAAGTTACAGCTGCCCCTTTTAGAAGCAAATATCTCGAGACAGAAACATTTTAGAGACTTTGTTTCAAAGAAACCTCCTTACTTTTAAAAGACCTGTTCAACAATACCCTACTCAATATTACAGGTTCATCGGGTCGTAGAATGACTCGGTGTCCTCACGAGAGAGAGAGAGATTACAGGAGAAAAATGATCGCCCCCCTTTCACATGTATGGGAAGGGGGTCCAAAAACATTTAAAATATTGTTTTCTCAACATTTGTAAAGGGTCAACACGATCTGTCTTCACACCAAATTTGATGTCGATAGCTCCAAAACTGACGAAGTTATGAGAGCGCGGCATACAGACAGACAGACAGACTTGCCGAAATGATAAGGGTTTCTAGTAAGTAGACTACGAAACCCTAAAAACATGTAGGTAATATTAGGCAGTGTAGGTAACTCACCCAGCAGCCATTCCATCGGACGGTGATCCACATATTGATCCTTCAAGTATTGATGGACATTACTTGATTGCCAAATGGCTGCGTCATGGGTGGATCCCGGAAAATTGGGGTTCACGCTTGTAATTCGGCTCTTGGCATCACAAATCTTTAAAGAAAAAATGAAACAAAAGTTAGTCTACAGATCATTATTCTTTTAAACTTAATGTTGCCTATAGTAATTTTATAGTAAGTAAAGATTTGTTTCGTTTAGTTTGCTTTTTAAAGTTCTTAGTTATTCTATAAATTTTTCACCATCTGAATGTGTCCTACCTGTTACTTTTAAAGCACCACATGCATGTCATTTCACACAGATGGGTGTACATATTACATTACATCAAATAAAAATAAGTACAGAGCGGAATTTACCATAACTCACCATTTGACAGTTAATACTGTAATAACCTTTTCTGTTATAGAAAAGACTGCCAGGGGCTGTTGGGTGGTTGATGGGTGGCTTATGGATTGATATATGGGTACCATCCACAGCTCCCAAAGTGTGGGGTATCCCATACATGTCCTGAAATCTGTAAAATTACATACACATATGTTAAAACCATTGAAATATCAGCGGTTCAGAAGTAAGTACAGATTTTATAGAATGCAGAGTAAGTTGCATTATGTCAACATAAGAAGCAGGGAACAGAGACAAATTTATTGGGATTTTAATGATTTTATTTTCATTAGTAAGAACAGCGACTATTTATACATCACAACAGCCATGACTGTCCAGCACTTGTGCATCTCCATATTAGGAGGCTTTACTCACTATGCTTAGTAGGCATACAAGTGCGAGCATTGCGAGGTTCACAGGAAGTGCTGCTGCCTTAGGGTATATATAAGGTGAAATTTTACTAGTGACTGATAGTGAAAACTCAGAACCGGTTAGTGATAAGGAACATCTTTCCCCAAGGAACATGGGTAGAAATACGAAAATTTTTGGACCTACCATTGTAACTGAAATCAGCTGATCGACAAGTTTGTATGGGAGGACCAAAATTTTTTCGTTTTCAACCTATGTTAATTGGGAAAGTTGTTCCTTATCACAAGCCGGTTTTGAGTTTTGTTATCGGTCACTAGTAGAATTTCAGACTATATAAGCAAGCTATAGAGTGCACCTAAAAGTTAGAACTGTTGGCAGTTCTTAGAACACAACCTCTCTGTCCATCAGTAACAAAACGCCAGTGACAACACTATTGAACCTCTATTATTTCTCATACATTTGACGTCTGTATCTAGGAGCAACTGCTTACATTTTGACAGTACAGTGCAGGGTGATATGCGCACTCTTTAGCTTGCTTATATATATTTTAAGGGCTCTAAGGCTGCTGCCCATTCTTTTGGTTCATCTCTTAGTCGGCTTTACGACACCTACAAGTAGAAATGGGACCAATTTGCAGGCAGTAATATGAATAATCAGTTGTGCTATTACAGTACATAAACTACTTTTAACTCACTTACCCTTGCATAGTTGATTCCTTTTCCTGCCTGGTCATAGGAAATTTGATCCATAGCGGGTCAGTCTTTCAAGGATCAGAGAGCAGACCATTTCCAGGCTCCGGCTCACTGTAGGTTGGCTTTGCCCCAAAATGTTGATCTCACCCACGGAAGTTTGGTAACTACCATGGGCGAAAAGTTTAAAGCACTTAGTACCTGAAAGAAGTGAAATTATCTATAATAAATATGATGGAAAAAGTTTGTTAAGTGAATTGTCAAAAGGTCACACTTTTACCTTTAGATGGGCAGGTATAGTGCCTAAGTTTAGGGATTGTTTTCCCGGTACATAGCACGTCCACAAAGTTGTGGCCCATTTCACGAGACAACCTAAAAGCTTCCGAAATTTTCTTTCGGACCGGCTGAACGGATTGGACCTGTCCGTAATTGCTTGAAATACAACTTTTCGTTCTCTGCATGTCCCTAAAAGACCAGAAGATAAGGAAATTCATGTAAAGGTTAAGCGAAGTACCAAAATGGTCAGAAAGGAAAATTTTCAAAACAAAATTACCTTTCGTCTACCACTACAGCAGCCGCGACATATTCATCATCCATTTTTACGTTTTCACAAATTATGCAAATCACTCCAACGCAAATTATAACAAAAACAAATGAACTTGTAATGAACAAAAACGTTAGATTTGTAAAAATTACTCCAACAGACTCCGACGATTCAAACTGTTTTGACAGTACTATTTTTAAGAGGAATCTTTTTAATGGCCGCTAAGATTAGTGATCTTAGCAGCTTTAAATTTTTAAAATGCTTAAATTTGTGCGCCGTGGAATAGCACTAATCGGCTAAAGCTAAGTTTAGCGCTGTCACTTAATTTTAAGTATTTTAAAGATTATAATGCTGTCATTTGAATTTGACACTTACGTGTAGAATAGCAAATGGTTATAGAAACGTCAAATTAATAATAAAAATTTAAAATGTGCCTCTAGAATTGAGTCTATTGCCAAATTTTGGACTTGGTCATCGTCTTGTGGCTGAATGTTTGCATTTAAGCCTCACTTCTGTTCATAAAGCTTACAAACACTATCAGAACACTGGTTGTTTATGCGACGTTCAGAATCTCTCGGAAATCGGGTCAGTTCTGACCGACATGATCGAATTAATGTTATGAGTTCTTTGCAAAATCGACGCCTTAGCGCTTTTTAACTGCGCCAAAAGCTATCAAATGAACAAAAGGTGGCTAAAAGTGGCTCTACAATCAGAAGAAGGTTAAAGGAACGTAGACTGGTACCGCAATAGCCAGGAAACGGGCCCAAATCAACTGCAGACACGAAGACAAACTCTGTCATTCCGTCGGCGCTGATTCCTTCCCAGACCGTTCACGAACTGTCACCATAACTGACCTTTTTATCAATGCAGCATAGTTTAAAGCATTTTTAATCCCTTCTGTAAGCCATAGTGCTTCCGTGGTTGCCATTAAGCGTAATTCTACACTCAGCAGAAAAGAGGAATTTTGATCCACTGGGTATACGACCAGTTTAGGTGCTCACTTGCAAAGTTAAGGCGCGCTATTTAATTGTTTTCAGTTGATTTGGACCCGTTTCCTGGCTATTGCGGTACCAGTCTACGTTCCTTTAACCTTCTCCTGATCGTAGAGCCACTTTTAGCCACCTTTTGTACATTTGATAGCTTTTGGCGCAGTTAAAAAGCGCTAAGGCGTCGATTTTGCAAAGAACTCATAACATTAATTCGATCATGTCGGTCAGAACTGACCCGATTTCCGAGAGATTCTGAACGTCGCATAAACAACCAGTGTTCTGATAGTGTTTGTAAGCTTTATGAACAGAAGTGAGGCTTAAATGCAAACATTCAGCCACAAGACGATGACCAAGTCCAAAATTTGGCAATGTCACCACTTGGGCGGCTTCTACGGGCAAAATACCCATGACTCAGATAAAATCTTACTTTTTTCAGGCGATCCAAAGTCACAGTAAACAATTAAAAACGCAAAAGTTTTAAGATAAGCTAAGACAAGCTCTAAATTTAATGTTGAAAATGTTATGAATCGTTAAAAGGCGCAAACTGCAAACGTGTCTCAGTCATTCATCTCATTTACAGAACAAACAGTTGGAATTCCAATTTTGAATTTTGAATTTTTTAAACACACTGAAAAGACAAAACTGCCAGCTACACAGTCATATAATTTTTTTAATGCAAACAATGGTCTCTATTCTACAGGTTAGCCATTTTAAATCTCTAAAGTTAAAATCACTAAGTTAAAATGGTTAAAATTAGCAATTTTAAGTTGTGCTATTCCACGAAAGCCCAGTTTTAGAAAATTAAAGAGGTTTTTGACAGGACTATAATTTGATTTTGACGTTATTAAATTCAGTGTTGCAATTTTAAAAAAAAGATAAATTTTAGTAATAAATGAAAAAATCTGTAACTGGTAAAAATATTTTTATTTTCGGTGACACTCAAAATCCTTCTGTACCACCTTTGGTTCCACCACTTAAGAACCTAACAACCCGGCCCCACTCTAGAACATTCTGACTAGGTGCTAATTTAAAACGTTCTGACCCGGTGCCACTCTATTACCTTTAAATCTGTTGCCACTCTTAAACTTTACTTCCCGGGGACACTCTAAAGCCTCCCTATCAAATTGTTTCCACTCTTCGGCTATACTACCGGGTGACACTCTAAAACCTCCCGATTAAATTGTTTTCACTCTTAAACTTTCCTACCCGGTGACCTTTTTTCCACTCTTGAACTTTCTGATGTGACCAATAATTACACAAATCACTCCAAAACCCCACCCATTTTGAGATGTTCTGACAGTATTATTTTTAAGAGGGACCTTTTTAGTGGCCGCTAAGATTAGCGATCTTAGCAGTTTTAAATTTTTAAAATGCTTAAATTTGTGCGCCGTGGAATAGCACTAATCGGCTTAAGCCAAGTTTAGCGCTGTCACTTAATTTTAAGTATTTTAGAGATTATAATGCTGTCATTTGAATTTGACAGTTACGTGTAGAATAGCAAACGGTTATAGAAATGTCAAATTGGCCTTAGCGATTTTAGTAGCGCACAAGGAATTGGATCTAATACTTTTTGGTGTTTAATTCGGCCAAAAACAAGAAAAACCGAGGTGTTTCGATTTTTGTGATGGGAAGTGTATAAGTTAGGAATAGAAGAATTGCAATAGTCCAAGGAAAGAGAGTAAAATTGTAATGCATTTAATTGGTACAAACCTCTTATTAGAAATTACGAATAAAATTACAGATTTAATAACATTTTCGTCAAAGTTAATTGTAAACGATATTATTTTATACATTCACATCGCGACTTTCATTATCAACCCATCTGTTTGCATTTACCTTTTAATTTGAAAGATAAATCCAAAAAGTTGCTATTTATTCATTATTTAACTATAGTCTTCCTCCTTTGTATATAAAGTTAAAGCAAGGCACTTGCAAAGGCCTCTTTCGAGACGGATTGAACTCACTTTATCATTGAAAAAGTAAGTCAAATCATTCTAACATACAGACGATTTTGTAAGAAGAAACCACTCGTACAAGATTATGAAATAAGAGAGTATACAACAAATTATATGGTTCATAAAGAATAAAAAATCCACAATTGATCACCTAAAAGAGCAAAATACAGAGATTAAAGAGACTTGACAAGAGATTTTTAAAATTCAAATACAAAAATTGCTTATTTTCGTATATAAATTTTAAAATTCTTTTGTCGTATAACATATGACCACTTATAGGCTTGTACAAAAAATATTTCTTCTTACATTACTTCATATAATTTAATTTCACCTCAGAGTGTACGTAGGCAAGCTATAGAGTGCCTATTGTTCTGCCCAGTGTGAACGGTAAGCAAGTCTGTGGCACAAAGGCTGTGTCGTAGCCATGCCAACCTTTCGTATCTAGTAAGGCGCTCTCTACAGGAAGTAACAAAAATAGAATAATAAGCCGAAAGGAAGTCAAGGTACTCACTCATGAAACTGAACAACTTTTGGTAAATGAAAAAATAGATTGTTCTATTATCGGAGGACCAATCTTTCTTTTTATATTTCGACCCATGTTCCATGGGGAAAGTTGTTCAGTTTCATGAGTACCTCGACCTCCTTTCGGCTCGCTATACCTTGTTTGTTACTCCCGGTATAGCTTGCTTACTTGACTCGTTGACTGTTGCGTATTGTTTACGTCCATCCCCCGGTGAGTTTGTGGAACAATTCCTCGTCGAGCGTCTGGTTGGCGTCTTTAGATCTCATGGAGAGGAAGATGTAGCCCCCGATGAACTCGTGGACCACCTTGCAGTCGGCGGACTGTACGGAGAATATGATGTTGCCCTCTTCGAATTGGACCATCATGTGCTTGATCTCCCAGTTCACATTCCAAGCCTGGAAAAAAGGGATTTTATTTTTTAATATAAGTTATCGATTATTTTGCTTCTTTAATTCATATCGTATTGGACACCGAATCGGTCCACCATCCTATAGGGGACCAAAGATGCCGTCAAGATCAAGGTTTAGTCCTTTATAAATATACACTCAGGGAAAACAAATCCACTACTACATTTTGGACCCTATGTACCCAATTTAGATTCAAAAATAATGCTAGATCGGAAATGCTCTATTCTATCGTAATAAGAAGAAAATTAAAATGCATTTATTTTAACTGTTATAGCATAACTTCTCAAGTAATGAATCCGTAATTGTCCGAAAAGCAAGATGGTTCCGTATTTCGGAAGGCACGTTAAGCCGTAGACACCGGTCGCTGTCTATGATCACTCAGACGACGGTCGTTACACAACCATGTCAGAGGCCTGCTAATTGCAGGAGCCGGTTGAAAAACTCTCGACATCAGGGTTCATCGGGTCGTCAGAAGACTCGAAGAAGAAGACTGACCTTCATGGTGCTAAACCGCCAGGTCTTGATGTGGTCGCCGGTGCTGGGGTCGAGCCGCATGATCCGGTTGTTGGCGATGCTGATGAGCTCGTCCTTGCGATGCCCCATGAACCGCACCACGAACAGCGTCTGTCCGTAGCCCGGCAGGTTCTGCCAGGTCTTGATGTACTGCAGTTTCGCTTCCAGTAGAGGAAGATCTTTGACGTTCGCGTGGCTCTCGAGGACGCGCTGGGTGAACTGGAACGAAATTATGTTTTTTAAATCGGGTAAAAATCAACCTGTATAAGGAGTAAATTGAACCTGGCCCCAAGTCTGCTAATTTTTAGCCATTGTAATGCCAGCGAGACTCAACTATCATTCTACTGCCACTGTGATTTTCCATACTAAAAACTGTTAGCAGACTACGAAATGACCGAAACCATCCTACTGAGATGCCATCGAGATCCAACTGAAACGATTTTCATTTAGCGGACTCGGGGCCCGACCTAAGTGAAAATCTACGAATATGATCGCGAATTTAAGTAAAAAATATGAATCGAGTCGAAAAATCGTGAATAAACTAACCTATATGACAAAACAACAAACTTATAAATCCTTACGATCGTAAATTCAGATAAAACTAGTCCATGTGATAGAGAATTCAAGTAAGAAGTAACCCATAGATATTAATATATAGTATAAAATGAAATCGCTTTTGGCGTTTCTCTGTGTGTCTGTCGTTGAATTAGCTACTTCTATAAAACAACGCAACACAGTTTTTTTGTAACAGATTGAACGATTCAACAGTATGTATTACACATGCCGGGAAAATGACTTTTTCCCGCGGGTAAAACCACTAATTACAGGCCGCTATCGATTAATAATTCAGTAGATTATGTTTGTAATGTCAGGTACCAGGTTGCCGTGTGATGCCGGCTTAGAATAGCATCACCCCAATTCTACCCGTGGGTGTCGCAAAAAGCGCCTAAGGGATACTGTAACTAGACCTTTGTCATCATAAGATCTATGAACCCAAGAACCAGATATTATTTTAATTTCTTATATGACTCCAGACCCCGGTCCGATATATCTCACCCAGTCCGGGCTGGTTAAGTCTGTAGGGCGTAGATCGCTTTCAAGAAGACGACAACTGACACTCCGAGAGCCCCACTCTCATTAAACGCATTTCAAGCGAATATTTGTTATTCACTATTTATTTGCTCTAAAGCAATAAAAATCTCAATTTCACTCGGAAATAGAGAGACTCCACTTTATAATAAATGTTTGAATGAAAAACCCAAACTGCTGTTGATATACTAATCAGAAGACAAATGATAAAATCACCCGCTTTCGAGTCACTTACTTTGCCATCAGAATGAATCTATAACTTCATCTATTCTTGCCCTCTATTGATCTATCGCATGTAGAAATTACTGTGCCAATAATTTCTTAAATAAAATAAAATAACATATTATGCACTCCAAGGTCTATCCCTAGAACACATAATATCTCTTAAATAGAATAAAACATCATCCATGGCGAACCATGAATGATGTCTTCTTCTGGCTATACCAACAATGTGATATACGAAGCGCAACTCCTCCATTTTATTAATTACAGCTTTTGTTTGCTTAATAAATTCCCACAAAAGTCTTACCATTCAGATAGAAGAATTTTAAGATCCTCAGGAGTCCTCTAAATAGAAGACCCCGTCAATCATCATCTATCTTAAATAAAAAATAAAATGGGGTGGAGAAGGTAGGGAAGCTCCCAGCCCGCAGCACTACGATGACCCTCTTCCAGTACAGCATCCTCAGATGCCATACCTGCAGGACCCCTCCGCTTCACCAGAATTGCCATCAATCGCTTACAGAACTCTGCAAGCTACGAACGTATCCGTTCATGAGCAGTTGGATGCTAGCCAAACAGTCTACTTCATCGATCAGATGAAATTAGAATTCTCTATTATTCGGTTTTTGAAGTCTTTAAGACTTTTCAGAGTTCTAATGTAGATCTGCTTCTTTAGTTTGAGTTATATTGGATGTTATCCATAACTTGCAGTTCCTGCTAGCTATACTCCAGGTCATAATTCCTGCGAGTAGTTTGACAGTTGGTGACACTTGGGTGATACCATGTTACGACCAGTGCTGTATGTATCGATAAAATAAATAGTTTCATGTTTGGAATCTAGGCTTTTTCTCCCAGTAAAGTGCGCTGCTCAAAATAGATGGTATTGCGTACTTTTGGCGATGTAACTACCAGTTTTCAAAAATTATGTGTATTTTGCATATGAAAAGGATTGTACGAAGTTCTCTACAATCAGAATTTCAAATAAAACAACATTTCTCTTGCCATCGAAATCAAATGGAACCTTTTTATATGACGGCATTTGTATCTATGAAACCTTCATGAATTATGGCATAAGTATCAATGTTAAAAAGTAAACTGTCATTCATATCTGTCATAAAACCAAAACAACCAACAAAAAAACATAAACAATGTATTTCGTTCTTTCAAAATGGGTATATATTTATTTCCCTAGAATATTTTACACTTATCTTTGCATTGAATTACATTTAGTAGCTCAATTGTATTAAAAAAGAACTTCATTCGCATTCTGGATTGTACTGATTTAGACGCAAAAAACACAATACACCATGGCATGTTCTTCGTCAAGGAACACAATACATCACTTAAAACCAACTGCTGTAGTTATCTTTAACATTATTCAAGATCCTTTGTACTGGTAAAATATGTAATCCTACTAATATTATAAAGGCGGATGTTTGTGTGTGTGTTTGTTACGACATCACGCAAAAACGGCTGATTAGATTGACATGAAACTTTGCAGAAATATAAAAGGGCATCTGGAATAACACATAGGATACTTTTTACTACGGAAAAATGTCGCATTCCCACGGGATCACGCATTTTCCAATATTTTTGAAATAGGTGGCGTGACTGAGCCGATTCGCGTTTTAAACGTTTTCGCCGAAAACTAACAGCGACATCTATTGGCGAATAATGCTTCTTTCCCGCGGAATAATAGGTTGCAGCGGGTGAAACCGCTGACGGGCAGCTAGTATATAATAAAAATCCAACGAATTCGGTAAAATAATGTACAAAACCTAAAGTAAACAAATCAATTGTCAAACATAATACTTGACTGACATATTTTTTTTGCATCTAAAGAGTTTTTCCTGAGTTTGCATGTATAGGTAGAGTAAGTAGAGGTTGGTATAAAAAGTATCAAAAAGTGTGAATTTACAGGCTCCCGTAGACAAGACAGGACGTATAACGTTGCGTGTATGTCTACGCAAGTCCAAGTTCAGTAGCGGCCCAGCAGCGGTGAAACCCCGAATCTCAGGCTATGTCGCAGTACGATGGCGGAATTAGGTTTTTGGCCAACATACATACATACATCACGCCTCTTTCCCGGAGGGGTAGGCAGAGACCACGTCCTTCCACTTGCTACGATTTTGACATACCTCTTTCGCTTCTTCAACATTCATCAATCTTTTCATGCACGCTCGTCGGTTTAGGGTACTTTTGACCAGACCTTTCTTTAAAACGTCCCCTATTTGGTCCAGGTACGTTCGTCTAGGTCTTCCCCTTCCAACGTTCCCATCCACACTCGCCATATATGGGGTGAAATTTTACTAGTGACCGATAGCGAAAACTCAGAACCGGCTGGTGATAAGGAACAACTTTCCCCAAGGAACATAGGTCTTGCAGTAGGCGGTTTAAAAACTTTGATACCAGGGTCCATCGGGTCGTTGGGCGACTTGGTGTACCACTCGAAGACAAAGAAGTTACCTCGAAATGCAAAAAAAGCCATAATACTAAACGAATCTAGGATTTTGGCCAAAATCCTAGTTTTTTGGTTCAGCTTAATACGATGGCCGAAGGAAGTCTACGATTTTGCCATATGCCGGCTTTTGGCCAAAAACCTGATTCTGCCATCGTATTGCGACATATTTATATAACGTATATCGATGTTTAGTCTTTTGTTTGGGAAATCATCCGCAAGAGACCTGGCCTTATATCCTAACAACAAAATAAATTGAACACTACACTCATATCGATAGTAAAATATCGACATATACCTACCCCAACACTATTTTATTTCTCTTTGAGGTGGCATCACTCCAAATGTCAAACTTATGTCAAACTACTCGCAGGAATTATGACCGCGACTATAAATACCTTGGTAGTCACACAGACAGGCTAGTTTCCCAGCGGTATTCTTCAGAGTCAATCAATTACTATCTGTCTCTAGGACAGGACCAGTAACCCGGTCGTTTTGCGTTCAATGGTTGCAACTTAACCTTAGTTAAGTTTATCGTTCCCTGTCAATGCAACATCATGCACTGCGCTCGCCAATCCGCCTGCCAAGCGTGGTGAGTATGGCAATACCCCCCGATAGGGGGAGGCCCATGTCCAGCAGTGGAATGTTGTGGCTGTTATGGATGGTATGGTTATGGTCAGGTACCAAGGACTATGATGACCCACCTTGCCCTTGAGCTTGCCGAGGTATCTGGGCGCGATGTAGTTCTCGGGCTGCAGGTGGTCGAGGTGCGGCACATGGGACTGCAAAGCAGCGCCGGGCTGCGGTCGCTGCAACGCCAGGAGGGACCTGACCGCGGCCGCCTCGCTCGCGAACGCCGCGTCGGCGAGCGACCGACCGCGCGAACCTAGTCGGCACGCCGACACCCACTCGGCGTATTGGTCCTCCTGTAAACATTAACATGGTATAATAAGATAGTCCGCCTGGTATTCCATTTCGAGACTCGTGAACCACGTGACTAACACAAGCCTACGTCATCATGCTTGTGGGTTACCAAAATTACCCACTCTTATGATTATTATTGTAAATCATATAAGATATTGTTAACTAATAATTGTTGTAAAGTCACGTAAATCTAAATTATAAAATTATTCAGAAATATTTTTACTCATTTTTCTGAGATAGAATTTACCTAATAATTTATTGAAATAGAGTGGCAATACTAGACACGTAGGCTTGTGTTTCTCTGGGAATGTAAGACCATGTTTTATTAGACTATGAACATTAAAATGTTTTTGGTTTAAGGTGAATCGTTACGTCATACAAACTAAAAACTGCACTTCAGTCGGGTTATACATGAGTCGCAGAGTAAATTTTTGAAAAAACTTCATGTGAAATGATGAAGGCACACGTAAATTTGTCGCAAAACTACTAATGGTTTAAACATTAAAAGTATTTTCTGCGCAATAAAATTAAACGTATTTATTGCAGCAGTAGCCCCATCTATTTTCGTAAAGTGGCGAATGACGTAACGATTCACCTTAAATGAATATAGTCACCAAGTAGGGTAAACTGCCGATGAGAACAAAAAACAGAACTACCAGTCTGAAGAGTGACGAAAAATGTTGACTAACTGATTGATCAATATTATAGACACTACCTAGCAAGCATGTTTTACAGGTGAGATAGCAGCCAAATGCAGAATTTTATTATCTTAGTCTAACTAAAGTGTCCCACTGCTGGGTGGGCCTAACTAAATATATAAAAAACAAGTTTAATTTGAAACACTAAAACATTAACATGTTGAGCATTATCTGTCAATGTTGAATATTATAGACTCCTGAGTCAAAATTATTTGAATGCACTTACGTTCTCGCACTTGAGCCACATCTCGTGCATGGCGTCGTCGGCCGGGATCTCCAGCTTGATGCTGTAGCGACCGGAGGCGGGGTGCGCGTCCGGGGTCACCTGCACAACAAAAATATTACATGTATCATTCGGGTTCACTTGTTGTACGCGAAATGAACTGAGTGTGTCGGTGGAAGTGTTATGATAAAATAATTTAAATCCAGAACAATAATTTTCTATAGGTGAGGCAATTTCGAAACGAGCTCTCTCTACTGATCCGTTTCTTGCGATACCTCTTGCCGGTTTACTTAGAGATAGCGCAGATCACTATCTAAGGTATTATGCTATCTCCAGCTGTACCTGGGTTGCACTAAAAGACATATTCTTTCTTTTGTCTACTTTCTATGTGTATCTTTACCTCAGCGCCTCTCAGCTCGACGGCATAGCTCGGCGGCTCCCCCTTGCCGGCTTGCTCGCGTGTGGCGTGTATACGTAACACACCGTCGCGACACGACAGCCAGCCGCGCTTGTACGACTTCAGGGTGAAACGTTTCGGCCTGAAAGTAATGGCTTGTTGTAGAAAAATGGATAGGGTATTGTATGTAAAAGCATGTATATTTTAAGAAGTCATTCCATTAAATCAGGCAGTGTGTAAACGCAGCGTGCAACGCAATGAAATTTCTCGCTGGCACTTTTGTGCTAGAAGTTTCGTAATCAAAATCGACTGATTTTAATTTTGATGCCCTCAATTTTATTTCTCACAGAAAACAGATCGCGTCAACTGGCGCTTGTTGTGTGCGAGCCCCTGGCCCTGACAAGATTGTTTTTGAAATCCATACATGATTTTGTAAATTAAAAAAGTAGGAATAACTTCTTAAAATATCGTTAGTTTACAAATACAGACTTTTACAGTTTTACAAATATTTACAATAGCATTTGGAGAGATATACATAGGTACGCCTCCCCACAAGGATAAACATTAAACAAAACATTTCGCCGTTCAAGACCAAAATAGATTTTTCAAATAATATTATTAAACAAAGTTACTAAAACGTTATTCAATATTAGGAGGAAAAAGGCAGCGAAAAGGGTAATAAAATAAGTCAAAAGAAACAAATAGGTAGGTAATATTAATAACACATCGAGTTACCCATAGAAGGGATCTACAACCGGTTTAGGTCGGTCTCTTAAATGGGTTACTTGAGGTCTTTTTGGTATAAATAAATACTTCTTTCTATTTTTGGTGTCATTTCGATTTTGATCTCTTAACCTCTGATATCAGTTCATATTACCAATTTCAATTAAATGTTCTTCTTGAAGTTACATTTTAAACGCTTTTTATGCAGAAAACAGCAACCGAAATGACTACCAAGTTAATAATACATAAGTAGGTAAATTAGTGTGATGTAGTAATTTATACAGAGCGCGTGCAATTATGATTTAGTCAACGTCTACTGGCGAAGGATGAGACATAGAATGAGTAAGGTCATGAATTTATTACTACTGGTTCAATGAGAAGAGTCCAAGAAATAATATAAATAGTATTGAGTCAAAGCAGAAGAAACAAGCAAAATATACTGAGCTTTTATTGAATACAATCGTATCTGTATGTAAGCCAAGAGTTTGCTACCGGAGTTGTTCTCCCCCCCCTCCCCCCCTACTGTGTAAAAACCATGATAACTTCCTGCAAGCCTTTTGGTACCTTATACTGAAAGGCTGATTGGCAAGTAGACTGCAACATTCTGGCTGAGTCAAATCTATGTCACCTAGCACCGACAGACAACAGCAGGCCGCAAAAAACTTAGCACGCTTGGCGCTTTGATCCATGCACTTCGAAGGACATCTTAGCCAAAATCTTTAGTTATTTTTACCCTACTCGTTACCTCTTATTTTCACCAGTAGTTAATAAAACCAAAACCTCAATAGTCTATGTCTAATCCTATTCTTATTTAAGTTAGGGTTCGTTTCTTACGCGAGGCTAGTACAGTACTCGTTGTGACATTTGCTGTGAGGCGCCAACACGTGATGGAAGAAAATAAATATGAACATTAGAATAATGAATAGAATAATAGGTAAATAATGTAAAATAGTAAGTATATAATATGAAATACTAATGATAGAAAATGTAGATAATAATAGTGGAAATTATAGAACAGATACTTCCATAAAATGATATGAGAATAGCGTGAAAAGTTAATACAGAATGTTATGAAATAACATGACTAATAATGACTATTTGTTTTTTTTCTTTCGCAAGGCATAGTTATGTTTTCACACATTCTTCTTCTTCTTCGAGTGGAACACCAAGTCGTCCACACCCGATGAACCCTGGAGTCAGAGTTTTTCAACCGCCTACTGAAAGTAGCAGGCCTCTTCTGACATGGTTGGGTAACGACCGCCGTCTAAGTGATAGTGATCACAGACAGCAACCGGGACCGACGGCTTAACGTACCCTCCGAAGCACACCTTTAGATCATATGATGTGATTCTTGGGCCTCTTGGCCTCGTGCTAGGTAATTTGTATTTTGAACTTAAAATTTATGTTCATAATGTGTTTTTGTAAAGTCGTCCTCCTTCCTTTGCATTCTGTTGCATTTCCTACAGTTTGCAATGGTGTATATCTTACCTAAGGTACTTGAGGTATCCAGCAAGCGGCACATGCGTGATGTCCTGGCTGGCCGGCGGGCCCCCCTCTAACTGCGCCTGTAGTTCGCTGAGAGCCGCGTCTATTCTGACCACTTCCTATAGTTCGTAGTGGTATCTTACCTAAGGTACTTGAGGTATCCAGCAAGCGGCACATGCGTGATGTCCTGGCTGGCCGGCGGGCCCCCCTCTAACTGCGCCTGTAGTTCGCTGAGAGCCGCGTCTATTCTGACCACTTCCTATAGTTCGTAGTGGTATCTTACCTAAGGTACTTGAGGTATCCAGCTAGTTCTGGCACATGTGTGATGTCCTGCCTAGCTGGTGGGCCGCCTTCTAGTTGCGCCTGTAGTTCGCTGAGAGCCGCGTCTATTCTGACCACTTCCTATAGTTCGTAGTGGTATCTTACCTAAGGTACTTGAGGTATCCAGCCAGCTCTGGCACATGCGTAATATCCTGCCTAGCTGGTGGGCCGCCTTCTAGTTGCGCCTGTAGTTCGCTGAGAGCCGCGTCTATTCTGACCACTTCCTATAGTTCGTAGTGGTATCTTACCTAAGGTACTTCAGATATCCAGCTAGTTCTGGCACATGTGTGATATCCTGCCTAGCTGGTGGGCCGCCTTCTAGTTGCGCCTGTAGTTCGCTCAATGCTGCATCTATTTCGTCTTCAGGCGCGGAAGTGGAGTGGTTGTGGGCGCCGTCCGCCGCGTCTATGCTGCCGCCAGCTAGCGTTTGCAGTTCGATTTGGAGCTGGAAGAGAGAAGACAATGTTACAATGAAGTCTTCAAGTCATTTCAAATCTGATGTTCCCAAGTTGTAAATACGATAAAACAAAAATTCAAGAAATACTAGACATTTTAAAACAAGTACTGGCACCAATGATTCTAATGTCTTTAATCATTTCTCTATAATATTTCGCTATAACACTGCAGAGACACACACATACACATAACATGTCTTTATCCCTTGCGGGATAGAACTTGCGTATAAATAAGATCGTCGGACAAACATTTGAGGTCCGTAATTTTCGAATGTATCTGATAAATGCACTAACTTGAAGAGCAGCGAACAGCAGCATTTCCTCCTCAGTGCAATGCACCTCCTGGTTGAGTATCTGCCAGCGCGCCTGCTGGTACAGCTGGTTGAGGCGCGGCATCAGGTCGAAGAACGAGTAGAACTTGAAGCGAAGCTGTAGTGTGTCCTATTCACGGACGTACTGTGGTTCGCTTTGACTGTGGAATTTAGTACCTGGAGAGCAGCAAACAGAAGCATTTCCTCCTCAGTGCAATGCACCTCCTGGTTGAGTATCTGCCAGCGCGCCTGCTGGTACAGCTGGTTGAGGCGCGGCATCAGGTCGAAGAACGAGTAGAACTTGAAGCGAAGCTGTAGTGTCCCACTGACGGACGTACTGTTGTTCGCTTTGATTGTGGAACTTTTTACCTGGAGAGCAGCAAAAAGCAGCATTTCCTCCTCAGTGCAATGCACCTCCTGGTTGAGTATCTGCCAGCGCGCCTGCTGGTACAGCTGGTTGAGGAGCGGCATCAGATCGAAGAATAAGTAGAACTTGAAGCGAAGCTGTAAGGTGTCCCACTGACGGACGTACTGTGGTTCGCTTTGACTGTGGAATTAGTACCTGTAGAGCAGCGAACAGCAACATTTCCTCCTCAGTGCAATGCACCTCCTGGTTTAGTATCTGCCAGCGCGCCTGCTGGTACAGCTGGTTGAGGCGCGGCATCAGGTCGAAGAACGAGTAGAACTTGAAGCGAAGCTGTAAGGTGTCCTACTCACGGACGTTTATTCGCTTTGACTGTGGAATTAGTACCTGAAGAGCAGCAAAAAGCAGCATTTCCTCCTCAGTGCAATGCACCTCCTGGTTGAGTATCTGCCAGCGCGCCTGCTGGTACAGCTGATTGAGGCGCGGCGCGTCCTGCGCGCGCGGCGTCAGGTCGAAGAACGAGTAGAACTTGAAGCGAAGCTGTAGGGTGTCCCACTCGCGGACGTACTGCTCCATGATTGACAGGGAGGAGTCTAGCCAGCTGGAAAGATAAGGAGGTTTGGTGGTCAATATACCCATTTACAGCTGGAGAGTAGTTACTTACAACTTTTACTGATATTGTCCTCGACTATAATTGTCTGAGAAATGAAAAAAGTCCATATGATTAAACGTAGACCAATGACAAAGGGTCTCCCTGAACTTGCCTTTTGATTTCAGGACACCCACAATCTAAATGAAATAATAGGTTGGCAGAACATTGATGAGACTTGCTTATCACCCCAGCGCGTTCCATAAGAGATTTGGGCGTTAGAAGCGATTCCCGAGAGTGACTGTCAGGTTCCAGAGGCGAATCAGTCATGGATAATTCCGTAAGGGTATCCAAGGCGTCTAAAGAGGCAACGAAAATAGATTTAAGCGTTTAATGTTCTTACCCAACGTTCATTCTAGCGCGTTCCATAAGCGATTTGGGCGTCGCGTAAGAGCGACTCTCTGGAGTGACTGTCAGGTTCCAACGGCGAATCAGCCAGGGACAGTTCTGTGAGGGCATCCAGAGCGTCTAAAGAGGCAACTATAATAGATTTAAGAAAGTGTTTCATGTTCTTACCCAACGTTCATTCTAGCGCGTTCCATGAGCAATTTGGGAGTAGGTAAGTAGCGACTCTCTGGACTGACTGTCAGGTTCCAGAGGCGAATCAGCCAGGGCAAATTCTGTGAGAGCATCCCAGGTGTCTAAAGAGCTGACGATAATATATTATTTACAAAAGTGTTTCATGTTCTTACCCGACATTCATCCTAGCGCGTTCCATGAGCGATTCGGGCGTAAGTAGCGACTCTCTGGAATGACTGTCAGGTTCCAGAAGTTAATCTGCCAGGGACAGTTCCGAGAAGGCATCCAAGGCGTCTAAAGAGGCAACGAAAATAGATTTAAGTGTTCCATGTTCTTACCCAACGTTCATCCTAGCGCGTTCCATAAGCGATTTGGGCGTAAGTAGCGACTCTCTGGAGTGACTGTCAGTTCCAACGGCGAATCAGCCAGGGACAGTTCCGAAAGGGCATCCAAGGCGTCTAGAGGCAACTAGAATAGATTTAAGAAAGTGTTTCATGTTCTTACCCGACATTCATCCTAGCGCGTTCCATAAGCGATTTAGGCGTAAGTAGCGACTCTCTGGAGTGACTGTCAGGTTCCAGCGGCGAATCAGCCAGGGACAGTTCCGAAAGGGCGTCCAAGGCGTCTAGGGAAGCAGCCCGCGGCGGAGTACCGCAATAACCGCCGTCGCTGGAGCCGTCGCTCTGTGTGCTGTAGATGTGACCGCCGTAGCGACGGAGTGTGCCGTTCTGGAGTGGGAAAAAGTTCTATTGAGGCATGCTTAAAGTAATTTTTATTAAAGAATTGATCGTAAAGAAAGATGCTATGGATTTCAAAGAACATATTTTATTGTAAACATGATTGCTGATTAGTGTGACACCAAAAAATAGAAGTTCTCTAGTCAGCGCTGAAAAAGATGATTTTCCTATCAGTTTTGTAAAGGGTTAATTTACTGTAATGACTTGTGTATCGTTTCATCATGATCGACAGCACAAGATCTTATCACTGCTCCTTGGTTTTATAACTCGTCTTTCCTTCTTTGAAATTCTGGGAGTTCCTTACCTGTTGCGAGGCTACTGGTGTGGCTGACAGGGACCTAGGAGGCGGTGGCGTGGCAGGACATCCGTTTGATCTGTCCAGACTGTTTGAAGACCCTCTGGTCGCCGCTATGAAAGTATTCGTGTCTGGTGCATGGGAAGACTTTATCCTTTTCGCTTCTTTGAGGTTCTGGTAGTTCTGTTTCAGGTGTGACGGCTCGAGGGGGTAGCATAGTGACAGCTCTTCCGGATGTCGTATACCTGATGAAAGATGTTGGTTCAGTTTAATTTGGATGCGCTATAAGGATTTTGGGTTTTCTGATTACATACAACCTGTGGTTTCACGAATAAATTGGTGCAGTATAATAATCAAAGTCTTCTTAGATGTGGTTTCAATCACATTTTATACGGTCAAATGCATAAGTCAGTAATACTTGTTATGTCGAGATGAAATTTTAAAACCGCAATTAGAAAATTTACTTGTGGAAAACCACATCACAGATTCAATCTTTATGTTCAGCAATAAAAGTATTCATAACTCGTAAGTGGTAAATTACTTATTAGAGAGTAGTTATATAAAATGGAAAATTAACGGCTAACACCTAGATTTCATTCCTTCGCAACGATACGTGAAATCGGCTTTACGAGTTTCGTATATGGGATAAGCTGGACATCACTTTATAGCTTTCATAAATTGATCGCATGCTACTTGACATTATTAGTTAAACTAGTAAAGAGGTCATAAAATTAAGCAAGGTGTACGTAAAGATAATCAGTAAGAACTGCTGTAATATAGTACATTATAGAGTCATAAGAACCCAAAAAGGTAGTTTTCACTACAGGATTTCACTCGAAGGATTGCATCTCAGTTTTGTTTCCTCAAATGTTTGTGAAAAGGTGTGATTCTTTTAATATAGGTCCAACCAAGGGGTGCATAAATCTATACAGTCGTATAAGACACCGCCATGACTTACCAAGATGTTTACAAAGCTGTATGACAGCACTGAATGTGTCTATGGAGAAGTCGATCTTGCAGTCGATGTATCTCAGGTCTGGCAGTTGGATCCTCAACGGTTTGTGCATGGGTGTGAAGTGTAGAGCCGCGTCTGCGTGGACACCGTACTGATCCAGGGTGTGTTTTGGTCTGGACAGCCATTTGTTCCGCGTGGGCCACCAGAGTGCGTGGTCTGACCAGTCTTTCTTGAATTCTGCGAAAGAAAATAATAATTTAGATTCAAGCCGTACTTTCTTCAAAAATAACTGTTATAGAACGCTTTTTTCACAAAATAAACTTAGTGCGGCTTTAGAATATTCTACTTTGTTTCATCAAACACAATTCTGTTTTTATATCCAAAAAGTCATTTAAATTAAGGCTTCTGCGTGAAAAAACCTTTAACGAAGCAATTTGGATTATTAAAGGTGATTCCCAAATTCGACACAGCAATAACTCCGTCGTTCTGATGTTTTTTGGACGTAGTAATAATGGCTTGAAGCTTGATGCGGTTTTAAAGACAAATGAGTTAATTTTAAAGAATAAATGATTTAATTTAGACAAAAATCTTCACCGATTAAGACGTAAGAAGGAAACATGCAACATTACAAGTATTAAATTGATAGAGATCTTTTCGAAGCGTAAAAATACATTGTAAAGAGGTTCTTACAATAATTGCCAGTGGTTTTATTGATGTAGGCACTTATCGTCAATAGAAATCAATAAATTTACACGTGCTCATGATGTAAGGACTTATTATCTCCCTTTTTCTGATAACGGCACAGATGATCATAGTACAGTTCGTTACTACCCAAAAATATATACAAAATGTTTTGATAGCTTTGCAGCGAATTTTGTTCAATGTCTAAGGTCACTCTACGAGTATAAACTTTAGTAGTCTGATAGAGTAGCGTACAGAGGTTTTAAGTAACCCTAAAAAAAGGGACTTGTTTATTTGTAGGTAATTAAAAAGAATTACAAATCAAAACAGAGTAGTGTAGTAAGAATCTCTTTCCCATTGCCACGAGGAGGACATAGCTTTCAACGCGCCGGGTCATTACGGCAAAAAGAAAAGAAAACACGATTCATCCGGCCCAAGTCACGCAACGATACAAATAAATAAAAAAACCTCTACAGTGACGTCATTGGAACAAAGCGATCAATTCTGTTGGAGCCGTGAAGATGGGCCGGAGACAGTGAAGCGGTTGTTTGTATGGAAGTATGGTGGATGGCTCTATAGAATTTCAATTGGTCTTGGTACTGAAAGATCATCAATAAGTCGGTTTTTACTTTGTCGAATAAATATCGACGGGCTTGCTGCCATAAAAACCTTTTAGAACGCTAGTAAAGAAAATACTGAAAAACCTGATCTGACTGTTCATTTATGCAAGATCTAGGTTCTAAGCAAAAAAGCTGCTACTCAGTCTACTTTTATGTTTTGTTTTAAAAATAATCGAATTTAACAAGTGCAACATAGTAAGTGAGCAACCCAATGAAATTGAAACTGCAAAGTTTCATGCCGCTGAACTTTACAGACCAATAACGTAGTGCAGTCTGAAAGGGGGAGCACTAGAGCTCTTTACAAACTGGTCCACCCAGCACACGTAAACTAAGGCGCTTTATGATCACCAAAGATCGGAATGACGGGGGCTAATGTTATCAAAACTATGGATATGCCTTTGACTTACCGGAACTGCCGATTTCCGGGAATCGGTTATTCCGGAAATTTTATTTTACTAAAATTTGGGGGCATCTGATGGTTACATTAAGTACCCTTAACCCTCAAATGCTGATAAAAATGTGCTAACAATCAAGTTGCCATATTTCAGTAAAATAGGTTAAGAGGATCACTGGATAGCCGCGACGTCCACTAGAGCGACCCCTCATCGCCCCGCCTGTCATAGCAGGTGGCGATCGAAAAATCGCCAGGGGCTCAGCCTTGTAGGCGACTCCTCGCCGAAGAAGATCAGAAAATCAGTTTACGGCCTGAGTCGCGGTAGTAACCTTTCGCTGGTTACTTTCGTAGAGCTCGGACCGCGGCAGACTGTTCGACTTCGTGGAGTTTTTTGCGCTTAAGGCCGGCGGGGAGACGTTAACGTGGCTCTTTCTCTCTCTCTTCGTTCTTCTTCTTCGACCCGATGAACCCTGTTGTCAGTTTTTCAACCGCCTACTGCAACTAGCAGGCCTCTGACATGGTTGTGTAACCTTGTTACCATAGACAGCAACCGGGGCCGACGGCTTAACGTGCCCATCCGAAGCATGGAACCATCTTGCTTTTCAGACAATTAGGTGGTTTAGCCTGCAATGTCCTAACCAGACTGGGATGTGGCTGAGCCACTCTAACGTTGTATCGATTGCTGCCTGTGACGACGGGCGAGACGATAGGGGTCGCTCTTGTGAGTGACGTGGTTGTCCAGAAATCCAGGCATAACTTCACGCTGCGGCGAGATCGAACCAGCCGGGTAATTCCCCATTGGGGGACTTCCAGCTAGTGCCCGTCAGCCAGCGGTGGCTCGTTACATCTGATGGGTCAAGTCCGTTGATTGTCTGCCTCATCCTCCTCTCGAGGGTGTTCCGAAGCAGCGGTCATACTCACTTAAGGCGAGGATCCAGTAAGAAAAAAACCGGCCAAGAGCGTGTCAGACACGCCCACAAATAGGGTTTCGTAGTCAACGTTTTAATATCAGGTTTTTCACCGTTACAAAGTTAATTTTGTTGCTGGTTTGTTTGCAGCTGTATGGTTACCAACCGCAAAAAGAAAAACTTTTATTTTTTTGACGTCTTTAGTGATACAGTATCCGTTATAGTTTTCATCGTAACTCCAGATTGTAAACTATTTCCCATACTTTTTTTTAAATTTTTTGCGTTTATACTTTAGAAGTTACAGGAACAAATTATGGGTCAAAAACGCCCCTTTCAAAAGAAAATATCCCGAGACAGAAACATTTTAGTGACTTTGTTTCAAAGAAGGGGAGGTTTCCTTGAAACAAAGTCACTAAATTTATTTGAAGAGACCTATTCAACGATACCTTACTCAATATAAAAGGAAAAAAAATTTTTTTTGCCCTTCTTTCACTTGTATGGGAGGGGACCAAAAAACGTTTGAAATATTTTTTTCTCTACATTTCTGTATATGGGTCAACGAGTTCTATCTCTTCACCAAATTTCATAGCTCTAAAACTGACGAAGATATGAGGGCGCGGCATACAGACAGACAGACAGACAGACTTGACGAAATGATAAGGGTTTCTAGTAGACTACGAAACCCTAAAAAACAACGTCAGGAGTAGGGTTGACGGGGGGGGGGGGTGAGAAGCGGGTAGCGGGCGGCGCGGGAGGTCATCGGAAGGCTGGTTTCACCGCGAGGGCCGTTCGGCCGGCCGGCGGACAGCCTCATTGGTGGCATCCCAAATGTCTTCAAGCGAGCAGGTGCTGGGGCAAGCCTGGCAGATCAGCAGGTGGGCCATGTTTTGCGGTGTGGCACCACAGGCATAGGATCGGGTATTGGAATAGCCCCACCGCGCGATATTTTCTTTACAGCGGCTAACCTATGATCGGAGTCGATTTAAGGATCTCCACAATGGCCACTGTCAGTTTTGACCCGGAGGAAGCTGTTCGACCTGAGGGATGTGTGGATCTACCGGAAAGGATTCTCGCCACCGCCGGTTTTTAAAAGTGGCTGGGTCTTCTTTAAGAGGAGTAACAGTACTTAAGAAGCTTTTTCTGCTTAGCCTACGTGATGCGGGACTGCAGCCATACAAGGGGTGCCGTGGGTCCAAGCGTGGGTCTGTTTCCTGCTTGGCTTTTTCGGCAGAGCTTGCCATCTTTCTACGAATACTGGGTGGAGCAACACCTGCCAGTGAATAAAGCATACTTGTAGGAGTTGGCAACCGGTAATAATCCGACATGTTTCGTTAAGTGCTGCATCCACTTGCTTAGTGTGCGCAGACTGACACCAGACTGGGCTAGCAAATTCGCCAGCAGAGTAGGATAGCGCGAGTCCAGTTGTTCGCAGGACTTCTGGCGATGCTCCCCACTTTGGATTAGTTTGCGTAGGAGTTCGTTGCGAGTGCCTACTTTGCGCCTAATGTTGTCGCAGTTTGGTTTGAATGTTAAGGCCCTGTCAAGTGTTACCCCTAAAAATTTAGGTAGACTGCAATGTGCGATTGGAGTGCCTTGCCAAGAGATGTTTAGAGAACGGCGTGCTTGTTTATTTCGGAGATGAAACACGCAGGACTGAGTCTTGGAGGGGTTGGGCTTAAGGGAATTATCCTTATAGTAGGTAGTTAGACCCTCTAAAGCTCCTGAGATTGTGTGTTCGACCGCCTCAAAAGAATCACCCTGCGATGCTAGTGCGAGGTCATCTGCATAGATGAAACGAGATGTACCAGAGCTAAGCGGCTGATCATTTGTGTAGATGTTGAATAAGGTAGGAGCTAAGACGCTACCTTGAGGCAGACCGTTCTTTTGATTTCGCCATCTACTTTTGTCCGAAAGAAGGTGGACTTTAAAGCGGCGATTGGAAAGAAGTTCGCCTAAAACCCTTACAAACTGCTGGTCACCTGTAATATTCCCCACCTTCCACAACAGCCTTCGGAGGTTAACCGTGTCGTATGCGACAGATAGGTCCACAAACACTACACCAGTTAGCTTGTTGAACTCAAACTCATCCTCAATAAATTGGGTGAGCTTCAGAGATTGATTAAAATATTTTTTATCAAAACATATCAATCAAACCTAGAAAAAAAATAGTATTAGCTCTAAAGCATTTCTTTAGGTACGACATATATATTTTTGAGGTCTCGTTAACCACAGTAAAGGGCTTAAAAACTGAATCGAACGTACCGCTTTTCTGCATTTTCTCTCGAACCCCGGCCTTAAGCGGCAGTAGCCGGGTATCTCTGGTAATGTGCCCACGATCCTACCTACTCGACGTGGAGTAGTGAATGTCCACGTCAGACTGTGCTAAATAGCACCACCATGTATAGGGCGGGCAGGTATTGGGTGACCGCATCCAACGGACCGCACCACTGGGTGGTTCTTGACGTGGCTTACCCGGTGCTTCTACGTCCGGAGAGGCGGGGGCGATGCTCGGCTCCTCAGCTTCCGCTTCTTCGTCGCCCCGCTGGGCCGCCGCCATGAGAGAACCTGCTGCGTTAGTCTCTTCCATTCTCCCAGCAGTGCCGCCTCCGTCCTCTTTGGCTCGACGGGTTTCGGTTTAGTGAGGAACGCTGTGCTTGCACGATTGTTCCTTACATTACGGTGTTACCGGGGCAGACCCTTCTCCTTCCCATGGTTCTTCATACCAAAAATGGTATACGAACCAAATCACGGGAGATGCAAAGTAGTACTTGCCGGGGGCTCTATCCCATTAAGCATTGTTGCAGGCTCCCTACAAGTTCTTTACGTCCCGGCCCTCTCCCTGACACTTGCAAGTCGGGGCAGCTAACCTCTAGCGACAACACAACCTAATGGTTCTAAACTACACACAACGTAATCTACTCAGCGCGCGGCCTGGAAAATGAACTACCCTTCGTAACTTCCTGAAAGCTACGAAATTCTCTTGGCACGAAACGAGGTGCGTAAAGTAAACTGGACCTATTTCAGCTCTCATGAGCGAGTCGAGCATCTCTGGTGTAGTACGGGGCAGTCGATGCTGTTGTTCCGCCATAGTTGAAACATCAACTCCTCACGAGGTCTTCTGCAGTCCCGGGCGGGGTGTTTACCGCCGCAGATAACGCGATTATTGCGAACTTTACGGGTCTTTCTTTCGGGGAAGCGTACGCGAACCAGGAGGTTCTGGCCCCGGAACCTTCCAGCACGGTTAGGTAGCGCTGGTAGACGCAGAAATCCTGTTCGGTTGTCGCTAGAAATCGGAATCCAGTTGGTCCATAGGTCCGTATATTAGGGGCGTATTCAAGTTGGTCTTTTAGTCGACAAAAAAAGTCGAAATCGTCGAAGTCAAAGTCCGAAGTCGAAGTCCTCTTGAAGTTAATATTCCAGTTAGACCACAACAATGAGCGGCGACTTCTTAAGGTTTCCAGTCGTCTTTAAGGACGTCGTGGCTGCAAGAAGCGGAGTCTGCCCTGGGCTTACTGGACGCAGGCTTCAGCATCGTCCGCGTGGACGCGTAAGTCGTCTGAGAAAATGTCAACGCTGGGCTGTCTCCAGTATACGAGCTGTTTAGCAGAGGTATGGACAGTGGCGGCGTGATCCTCGTAGCCGAAATCGTGCGGGTCCTCGGCGGAGTCGGTGTAGTGGAAGATGAAGCTCCATGTGCACGCTTTTCTACGCTCGGCTCCCACCTGCACGGCTGTAGCACTCTCCCTAAGGGCATTCATGGTGGTGTGCCGTGCGGCGGCACGCAGTAGTGCGAAGTGGTCTACTAGCTGCTTCTTGTCCCTCGGCTCACGCTGGGATAGCGGGGCCGGCGAGGAGGAAGCAGGCAGCGGCGGCAGTGGGGGTGCGGCAGCAAAGGCAGCGGTTATTGCTGCAGCGTCGGCCGTAGGCGAGGTGACGAGTGGTGGGCCCGTCGTTCTCGGCGTGGACGGCGTAAACGATGGACGCGCCGGCGCGTGGGCGTCTAACACTCGCAGGACGGATTAGGTGTTGGTGCGAACGACACCCTGGCGTGGTTTTTAAGTGCGCGGCGCTGGTTGCCTTTGTAGGGCTTAGTGGCTTATTCCGCGTAAAGCGTAGCCTGCCTTCGGGGCGCAGGTCCCTGGAGTATCCTCTGGTGGGAGGCCGGGGTTACGGGTGCTCAACAGAGCCCTATATGACGACCGAAGGTATGCGAAATCACTGAGTTTGTCTCTTTCGTACGCGGGTACGAAGTTTGAAACTACGCCACGACGACTAGGCAGACATCCTCTTCGACTCTCGCGGCGGGGACGAGCTTACAAAACGTTGGCTGTTTTTACAGTGAGCTTGTGTGCGTGCCGTTACGGCGTGATAGCATTAACATAGCAGAACGCGTAGGCCTTCATGCGCTGCAAACTTTTACTTTAAAGCCATTATCGTATTTCTTAGATGGGATGCTAGTATTTCTGGCGCTCTACATTAGGTACTCCAGATCCTCGATGAGATTACTATGTGCCAGCAAAAGCGGCCTGTGATGTTGAACAACTTTTGCTATAAAGCCGTTTTCAATATATGTCTTTAGATTTTCGTGGTTGCTCACAACATTTTGGTTTACATCAGGATTATTGCCGCGATAAGGTTTTTGTTTTGAGGCCATGGAGCATGAGACCGCTTCGAAATATCGAGTTACACGAAAACTTAATAATCCCGATGTAAACCAAAATTTAAAACAACCTGTTTTGGTGTCTCAAATAGTTTAGCTGTGATCCTGGTGCTGTGTATCAGGTACTACAGGTCCTCAAGTGCTGGCAAAAAGGAGTCCATGTCCGTCTCCGATTTGCTAGCAATATCAGAGCCAAATTTTGCGAAGATCGATAAAACGGTGTGGCTATAATGAGAAATATCCGCTATATTTCCCGGTATGCCCGCTGATTACCGTTTTCCCGTGGGAATAAGTTTTTTTAGTTGTTATACACATGCCTACAAAACAGTCTAACATTAATAGTAGCAATCAAAGATCTCAACTAAGACATCAAACAATATATTTTTTGTAATGTAATTTATAAAATCACCTTATATTTTACGTATGCATATACGTTTTACGTAACATATTTCAGTAAAAATAATAATTGATATGGGTTTTCCGTTTACCGGAAATTCTTTTTCCGGTAAGAAATCCTTTTCCGTAAAAAAGTAATATCCATGTTAATGATTTCGTACGAAATAGCCCCCTGATTCCGATCACTGATGATCACCATACATGGGAGTATTTGCTTAGGGAGGCCACCAAAAACTGGTTATCTTGGGATATGAGTATACCCTTCGCTTCCGTTGAAACGTGACTCAGAAAGTACCAGTCTAGCAATTTGTAACATCTATTGGATGAGTCATAGTATAGCGGTGCTTGAGAGATTTTTTGCTGACGAAGGTTTTATTGGTCTTTGAACTTGTCAAGTAAGCATAAGCAAGCACGTACCTTTAGGTACTAGATACATTAGTCATTTCAATTATTGGTAAGTTTAGTTCATACAGTTTCATTTAAGAATAGAATTGTTTAAAATAAATTGGCTAAACGAACGAGGAAAATTGTTTAAGTGGTAACAAACATGTTGCAACTCTAGTACTTTTTGTGTCTTGAGCTTCGTACCAAGATAAAATAACATAGGTACTTATACTCTATTGGCTATGATGCTGATGTAAGAAAAATAATGTTTATTCACATGTAGTTACTTTATTTGAGCATTCTTTGTTAACCATATTACAATTATTACACCTGTTCTACAAATTGGGTAATCTAACACCCAAAACTAAATGGCTTCGGTTTGGTAATAATTTTCACGAGACCGTAAAAATGTCTTCAACCAGTTTAACCCATAAAGACTACGACTAATATGGTCTTAGAAATTACGAGGTGCTTATTTCACAAAATAACGGTTATAGCTATTTAAATACGGTAAAATAACAGGTTAAATGTTAAGTATGAAATGAGATATTTTTTAACCAAATCTCTTTTGAACTATCGTTATCGAGGTCAGGATTCGAGAGCAGCATATAACTCGAAGAGTTTGTCACAACATGTATGAAGTTGGTATGAAGGTAAACCTTGCGAACCTTCCTGCACCCATACCAGGATAATCTGCATCTCGGCAAACTTGTTTACAATCTGCACATCGAGTGAAGGTAAAATGAGGTAAACTGTTCAGGGTTTTATCCCGAAGTTCCGGCGGAAAGCCATGACGTCATCCCATGACCTTACTACGAACGGTATGACCTGTAGTATGACTCAGCTGTTCCAAACCCGACACGCTGCAGCCGGTTCCAAATTTAAAATTACATTCTGAACGCATCAACACACATGCCGGTCGTAACCTTTGCATATGATTGGCACAATGTTCTGAATACTAAGAAAAGCGAAATTTATTCGCGTGTTATGGTTACTCAACTGTGTTTGACATTGAAATATGTAATGTAATGGATAAACACAGTTAGGTAGCTTTACATAATGGACAAGGCGTCAGGAATTTAAATTCGTGTAATCACCTACATGATGATTAATTTATTTTGAACCAGCTTCACCAAATATACCTTATTTTCGGAATTCCTTTCACCGCGCTGCCTTAGCCATTTGTTAATAAGTATACCTCTTTTTCCGGCAATCCAAACACCTAGAATATAAATCTCTGAATGTATAAGGAAAGTGTATAATCAAATGGAAATTCCGGCCACTCCATAACCACGAGCAATCCATGGTATTTCCGCTGTTATCACCAACGCTAACAATGTCCATGGATCGTTGCATTTGCACCTCTGCGGAGTACCATTTGATCCTATTTATAACTTCTATCGCCACATATAGAGAAATTCTATGAGACGAATTGCATAGAAAAGTTTCTGGTCGTATAAGTCACACAGTCGACGAACAAACCGAATGATCCAAACCCTGCTTTGCCTCAGGCACTTGCGTTTGTGTAAAAGCCTGCGATTTCACAAAGTGGCACATTCACAATAATATTTTTTCCTTCGGCTGGAATCGAACCTGAGACCATTGATGCATCCTTGAGCTCTAGGATCACACCGCAGGGCTATAAACGTTCGTATGCGCGGGCGCACATTTCACAATCCCGCGCACGTAACAAACTTCTTGTGACAAGCACCGGACTCGTAAATTGCTTTGTAAGGAAACGTGTAAGAGGTTGAAATACTTGGCGTGGATTTTTTATCAGGTGCGCTGTATGTTTTTATTCATTATTTAAATATGGAAGAATGCGCGAGATTTCTTCCTGATGTTTTTACTAGCTACGGCAGCCTGTTTTAGCCGTCATGACAAAAAATACAAAAGCAGCTCCTTAGTAAGACACGCATTTTCTTTTTGTTAGATGCATCTAAGATAGACGTAGGAACTAGGGTTTTCTACCCGGGTACCCGGGTCCGGGTATACCCGGGTATTTCAGACTTTTAGTACCCGGGTATAAACGACGCGCGTACCCGGGTACTCGAGAAAGAGATATATAGACTGATGTTATACAAATAAAAGAGTAAAACGATTAAAGGATTTATTTATATTTACAAAAGTATTGTTTCTTTTAAAGAAGTGACTTCATATTATACAGAGTGGACCATAGAGTGACGTCAATAAAAAGAAATTAGATTCCTCATATCTTTACAAGTTGAATAACTCGGAAACTAATGGGGTATTTTCGAATACCCCAAAATGTGAGGAATCTAATTTCTTTTTATTGACATCACTCTATGGTCAACCCTGTATAAATTTCTACACAAATTGACTTTATACTGGGAGTAACAGAAAGGGTATAACAAGCCGAAAGGAGGTCAAGGTACTCATGAAACTGAACAACTTTCCCTATGAAACATGGGTCGAAATATGAAAAATATTTGGACCTCCCATATACAAAATTGCCGATCAGCTGATTGATTTACTATGGGAGGTCCAATTGTTTTTTCATATATCGACCCATGTTCCATAGGGAAAGTTGTTCAATGTCATGGGTACCTTGACCTCCTTTCGGCTTGTAATACCCTTTCTGTTACTCCCTGTATATCTAGTTTTCTATAGTATATTTTTAAGAGAAAATATTTGTATTATTTTCTGGGAGAATTTTGTAGGTATGTAACGAATTTTCTCAAAACCTGCGCGTACGATTTTAAGATTTCTTTTACCTTTAGAATGCTAGGTTACTCATCCTGGAATTGTATAAGATAGATGCTTTTTACCATGGAGAAATATCTTACTCCCACGTGAAAACTGTTAGAAGCGAGTGGAAACGAAAGTAATAAAAAGTGAGACTGACTAAAGTATTTTTATACCGATTTTGTTTGTCTAATTTTACTAAATTATTCCCACTTTGTGAACTTGAATGATAGGTATTATAATTAAGTATAAATAGAGTTAACTTTTAAACCTTTGTTTCTCAATTTCGAACCCATTTTTACTTAAAAAGGTAATACCCGGGTACCCGGGTATTTAAAAAATTTGTACCCGATACCCGGGTATCTAAATTGGTCGGGTATTCGAAAACCCTAGTAGGAACAAAGCAGACTCCATAAACAGTACATTGTACTACTCTGTGTGGTATCGGCTACTTATCCCCCACATCAAGGACCAACCATCCCCAGCATTTATTTACACTGATAATATCTATAGAGATAAGGACTGCAATATATAACCTAATGATAAGACGAAGGGGGTCAAGCGAGACTTTATCAAAATAGTTCATAACGCCTCATCCTAAAACATTGTAACGTTACAAATTGTGTATGGCGTTCACAGATGTGAATATGCTAGACCTTTATTTCTAAATATAACAATACAGTGACATACCACGTTTAGTTTGTATTCTTTCATTGAATGAATCAATTTTTCATCTTAGAAAGACTCCCATCCCACTTCTGATAACAATTTATCAATATAAATCTAGCGACCGGCCCAGCTTTAAATACATATTAATTATTCAAGCCAGTGGCAAAGGCTTGACCATATACGGCCAATAATGGCCAATGTCGAGGCGCCGGCTGGCTTATAAAGCGCCCAACCTTACTAGGTGAATCAGATCTAGTCGCCAAGACTATAAATACTGCTTTTATTTGATAGTTTACAGATAAGGGAATAGTTTCTGTGAAAAATGTGCAATTTCAAAGAAAAGATTTTTCTTTTCTTGATCTAACAAGAAAAAGCTTATTTTCTTATTTCAGCACAAAATTACAAAACCCAGAACACTAGAAGTACCCTGCAATGTACCTAGAGTTTGTCTGTGTTGGTATTTTACACCGATGGAAACGTTGATATATTCCAAAATGCGCTACATGCTCAGTCCTACTATCAAAACATGTAGGTAGGTTCTTGCTTTTACTAATGGATGTCTATCAAGAAGTTTCCATACATTACGACATTTCGTAACCGGCTGAACAAACGAGTTATATAATTTATTCAAATATCTACAAGAAACACCATAATTTTCCTTACGACGCCATTGTGTTTCTGTCCACTAATTGTGGTTGTCTGTTTATCGACAGTATGTAGGACAAGGGTCTATTTTGGGCACTAATATTATGCTATTGTTTACAATGACTTCGCAGAAGAGTTAGTTAAATTACTTTCGGTTTTAGGTTGTACCTATAACCTACTACTGGAATAGCAAAAACTTTTATAGAAGATAAGTTTTATAGAAGAACTGGTCTATGGTGAAGACACTTTGGTACTTAATCCTATAGGAATAGGGCAGACTGAGGATGGAGTTAGATCAGTATGCTTAGTAGGTATATTTTGTTATCACCTTTCTTTGCCAGCTGGTAATCCAAAGTAAGTTATAGTCTGCTTCAATAAATCAGACTATCACACAGCTGTTTGGAACCCTGCTAATTCGCCAGATAGCGGCATTATGCGTAACAAAACACAAGTCACAGATGCGAAGGAACGCAACGGTATCATAACACGTGCTGTGAATTCCTGATTCCTGTGTTATTGTTATGGTCAAACACGCATAGTAGCTAGTAGCACACCTGAACGCAAGTCATGGCACCTGCTTTTATTAAGTTATTTTGATATCATAATTTACTTTCTGAGTCTGAATCTGTGGGTCTTCGCTGAAACATGAATGTATCTAACCATATTTAACTGAGAACCGTGGCCAGTGGCGTGCACAAGAAAAAGATCGTATAAGGAATGGATAGGATAATGGTTGTTAACACACCTATTTTTAGAAAATGTCTTTGGAAAATCAAATCTTTAAAATAAATCAATCGATATACATGATACAAAAACTTTCTTTAACTACATCTCATTGCATTTTCTACTAAGAGAATAGATTTTCTGGAGTGACTTAGAAGCATAAAGAGTCTCAGGTCAGTCGATTCGTAATTTAACAAGTTTAGTTTATTTGCGCAATCAGACTAGGTATAACAAATGCTAAGTGATGTTGCCTACTCTACACTTTTCCTTGCTCAATTGCGCTCGGAATGACTCACACACTAATACCTCCAAAACCTTTTCGACACCGATGCACTTGAATGTAAAACCAAAGCCATAACACGCCATAATAAAGCCATAGTCCAGCCCATCAAGTCGGATCATAGAGTCAGTGACGGTAGATTAGAGCCGGTTAATAAAAAACAATCACCCAAACACCCGGTGTACATTAGAAGCAGGTGTTAACGTCACGTTACTGTTTCGGATAAGATAAATGACAACATGAATCAAGAATTATAGTTATTGCTTAACCATGTAGAGCATATGGTCCAAATAGTATTGATGCAAGTATTGGAGAAGGAAAGCAGAGCTATGGAGCGTTGTTTGGGATAGTTTTTAGAAAAAAGTTTAGTAGCTTTTCAATAAAATACGTTAATCAAAGAATTACATGAAATAATCAATACCTACATCAGCCAGACTACAAGTAATTATTTTCACAAAAACCAGATGCAAGAAAAGGCAATATGATAAAGATGCATAAAAAGGTCTACAATTATGAGGAAGAAAAACATATACTAACCACATTATTTGAGTGAAAATATGCAGCCATAGGAAACATTTACAAAGAATTCTTGTAAACAAGCTGTCTCTGTCTCTAGTTATTTATAATCAACGTGTCGGCATCTACACAGAGCTCGGAATAACATCATTTCAAAGCATAACGAGGCTATAAGAGCAGAGGCCACATTAGAAGACTAATCATCGATAAGACGGAAACTTTGTATCATTAATTCATTACGTACTTACTGCAGCTCGGACTCTCTAATTATTTAAGCCGGAGCAAATTATGCTGGATATTGTAAGAAACTGTATGAGACAGCTTGAATATAATCGTTCTTCGATATAAATTGTACCTACTTATACTCTATGTTGATCACAGACTATTTCATCTATAAGCCGTTTCATCTAATAGCATACGTCAGATGGTGGTTGGGTATGAGGCAAAACTAGACCAATAGCTTCTGCTAAATTATAAATGGCAAATGTAGGCCGCTTGGCAAATTTATTGCTTACTAGTTTGTTGATGGTTGTCTGTTTGAATATATTACAGGAAGTTTGGTTATTTGTGTAGACGAGTTTTGATTTTATTACTAGCTTCTAGATTCGGGTATTGAAGAGTCCTTTATTATTATTATTATTTATTACATTCCAATTTAATAATTTGATCATAAATTAATATTTGCTTTTATTTTTTTACCTTTGCTTACACAAGTGAAATAATTTGAATGATTCACGAATAAGGCATGTTGGTCATTCATTAGCACAAGCGTCATTAATTATCGTATTCTATGATGACATTTGTGTGATTGAGTTTGTAAGTTAAGTCTATTAAAAAGAAATCCAAAGTATCTAAATACAAATAAAGATTATTCGTATAAATTGAAAAACATTCTTCGCATAGTAGCGAACAGTTTTAATCAATGGACTGCTCTGCCTCATCAATGAACGGTAACCTTGGCCAGGAACAATCGTTGTGCCCTCATCGTCTACAATGACTACAATTGAATAACTGCAGTTTACGTGGTCACTCACGCAATCACTTGACCGATTTAGAGCATTTCTCGCAAACGGCCACGAATCGGTGCGGTGACCGATTTTCTATTGGCCTTTCTATTTTTTTTTGTGTAAGCTAAGGAAAGGCTGATAATTTTAATCAATGGACTGGTCTACCTCATCAATGAACGGTAACCTTGGCCAGGAATAATCGTTGTGCCCTCATCGTTTTCAATGACTACAATTGAATAACTGCAGTAAACGTGGTCACTCACACAATCACTTGACCAATTTCTCGCAAACGATTACGAATCGGTGACTGATTTTCTATTGGCCTCTCTATTGTTCTTGTGTGAGCGAAGGAGAGGTTGATAGAAAATAATCTTATACTAGTGGGGGAATTCAGCTATTTCGCTGACTGAATTTTAACTTAGGGGAGATAGCAGTTACATTCAAATGGACTATTTAGAAAAGTGTACTTTGCCATTACGGATGGTGACAACATTCGAGTTAAAAAATGAAACCAGGGAACAATGTAGAAATATTTTTATATGAAACGTAAATAGTTTACATGTTTTATCAACACATTTTCTGTGTTTTGTAAAAATGCTACCAGAGGATAAATCTATACATACATAGTCATTGCCAAAATGGTGACAGCAAACCTCAGTCAAACGATTGTCTTTAACCAAAATTAGTTTCAATAGGTAGTTTACATTTGGCGAAGCGGCTATCTAGTTTACAAACTTCACTATTGACTGACCGATCTAACCCAACCACAACATATGACGGGATGCTTTGCTTAGAGCACAGCTTCTCAAAGTTTTGTGGACTGTAAGCACTACAACTAAAAATCGCATTCCTGAACAATGTTGTGTCTTCAGCGACCGAAGAAAAGACTTAGTTTGAATAAAATTTCAGTGTTACAGTTACGTATTCTTCTTTTTATTCCTAAATGGTAAACTATTTGGCCCATAATTTGCAAAATTACATCAAAAATCCAATTAATATTCTTTTGCTGCCCACGGACGGGTTTCAACTTACAGATTGGGAAACACTGGCTTAGACAACACTGTATGCCCGACAAACATTTAGCAGGCAAAGTAATTAAACTAACCGTTATCTGTGCTATAGTAAATAAATTCTAAGCTAACCACTCGTAAAGCAAACGATTACCAGAGTACGTGCAGCCACGGATGCTCATCTATTTATGTTTCTAACATTTACTTTGCGGCAGCGATTTTGTTCTGCGGACTTCTGCGACAGCGTATTTGACTGACAAACGTTTAATTTTGATAGTTAACGTCGGTGGATTGGATATGTTACCGGCCAAACCCGATTTTAGGATAAACTAGATTTTCCTAGGCCAAAGTAGTTTATCCTACATGCGGTTGGATAAACCGGTATAGACTAGGCTAAACCGGTCCGTCCGATGGCCGATAATTCTTTACAACTTTCTACGTTGAAACAATATTAATTCAATTTATCAATAGGATTCTAATCGCGCCAATCATGTCGAGGTGGGTCGTTAATAAAGAGGAAACAGTAGCGGTTCCAAGGCGCTCCCTAGCGGCACGCCTTTTGATCTCGTCACTTGGGCGGGAACTAGTGAGATCCGCTGTGAGATAACGATCGCTACCGTATTCATCTCACGACTTAAACGCTATAAACCTAATATGGAAGCTTTGATATTACGCAGTAAGTGTGTGGTTTCAGAAGAGTTGTGATTGACAATGTCCAAAGCTCTTTTGAGATCTAAAGGCGGCGCGTTGTTTACTGTAAACCTCTACTGGTTAATGGATGAAGCGCATAACCGCTGTCTTCATGCATATTAATAGCCACTGGCCGGTCTCTGGGGATAACACGTGTTTTGTGTAGTAGCCACAGCGCAGCAGGTGTATTTATTTACGACACCATAGACTATTTACTACGAAATAAATCATTACCGACCGGAATTCACAGTTAATGAAAAGACAAACGTTTACGAGAAAATATAGCTATTCTCGTTTCTTGGAATGAAACTCGAGTCATAAATTAGACCTTAAATCTATTTAAATGGGAAGAAAAATAAAACTATTATAAAAAATACGGCAGACGCCACGCTATTATAAATTGGGATGTGATACTTTTGTGGTATGAAACACATAATCAGTTTCATTATGATTTCGTGAATGAATCAATCAATCCCCGTTACTATTATGGTGGCTGTCAGGACGCACAGCTGTCCTTATATGACGGGTAGGGTATAGGTGACATAATCGGAGCGTAGGCGCACGCCCGCCGCCCACAGCTTCCGTCGCGGAGGCGGCAACACCTGATCGTGTGGCAATCGCGAAGATTGGCCAGGTAACATGGATATATCCTCATTCCGTCCAGGCAGGTGATTGATCAAGCAAGATTGTTGCAAGTAGTGCGTTTAATTTGCATACATAACGGAAGCGAGACGACGCTTTGGAACCATGCTAATTAGCAGTAGCTGACAAATAAACGTTAATTTACATTCAGACAACTTTTCTATACGATACGTTGAGATACAAAGAACACCCAGAAAGTGATCGTGTTTCCTTTTACCAATCATTTCACTGTCATTTCCTTTCTCTACATTAACTATATTAATAATAGCGTGTGCTACTGATATTTGCTTCGAAAAAGTTGCCATTCTCCAATTGAACGTTGAGTGCCATGATTGATTGACGACGCCGTCATGTGGGCGTTTCAAAACTATCTCAGTTAATGCTAATGCGTTCTATTTCCACCGCTCTCAATGAATCTTACGACACCTCTTCTTTGAAACTTTGGGTTGTAGGTGCGTCGCCAATTAATTCGTCTTTCAAAATTTAATAAGCTTAAACAAAACAGTGTTGAATGCTGCCATAATTGGTCTTATGAATATTTAGCTTGCCATAGCGAGCATCCGTCATCATCATAGCTAATCACGTTGCGCATACCAACACTGGTATTAATATTACTCATTGTTGCCTTTCGATAAGCTAGCCCTTAGTCAGCCATACATTCATGTCGTCAACAACTACGCATGTATGGTTAATTGGTGCTAGTTTATCCCTAAACGGTATTTCTTTCCTCAGACAGACTTACGTGGAACACCACAAGATGTGACGAACGTTTAGTTTCAAAATAAAATATTTAATATGTCATCAAAAGCGAGAATCAACATTCCTTGGTAGGCATTTAATACTTCAGTCAGACACGTTGAGTTGAGACTCGAGATCAAAGAATTTAGGACACATTCGACATGCTGGAATAAAATCCGATTTTATACAGGCATGGTTACTGCCATCTTAAAATAAATCATTTTATTAGGCACGGTTTGACTGTTGCACGTTAAAATTATTGTAATGGAGTATCCGTGGGCAAGAATGTGGGTGGCAGATACGTCGAAATAAACGGTATCGATAAAGGCAACAATATCATAGTCTAAACACAAAGGGATAGAGGTACTGAGGCCCACACTGTGATACAATCACGATACATACGTACTAAACGACAAATCGAAAACTGACAGCAATAAAATACTACAATCGAACGGCGATCATGGTATAAATAAAGTCAAAATAATCGGAAACACATCTCGCCGGGCTCGTCATGTGAAAGACGATCGTATCTCATAGGGGATTGATCTCAAATTTGTAAACACACGCTTTGATACAATCGCACTACTTACGCGATATGGTGGTAATAAATTTCAAGTTTTATGGCATCGCATTCAAGACCGAATGTCCGGTGTCACGCTTTCGGATAAATTGTCAACGAAGGTTGTGCGGCGGCTGCGGCGGCGCGGCGCATGCGACCGGTCCACGGGACCGCTACGACTCTATACAGAAACTGCGTGAGATCAGAATCGTCTGGTTTCGTTTAATCTGTGGTGTTGGCCTAATTCAACTGCAGGTTACGCGATCCGGTTCAGCCCACGATCGAGCCAATTTCGTATAAACACCAAATCGAACTAGGAACTCGAGCAGAAGCAACCGTATTTAGAAACAATGTCGCCAACGTAAAACGTTAAGAGGGATCTATAGTCATTATTTTTCATACAAACGCTTTCAACGTGTCCCTCTGCCAATTCGCAACCGATCGACACAATTTTTGGCACGGTAACTCTTCTGGACTAGATCTATGCTTCATATTCTTTTTCTGGTTGTAATAATGCATTTAAAAAAAGATATGGCCGTGGCAAAATGCTCTAAAATTATCACTAAGTTTACGCCTTGGTATCTTCTAATATGACAATAATTTCAGCAAAACAAATGATACGGGCATAGAATATTTTATTGGCAGCAAATAATGCCACTATCAACAAATTTGGTGGCGATTTCAAACGAGGAACCTGGTAAACCCAGAACGCAAATTTTCCGGTAGCGAGCTATAACCGTCTCTTTTACGGCTGCGGGACGGGTGGGTTGCATAAATGAGATAGAAATATTTTTATCAACTGACAGCTCACGAACTTCCAGCTCGGTATAGTAGCCTCTTAATTTCGATGTTGCGAAACGAAATAAAAAGGTCCAATCAGTGATTGTTTTCTGTAATTGCGATAATAACTTCAAGAACAATGGCACACGTGTAGGTGCGTGGAAACGGAAAGTCAAACAAATTGTTCGATCCACTCATACTAATGACGGGAAGGAAACGCATCTGAAATAACAGAAGTATCACAAGTAGATGTGTTAAAAAACAAAAAACCCGACCGCGGTAATTTTAAAGTAGTAAGTATTGTGCTCTAAAAATCCGCCATCTTGAATCTATAATTTTTTAATATAGCCAGTGTCACTGCGCTGCTGAGACGAATCTAAAGACACCTCATTTGTCAAAATCCAACTATCAATTTGGGCTGTAGCCCGTGAAAAAGATTTTTCTTGTCCACATACATACATACATTTACATACATACTCTCGAAAAACATAACCCTCCTTCTGAGGCAGTCGGGTAATTAGGGCGGGTAGCGTCACGGGGTTGTAAGCATAGCATAGTCAATCCATGACGTAACAAATTTAATACGACACTAGCGTGCCACGTAAACATTAACTTCTTCTGGACATGTCATGTTTTTTTAAGTATCATTTGTCATTTAAACAATTAGGGTTAATACTCATAACAGCGATTTGATGACGTTAAATAGAACTGTTGGGTTATAAAAGTCAAATAATGTCCAGAATAATAATCTTTATGAGCTTTATGATTGGAATGTGCTCCGTGTTAGTAGAGAACTTTTTTAATGTTTATAATGATGTGATGACTTAGATAGATGACTGTATCCAGGACATGAGTACACACACGGCTAGCTAGCAACTAGTATAGGATACAGATAACCACAAGTAGGTACTATGCGAGCCAGCTAGAATTACAAATGTAACTGATCAGCCTTTACTGGTCATAGTAAACAATTTTATTGAAAACCATAATAAGTTGAACTTCAAAACTTGAGCTTATGCCGATAGAACTATAGACTAGATAGCTCTATGAAAGGAAACATAATCTGGCAGCACAACGGAAATCAAGTACACGCTCAATATGCAAGTGTACCGCGAAACCAACCCACACACTGAAGTACATTCACATAATAAAATCCATTCATTACAACGATTTCATTGACAAATACCAGCTGTTTGTAGGTGTAGCATACAATTGCCTTACAATCGACGTGCTTAGATTAGATAAAGCAGTTTCCATTGCCTCGCCTTGGGGACTCAAGAAGTCAAGATTGACATGGATTAAGCTGACGATTTTATATGATCGATTAAAGATCCATCAATTATGATAAATCCGTCACAGCTTGTAGCATATTATCACGTCATTTCTACACCGCCTAAACTGTTGGTCACCTATTAATAACATGCATCTCGCTATGGTATAGTAGTGTAGAATTCTCTCTTAGCTGATTTAAATAATGTTATGGGCGTAAGATGACAAGCGGAAACCGTTTTAGAGAAAGCAATCTTTCTATTTTGAAGTAGGTGAGGAGGATCCATTACCTAACCATAGATTTGTAAGTAAAAAATCTGCAATGTCAAATACAAATGCCACGAAATTCAAGGTTTGAAAAATCTCGACACCCAGACAACCTAACGAAAATCTACTTCGCAATTGTCTTCGCTTATTGAGCAAGAACAAAGTTTTTGTTTCGACTCCTACAAGTTAGACGTTTTTACTGCCACTGTATCATCAAAATTAGCCTAACAAATTGGTTTGATACCAACATCGCCTACGTTAGGAAACGAATAACTTTATCGCTTTAATTATACGAACCATTAACAAGCTGCTACTAGGGTGAACAATTCATTAGTTTATCAATACTTACTCGTTTATTTCGAACACGGTAGTTGAAGTAGGTATAATAAGCCTCACCTTTGCCTGTAAAAAAAGAAAAACACCGTTTAGATAAAATAAAACATGAGGTCGAAATAATATCTGAAGAAAGTAAACATGAACAAGATAAACACTTAAAACAAGCCTGTATCGGTTTCAAGCATCATCCAGATTATTTAGATTAACATAAGCTTTCCCTGTCGCCCACAAGTGTTGTATAAATAGTGAAAGTGGTCCCCTCTTTAATGAAATGCATGAAACCATCGACTAGACCTATTGCAATAGACGTATTGTAAATTGTAATGCAGTAACAAGTTACAACTGTTACTCAATCCGAGAGGAATGTATTCTTGAATAATATTACTGTACAAACGATACTATAAACATAGTAGCATATAATTTTGATAAGGTATCGCGCTTGCGTGGAGATATGATAAAAGAGGGAACGATATCAGAATCGTTGCTCTTAGATAAGGTAGTCAAAAATATAACAGAACAGAAATCTGGCTTTATAAAACAGACACAAACTAATTTTATTTAGCCCGACAGTAGTGCCTACTGTTCTCATAAGAGGTCCAGTTTGAATGCCCCCTGCGGTGCGCCCGGTAACCGGATTTAGAGCAATAAATTCTCCTATTAACGCGTCTGCAGGTCGAGCCAAGTCTCTGGTACAATTAGGAACCAGCACAATTAACAGTGCCGAAACAATTACCAAGGCGAAGCCTGCGTACTATTAGCAAGCACCGACTAACTAATCAAAACCAATACTTCGTCAGAATGTACTTGAAACGCAATCGATATTTAAAAATCTTCAGCAGATCTTTGGATGTCCGGGGTAACGACCTCAGTTCGGCACGGAAGCTTAATTTGTTTGCCCAATACAACGCAGTATGGAGCAAATGCAATGAGAAATCTCGGCTAAGCAAATGTTTGAGCGACGATAAAACGCTTAGCACTGCATAGCTGGAAAGTAGGGCGGCGAATAACTCTAGTCCCGATACAGCGTTCCGGCTATCTTATCTCCTCTCACATTACACCTTCTAAGGCATTTTCTCACGATGCCAACAAACCGTCATATTTCTTAGCTCCAGGCCAAAATCTATTACATTATGCATCACATTGTACAGTGTTTTCCTCATGAGTCTTTATTCTAAAATTGTCGGGAGTTAAACGTCCATCAACCACTTAGCACGTTCGCGAATCGCCATCTTGGCCAATCAAGTCGTTAACCTCTCGTCTGGACACTTGCTGCAACATATTTCTTTGTACTCCAATGAAATTACCGATGGATAAAGAAATGTAGGTTAACAGTTCGTGAATAATGTTCTTGTCGGGAAGCGTTAAATGTCGAATTCAGAAATATTGCATATTAATCATAGCCTGGCAGAGCATGGGACAATAAGCATGTGGTCATGTGCACTTCAATCCTTAAAGGGGCGTTGACGTCACTTGTACAGGCGAGTACCTACGATGAATAGGGCCACCATCTGTGTCAACAGCTGCTATTGTGATTCTCGCTGTGCTTACGCAAATTAATTATGCTTGCAACGCGGGCGCCAGTGAAATGTTGCCATTTGAGCCTTTCGCGATGCATCAACTGACAACGCCTTTATACGGTAATTTACGGCCATAGATAAGAGACATAGATGGATTGCAATTTGCAGTAACGTGCTGTGATTTTAATGGAGAGAAAATGTAGATAAGACGAGTGTCACAGCACTTGAATAAATAGCCAGCAATTAAGACGTTAGGTACTGGTGTCGGCTCTCTCTAGCTAAACGATCGTCCATAAAGAATCCAGCCCTGTGGTCAGTCTATGATTTCGAAATAACTTATGCATTCGGGAAAGCTGTTCCCACGAACCATTATTTAAGAAAGTGTGCAAGAAGAGACTGTTACAAAAAAAAAGCTTAAAGAGAATCACAGTTCATGCCCCAACAATTTTCTGACGTCCCTCGACTTTCAGAAGTGTGGGAAAGCAGATGCAGCACGCTTCTGTAATTGTCCATTTACCACAGCTCCTAGCATCGCCACAAGTCACGAAGATGTCTGCCATGCAAGACAAAATTAATACGCTTGGAATATACTAGGAAGTCTCTTCTAAACATTAGACCGTGGCGTCTGAAGCAACTGAACAATTGGAGCGTAACCAAAGCAATTGTCATTTGTGATGATGTACGCAACGAATGTATAATAAATTACTTATGCTATCAAAAAGGGCTTGAGATAATTAACAATAAAGAAACCGAGATTGGTACCGTTTATTTTTAAGGTTTCTAGAATAGTAGTTGACAGTCAAATCGTAACATTTGTTTAAATGATGATTACGCTAAAGTGGTACGTGGGTGTACTGCTAAGACTGCTATTTGCACATTGTAAAGATAAACCAATCATATCTCAGGAATGTACAGAATTAGAATAAGGTGACAAAACATCTGGTTGGCATTTGGATTTCTCAACAGACGGTTTTACAACTCGAAATACGAGATACATTAGTGGTTCGAGATTTTGCGAACATTAATTTTGCCGAGATGACATCAGGAAAATTTTGGGAAGGAAGCACAAAATGAGTCGACATACATACGTATCCGCACTGTCCCATATAACGTGAACAAGTTGGACCATGACCTAGATAACGTTTATTTGTGTAGTCCAATCGAGCCACGGGGTACTGTTAACGACGCGATACAGATCGCACATAAACAAACTTGTTGCGAGACTGGTGGAGTTATGTGAGCGGCCCGCCGACAGGTTGACAAGAGTAATCGATGTCTCGGACAACTACTTGCTGCAGAAACTGTTAATAGTTTAATCATCTATGGGAAACCGATTGGAAACGCGCCGGCTGATTGAAAATTCTACTTTGGTCTTGTGAGAGAAACCAGTCATCTCTACTCTACTCTTTAAATAATACTATAGACGGACCTGTACATAGTATTTGGTGTCAAAAAATCATAATTTAATACAGTCTTTTTACGTGGACGACAACATTACAATATAATGTCAATGCCACTCGCCACCACTTACGTTTTTTTGTCGCCTTTATAAATAGTACGACAGATAGCGTCAGCGTTACATCATATCGAGGTATGGGCGCGTCTGTTGTTTGTTTTGCCCATAACAGATAAATGCTCAAACACAATCAAACGTAATTTGCCTTTACCTTGATGATGTTCTTGCCTTGAAGATGTTCTCGAGACGTGTTTGTAATTAAACGAACAGGTTAGATGATCATGAGAGGAAATTATTTATTAACAAACTACCTTATACACTAGAAAACGGTTTGATAGCGGATAACGCATCTATTTGCGATCTTAGCAGACACAGTTATGGAAAGTGATAGAGAAAATCCAATGGAATGCTTTGCTGACATAAAAATGTCGACGACGTACGTACAATGAATGTCCTCACTTTTCTTTCGGCAAATGGTCGATTGTACGCTTTGTTTTGGCGTCACATGATAGTAATCTAGAAAAGTGAGTGTGTATAGTAATTTTCCGGTAGAAATCAGGTGAGTTCAACGCACGATAAAACGCGTCAATTTAAGCAAAAACCTTACTCCATGGCAGGATATTGGCCGTTAAGGCGAGGTAACTCTTTCGAAGCGGCCATGGAAAGGGGTGCGCCATGAATTATGGTTTCCCATCGCCTTCCAGACCGGGTATGATTGATGAACCATTACCGGCTACGCTAAAAGCGTTCATGTGATATCGAGGTTTAATATTGGGAGTTCATAAATGTTATTTTTAAAGAGTTATGGAATCTATACTTTAATGGGGCTATGAGAGTGCGTTTTTAACTTTTAAGAAGGGGACCCGAAAAGGCAACATTATCGTTTGCGTCTTTTTCATATTATCTACATGACATTTCAGCAAGATGTCAACAACAATGTTGTTATTTCGGGTCCCCTTCTTTTGTGAACGTGGTAGTACCTAAAATTGTACGGGATGAATGGAATAATTCAGACCACAGAATGTTTTGTGAGGAATTCAAAACATACACATCGACATTGATGATGTGCAGTACGTTTAAGAAAGAACCATACGAGCGGCAAAATGTAGAGGTAAGTTATCTAGAGGTACTGCGGCGATCGGCACGTGTATTGACCGCCATGCTGTCTTCTTATTCTTCCATTTTTGATTGTTTTCTTACCAATCTCTAGGTTAATCATTCTATCACTTCGTAAGATTAATGAGAAACAAGCCCTTACATTAGGCGGGCTACAAATCGGGGCGCCACGTTCGCGCTTGTTCGCCTGCGCTTGCGCACGCAGGGCGGATACGCGCTCGTATAAATAGTGCGTCTATTTCGGTCGGGGCTGCGGTGCGCCCGCCATGTGCCCCGTGCCCCGACGCCTGCGACGCGCAGACTTCAGATTAATTAAATTCTTCGAGTATTGACTCACTTTTCAAAGGGGATCTATGGACTTGTGGAGCTAAGGTTTTGGTTGCGCTAATGAATATTGAACAGATGAGGAGTTTCGGTTTCAGGGCTACGATTTATTGAAAACTCGGCGTTTCAACCTTGCGAGCATTTAAAACAGTTTGGTTTTACTTTCATCTTTTGACTGCTATGTGAGTGAGAACATTTGAGTGGCTATCGCCTACATAAAAAGTTTGTTTCAAAATGTTTGCGGAATGCTTTACAAAAATTAACTAGACAGTATGACAGTTTAAACGCTACGTTTTTTTAGGAATTCTTGGAGTTTTACCTCAGTTGATGAATAGACAGATACCAGTCCACAAGTCTACATCAAACAAGGTCAGGGCCTCATACTAGAAGTTTACAAATATTTATCTACCCACTTGCCACACACCACCACTTTCCGCGTGGGAACAACCTTAGTACGACGATTCTATTTAGAGAATACACTTTTCTATTGCATTATATCGTCCACGTAGAGTTCAATTTGTTTTGGTGTGTTGACACATGTATTTAGTTAGTGGACACGGCAGCTTCTTTCCCAAGAGACAAATTTTAGCACGTCTGAGCTACTGGTTAGGCGACTTTCGTTTTCTATGGATCCTGCCTCCTATTAGGAAATCATGCTTAGATTACTTTAGGTTTATTAATCGGGTCTATTAGAAGCTGTACAAGATAGTTTATGAAATGAATTTATCCCACCAAAAACATTTACTTGTAAAAAGAACCAAGTCTCGCCTCTCAGTTCATCTACTGTAAAAAGTTGTGAGATCCATGTGATGCCAAGTCGGTTATTGATTTATTCAAGGACTACTTCAGGGAACTTTCATCTTAAGCTATTGCGTAATTAGGTAACAGACATCATCTTACAGTAACTATATCGATATTTAAAAACTTTTATATTTACAATAACAAGAATGACTTGGCAATCGCACACTATTTGCTTGTGAGATACGATGGTCTAGTGCGATGGCCGGGTCAATCTAGTTATTGTAAATATAAAAGTTTTTAAATATCGATATAGTTACTGTAAGATGATGTCTGTTACCTAATTACGCAATAGCTTAAGATGAAAGTTCCCTGAAGTAGTCCTTGAATAAATCAATAACCGACTTGGCATCACATGGATCTCATAACTTTTTACAGTAGATGAACTGAGAGGCGAGACTTGGTTCTTTTTACAAGTAAATGTTTTTGGTGGGATCTCATTTCTTTTTGTAGATAGTCTTCCTCTTTCTCATATTTGGAACTACTTCTTGAGCCTCAGCTACAGATTTCCTCAAAGCTCATCCGCAAAGTTAACTTTGTAATCCTATACATTTGTATGGAAATACAAAGTTAGTTATGCGGTTGCAACCGAATTTGCAGAATGTTATAGTTTTCCCTTTATTCATACACTAAATACAAGGTGTATTCTAAATTTCAAGCTCCTCGGTCTGCTAGAAGTACCTTAGAATTTTGATGATCGGTCAGTCAGTCAGTCAGTCAGGCAGAAAATTAAGAAACTTTGACTAACTATAACTTCTAAACTACTGGTCAAAATTAAATGAAATTTGAAATGTATCGTCTCTACGCAGTGCTTGATAAGATATTTTAAAATGAGGGTTCTAAATCTATCGACAAGGGAGTTATGGGGGGGTCAAAAATGGCCTGAACTGGTTCGAGAAAAGGATGGTACGGCCGTGCCGCTTTCAGCTCGACTTGGTGGGGGCACTGCCGTGCCCCCAGATAATTTAAATAAGACTGATTACACGCTAGACTAGCTGGTCCTAAATCAATATTAAGTAATTTCCTTTTCATATTCATTCTTGTTATCTTGAAATTTATATTTATTTGTGTAAAATGTAGCATGGAAAGCAAAAGTTTAAAAACTGTTGTTCTAGTTTGAGGTGTAAACAGCAAGGCCACCCATCAAGATCCAATATTTAGATCATTTATCGATTAGCAAGATCCTAAACAAAGATCGATTTTCAACAAGGATGATGCTCTTATCATAGCAATGATAATTGGGAATCTCGATAGTCATGGTGCTACAATGTATAGCATTACAGATTATATCAATCAGATGTATGCGGGTGGTCTTGTAATAGGGTTAATCCTGAATCAATTTCAACAATAAAGAACTTCTTGTTATGGTAAATCAGTAAGGATGACTAGCTTTTTTGGTGCGTCAACTGTAAGTTATAGAAAAATTTGATATTTTCCAGAAGAGGTATTCTCAAGTATGTCCATACTCATTTTACTTACAATGTTAGTACAAATCGCAAATACCAAACTTTATGCAAATTTAAAACTTGCATGACAAAAGAATTTTAGTATATTTGTTCCTCTAAGTAGGCAAATATCATTTGAAAGACGATTCCGCTACATTTGACTTTCCAGAACATCTTAGGATCATTGACCGGCTTAAAATCTAGTTTAGTGCTGAAGTACCCCAGTGGCTTCCACATAATAAGTGACTGCCTTTTATATGCCAATACATTTGGGTAAGGTCAATGAACTTATAGGTAAGGTCAATGAACGAACTCACAACTTGACTTGTGATGAAATTTCGGAGCATGCCTACATTTCTTTTATGTTTATACTCTAGTTAAAAAATTATGTCAGCAGCAGTTTTGCCATACCTACTAAGAACCCTACCGTAACTTTTCTGCAGAAGAATGATGTGAATATAATTATCAAATTTAGTATTGGCAAGACATACAACTTGCCCAAGAAACAATTTTATAACAACAGAAGGTTAAGGTTGTAATAAAAACTTCGATTTATATCGCCTCGTCTCTAGATATACAAAACAACTCTAACTGTGTCTAGTCAGGGTGCGCGGTGCCTTTGAACTCTCCCTTAGCCCGATGCCCTTTTAATGTGGTGCTTTTTCAGCGTAATGTACCCCGTCGCAGTCCCATGCTTCTAAACTCATGCTTACTACTGTCATGTCATGGGAAACTATACAGGAGACTGAAAACAGTCTTTAGTAAGTATAAATAACTGATATTTTTCAGTTTACAAGGAAAAGTTCAGCTAACTAGGAGCCGGAACATAAATAGTTTAAAACAAGCAATTCGTAGCTTTTTTACATAAGATAAACATTATGATTTGCCACTGTATGAATCTTTTTACGCAGAAAAATATATATGAGGCTTTATGCACTATTATTTTTATATTTATCTAGATTCAAATATCCATATGTATGTACATTTGCTGAAAACCATGGTTCATTGGCACAACGCACAACAACCTTATTCAGACAAGAGCTCTGAATTATACCAGTTAATGGTTGATGCACTGAATGTGCAGAATGCATCAACAAATTAAATGAAGCCCGTGATAGACAGCCAGAATTGAACTGGGTTGCATGCATTAGAACCTATTTGTATGAAATTGGATAGCATGTGGACGGTCCATTTTAAGATCTCACTAAGTTCTCTGTTTGATTATTTTTAATAACAATTCGTGTTCGTTTTTAAAAGATTAGGGTCTTACCACAAAAAAGTTAGACCAGCGTTGAAGGCGAGTCTAGTGTTTTTTTGTATGAAGTTTTATTTTAGACACACGTTCAACACTGGTCCAACTTTTTTGTGGTAAGGCCCTTAAAGTTTAGAATTCATCTGTCTTGATATTAGACTTAGTGATTTCTTGGGCCCTATCTACACACATGAGACAACGCAACGCGCGAGACCGTATCCATATAAAATGTGTCCACTTAAAAACAGAAGAGATGAGATGCCACCTTTAACCGGTAAACGCATGACTCATCGCCGACAGCTATGTCATCCATTATATTATTGTCATCTTACGTCTATGTGTGAAGATAGTGCCTTGAACTGGACCGTCCAATGTGCTTGATGACTACGAGAATGAGAAACTCCTATGCAAAATCTGTGATGATGAAGCGTATCTATGGACTACCTACTTGTTGTAAAAACTTTTTTAGTACCTAAGAGTAATGATAATAACGACAACATTTTATGGACCGGCACGATTGAGACTAGAACTATTAAAGACCAACCTGATTGATAAGGGAACAACTAAAGCTAGAAACTTTTGCCGCCTTGTGAAATATTATAATACTTCCTTGATTGAACATGAAAATAAATCAAGCATAGCTCATAGTTTATTTTATAACTCACGGCCATAGAAAAGCTATTTCTAGTTATTCGCGAACAAGGGGAAGTTTTGAGATCTGAATGCAAACACTGGAATGGTACAAATATAAACGTGTAAGACGCAAGACCGGAACATACAACTCAAGTTGCCGATTGTTTTTTAAAACGGGAGTGCTATTGCTACAAAATGAGCAAACGTGAGCAATTGAGCATTTTCACAGGGAAAATATCAAGGATGTAAAATGTGGGTGGTCCTTATTTTCATTTCATTTCCAGAATACCGATCCTTGCCTTGTTTACTGCCGCCTACTAGAAGTTGAAACCATGCATCGTCAAAAGCCAGATAGAAAAAAAATATTAAACAATAAATAATACCATACTGACTTTAACATAATAGGCAGCAAAATAAACAAGATGTCAGAAATTCTAGCGTGTAACAAAATATCTTTGAAGTTGAATAGATTCAGCAGCAAAATAGAAGCAATAGAAACAGGAAACTATTCAAATCAAAGTAGCATTTACGAATCGACATTCGACACACATTCCATAAAATCCATCAACAAACAGGTCAATTGATTCCGCAACGGCTCTCGAAGCATAACTGAAATTGGGGTTAACCTGAAAATCTTAGCTTTTATCGCAGTACGGGGCAAGCTCCACAGATGAGACGTGCGTCGTGACTTGTGGGATGGCATCTGTCAAACAAGTGATCGTCAGAGACGTAAGAAGTGCGATATCGCGACGCTTGAAACAAATTCTACCGGGAGTAACAGAAAGGGTATAACAAGCCGAAAGGAGGCCAAGGTACTCATGAAACTGAACAACTTTCCCCATAGAACATGGGTCAAAATATGAAAAAAAAAATTGGACCTCCCATACAAATTTGCCAATCAGCTGAGTGATTTACAATGGAGGGCCCAATTTTTTTTTCATATTACGACTGTTTAGTTTCGTATCAAATGGGCGCGCGGCGCTGGCAACACTGTTCGTCATTGTCTCGTCCTGTGGCCGTGCGCTCGCATCGTTGATGCGAATTTTAATTATAAATGGTGTAATTTAGTGTGCTTTCGGTTTTCTCGTGTGGTTTTCCCTGTTCGGTGGGGAAGTGAACCAAGTGGATTTGGTTCCGGCGCTTTGATTGAGAGTCACGCGGCCGCCGGCAAAATATAACCTCACTTTTCGTTCGCTCGCGTCGTGGCTGCCGATAGCTACATATTTTTAATTGTTTTCTTGATTGGAGGCCAACGGGGCCGATTTCTCATTCGGAGAGAAATCTTTTAGTCATTTTGTGTTAAAAAACATTATTTGATGTCGAACTATGAACAATAGTGAACCCAAGTGCTTGTGAAAACTAAGCTGTGAATCTGCGACTGATTGACGGGACGGAGTGCCACACGAGCTGGTGTCCGGGTGCAGTAAGTCTAGTACCTAAATTCCAATCCAAATGTCTTCCTCCAAAACCTGATACCTTTTTTCCTGTCAAAAACTAGACTTACAAGGAAACGGCGGCGTCATGGTTCGCACGGTAAGCAATTCGCTGCTAGGCCCTGTTTAAGTAGACTTTGGAAACAAGAATTTCTCGGCCGGAAACTTTCCGGAACAAAATTCTCTCATTAAATTTATTTTATTTAGCTATAGTAAAGAGCACTACGAATCGTAGTCAAATGTTGTTCCGAGGCTGATCGACCATTTAGTTTTAGATTTTAAGATAACTTTAATTTGCTTCCACTGCGCTAAGATCAGCTTCGGAATCAAACATTTTTGGTAGCAGAGCGTGGTTGCTTTATTGCAACATAGTTAGCCGTAATTTAGTATTAAGCGTGTTTTTATATTACCCACATATTTTATTAATTTTGGAAAATATTGTTTCGGTTTTTTTGTGACTGTATTGTTTGCCTAGTGAACGGTACCTTATCGGTAAGGTCTAGGCCAGTCAACTAACATTTATTTTGTGGTATTTGTTTATTGGTTTTCGTTTTATTAAGTCGAGTGTGTAAAAGTTGGTACCATGGCTCCTCGATCGCCAGGTATAAGGCTGCTATAAAGACAGAATTAAGGTGGTTTACTACCACAGCGGCAATGATCGGCCGCGAGGACCGGGAGGACGCGCTCTTGAAAAGTGCACTACAGGCAGATGAACGGGTTCGGGTTGTGTCGGAACACCTCACAGAGTGCCTCATGCTCCTTGAGGAAGCTCCTAACCCTGAAGATAAGGAGCTGGTTGAGGGCGATGTAAGCCAGTGCTTGGAGCTGGCACAGGACATTGCGCAGGCAGCTGCGGACATATCTAGGCGACGTGACGGAAAGGAAAAGCCATTCCGTGGTAAAGTGGGACAAGGATTACAGGTGCCTCTTCCGCCTGTTACGGTTCCAGTCTTTGCAGGCGATTACGCCGACTGGCCGGCGTTTGAGGACCTGTATAGCAGTGTGGTCCACACACGGACGGACATAACGCCGGCGTACAAGATGGCTCAGCTGATGTCCAGGCTACATGGAGAGCCTCATGAATTGCTGACGCATTTGGCTGTCTCGGATAGCAATTATGAGGTGGCGTGGAAGATCCTTACCGACCGGTATCGAAACAAGCGCCTGATTGTAGACAGGCTGTTAGACCAGTGGCTGTCAATACCAACCATAACGCGAGGTACGGACCTCCGCGAGAAAATCTTCCACCCAGTCAGTGTCGCGGTCAGCGCACTAGAGCGACAGGGTTTGCCAGTGGCGGGCTACGGTTATATCTTGGTCCACACAGTGCTTCGCCGCCTGCCGAGCGAAATGGTCGCTCGATTCGAGCAGCTCCATGGGGCAAGTCCTCGGACCACCTCCCGACCTACGAGGATCTGAAGTCGTTCCTCGAGGCCGAAAGCAGGCGAGTGGACGTCCAGGCTGGTGAAGCCCCACGCAAGGAGACCTCTGCCCCTCGCCACCCGGAACGGCCGGGTGCACCGGCGCGAGGAGGCAACAGTAGGCAACCCAGGCGGTACAACACCGCATTGGAATCAGGGTGTGCCTACTGCAGGGAGACAGGCCACGGGGTGGCAGCGTGTCAGGAGTTTGCTGCGCAGCGGGTTCAGAGGAGACGGGGTGTGGCACAGCAGAGGCGTTGGTGTTTTCGGTGCCTGGGGCCGCATCAGGTGCGAGTGGCCTTCAAGCACCAACTGTAGGTACTGCCAGGGTGCACACCATCCGCTGCTTTGCATGAATCGCTCCGGAGACGCCGGGGCAGCGCTGGATCGGATCAGCGAAGGAGCCTGCCCACCAAGGGAGGAGCAACGCTCCCACCCTCAAGGAGGAGCCCACCTCCGCATCGGTCACAGGGACAGGCAGGGGGACGTCAACAGTCGGAGCCCACTTACCAACGGACGTGGGGACGATCTCCACCACGGCAGCAGGTGCTGGATTGGGGAGGAACGACACGGGAACATGGCCAAGGACACCCATCCCAGGTACGGGATCAAACGGGCGGGTGTCAGGGGAGCACTAGGCAGCCACCAGGGTACATGCAGTATTCTGCGGGCTTGAGCCACCTGGTTGGGTCTCAAGACCCACGCATGCCTCCGCCTATGCCTGAGTACCCGCGGCTACAGGCGCAACCTCGGTATGGACGTTTGCCGTCGGGGTACTATAGAACTCCAGCCATGGCCTTTATGGGCAGACCTCCCTACCAGCAGGAGTGGGACCCATACACAGGTTTGGGTAGCGAGGATACCCCGCGGGACGCGGCCTCACCGCGTTTAGATTCCCGCTAGGTAATCGCCGCCTACTCATCAGCTTCGGCTCCCCGTCCAATCACGGTACTTTTGCCAACGGCTAAGATTTGGGTATGGGGATACGGTGGCCGGACCATTCAAGTAAGAGCCCTACTGGATACAGGGGCTCAGGGATGTATTGTATCGAGTAAGCTGGTGAGTAGGCTAGGCCTAAATGTACAGCCAAGTGAGGAGGAAGCTGTAGGCATCGGGGCCTAAATGTGCCTGACATTCGGGGTCAGACGAACTTTGAGTTCACATTAGGTAGCACATGTACAGGGGTCAGCTATCAAGTCTCAGCCGTGGTGCTGGATGAAGTGGTTGGGAAACTCCTCAGGTTAGGTTACCACCAACGGTACGAGGGTTAACCACAGGGTTGGAGTTGGCTGATCCTGATTTTGATACTCCTGGTACGGTGGACGTACTTCTCGGGTCAGACGTCCTCGGGAGATTATGGTGCGGTAGGAAGAAGGTACTCCAGGAAACTGGTTTGGTGGCCGTAGATACCACAGGGGTATGTTGTTTTCGGCCCAGTTTGGAGACCTCAGGACCTACCAGAAGGGATCCGGTCCTCTATGGTAGTGTGCTGTCAGAGGTGCTGCAGAGGTTTTGGGAGTCTGAAGAGCCGCCCACGGCGGACAGACGGAAGCCAGAGGATGACGAGTGCGAGTTGTTCTATCAATACAACACTGCGAGATGCCCGTCAGGCAGATTCGTGACCAGGCTACCTTTTCTCCCAAACCGCCCCGCTTTAGGTAGTTCGCGACAGCTCGCGGAACGGAGACTACTCGGAATGGAGCGGAAGATGAGGCGAGACCCAGCACTTCGGCAGAAGTATATAGAATTCATGCGGGAATATATTCAATTGGGCCACATGTCGGTGTCCAGCCTGAATTGGAGGTGTGTCGAGCATTATTACATTCCACACCTGGCTGTCTTGAAGTCACCTGAGGCGAAAATACGGGTGGTGTTTGACGGTTCTGCTCCTACCTCGAATGGTGTGTCTGTGAACCAATGTTTGCACGCGGGTCCTAAATTGAACCGGGACATTGTGGACATTCTCACAGACTTTCGTTTGCACCAGGTAGCGTTCGTCGCAGACGTCAAAATGATGTTTCGCCAAACCATGATACATCCGGATGACCGTCGGTATCAGCTGATTTTGTGGCGTGAGAGCCCAGATGAGCCGATGGTCACATACGAACTTAACACGGTGACGTATGGACTTAAGCCAAGTCCGTATTTGGCAGTACGTACGCTGCGAGTTGGCCGCACAGGAAAGGGTAAGATACCCTCGAGCCGCAGCAGTACTGGATCGCGACGTCTACGTGGACGATATCTGCACGGGTGCTGATAGCGTGGAGCAGGCGCTAATTCTACGAGACGAGCTGATCGCGATCATGGGTTCAGGAGGTTACGAGTTGCGGAAATGGTTGTCCAGTTGCCCAGAGCTCCTGGCCGGTTTGCCAGGCGAGTTCCATCAGGACCCGCACCTCTTTGAGAACCCGGACAATCCAAATACGTTGGGCATCCTCGGGGTGCAATATAGGCCAACGCATGACGTATTCACGTACAAGATCGATCCCGACCTTTTGGAGAAAACTTGGACTAAGCGGTCGGTACTGTCGACAATCGCTAGAACGTTCGATCCTAACGGATGGATCGCCCCGGTTACGTTCATGGCGAAGTGCTTTTACAAAGGTTGTGGCTAGCCAACTTAGGATGGGACGACCAACTCTCCGGAGAGTTGTTGAAGGATTGGCTCAAGTTTGTGACCACCCTACCAGGGATCGTGCACATCGCGATACCCCGCAAGTTAGTCCCATCGGTGGGATGTAAGGCTACCCTACATGGGTTTTGTGACGCCTCGGAGCGAGGGTACGCGGCAGCTGTATACCTTCGGACAGCAAGTTCAACGGGAACTGTGCACGTGCGTCTGGTTATGGCCAAAAGTAAGGTGGCACCAGTCAGAACTAGATGGACCATCCCCAAATTGGAATTGGCAGGGCAGCTCTTCTAGCGCGCTTGCTAAATCATGTAACCTGCAATCTGCGTGGTACCATCAACTTGGATGAAACGGTGTACGCGTGGACTGACAGTCGGATAGTTCTGTGCTGGTTGCAGACGTCGGTACATACACTTGAGGTTTTCGTGGCAAATCGGGTGTCACAGATTACGGGGTCGGAAACTCCGTTAGTGTGGAGGCACGTACCGGGAGAATGGAACCCAGCGGACTGCGCTTCGCGCGGGTGCAGGGCACCTGATTTGGTGAGTCACCCACTGTGGTGGGGACCTCAATGGCTGACTGAGTCGCCGCAGGAATGGCCATTCAACGAGTGCAGGGCGCCGCTTGGGCCACCTGATCGAGGTTTGCGAGTGAACGTGGGGCAACTCGTACCGAAGCCTAACCCAGCTTTCTTGCTGGAACGGTATAGCTCCTCGACAAACTTCTTGGGGTGACAGGTTGGATCAAACGGTTCGTGAACAACTGCAGGAAGCCTCAAGCAGAACGGAACTTTACACCTGTCCTCTCGCCTGCGGAACGGAATGCGGCTCTACGCTCATTAGTTAGAGTCGTCCAGGCGGAACATTTTGAAGAGGAGGTCAGGCTGCTCAGGGATGGACGTGGAAAGCTGAAGGGAGGAATTGTGTGCCTCAACCCATTCCTGGATGAGCAAGGTATGCTCAGGGTTGGAGGCAGACTTCGGAACGCTAGCCTGCCCTTTTCGGCTCGGCATCCACTGTTACTTCCAAAGGGGACCCTTAGTTGAGCTCTTAGTCAGGGATCGTCATGAGAAAAACTCGCACGCGGGCTGTAATGCGCTATTGGCCATTCTACAGCGCGAGTTTTGGATCTTATCGGGACGACGAACGGTACGTAGCGTTGTGTTTAGGTGCTTGCCTTGTTACCGCTTGAAGGCAGCCACAATGCAGCCACAGATGGGAGATCTTCCACCGGACCGGGTGACGGAGGCCTGGACGTTTGCAGGTGTGGGAACGGATTTCGCAGGCCCTTTCATGGTAAAGGCATCACGCCTACGGAACGCAAAGTCTATCAAGGCGTACTTGTGCGTGTTCGTGTGCCTAGCCACCAAGGCCGTCCACTTGGAGCTCGTGGCCGACCTTTCTACGGAGGCCTTTTGGCAGCGCTGGAGAGATTTACGTCGCGACGAGGGCGACCAGCGCTGATCAGGTCGGATTGTGGTACCAACTTTAAGGGTGCTGATCGGTGTATGAAAGAAATTGTAACGTTCTTACGGGAGAACGAAGAAGCCATCAGCACGGGCCTCTCCCGTCAGGGCATTGCCTGGGTGTTCGATCCACCAGCGTGCCCTCACTGGGGTGGTATTTTTGAAGCGGTTGTAAAGTCCGCTAAGACGCATTTGTTGCGCGTTGTAGGGTTAACAATTTTGACTTTCGAGGAGCTGGCGACCGTGTTTTGTAAAATTGAGGCTGTACTCAATTCGCGCCCTTTGTGTCCGCTCAGCTCAGACCCAAATGATTTAGAGGCCCTGACGCCAGGGCATTTCTTAATTGGCCGCCCACTTAACGCCTTGCCGGAATATCCCTATACGGAGGTGAATAGCAATCGTTTGTCGCGTTATCAGTTGTTGCAGCAAATGACTCAAAACTTTTGGAAGCGTTGGTCGCTTGAGTACTTGCACATTCTGCAGCAACGCCTTAAGTGGACGGACAGGACTGAACCCCTGCATTGGGGATCTCGTTCTGGTTAAGGATGCCAACCTACCGCCACTGCGTTGGCGCCGGGGGCGCATTCTCAACCTGTTTCCGGGTAGTGATGGCACTCCTCGAGTTGCAGAAGTTCAGGTGGGGGATTCAGTTCTTAAGCGAGCAGTAGCTACATTATCACGCCTGCCATGCATAGAGCGGACCGATGGGTCGGTCCGGGGCGGGTGAATGTTTAGTTTCGTATCAAATGGGCGCGCGGCGCTGGCAACACTGTTCGTCATTGTCTCGTCCTGTGGCCGTGCGCTCGCATCGTTGATGCGAATTTTAATTATAAATGGTGTAATTTAGTGTGCTTTCGGTTTTCTCGTGTGGTTTTTCCCTGTTCGGTGGGGAAGTGAACCAAGTGGATTTGGTTCCGGCGCTTTGATTGAGAGTCACGCGGCCGCCGGCAAAATATAACCTCACTTTTCGTTCGCTCGCGTCGTGGCTGCCGATAGCTACATATTTTTAATTGTTTTCTTGATTGGAGGCCAACGGGGCCGATTTCTCATTCGGAGAGAAATCTTTTAGTCATTTTGTGTTAAAAAACATTATTTGATGTCGAACTATGAACAATAGTGAACCCAAGTGCTTGTGAAAACTAAGCTGTGAATCTGCGACTGATTGACGGGACGGAGTGCCACACGAGCTGGTGTCCGGGTGCAGTAAGTCTAGTACCTAAATTCCAATCCAAATGTCTTCCTCCAAAACCTGATACCTTTTTTCCTGTCAAAAACTAGACTTACAAGGAAACGGCGGCGTCATGGTTCGCACGGTAAGCAATTCGCTGCTAGGCCCTGTTTAAGTAGACTTTGGAAACAAGAATTTCTCGGCCGGAAACTTTCCGGAACAAAATTCTCTCATTAAATTTATTTTATTTAGCTATAGTAAAGAGCACTACGAATCGTAGTCAAATGTTGTTCCGAGGCTGATCGACCATTTAGTTTTAGATTTTAAGATAACTTTAATTTGCTTCCACTGCGCTAAGATCAGCTTCGGAATCAAACAACGACCCATGTTCAATAGGGAAAGTTATTCAGTTTCATGAGTACCTTGACCTCCTTTCGGCTCGACCCTTTCTGTTACTCCCTGTATAATAAATGTATGAAAGAGAAGAGACAAAGCTACACGCGTGACACGCGCGTCGCATCGATAACGGCTGACGAATGCTTGTCTGACAGATGTTATGTTGCGCGTCGTATCAACGTCTATTCTGTAGAGCTTGCTTCTTCTGTTTCATACATTTCATATGGAAAAGGCTTCAAGCGTCGCCATGTCCCGCGTCTCACGTCTTCTCTGTGGAGCTTGGGCCTTAGCTTTTATCGCCGTAAAGATAAAAAATAATACCAATCTGACTATAACATAATACGCAGCAAAATAAACAAGATGTCAGAAATTCCAGCGTGTAACAAAATATCTTTGAAGTTGAATAGATTCAGCAGCAAAATAGAAGCAATAGAAACAGGAAACTATTCAAATCAAAGTAGCATTAGGCATCGACATTCGACACACATTCCATAAAATCCATCAACAAACAGCTCAATTGATTCCGCAACGACTCTCGAAGCATAACTCAAATTGAGGTTAACCTGAAAATCTAGTAAGGGGAAAGCTCCGCAGATGAGACGTGCGTCGTGACGTGTGGGATGGCATCTGTCAAACAAGTAATCGTCATACACGTAAGACGTGCGATATCGCGATGCTTGAAACAGACTCTATATTGAATGTATGAAACAGAAGAGACAAAGCTACACACACACGTGACACGCGCGTCGCAACGATAACGGCTGACGATCGCTTGTCTGACAGATGTTATGTTGCGCGTCGCATCAACGTCTATTCTGTAGAGCTTGCTTCTTCTATTTTATATGGAAAAGGCTTCAAGCGTCGCCATGCCGCGCGTCTCACGTCTCCTCTGTGGAGCTTGGGCCTTAGCTTTTATCACCGTAAAAATTTCAGTGGCTAATTCCAGAGCGTCTGGGGCCGGTTGCACAACGGCTCGTTAAAGCAATGCGCTCTACTGTGGTTCCTGCGCACACGCGCGACTAACGCACGTTAAGGCGCAAGCCCTACAAAGGAGTCGTGCGACGTAGACGTAACATGACATTAGCAGACAAGCGATAGTCAGCGGTTATCGGTGCGACGCGCGTCTAACGTGTGTAGCTTCGTCTCTTCTGTTTCATACATTTTATATGGAAACGGTTTCTATTTATAGCGTCGCGATGTCTCCGACGAATGTTTGTCTGACAGATATCATTTTACGTCTCACGACTACTCTGTGGAGCTTGCGCCTTAGCTTTTATCGCCGTAAATATTTCAGTGGCTAATTCCAGAGCGTCTGGGGCCGGTTGCACAACGGCTCGTTAAAGCAATGCGCTCTACTGTGGTTCCTGCGCACACGCGCGACTAACGCACGTTTACGATCGACGATTAGATACAGAAGCTATTTGTGGTGTGCATCTACCTGATTTTTGCTACTGGTGATCTCCGGCAGATTCCTACTACTGGTTAAGTCGGCGCTGATGCACCCGTAGGTGGCTATTGTAGCCGATTATGGCAGTACAGTGCCTGATTTTTGCCACTATTAATAGCAGGAATAGATTTACAGCAATAAACAATGCAACAAAAAACTAGAACATGACGACAAAAGAGCACGAACAAGAATGAAAACTGCAAATGCTTGACAATGATAAAAACTAAGTACCTATAGGTAATTTGACAAAAACAGTACGGATAAAACTAATCAAATATCCATCATGTTGTTTGTGCATAACAAGGATAACAAATAGTACTGAAAAACACATTGGTTTTCCTTCGACGTTAACTAACCGCAAGAGCAAAACAGCGTTCAAGGAACAAATAGGTAGTAGATCACGTATTTTGTGGAGAATATACGGGACAATAAGGATTATAAAAATTATAGTGGATAAAAGACCAAACTTTGGTACAATGGTCAAAGCAGAATATTAGCAGATAGCCGACATTGGTGTGTAGAATCAATCAAAGGCTTATTTTTTATGTTCAAATTAACCACTCCGCAAGATTTGCAAAACGTACATATACATAAGTAACTTTCTACAACACCCAAAAATAAAAACTTTGCGTCGTTATACAATGTGGCCCCTTTGTCATATTTTTACCGCATCGTCCTTGTCCCAATAATATCGCACCCAAAATGACTTCATGCTTAATAACGCGAAATTATTTACCTCATATTTTTTATAACAACGTAGCGTTGGTGTCACATACTATTATTATGTGTTACATTACATATCACACACACATACATATCATATTGAGTGTCGTCATTCACGCTTTTAGAAAATGAGAATTTTATACAAAGAACACTGTAATTTATTGGCACTTTGAACTTTTACACGACAGAACGAATGATATGAAACAATGGATGGGAGACAAAGCCAATCAATGCTATGCACTTAAGACCAACAACAAAGCCGAAAATATTGACAAAGAGGCAGATGAAAGCAAAGCACACACTCATAAAGTTAGAGACCTTGAGGACAAAACAATTGCGCTTAATGGGTCGGTAAACAACTAAAACAAGGAGCGGTGTGACCTTGACCTGGCCATAGGGGACATACATGTGGTAGACATGATCAGTAGCTGTAAAAATAAATACGTGGCACTAGACGAGCTTTTTAATTAATAAACGGGAGCGGCAGCTGCGAAATACACGGCAAGGTTATGAAAAACGGGGCGGTACTAAAGCATAACAAGCTCGAACGATGGAATTTTAACAGCAAAGAGGCACATTATTTTATACGATAAATACAGGCGATTGAAATAAATGATCTATTGCCATTGAGCAAAAACCGGCCAAGAGCGTGTCAGACACGCCCACAAATAGGGTTTCGTAGTCAACGTTTAAATATCAGGTTTTTCAGCATTACAAACTTAATTTTGTTGCTGGTTTGTTAGCAGCAGTATGATGACCAACCGCAAATAGAGAAACTAATTTTTTTCTGAAACCTTTAAGGGTACAATATCCGTTATAGTTTTCATTGTAAATTCAGATTGTAAGCTATATCCCATATTTATTTTAAATTTTTTGCGTTTATACTTTAGAAGTTACAGCTGGAACAAATTATGGGTCAAAAACGCCCTTTTTAAAAGCAAATATCTCGTGACAGAAACATTTGAGTGACTTTCTTTCTAAGTAACCTCACCTTAGTTTTAAAAGACCTATTCAGCGATACCCTACTCAATATTACAGAAGAAAAAAATTTTTTTTGCCTCCCTTTCACTTGTATGGTAGGGGGTCCAAAAAACATTTAATATAATTTTTTCTTAACATTTCTATATTTGGGTCAACACGATCTATCTTCTCACCAAATTTCATGTCGATAGCTTTACGAAGCTTTACTTTGACGAAGATATGAGGGCGCGGCATACAGACAGACAGACAGACAGACAGACAGACAGACAGACAGACAGACTTGACGAAACTATAAGGGTTTCTAGTAGACTACGAAACCCTAAAAAGTAAATGAATGTGACGCTATGTCTAGAAATAAGTTAATAACTGTAGCCAATGACAACAGTCAGGTAACAAAGCAATTAAATTATCTACTATACTACCTAGAATACCTTGGAATATACTACGAATCAAAAAGGAAGTCGAGTAATAAAAAGACATTAATAAAGAGCGGATATGGAAGTTACAAGTAGCTCTTGCTAGACAGGAATTACCCAATACCAATTACTATAATATCTAATAATAAAAAACATAAAATAAAAGAAACTGGAATATTATACATATAGAATAACAGAAAAAGCACGAAAAAATATGTGTTAGCTAAAGATAGTAGACAAACATTCCTTTCTTGATCATTTTTATATTTTCGTTCGCCAATATTTGGTAATAGGAATGTCGCTAGAGATGGACAGAAGAGGTGGATGGTTTGAGACGGTGTTTCAGCCCTACCTTTCAGTTTTCAGCGTAGGCGTATGTCAATAAATAACCTATATTTATAATCTGGACATTGTAATCTATTTAACAGAATGTGTTGTTGCTCCAGAATCAGCTGATAACCCGGATAGCTGTTTTGCAACAGAGAACAGATAGGAGACGCGTTTGAGATAAACTTTACAATTCACAAGCATTTACTGCAGATATTATAAAGATGACATCATTCTTGTACGACGCTCAAAGTGAATTATTGCAAGAATATTTATCTCAAGAGCGTATTACAACAGAAGCGCATTCATAATGATTGATAGTGTTTTTTTCACATCGTGCAGACATGCATCTAAAAGGGAACGTGAATATCTTAAAATAACATATTCTAGTAAGATGAATAGTAACTTGTTTTTCTTTTAATATAAGCAAAGGACCATGAGGATTGATGCTGTGCAAATAGACCTATAATCAAAAGTTGGATATGATCCGAAGATGATGGTAATGATTATTTAATTGTCAGAATTTACGTTATACCTAGGTATAGATAGGTAAAGGGTTGCCCTTCCCTATGCGGGTTAGGTCAGTTCCCCTTTTCAATTTAATGTCAAACGATATTACAAGCGTATTCATAGTGATTGAAAGCGTGAGTGTGGCTGGTAAGCTAACCCTTTCATTTAGCGTTCAGAGGGATATCGGTTTGGCAAAACATCAATGGTAACTGGTGCGTACGCGCGTTGAAAACAGTGCGTGTTGTGTTACTGCGGACGTGTGGTTAGGGCTGGGTTTATGCATATTTTTTTTCATTTCAAGACTTCCACCAGGTACCAGACTTTCTTAAAATTGGACTTTGCGATAGAGATTAGTTATTGCATCATACATAATGTAAGGATTTAGAGACGTGCGTCGAGTACGTCAAGTAAGAAAATAAATGTTCAGAATACTGTGTTCAGTTCATATTTAGTAGTAAAGCACAAACAAAGAAAATGTTACTGCACTGCATCTGCAAATAAAACAACCTACCGAATGCTCTCACAGCCCTACGAGTATTTAACCCACAACACCGGTGAAGTCAGACGATTATAAATAGAAATACGATTCGGAACGTATTGGAGTTAAAATTTTCACAGCACTATTCAGATTTACGACTGCAGAGGCTAGAAATAAAACGCTAAAACCACGGTGCTGTGGCAACAATACGTCTTGGAAAATTGGAAAGTCATTTCGTAATCTGATGCCTCGGGTCAGCTACGGTAACCCTACCTACGTATGAAAGTTCAGCCACCCACAATGTATCTTAAGTTGGTGTAAACAAAATAGAGATTATTGATATCACAGATAGATACGTAGATGCCGAGATTACTCCACTTTAGAGACGAATTCACTTGTTAAAATTACAGTCTAAATCTAAAATAGTCTGCTATTTTAAACTAGCAGATCCTACTAAACTTTCAAAATAGCAGAATGAAACAAGTTACCAGGCTCATCATTCTTGTCCTAGTTATGACACTTTCAAACAAGTGTCCTTTACGTTTTAAAGAAAGTGAACTGGCTAAGACCAGTTATATTTCCATGTAAAGCTGTAGGATGTACCAAGAGTCTTAAGTCTGAACAAACAAATTCGTTGCAAAAGTAATTGTAGAAAAGCGGAAAGAAACTACAAATTGGTGAACAATTAAAGTTGACGGAGGAGAAAGCGGCATTCTTCAATAATTAGAGGAGAAATCTTTTAAAAGCGTTAATAGGAGCCTGAGGAGTTGTAAAGGCTGCATCTTGTAAATGTGACGTCACCGATACCAGGCAGAAAAACCGGTTGAATTCACGCGTGACTGGGCCGAGTCATCCGCAATCTTGAATCATGCCTGTGGTCAGCTATACGTGAGTACTACAAGGCAATATACTGGGACCAATACTTCATAAAGTGTACAAAAGCAATTGTATTCGCTGTTTAGCGTCGTGTCGTAATTTTGGTTTGATTAATGGACGCAGATGTCATTTCGTTCATCAACATTATGTTTAATGACCATATTTTCATTCTGCACATACCATAATTATGCAATTAACATGACAACGTGAACGCATAAGACAATAATGAATGAAGTTTAGACAGAGTAAACTTTTTTTGGAAGAATTGTTTTAATAACACCGGCTAAGCTTCGAGTCATGTTATGTTACGCTACAGTGGACGAGTGGAGAGCCTGGTTTAGCATGACAATGGAAAACAATCAGTCCATGTCCCGTTGCCATACGTAATGCGGAAAACAGAGCCAGAATTGACATTCAAATCGAAACAGTTTGTGGAAACAGAACAGATTTTCTGCGAAACTGCGAAGCGAGCCCGCACTTAGTTTTGCGTTTAAAACAAACGTGGACACGCAAAGGAATTTACTTATATGTATTTGCAATTGTGGACTTGCCCATAAGTGCTACTGCTGTGACAGAACAATTATACGCTGTCGCTGGTATTTACCTAACTTGGCACACTCCTACTTGTATTTAGTTTCTCCACATATTGCGTGGTATAATGAATACCTCTATACTCATAAAATAAGTACTGTGCATCGAATGAATGAGAATGACACATTATTCGGTATGGTGGAGTGGACGTGACTTCGGCGTAAACATGACCTTATCATCATGAACCACAATCATAAATATTCATGGTGGATGTCGAAACAAAAGTGTTACGCGTATGAATATTAAATGGATTCGAAATTTTGGATATTCAGAGTTGTATGACAGTTTTCTTAATCCCAGGATTAAATTGTCTTCCGTCGATTTGAAAGACAGTGATTGTTTCGAAGAGTTATTTATTATCTGAAGAGCAAAGTCAATGACTCTAAATCGCCCAAGTCGGAGGTCCTCGCCATCACAATTTTGGAACCATCAATCATGCCCACCTGCTCTCTTTAAAACCGTTTTTTCTGCCAAACTTGATAACACATTTTTTACTCTGATACATTCCTGAAGTACACAGCAAATTGCTCAAAGTTTATCAAGCAGGTTCTAACTATACGGTAGCGAGGTGTCATGTATTGCAAGCTAATGATGCCTATAATTTTATCGGCAGCCTCTGGATATAATTTATAGCATGCACTTATAAGACATGACCGTTTTACATTGAAAATGAGAGCGTGAGCCAACGAGCTAGAACAAGGAGATCGAATGTGACAATAAGTACCCTGGACATGTACGTAAGTAAAGAATACTTGGTACAACCATCTTTAGAAATTGTATTTTGTAGCTAATTCGTCAAGCTTATTCGTAGTACAAGGCAGGTAACAATGGTTCTAACATATAAGGCGTATCAAATTAAACTTTGTTCTTGGCCAACGGTTTAAACATTAAAATGAATGAACGATCAACAAGGTCGTGATGGGATTCGCATAAGAGCAGCAATTAGTCCGCGAGGGTGAGAGGGGGAGGAATGCGCGCGACCGTTAGCGTCCGGCTGCTGCCGTACTTGGGAGGGACGCAGACGCACCTTCCACACACTCACGTCACTCGGCATCACCAGAGTCCCATACGCCTTGAACGCTGCCGGCGTTCCTTTATTACCCGCGTACGTACGAGCTTTTTTACGGACACACTAGAGGCAGTGTCGCCGTATGCTGGTTATTTTCTTTGGCGGTCAGCTTCAGGAGAATGCGTACGTTGGTTGCTTGGTATGATCTGTGACTTTCGAATGATTGGTATGAAGAAGATTCTTGGTTACGTACTTCAAAGGCGATCCAAACCACTTAAATAGCATGTTCCATTTCAATACAGCCTTGACACCTCTAAAAGAGCTTCCGTAGATACAAGATAAGCAGACAATGGAACAAGAGGCAACCTTCGATGTAGATCCTTAAATACGATTAGCCGAATAAACAGAACAAGAACTGCGAACGATGTCATATAGTGTGGAGGTAAAATCGTTATAAGTGCTTTAGTTTACGAGTTCGTCGTCACTTCATACGTAATGGCTAAAACAGGTACCGTTGGATTCGTTATGATCTCTGGATGACGGTTTAGCCTGTTTTAACTCCAAAAAATGGTACAGTAGGTATTTATGACGTCATAAAGATGGCGGCTACTTACTTTAGTTAATTGCATATTTTTAGAGTTCCAAATTACCAATTTGAATTTAAATGGTCTCATTTTGTAGTATTTTTTATCCTCAACATATGTTTCATAGACAACATTTATGTAACTTTAGTGTAAATGCATTAAAAATAAGATTTTCTTAGAAAAATACTATTTTTAAAATTCCTCTCAAATCTTTAGTTGATTACTGCGGCCATAATTTAAGCTAAAAATAAATGAAATTTAGTTAATAATTTTCCAAATTTTCTAAGCTTTCAAACAATACCTAACTTATTTACTTACAATTACAAATATAGGAATTACAGAGTAAATTGTTCGCTGGGCCGTGCGAGGTGACTGAACTGTGACCGCGCGCGAAAACGCGGTTCTCGCCTGTTTCGCCGACAACGCGCTCCGCATCGCACGCATTTTTCGTTTTGATTTAGGATTCAAATGAAAAGAATTAAAATGTAGATTAATTAGTTTCGCACATTGACTTATGATATTTCATAAAATATGTGTTTCGGAAAAAAAGTATTTTCATTATCCAGTGAATAGGTAACTTCGTTAATATGAGGATTTTGTAAATTTTGCTTTCTGTAAATCATGTTGGAGTGTTCATCAGGATACCAATAAACCTTAAATTTCGTAAATCGAGTAAGAAACAAGAGAGCTACGGCGTCGGGAGCATCTAGAGTGCTAAAACGGTCAACCGATATGGTACGTAGACTGTTTAAGAGTAAACTACAATCATAATAGGTATTTAGATAAAAAATATTAAAATATGCATATTTTTTGTTCATCATCATCATCATCATTGGCCTCATACGTGTGTGCCAGACGATTTATTCAGTGTCTGAGGCAAGATTTTTCATCATGGCTGTATAAGCCGATACGGGAGCGGCATGGCTTTTTGCACGCTCTCCACAGACACTGCATTGCCTGGGAAAACGCAGGACTTCCCAGGACCTGCGCCACCCTCTCTGCCTTCCTGGCTGACTCCACAGGAACGACGGGTCGATACGTGCGGAGCCAGGTCGGTTGCAGGAGTCTGCCGCACGATTTATTATCAGTCAGTCGCGCCTGACGGAGACCCCGTACCGGGTTTGTGTGTGGAGTTTTCCATCTCCAGGACTCTGATTCGCTTAGGTCAGATTTTTCCCTCGGTCGCCTCTTACGTACATATTTACGTTGTTTAAAAATATTTATAGACGTTTTAATAGCTTTGGTTCTAAAAAACAGAAAATTTAGCTTTGATATTAATCAGATTCATTCGCACAGTTATAATCTAAACCAACAAGGCACAAGCTTTCTATTCCAGCACTTCAATGGACACTCCGAGTTGACATTACAGTCCGAAATAACTTTTTGCGGTTACCAACCCAGCGTGGTGACTGGGCAAACACCTTTCAAAGAATAGCGCCAAAGGTAGACGGCCCCTAGTTCCCAGCCACCCTAACACCCAAGTCCTTGGTAGGGGGCCTTGGTCGTGGTTGGGCAAAGGACGCTGAGTATCCCCAAACTACGTAAGATGGCTACCAAAAATAACTGACCCAGGCTACGTACAATTTGCGTACATGACAAGAAGAAAGCCTCCAAGTAGGTATAGGAGCTTGGAAGTTTCTAGTGAACAGAGAAAGAGATCTGTAACGTTTCGACTAGGGGCAAAATGCTGCTTAACTTCCTCAGCAGACAAAAGCTGTCCTTTGTGAACACCTTTTTGTTAAAAAGCCACAAGGACGCGAACCTGGCTGAAAGAGCTCTGTCGGAAGAACGAAGAAGGACTTTATCATGACGGATAAAAGACATAATATTATCCAGAAATATCTCAGTGATCATCATCACTCAAATATGACATCCACTGCTGAACATAGGCCTCCCCTAACTATTTCCACCTTGTCCTATTAGAAGCGGCCTGCATCCAGCATTTCCCCGCGGACTTGACCAGATCGTCTGTTCATCTCGCGGGGGGCCGTCCTACGCTGTACCTACCGGTACGTGGTCTCCACTCGAGAACTCTCTTCTTCAACCGATTATCAGTCCTTCGAGCAATATGGCCTGCCCATTGCTACTTCAGCTTACGGTTTCTTTTGGCTTCGTCGGGTTCGTCTACGGATCTCCTCGTTTCTGGTTCGATCACGTAGAGAAACACCGAGCATAGCTCTCTCCATAGCTCGCTAAATGACTCCTAGTCTATTTAGGAGGCCGACAGTTGGAGACCACGTCTTGGCACCGTAGGTTATCATTGGCTTAGCACACTGTTCAAACCTAAGGTTAAAACACTTTCGTTTAGATACACTGAGGAATTTTGGAAGTAAAGACGTTGTGTAAATTTTCCGAATTTTGCCGAGTGGCCTCTTTCTCAAAGTTAGATCTTCCTAGTTGGACCTTTTGTCTTAGATAGACGGGTTTTTTCTGGTTTGCCGATGGTATTGTCATTATGGCCAAATCACTGCAGGATCTGCAAAAAATGCTACTTAGTTTGAATGCGGCCTCGAGGCGTATTGGACTCGGATAATCTTTCGTATGTTCATTTCACACGTTATACCTGAACCAGTATCGTCAAAGGGAACCAGACCTCGAAGTTGTTAGAAAGAGACAACTTCGAAGCTGTAATCACCGGAAAAGTGCAGTTGGGCTGGAAAGTTGCGTTATATTCCGAAGTCAGGCCAGAGTTATGAAAAGTTACATGCTAAGGATCCCGCGGATACTGTAGGGCAGGAACGACATTATCTGCTAAAAGACCAGACTTACAGACATAGTCTGGAAATGTAGCAAGCTGAAGTGGCAGTGGCTGGCCACATGTAGCGTAGAACCGATGGACGGTGGAGTAAACGGAAGAAGAAGAACCACTTTAAGATACTACCGCACTGTTGGTAATCAAGGGAATATGCCTAACTGGTACATATTGATCCATGCCGGAGCAAAGTTGAACGTACTCCGTTATTTGAAGACTTTGATGATAGCATACCAATTTAACCTAGGTATCGTGAAAAGCGAATCCAAGGAATGGATAGATAGCAGCGTTCCCTGTAAATGCAACATCTTGTACTGCGCTCGCCTGTCCGCGTGGAGGGTATGGCAATACTCCTCCAATAGGGTGAGACCTATATCGAGCAGTGGACTTTTGCTGTTGAAGTTAAGCATAGATGCAATGAGATTTTTACATGTGCATGTTGTCATGTAGGTACACCGTAATGTACCTTATATTTTTTGTGGACAGTACACTTGAAACTATCACCTTATAAGTTTGGTCTAAGAAGCAAAAAATAATATTAATAATATGCAATAATTTTAATTTAAATAAAAACTCTCCACACCTTCGAATTAAGTTTGCACGGCCAGTGCAGCGCAGTGCTGAGCGTGGTACCTGTTTTACGGTAACTGTTATAACTTTCGTTATAATTACCAAAAACGTATGCTTTATTTATGCATTTATGAATAGATAATTAAATTTTCTATAGTTTGGCGTTGGCAATTTTGTGGATGTAAAAGAAAAAAAAATAATTATAATCAATTATACATATGTGTGAGATATCGAAAAAAAAAAACATATTCATGAAAATATTTTTTTAAGTTTACAAGATATGAAAATCACGTGTATGAGCGAAATATAAAGCATTGTAATACCATTAAAATGATACCTCATATGTTCAAGTCGGTTAGATAGAACTCGAGATATTTGCATAAAACTGAAGGGCATAGCCGCCATCTTTGTGACGTCATAGATATCAGCTGTACCATTTTTCGAAGTTAAAACAGGCTGATCAGTCATCAGAAGATTATGACGAATCCAACGGTACCTGTTTTAGCCATTACGTATGAAGTGACGACGACTTTTCTCAAAATGGGTCCCCGCCGCCAGTCTAATAAAACGGATAAAAATACTACACGTTGCTTAAGAGAGCGTTCTTTTTCTTTGCATTATTTTCTTGAAGTCTTAATGAATTATCATGTTATGAACTCTGGACAGTAGCTTTGTTCATAGAAGTTGCTCACGGCACGGCCTACAGCAGCTATTTAACAAACAGAGGTCTGTTGGGTGTTGGATGACATCCTTATCTCCTTAAGTTGGAGATAGCTCACGTTTCTAAGTAATTTGTAATTGCAATCAGCGAAATCATCAAGGTATTGTTACTAGAATTGTTTTGCAAACTAGAAGATGTAAGAGATGTTGGTGGATGGCATAAGAAAAGCCATGAAAAGAGTCGGTCGGTACTGTAAGGAGCCAATAAGAAATATTGTTCTATTGGTTGAAATCCGCGAACATGGACTAATAGTTTAGCTGCAAATAAATATTCGAAAAGGGGCAATTGATACCGGGTGTTATACTATACGTAGTATACTTGTCATGACCACATTATCTCCCAATGTAGTGTAGAGATAGGTTACGGTGTCGCCTTTGTATAGTGAGATGACCAAGTTTCATAAATATTGGACACTGTATTCGGGTTATCGACGATGGAACTATGTCACTGAACTATAAAGGCAAACTAGTATTAACCATAGAGGGCATCGGGTAACTTGGTAAATCGCAAAATAGATTGAATATGTTATAGAAAACGGAGTAAAGCGTGGCGTGGGATGTCTTTATTGGCAAGTCAACGGATGACCCAATAAAAGTCGCGGACACAGGCAAGTTTGCTAGCCAGAAGACTAACTGAATATTGCTAACTGTAAATCGAAATCTAGTAAGCAAAACAGCTTAGTGTTGGGTGACGTGTATACCTAAATATAATGTTAATGTGTAACGCAACGCTCCGTTTAAAACCTAGCTAGATTATGTAACAATAATTTGTCAATCTGATTACCGATTGAAAGCTTCGAGTCCCACACTATACAAAATGATAGTACCACGGAAACTTTTCTACCGCTACAAAGTATAGATAAAAAGCCAAAGCAGGCCCTAGCTTGAGTCCCCTAGACGAATAAATACCCCATAAAAATAAACGTATACATAGATTATACATAATGGAATTTGCCACACTAGATATACTATATAAAGTGTTCTGTTTGCCAGATAAGGGCTAAATTAATGCAATTAGTTACCTAAGTGATGCCACACAATGGCTAAGCTTTTCCTTATTCGTTCTTGCTTAGATAACTTGAAGCATTAAGTTTAAATAATGCCTCAAGAGTTTTACTTAAAAGGTTATTTAAATTAATGTCTTAAGAAGCTCGCATCTTTGAGACAAGAAAGGCTTTTACAGTCAAGTGGGTTGTATAGGACATAAAGATGTACACAGCTTAAGTGTTTGAGCACTTCCGTCTAGTAGTAAATTTTATCACTTATCTCGAGTCCCTTAATGTTTACTTGTGCTAAAAATACTCCGACTAAGTCAACGCCCTTTACCTACCTACGTTGTGGGCATAATTGAGTATTGTCTCTTGCGAAGCCGTCACCTTTGCTTTGTCGTTCATCAGCTGTTATTTAAACATGATCGATATCAGAACAGAGGCAGAGCGGCAATGTAAATCAAAGTGTAGATTTCGGGGCAGTATATAGCGATGTGTTTGGGAACAATGAGCGGATGATAACGCGTTATCTTCGCGCCGGGGCGGGGGCGGAGGGCCGGGGGGACGGAAACGCAACATGGCGGCGCCGCGGTACATGCGCCGGCGCATCCGTCTTTGCTTCCAAGACATGTTGAAGAGGATAATACGACCATTGCATCAAAATTAAACATCATTGGCTGTTCTTCAAGCAAAGAAACCTACACCTTGCTAGAGGACCTCGAGTGGAATATTTCCGATCTTCTCAAAGTGTAAAGTGGAGAAAAGACTATACGAAAGCGGTTATGGTCTAAACTTAACCACATGCTGTTATCAGCTTTTCAGCACAAGTGTTGGGCGTCGGGGATCTCAAGGGACGAAGCCATCAAATGTTACCAAAGTAAAATTCTGGCGACACACAGTAGCTGATCAAAATATCGACATCCATGTGAAAACGATGGTAATAAATTGGACTTTCATATTTGGTAGAGTACCTACTGGCTTGGCTTGTTCCTTGAAATGGCAACTGGCAGTTGGCATAAACTGGCACAATGTAGGTAGGCAAATCGACAAAAGCCTTAAAAGGAAACCACACCAACCTTCAGTTAGCTTTACGCCTTCAGACAATAGACAGGTCAGGTACTCAAGTAGGTAAAATAAGGTGAATAAGCAACTTTTGTCGATTTCAGCTATTCTATTTCTGTCTCGCAACAGCAAGAAACACTAATTGTTAAATTGTTTTCGGCTATCAAACTTTTGAGCAGCAATAAGAAAATGACGTGAACAAAAAATATTAAGTTTCCAAGAAGTTTATCCCATTATCTATTACATAACTGTTGTAGGCTTATCTTATCAAATAAATTTACAAAGAAATCAATCATTGAGTATGTTTACATAACATTACCTATAGCCCGAGCGACGACTGGTCTCATCCATATCTCACAAAAGAATAGAATATTTTAGCTATGTACGGGTAGAGGAGCTCTAGTACTTCGGATTGGTCGTGGTCTGCCGCGGCGCAGCTTGGCACGTTTGGCGGAGTAGCTAAAAGTTTGCCCTCTGAAAAAAGTTAAAAATATCTCATCGAAGAATAGAATGAGACATGGCTGTAGCGATAGAAGCAGTTTAGTAAAGCCTATAAATCTTGGTGTGCCGGCTGCTATCTTGGCACGTTTGGCGGAGTAGCTAAAAGTATGCCCTCTTAAAAAAGTAAAAAATATCTCATCGAAGAATAGAATGAAAATATATCGTACCGATAGCTTGCTTGAGTCTGCCTACATATATACTGGTCTGCCTGGCCACAGCCTGGCAGTTTTCCCGGTCCGACCACTTTTACTTTTTTTAGTAAAAATTTTATCTCTTCGAATAAAAGAATAAAAATATGTCGTACCGATAGCTTGCTTAAGTCTGCCTAGAAAAATACTGGTCTGCCTGACCACAGCCTGGCGGTTTTCCAGATACGAAAACTTTTACTTTTTTTTGAGAAAATTTTATTTCTTCGAATAACAGAATGAAATTAATTTGTAATAATAGTTTATTTAAAGCTGAACACATATCCCTTGGTCTGCCTGAGCTCAGTCCGGTAGTTTCTCCGATGCGATCACTTTTCACTCTCAGTAAATTTCAATTTTAAAGGACCCTGACTTTGTTTATTAGGGAGTGGGCCCCGCCAATAAAATGAAAATTTGTCAGTGTATAGAAGTGAGATTTACAGAGCTGTAATCTCTCAATGTCCAGATGAAGAAAATGTTTTCCCAAGTATTGTATTTTTGAAATAATTACTACGAATACATCTGAAGTTGTAGATTCTTGAAATTAACATACTTATTCTTCATCTAGACATTGAGAGATTACAGCTCTGTAAATCTCATTTCTATACACCGACAAATTTTCATTTTATTGACGGGCCCTCCCTAATAAACAAAGTCAGGTCCTAAAATTTAAATTTACTGAGAGTAATAAGTGATCGCATCGGAGAAACTACCGGACTGCGCTCAGGCAGACCAAGGGATATGTGTTCAGCTTTAAATAAACTATTATTACAACTTAGTTTCATTCTGTTATTCGAAGAAATAAAATTTTCTCAAATAAAGTAAAAGTGGTCGTATCTGGAAAACTGCCAGGCTGTGGTCAGGCAGACCAGTATTTTTCTAGGCAGACTTAAGCAAGCTATCGGTACGACATATTTTTATTCTTTTATTCGAAGAGATAAAATTTTTACTAAAAAGTATTTTAGCTACTCCCAAACGTGCCAAGCTGCGCCGCGGCAGACCACGACCAATCCGAAGTACTCGAGCTCCTCTACCCGTACATAGCTAAAATATTCTATTCTTTTGTGAGATATGGATGAGACCAGTCGTCGCTCGGGCTACTAGTAATCAAATACCTACTGGCCAATATTTTATCAGAGGCCACTTAAAGGTTTATTTTACCAATCATATTTACACGTCATATAGGTGGAAATTGACAAAGAGTGCCAGGAAAATATTACTAGATTGTAAGTAGTTTTAAAAGAAATCTCCTGTGTCTTAGCAGTTATGAAATTTAAAACCCTTCCTTATCAAACGTCGTCGCTTCGATCTGAAGAATTTTAATTTAAAATTAATCAGGAAATTGTGGTTCTACTTACAGTCGTATCGACTATCAAGGAATCTGAAACGCAATAGCAGAAAAGTAATCCTTATATTATCAATTATCCTTCCTTACCAGTTTTGGTATCTGGACACCATATTATTGTTGAATAACACAACAAAGGTCATATGCAGTTGATTACTCGACATTGAGTTGAATAAGGCAACATCCAAAAGTTGTAGAGTCGCGAGGTTAAAGTGTTGGACATTGGTTGGGGAGTCATTTAAATAAATACATAATGAATAATCGTTGCTATAAATTAATACTTTGTATCGGAAAAAAAACGAATTGAAGACACTTAGCCAGGAGACAGGACGGACGGTAGACCAAAGCAGTCACGGAGTGGTGGCCAAGGGGAGCAAAAAGACTAGTGGATAGAGCAGACCACAGGAGCAGACCATCAGCCTGGTGGTCAAATGACATCATCAAATCGACCGGGTCTCAATATATAAGATTGGCACGGGACCGTGAGGATTGGCGCTGCGCTGTAGAGAGGAGGCATTGTATTGGTGGATGTGGCCTAAGTATGATGATGATCGGAAAATCACTAATCGTATTAATTAGATGACCAATCCATTGCCAAAAATAAGGGGAAGCAGAATCTATTGAATCCTACAAGTTCTCTTCTTTTCAGAACTGACGATTTCAAAGATATCTTTTAGATTTAGAGAAAACATTACGTTGGGATTGAAAGTGTTAACATTTTGGTTCGGTGTGCGCTTATATGAATGTTTTTTCTAAGAGGGACGAGTCAGAAACGTCTTCATGGAAATATCTCCTTGGCCTCTTTGCTGATAGAAAAAAAACTTTGTACATTACGTAAGTAACGCCTAAACACCAACAAGTTTCGTTTTCGATAAATATAGGACAGGAAAACGAAACATAAGCATTGGGCATGTTTAGCAACTTAGTAGAATAAATTAAACGTTGCGTTAATTAAAATTTGCGTGTTTATACATTGATGATCTGATGAATGATTAAAATGTTTCTTTAATGCTGTTTGCTACCTTATAGCTTGTTGGCAAGTCCTTTTCAAGCAAATATATTACCGGAGATAGGAACCAGATATATTAGAGCATGGTTGAAGCTGATTACTTACAATGTTGCCACTCTTTGAATTCATTTATACAGCTGGTAAGCTGGCTATGGGTGCCAATTTGTACTAAGACATAAATATGTGGCACTTTTAGGTGAAGATAGTTTTTCTTCACCATCTATAGAGGATTTTTTTTAGTGTAGAGCTGAAAAAATTGATTTACGACTAAATACTTAAGAGACGATGGTCTCTTTAAGGTATATGCGATGTTAGTTGAAAGTCACGCATATGTGAACGTCGCTTTTACAGGGTAGGCAGGCAAATTTGGTGGGCATGCCGGTTTCATTTAAAAACTTAACTTTGTTGAACCTTCTCAAATTCTTATTTTTCGAGTGGGATAACGAGTCGACCTACGATCCTATGAAGCCTGGTATCGGAGTTTTACAACTAGCGATCTTTAGGTGGCTGAGCAGAAGTGGTGATATGATATCAAAGTCGTCATAATATGGTTGTCGAAACATTTATCGAATACCTAATTCATTCTAGTTTTGGTGCGGAGTGGGCGATCGGCGCCATTTTGAAAGTTATTTCGCGTAGGAGATCATTTTAATATTCAGGTAAACAACATAGTTTCGGTATTAATGGTGTCAGCGACTGGAATTTGCTTGAGGCACTGTTTAGAATCGTGTGAATTGAATTTATTAAATGTTTTGGCTTTACAAGTCTTGCATATTATGGTTCCTAACAGCGACGGTACCGACCTTAGAAATATCGCAAAGGTAGAGACAGAAAAACAAGTTTTATATCTCATGAAATAAAGACGGCCACAGTCGGCTTGCTGGCTGGCAAGACATGTATGTATGAGTTAGAAAACAGCTTCGTCTTTAAAAGAAATGATTGGTGGTCAGCGCCGGCATAGCCAATCGGTAGTTCACCTGTGCAGATCAGGCAAAAACCCGTCCGGTTAACATATCGGCCACGAAGGACGCGTGCCTGCGTACGCGCCGGTGCGTCTTCTTCTCGCCGCATAGCCCTCTCTCTTTCTAGTTACCCTTTTAAAAAGAACTGCTGGTGGCCAGTGTTTGCTTTGACACTTCTTTGATTTAGATGCATTTCTTTAAAACTTCGGTAGTTTTTATTTTGGTTAAAGTTATGATTGGATATAGGTGGAATAAGTTATAAAGCAGTGTTATAACCAATTTCATTGAATTGCAACCTTCTGCATATTATTGTAAAAGCTTTAAAAATGCTAGTTATTAAATGATAATGAAGTAGGCATTAGTATTGTAAAATCTCATTTATCATTATCACATAATATTGCATATGTAGCAGGTACATCAATATTTTTGAAGTTTTTATTACATTAGAATACCACCAAATTCATTTTTAAATTTAACTCCTGTCATCATAATTATTTTGTTTCAAACAGCAGTCTTTGCCTCATGAGCATATATAATTTGCTAACATATTTAACTAGCTTGTTCCTAGCACTGCACCTCTTGATATCACAACCAGTTAATAGCCGGTGTCTGAGGAATGGCCGCTTTTATGAATATTAATAAATGTTAATTTAAAGCAGTTTTGTTGAGAAATAGACAAGATAGTTTTGCAATTATTATTATGCCAGTAATGTGGAGTAAATGGAGCTAAAACAAAATTGATACTTTATTTTATTGTTGTTAAATATGGATGGACAGTATGGAGCTATAACTAAATGAATGAAAGTTATAAATAATATTATCAAATAATAATTATTTATAATGAAAGACCATTTATGTCAATTTTCTTCTTAATGTTATTTGTAATATTTTATAGTATTTGCAATGCTGGACTTTGGACAATGTTCTTGGTGGGATGCCATCTTACAGTCAAAGATAAGCTATGTTTGAGATAAGCATTTCTTTGTTGCCCTTCTTATTTGTATTGTTGATAGACATTGAGAAGTATTTTGAGGATTGGTTGTAGGTTCCAATTGTGGAGCAATTTGGATTTAATTAAATTGTTCTCCAGTATTTCTGGAACGGCTTTACAAATTAAAATGGGGAAGCCTTTATCCAGCATTGGAGTAGGGAGGTGGTATACATTTAACAATTTTGTAGTCTGTTAACAAGACCTCTATTGTCGGGCATTGAAAATTTGAGAATGTCAGTTCATTGCATTTTGTACTATCATTAGGTTACATTAAGTTTTTTGAGTAGCACAAAAAGCCAACACTACAAAAGCATTACAAATCAACAAAGTTTCAAATAAAAACAAATATTTCTCAAGCATGACTCATCGGTGATAAATAAACTGCTTGCCAAGGACAGCGGAGAATTCACTCTTGCGTAAGAAGTAATGTTTTATCTCAAATATTAGTTTGTAAACAAGTAGTCAAGTAAATACATGCTGGTTATAATGAAGACATAAATAAATAGTATTTGAGAAAAGCAATTCCTCACCAGCTTAGAATAAATTAGGTGCTGAGTAAAATTTTTGGGCATGTTCTGTTTTTTATGTTAGGTGCTTGCTTAGGTGATGTGATCCATAGAAAACCTAGATCTGGTAAACAGAATACCAGTTCTTACGAGAGTATATTATGCTATGATGCTGACCAAAATTTCAGGTCAGAGTATTCGGTCCTTTCGGACTTTTAGGTTATGTGCAAAGACACGATCAAAATAACTTACCGAAGCTCTCCGTGAGTTTCAGCATGACCCCGCCGATGTGCATGTCTCCCTTCACGACCATGGTCCTCTTGTCGTTCAGATCCGTCACGTAGATCGTTAGGTTCCATGAGCCATCGCCCACGATCTCGCCGTCGGCCAACATTTTCAAGCGTTTATCAACACTGTATGGGTAAAATACACTTTGTAATCACTTACGAACGCGCATCGCGAGAAAAGAACACGACCGTATAACGCGCGGGTGCTCACTTGACTGACGGACAGTGTCAGGGTTGCCAGATGATTATTATTTTTTCTCGTACCAGGGTTGCTAAAAATCTCGTAATTTCAACAGAAATCTCGTAAAAGCATAAATTTAAAGAAACTTAAGGAAACGTTATAATTTTATGCTATGTAATGCATTATGTAACTTAGGTAATCATGTTCTTCGCGCTTGGGACTGTTTAATTCAAAACGAACCAATATAAAATCATGTTTTTTTTATTATATTCGACATCAGGGATAGTAGTAAAATCATTATTATTTTTACCGTATAGCCTTTCAACTGTCCTTCTAGCATACATTTCATTTGATGCTTCGAAATTTACGCAATTACCCTTACGATATGGACCTTTAGCGCTTTCAGAAGCTAAAAATGTACCATTTACAGTGTCTATAATAAGACTTGTTAAAATCTCGTAAAAAAGGGTACGAGATTTGTGTTAATCTTGAATCTCGTACAGACACTCTAAATCTCGTAATGTTACGAGATTTCTCGTACGTCTGGCAACCCTGGACAGTGTTGCCACCAGTGTTGCCAACTGGGTTTCGAGCTTTGGGGCTAAATGGAGTCCAAAAAAGGGCTAGATTGGGGCTAGATTTTGCCAAAAATATTTGTTTTCATAAAAATGAATGAAACAAGGGAGTTTTGCATATTTTTTACTAATTATTAATAAAACTATGAATGAAACATATCGGATGTCCCTTTCACTCTCATCAAAAAGAGTGAGAGATCTGACAGTTGCTTGTGCGCGCGGGTGGTTAGCGTTAGAGTAGTAGAGGGGTGATTTTGGTGTGGACCTCATAACCGCTCAGCTGACTGACCCGGGCGCGCGGACATGATGACGTAGTCTGGACCTTGCCGCGCGGCACTTCAGTTTGATATTATGACTCGTGTTTGTTATTCTAACACTCGAGACTGTGATTATCATAAGTAAGTGTTGTATACTCTAGTCTAGAGTCTAATTTACTTACCCCGTTTTGGGGCTAGATTTGGGGCTAGGGGCTAAATCATTTTTTTAGGGGCTAACTAGGCTAAAAAAGGGCTAGATCTAGCCCTAAAAGGGCCAACTTGGCAACACTGGTTGCCACAACCGACTTTCGAAAGTACACATTTCCGCCGCCAAAATTACACATTTTGAAGTAAAATTACACATGCGCATTTTTTTGTCTAATTATTATTTTTCTTGAGAAAACTTACCTGGGGGACGTTCACCCGTGCTTTATCAATAAAACTTCTGAACGTGGAGGTCTACTCGACGGCCGCTTGTGGCTAGTAGAGAGACGTTCACGTGGCTGAGCCACTCTAACATGGTATCACACGCCACCTGTGACTATAGGGCGATGGGTGGTCGCTCTGGTAAGTGGCGTGGTTTTCCTGGAGTCTTACGAGCCGGGTGATTCCCCATTGGAGGAGGCCGATTAATGCCCGTCAGACAGCGGTGGCTGGCTACATCTGTTGGGTCATGTCTGGTGTATGGCTCCCGAGGCAGCGGTCATATCCAGTAAGCGGCGGTAGCCGGGCATCTCTGGGAGTGTGTCCACGATCCTAACTACTCGACGTGGAGTAGTGGATGTGGACAGGTGAAGGCCACGTCAGGCTGTGCTGGACAGCACCACCTTGAGCAGCCTATCTGGATCCTAGAGCCTCCAGTTCGTCCTGGTGCCAATGACCCCGCCGTATGACGGGATCAGGCGCTGGAGGCGTCGATAAAGGTCGCGTCCGCTCCCGTGCGGAGCGCTATCTGGACATCAGTGAGGGGTCCTGATTGCACTGATCAGGACCTTTCTGTTCTCTTCTAAAATGGCTGTTCGTGAGCTCACTTGTCTTGGGGTCGGTTGGTGCTTCGTCTTCTCCTCCTGAGATGTACTCTATGGAGTACCGACCGCGTCCAACGAACCCCTTGGTGGCTTTTGACATGGCTGGCCTGGGGCTTCCACGTCCTGGGGGGTGAGGGCGATGTTCGCCTCCTTCGCCTCCTAGGCTTCCGCTTCTTCGGCGTCATAGTTTCTAAGGGGCCGATGGCAGCCGCCATAAGGGATCCAGCCACGTTTTGGTATCCCTCTTCGGTGCCGCCTCCGTCCTCTTCAGTTCAACGGGCTTCGTAAGAGGTGCTGTGCCCGTACGGGGCAATTGAGACTGTTGGCCGGCTGCGAGCCGCCACAGTTGGCACATGTGGCTTGCTAGCCTTGATGGGGCGCACGTAGTCCACCTTGTAGCCCAGGGTGGTCAGCTCTTCCTGGATGTCCTTCGGGTCTGTGTCCACGGGGAGGTCTCTAATCGCATCCTTGACTGGCCGCTCTTTCGAAGGTGCGTTGCATAGGCGAACAACAGGATAATCTGGTTCTGGAGCCCTCCAGCGCAGTAAAGTAGCGCTGGTAAACGCGGAATTTCTGTTCGCCTTGCGCCAGGAGAACTCTGTGGACATGTAGGGCCGCACATTTGGCGCATGACCGAGCTCCTTCTTTAGCTCGCCGAAGTGATAGCTTCAGTTCGGGAGCAGATCGACCACTATCAGCGGCGGCTTCTTCTTTCTTACACCCCGTCATCTTCATGGACGTCGTAGGTGCAGGTGTCGGCGTCTTCCCTGGGTTTGCGCGACGTAGACTTCAGCATCGTCAGCGTTGACGCATAGGATGTCTGGGCACATGTCGCCGCTGGACTGTCTCCAGTACCTGAACTGTTCAGCAGGTGCATGGACAGCGGTGATGTGACCCTCGTAGCCGGAACCTGTGGGTCCTCGGCGTTGTCGGTGAGGTGGAAGATGTTCCGTGGGCCAAACGGCGAGCAGGTACTATTGTTTCTTGTACCTCTGCCTACACTGGGATAGCGGAGACGGAGAGGGAGAAGCAGGCAGCGGATATCGCTGCTGCAGCGGCAGCAGGCGGCGAGAGGTGACGAGAGGCGGGTCCGCCGAACCCGGCATGGGTGGCGTCCACGATGGACGTGGGCGTCTAGAACCCGTGGGACAGCTTGGGTGTTCGTTCGGACGAACACCCTGTCGCGACTCTTGAGCGCGGAGCGCTTTTAGCCCTTGAAGGGCATCTTCTTATTTGCCTGGTCCGCGTAAACCGTAGCCTGCCCTCTACGCAGGACCCTGGAGTGCCCCCCCGCTGGTGGGAGGCCGAGGTTACGGGTGCTCAACAGAACCCTACGTGACGACCGAGGGTAGGCAGAAGCACTGGTAACACACTTTCGAACTGGATGGGTAGTGTGACACTACACCACAACGACTAGGTGGCTGATCCATCTGTCTGTGGTGTGGAAAAGGATGCTTTTAAGTTCATCTATAGCAAGAGAGATGTAAAATAGCTTTCTGTCTGACGATTGTATGTTTTTTTATTATCAATTTTACGTTCCGATAAATGAATAGCAAGCAGCGCTGATTCCTATCAATGTTTGAGTTATTAATTTGGCTTCGAGCTTACGAAATTACACATGAGAGGCCAGGATTACACACTACACATGGGAGCCTAAAATAGTACGTCAAATGTGTAAAATGTACCCGGTTGGCAACGCTGCTGACGGACGGCCGGAGCATGGTATAATAAGATACTCGGCCGGAGGAGCGCTGTGGCGCTGCAGTGCGGCGGCGGAAGATTTCCTCCCCCGCTTCGGAGGCCTACGCTGTTTGCCTTGACTGCACAGATATGCACGATCCACAAGAAAAATCTAATTTTTTACACACTATCACTTTTTCAGTTTTAGAATTGATTGTTCTTTCTGAAATTCAGATGAAAAAAAACCAAATTAACCAAATCAAAATAGAACAATTTTTTTATTTTCTATTTACATCATTTTTTTTCTAAGTTTTGAGCTTGCTTATTGGTATTGGAATCTCGCACGTTTAGCAAATACCTATGAAAAAGTGGAAAATCGTGCAGTATGTTCGAATCCTTATTCTTCTTCTTCATCGAATCGATGGACAACAACTAAATTTTATTTGCCCAATATTTGGCTACATTGATTGCCTGACTGTTAGCCTCCAGAATCCTTATTGAAGGGTTACCATATCCAAAAATCAAAATCATAGAGAAAAGAGTGAATGAATGAATGAATTCAAATGTCAAAATGACAATTTGCTTGCCCCGTGTCCCTTGCAATTTTATTTACATATTTTGTTGATTTTCTAAGTTTTCCAACATAATATCTTTGCTTTTACAAATGTAATACAAACTACATATCCAACAGGTCTTTTAGATAGCACGCATGAATAGAGAACGCAGTGCTTCTTCGTCTAAAATGGTGGCATCAAAAAGTAAACACAAAGGTACAAAAAAGACATTTTTCAATGTTTTAATTAATTTATCCGTATCTGTGTTTGATGATAAGGTCTCAATGTTTCAGCGATATCGTGTTCAACTCCAGAACATCGCCCGGAGTCCCCGTCGAGAGACAGCGATTCGCTCTCGGAGGCGGCAAGCCCTGTGCCGTTCCTGTGCACTCAGGACGGCGCCGAGGGGGAAACAGACGTCGTGTGGAACTTTTACACGCCCAAATCGGACCACCCTCCAACATCCCGCATCAAAAACTCTACACCTCTTAGCACTAAAGCTAGAAAACCCACAAAATTAAAACTTATAGAGAAACCTCTTCCAAAACGAAGAACAGTGCGACCCAGTCAAAAAAACACTGAATTATTCCAAGATCTTATTGAGTTAAATCAAAATTTGCATGAACTTATTGCAAAAAAATCAAATCAACTGATAGAAAAACCACAATCAGGTAGTGAAGAAGACATATTCAATGATTCAGGTGAAAGCTCGCCGAAAAGTGGCCTTAAAACAAATACTCGTTGTTTGAGGAGAAATGTACTGAGTTCAAAATTTTCTAAAACAGAACCTGAAACAGCTTTGGAATCAGACGATTCAATGAATGAGTGCCTTATAAAAGCAAGTCAAGTAGTAGAAGAGAACATTTTAAATATTGAACCTATACCAGCAAAAAGAAAGTGCTATGAAACTTCAAGAAATATACAAATCTACAAACCAGGGATCAACTTCAACATGGATAATGATTCTATGGATGCCATTTTGAATAATATTAACTTGGATTCACCTGTAGTCAGTAAAACAAAGAAATATGATTCACCAAAATTGAATAATGATTCTTTTGATACTCTAGTTGGGAACTTGAATGATAGTGCATTAGACAGACTGACTCAAGTGCCAGCTAAAAGTAATTCAAATAGGAATAAACTCAATTCATCAACCAATAACTGGACAATCAAAGAATTAGTTGTACATGATGGTAGTCCATTGAATAAATCATCCTTTGGAAGACACAATTCTATGCCTGAATCACCTTTGGTGCCTGAAAATAAACCTTCTACCAGTGGTATGGTCTTTGGAAGATACAATTCTATGCCACATAACAATAATGGTAGGTCAAAAGTTTTCACTCATAAAACTACTAGTTATTATAGAAGTAAAATTGTTTATTTTTTGTAATAATATGCCATCCCAATGCTACATTAAGGTCTCTTTCTTATTTTATTTAGTTTACCTTTGCTTTTTTTTAAGCTAAGCATATCATAATATTGTATTATCTTACTTTTCAGGAGATTCACCTATAAGATGTACCCCAGAGGAAATCAAACGAAAACACCAACAAGCAAGGGAAAAGTTACTTGCTAAAAGACAATTGCCCTTCACCTCATCACAGCAGCCTAGTCAGCAAACATTAACGTCTCAGGCCTTCAAGCCAGCAGCTCAATTGCCACCTCAAATTGCCAAACCTTTACCACAAACTGTTCAAAAGAAAACACAATTTCAACCCAAAGTACCAAGCACAGCAAATGTAAGAGAACCAGTGGTTCCAAACCGAACTAATATAGTACCACAAAGTATGCCTAATAATGATCCTACCAATATCAAATTATTGATTGAGAAAAAGAGGCAAGAAGCATTGATGAAGCTAAGACGGCGGCAGCCACAAACCAAACCATGATTTTTAGTAAAATGAGGTTTGAAAGTACCAGAATTTCAGAAATTATATTAAAAAATTAAATTCCTGAAGTTACTATGGAGCATGCTATTTCTTGAATGATCAAAACATGAGTTACAAAATTATGTATTCTTCTTAGCGTATCGATTCTGGCGATTTCTTACTAAATTTGTTTGGACCAATACTCAGCCACGCGCACAGCGTTGTCCGTGGCTTTGTAGAGGTCGTCGCGTGTGCAGGTATTAGGGCACGCAGGGCAAGACAGGAGATGTGCCATTGACTGCGGGGAAACACCGCACACACAGTCACTCTCCGAGCTAAAGCCCCATTTGCACATATTTTCCTTGCTTCGACCGACTTGGGTCCGGAGTCTGTTAAGAGACTTCCACGTCGGCCAAATAAGGTTGTGTCCAGGAGGCAGTTGCTCCGAGAGCGAAGCTATGGTGACTGTAGGGTATTTCTCCCGCCAGAGACTTAGTCGGGAATAAGAGGCTTCACCATCTAAGGGGGCACTTCTTTAATGAAGCTGTGCCGACTTTTGAGTCTTCGAGACACCGGGGCGTAGTCGTACATTGGGTGCCTAGGATCCACCTCTTTTTTCAACCTCTCGCTTCGGCTCGCCACTTCTCTGCGGACGTCTGGGGGGGCTATACCAGCTAGAGGAAACAGCATTCCAACGGGGGTTGGTTTAAGACAACCAGTAATTATGCGGCATGTGTCATGTAATGCTGTATCCACCAGATGAGTATGCGCGGAACGGCTCCATACCGGGCTAGCGTACTCGCCTGCAGAGAAGGATAGTGCCATTCCAGTGGTCCGTAAGACTTGTGGCGAAGCTCCCACTTTGTAGAAGTAAGGCGGCGCAAGAGATTGTTACGCATGCCCACTTTCTGTTTGGTATTGGTACAGTGTTGCTTGTAAGTAAGTGCTCTGTCCAATGTAATACCGAGGTATTTTGGATGAGAACAATGGGCAATGGGCACGCTTTTCCATGTTATGTTTAGGGTTCGCCTAGCTTCTCTATTGCGAAGGTGAAAGACACACGACTGGGTTTTCAAAGGGTTGGGTTTTAGATAATTCTGCTCATAGTAGTTGCTAAGGTGGTCAAGCGCTGCAGTTAAATGACTTTCAACCTCCTCGAACGACGGTGCCTGGGACGCTAGGGCCAGATCATCGGCATATAGAAAACTGTTGGTATGCGGCGGTCTGGGCTGGTCATTTGTATAAATGTTAAATAACACTGGCGCCAGCACACTTCCCTGGGGTAAGCCGTTTTTCAGTGATCGCCATCTGCTTTTTTCTTCTAGAAGATGAACTTGGAAACGGCGATTGCGGAGTAGTTCACTAAGAATCCTCGTGAAGTTGTGATCGCCCGTCATCTCAGTTACCTTCCACAACAACCGTTTTATATTTACTGTGTCATACGCAGCTGACAAGTCAACGAAGACAACGCCTGTTACTCGACCCAGCTCAAATCCGTCCTCAAGATGTTGAGTGAGGTTCAAGGTTTGGTTACAGCAGGATTTCCCTGGTCTGAAGCCGGCTTGCTCAGGAATGAGTTTAGGGTCAGTAATATTTACAAGGCGGTTAAGTAACATCCTTTCGAATAACTTGTAAGTATGACACAGCAAAGATATTGGACGGTAGCTCTTGGGATCTCCGGCTGACTTCCCTGGTTTAAGCAGTGCGATTACCTTGGACTTCCGCCAGCAACGTGGGATGCGGGCAAGCTCTAGACAGCTATTAAATAGTTGCATCAGCCAAGACACGGCCACAGGACCCAGGTGCTTAATCTGTTCGGTGGATAGGTTATCAACCCCAACTGCTTTGCCGCATTTGAGGGACTTGATGGCCGAAACTATTTCTGTAAGCACGAAAGGTCTGCTAAGTGTAGTATTGGTGTCTGGACAGCTTCTGATTTTAGGGACAGTACATTTGTGACGCCCGGGTTTTCCATTCAGCAGGAGTTGGTGCGCAACTTGGTTAGCCGTCACAGAGCCTGGAGCAGCTGCTGGAGGAGGATCGCCAGTAAGTTTTCTGATCGTCGTCCAGGCTTTCTTCGAATTATGTGTGAGGTCGATACTCGTCACTAAGTCGGTCCACCTGTTTTGCCTTGCCTCGCTGATCTGGGATAATAGTTCTTCACCCATCCTTATGGTATCTTCAGAGAAGGGATCTATACTAAATGCCTTGTCATATTCCTGGAATAGTTCAGACGATTCGCGAGACAAACCAGGGACGTACGACGAGTAGCAACCTCTCGGGATGAATTTTCGGGAATTGGAAGCAATTATCTCAAGAAATAGTTCGTAATTCTCAGAAGTTGGTTGGATGTCCAAGAGATCGTTATCAATCGATTCGGCATATTGTTCCCAGTTTGCTTTTGAGTAATTGAAGCGGCGTTTGAATGGGACTGTAACAGGGCGAACTGCAGATTGGATGGAGCACATAATCGGTCTGTGTTGGGTTCTGGGAATGGGTGGGCACACGGTCTTGATACATTGTTTAGCAATGTTCGAACTCGAGAAGATAAGGTCCGGATTATAGCCTCTTCGCCAGCGTCCGCTGTTGAAAGAAGATGGTAGTTTGGCATTATGAATCAGAGATAGCTCGTGTGCATCCGCCCACTCTTCAACTGTCTGTCCGTCAGTGTCCGTATCCTTATAGCCCCAGGTGGTGCTGTGACTGTTAAAGTCACCAACGACCAGCCTTGTAGTTAGGTCTTTAAAGTTGTTGGGCTCATGGAATTGGAATGGGACGCTAGGTGGCTTATAAACAGATGTTACTGTACAGTTTCCAAGGTTTGCTGTAATAAGTTCCACTGAGTTGTCAGATGAGCAGCAGATGTTATGCACCTTGACATTGGGTCCTACAAACACAGCGCTGCCGTGTTTTTTGTGTGGGATCTCAGCCACAAGAGTCAGTCCGGGTATTTGGGGCCTGACTTGGTCAGGACCACGATGTGTCTCTTGAACACATAGGACGCTCACGTTTTGTTTGAGGCACATTTCAGACAGGATTGCTGATTTACTCTCGGAAAATCCTTCAATGTTCACTGAAATGACATTTAGAGCAGTTTTTGCAGTTAGCTCTTTATTTGTTTTACGGAGCGTTTGTTTTGACCTACGAGTAGGCCTTTGTGGTGGCCCTAAAAAGGGCCGTTGGAATTTGGTTTTTTCCGCCATAGGAATCGTAGTGGAAGGATCAGCCAGTCTGCGTTACCGACGTGCTGTCCTCGCAGACTGTTGCCCAGGGTGCGCCGGACGTATAAATTAACGATACGTCACTCGGGGAGGCTCCTTCCTTGCACCAATTATGTATTAAAAATATATGAATAATAGTCTCATGTCTTACTTTGTTTTGAGAATTATGAGAAATATAAAGTAAACATTCTCTGTTAACTGGTAACTCTGTTATTTTTATTATTTTGTATACTTTTGTTTCGACTTCAAATTGTGTCTGCATTGTGATATTCGTAGACTAGTAATATGTAGATGCTATAAGTAAAATAATATTGTTTACTCAGTATTTTTATAAGTGTGTTTAATTTTGTACTTCACTATGCAGGGCACGGAACTACAGGCTACAATTCGAGGTACATTACATATAGTCGTTTAACCGTTATTATCCCATTATTAAATCGGTTGCGCAATGTACATCGAATTTCGCCTGTAGAATTGTAGCCAGTAGTAGTATTGTAAAATCGGGCACAGGTAATTCCTGAATCTTATAATGGATTCTTGTTCAAATTGGTTTAATCTTGGTTTAATCCAATAACAAACTCAAGCAAGATTTTGAGCAGGATGTCAAGAGTTATTCAAGTGTTTATTTGTGTTACAACTTTGTCTTTGGCAAAAACATAAATTGGTTCCAGTCATAAGTCAAAGTCAGTCAAAATCTTGTCAAAATTTAATCAAAAGTCATGTCAACATGACGAGTTTTTAACAACTTATTTATTTATTTATTTTCTGGATAGCCTAAATTAAAATTGGTGCGCGAATCACTTCAGAACGAATGTACCTTATATGAAATAAACAAAGTTTAGTTCAATACCTACCTCCCCGTCTGTACCTAAAGTTATTGTATAAATCATAAGTTCATAAGCATAACATTATGGCTTTATGTTGTTCACTCCACCTTGTAAGGGCGATGCGCAGCACCGCAAGAGTTTTAAGTGTGCAACATAGAACATTTTGGACCACCCCATTGAATAGACTCGGTATGATCCCTGTCGTTGTGGAGCAGACCGGTAGGGGCGAACGGGCGTACGACATCTACTCCCGTCTACTTCGTGAACGAATCGTGTGCCTTATGGGCCCAGTAACAGATGAAATAAGCTCCGTAGTAGTCGCCCAACTCCTCTTCCTCCAATCGGAATCTAGCAAGAAACCTGTGCACTTGTACATCAATTCGCCCGGAGGCAATGTCACGGCTGGCTTGGGAATTTATGATACGATGCAATATATACAGCCACCAATAGCGACGTGGTGTGTAGGGCAAGCTTGTAGTATGGGCTCCTTGCTTTTAGCCGCCGGCGCACCAGGCATGAGACACGCTCTACCTAACTCTCGCATCATGATCCATCAGCCTTCAGGCGGGGTCAGAGGGCAAGCTACCGACATTCAAATTCAAGCCGAAGAGATATTGAAGTTGAAAGCTCAAATCAACTCGCTCTACGTCCGACACACTGGCCTGCCCGCTGAGAAAATACAAATATCCATGGAACGTGACTGTTTTATGTCACCAACCGAAGCAAAGAAGTTTGGTTTGATCGACAAGGTTCTCGAACATCCCCCGCAGCTCATGCCTGCTGCAGCGAAGGCTGCTACTGCTTTTGCGCCCGAGTTCCCTAGTCCTTCCGCAAGCAGTAGTTTCCAAGACGACCACAACAGCTTCCCGACAACACCTACCCATTTCCCGAGCGAGCTACCAACACCTATCCCGAAAGATTATCCATCTGATGACTTTCCTAATGAACCTCCACGCAGCAAATAGTACCTACCTAATTATGTAAAGTTTTTGATTACCTACCTTGTCCTATAGTCTAAGATGATGTGAATTATTGCCGAGTTTGGTCTCTGTCTATTTATTGGTTTGACTACTTAATTAAAAGTCTTAACCCAACGATATGCACATGCTTATTATTTCATAAACTCTCCCAGGTGATTGACCCACCCCTAGGCTGTCTTTTAGCTATACTATGTAGGTAGTCGTCTAACGACCCGATGAGCCGCGATGCTAGAGTTTTTCAACCGCTTATACAGGTTGTTAGGGACGGTGTACTGAAAACTTTGCAGGCATGATCAGTACATCAAACTGAACAACTTTTGCTATGGAGCCAATGGTGGGAAAGGGAAACGAAAAAAATTTACCGATCTCCCATACAAAGTCAGTCAGCTGATAGTGAACTTTGTATGGGAGGTCGGAAATTTTTTTTCGTTTCCCGGCATTGGCTCCATAGTATAAGTTGTTTAGTTTCATGGTCTGAGCACACCTGCAAAGTTTTCGTTACACCGTCCCTAACACCCCGTATACCTACAAGTAGCAGGCCGGTTAGATTAGATCATTGTGGGTGGACTTCCGTCAGGCCTGTGTCACTCCGCGTGTAGGTACTAAAAACATACCTCCAGGCGCCGGCCACTGCGGGAAGGCCAATTTAGTAGGCTGCCACAAGTGAAAGAAGACACACGCGCGCGCTATTTGTTCGACCGCGTTCAACTTTCTCGACAATTTTTTGCAAGATGGAATGGATACGCGAAAAAAAGCAAAAAAAAATACTGTACTGTATTTAATTGTTTAAATACAGATCATGATCGGAATTTAACTTTTTTTTGCTTGCCTAAAGACGTTGACATGTAGGTAAAATCTACTTTGAAATTAATTCAAACTACAAACCCTTTCTTTTTTTGTTGAACAAAGTACTATTACCCTAATATACTACTAGTACCAAAACCCTAGAAGTATTTAAAAGTAAAATAAAAAGACATTTTATTTGTATCATTCGAGTAGCAATTCAGTTATGAACTTAAACTACATGAACATAACAAAAGTAGAAGTAAACACTCGTGCTGTGCGCTAGATGGCGTAAAAAATTTCTCGAAGTAAGCAACCCTACTCCGCGGCTTTTTCAAAACGTATAACCACGTCTAACTTATTATGAACCGTAGTCCAGTGAATTAAGGCCCATATTCCCTCGAAACAAACTTGAAGGTGTTTAAATGAACACGTGCTCGACTGGAACGCGAGCTAAATTAAACCATATTGTCTATCAGATTGAGTTCATATTTTTTTGAAAATCATTGCGAAGAAAAGCTTCTGTAACGCTAGTTACTAGTTATTATTCTGTGCTTCCGTGTACGATTTTAAAAATCACATTTTCAGAAATTGTGCTCCTGACGTGTCATCGAACTTCGTTCGAAAATTTGGAATGTCAATGTCATGCAATGCGATTCATTCATTCATTCATTCTATTTTTTGAGTCTCCGACTGAAAAATCGCAAAACAACGGTAAATTATTGTAATTACTCGACAAAAACAGTGTTAAAGCGCTCTGTTTATAACAATATTCATTAGTTTTGCAAGAAACAAGATTACTAAGTGAAAAACATCAAACTTGGAGGTTAGTCACGTATATTTTTAAAGTAGATAAATATCGGTGTCACTCGATAAACTTCTGCAAACTGAGAATCTCTCGTAGAAAATGGCTTCAAATTTGGTGCGCCAAGTGAGGACGACGTTGTGCGTGGCAGCCAATAGGTATAACAATGTAGCTCAACGGAGTATAAGCATAACCTACCCAAAGACGCTCGGTATGATACCAATAGTCGTGGAACAAACTGGCAGGGGTGAAAGAGCGTACGATATCTACTCGCGACTGCTGCGCGAACGAATCATCTGCCTCATGGGCCCCATCAACGACACTATAAGCTCCCTCATAGTAGCTCAACTGCTATTCCTACAATCAGAATCTAGTAAGAAACCTGTACATCTATACATAAATTCTCCTGGAGGGAATGTTACTGCTGGACTTGGGATTTACGACACTATGCAATACATCACCCCTCCTGTGGCCACCTGGTGTGTTGGACAAGCTTGCAGTATGGGCTCATTGCTCCTCGCCGCTGGGGCTCCAGGCATGAGACATTCTCTACCCAACGCACGGATCATGATTCATCAACCCTCTGGAGGAGTCCAAGGACAGGCGACTGATATTCAAATTCAAGCAGAAGAGATTTTGAAACTGAAGGCTCAAATTAATGGACTGTACGTGAAACACACCGGTTTGCCCGCTGAGAAGATACAAAGCTCAATGGAAAGAGATTGTTTTATGTCCCCCCCTGAAGCTAAAGCGTTTGGTTTGATTGATAATGTCTTAGAACATCCTCCTTCTCGTGCAATGGAAAGTGCGGCTGCAAGCAATTGAATATTTCATTGATGTAATATAAATAGACTAAGTTTAAGTACTGATTTATTTTGTTAAAAATGTTGGCATTATAGATATTCTAAAGTAACTTTCGAATTTTATTTCTTTTATAATAATAAGATTTTGTTTATTTACACATGTTATGTTACATTTCCATTTTATATATCACAGATTTTATCCTCAACATTTTTCAAAATCCAGTCATAGAAAAATGTTGTGTTAGTGTAGTATATCAGTCCAGGTTCATCCGCCATTGTAAAAGAGACAATACCTATTTGTGTATGGTCAGCAGTCATAAGGGCACCCCCTGAATCACCCCTGAAACATAAAATAGTTTAGAAAACTTGGTGGCCAGCATTTAACCCTATTGGATGGATTGATAGCTAAACCAGTCCATGAAACTGAAAAAGTTGTCCCATCAAATACAGATTGAAATATTACAATTTGATAATTGTTTACTAAAATGATACAAACTGTGGAGTAGGTTTGCATAAGGGTGGTCTAAAACAGGGTGGTTTTTCAAGGTTCATTCACCCTTTTAGGCATTGCAGCATTTTTCCTAACACTCTGTTTATCATCCATCATTATCAACAGCTTACAGACTTCAACTGCTGAGCGACACTTAATGAGGCCAGACAAATGGAAATGAGAAAAAGAAATTGGTAAGTCATCCATCATTATTTATCATTTGCCCTCGTTGAGCTTATTGTGACTGTCCCACCGAGAATCGAACCAGGAACATTCTGATATTTTTGGAAAACTTCTAAAATTTCACCGCAGGCAGGATTTGAACCTGCGACCTTCGGCATCAGTACTGCCGACGCCCTAACCAACTGGGCTACCGCGGTTCTAATCGAGCCCGCGAAATTAATCTTCTGATATTTATCAGTTTGTGAATTTGTTGCCAGTCTGGTAAGGACATTGCAGGCTGAACACTTAGATTGTCAGAAAAAAAAGGTGGTCCTGTGCTTCGCAGGGCACGTTAAGCCGCCGGTCCCGGTTGCTGTCTATTATCAATCACTTAGATGGCGGTCGTTAAACAACCATGTCAAAGGCTTGATACTTGTAGTAGGCGGTCGTGAAACTTTGACACTAGGGTTAATCAGGTCGACGGACGACTAGGTGTCCCACTCGAAGAAGAAGAGGCTTAGCTTAGTCCACGGGCCCATTCAAGAACTGTGTACGTCGCATGGCACGCATGGTATCAGGTCGGAAAATATGTGCTACAAATGAAAATATGTGTTATATATAAGGTCCTATTAAATTCACTGCAAATATTTGAAGGGCATGCGTAAATATGTATTAGAAAAACATCTAAGACATTTTTAAAAACATCTACACGCTAGATTTTTTTTTTCATTTTCAAACAAACTTTTTAATTAATTATGTGAACACCCTTTGACTGACCCGACTGACGTTCCGCCACGTAGACAGGATTCACTTACACGGCACGCACACTAATAACCAACCAATCACATCACCTTTTTTTTGGCGCGTAATTTAAATTCATCGAAGTGTGAGTTTCTAGGACAAACAGGGTGCACTTTTTTCGTTTTGTTTTTTTGTAGTTAAATGCAATTTTCTCGAAAACTAGCGTGTAGATTTCTTTAAAAAATTGCTTATATTTTATTTGATCTGCCCCTAAAATATTTGCAGTGAATTTAATAGGACCTTATATAAGGAAGAATCATAACTACAGATGTAAATCAACCGGTTTAAAACGTTTAAAACCAAATTTCGCGGTTTAAAACCTGAAATCAACCGTTTTCAACCGTTTAAAACTCGCCTACAAAAAAAAAAGTTCTGTGTTTTACATAGGTACACATACATACATACACAAACAGAGTTTACTACTAAAACAGAGTTTATAACTTATCATATCAATATAGTTACTTACAAATTACAATTAACTTAGGTATACTGAAGCAGGTTGGTATACAGTTTACAGGGTTATTTTTTAGTCAGTGGGCAAACTTTGCAGGGTGTTTCTACTCATGATTCTGAACAACTTTCATTATGGGGCCACTTGCGAAATCCCAAAAAAATTGGGTCGTCCATACATTTTTGCCGAGTAGGTACTTAGGTATGAATTTTTGTATGGAACATCCAAATTATTAATATAACCCTGTATATACAAAATTCGGTGTTTCCAACGATTTTACACTGACTTGCTCATCATAGGTTACCTACGCTCGGGCCTCGGAGCGACAAACTAGGTAATAAACCCGCAAAATCACATCATTAATCCATTTCAGCGATCCTTACCTTTGTAATATTACGAAAATGTATTAAAATCAATAAAACATTGTTATCAACCATCCGCCGTTTTAAACCGAAACAAACGGTTGTTTATGATTTAAAACGGTTTTTTTCGTTTAAAACGATTTGGTTGAATTGGTTTTAAACCGGGCTTACATCTATAATCATAACCCGGAATAGGCCGGAAGTTGGAGAAACCCGTGACTTCCGGAACCTATTTTGAAGTAAGTACGTTTTATCACATTAAACGAAACTCATTGCAGCATTTAGCCTTTTATTTGTGAAGAAAGTCTGCCTGTTCTAAAAACTTTAGGGTAAAAATGTTGAATTTCTAAAATGTTGAATTCTCAGAATATTGAATTCCTAAAAAAAAGGACCGGAAGTACTTGGCAGACGGTGTTATAATATAGGTTAATACTGCTATGATATGAGTTTCGAAATTTGTAATGATATGCAATGCCGCATGCGCTTCATCTTGACGTCATGTGATGATGTGACATAGGCACTTCTTGGATGGGTCCTAATATTACTGGCAAATTTTATAGTCAGAATAGGCTTACCGTGATGGCCTATCAATGGCTGAATGGTCATTGCCGGCACACAACATGCCTGGCTTCCACTCAAAACGTTCCCTGCATTCCTCTAGAGGGAACACATGCTGAGTAGTAGCTTTCAGTATATGAGACGCCTCTTGGGTCACATCCTGTGCAGAAAAGAGAAACTAAATATTTCACACGAGCAAGATATGTACAAACCAAAGTAACTATAGTCGACGAGTGCAAGACCCAATTCCGAAATACAATTTGTCGATTAATGCTTCTTCGACTGAACAATGGTTCGAAACGATTTTTGACCGAAAGCAGTTTATAGCGAAACAGCAGAGTATCGAAAGACTTATTACTTGACTAACACCAAATCGACTGAACGATAAATCGAAAAGCTTTATTTCGATGAACTTTAAAGCGACAATTACCAAATCGACTGAACGATATATCGAAATGTTTAATTTCGATGTACTTTAAAGCGAAAATTACCAAATCGACTGAACGATATATCGAAAAACGATTAGCAGTGCTGACTATGGTGCTGACGGCCTTCTGATACTGGTTCGGTGTAGTAAAGTGACAGGTAGCAGAAGTGATTACATTATGTTTCTCTAGCTTACTTATTTATTTGCTCTTCTTGGTTGTAGAAACGCGCTATTGTTCTCTCTATCGGTAATTTAGAGCTTTTTTTCTTTTTTTTCCTACTCAACAATGGATTATAAAATATTCCATCTTCCTTCCAAGTAGGACATTTCAATGTTGGTGCCAAGATTCTACAGAGTTTTGAGAATTGGGGTGTCGGTTTCTAACTTGTTGTAAATAGACCATGTCCCTGGCGTTAAAACTACAAAACAGAGAGTTTACAGAAGGATAGCTCAGCTCTTTTCCCGATCATTTACACGCTCTAGGGTTGCTACTGAACTGTTGAGATGCGGTACCTGGATTAATTAAACATACGTGTAGGTACATTGATGATGATGACACGCTAGTAGCTAGTGTATGTACTTACACTTCAATGTGAATTAGCTCTTAGGTTATTAATCAGTGAAACGGCGCGCGGGGTGCCAGGCACGGGTGCGGGGCACCAGCAGGGCTAAGATTGTGTTGCGAGTCTTCAAAAGTTCTATACGATTTGACATTTCAACGCGCCTCTGAGGCGCGGGCCGAGGCGCGCGAAACAAACAGGAGCAAACTGCCATAGACGATCATCACTAACTAGATCACGGAGTTTTTCATTTGAGGTTATCACCCGCTCAAAACATAGTTGTATTTCTTCAATTTGCTTATTGTGCAATACTTTTGAAGAAATCACTACAATGAAAGAAACTTTACGCCGTGACTTTATATTGTTTATTTCTTTTAGGTGTTATTTTATTGTTAATGTCATCACCGTCTACAAAAATCTATAATTTTGGTATCACATTATTTTTACCTATCAATTTCGACCTCATTGGTTCTAATCCTACAAGCCATATAATCAATTTAAAAATACTATTTGACATTTGCCAAGATAGTGATGCCTAGCCGCACAATATTTCGCTATCGATTAATGAGTTGGAAAATGATCATTAAAATATTGCTATGGTCAAAGACGATACTTTGGCATGCTTATTATTTTTTTTGTTGTATGAAACTTAAGATAACACCTATTTCTAGTTTATATACTTAATCACTTATTTTATATTGTAAGTACCTACATTTGCAGTGTGGTGCCGGCTTAGAATAACATTACTCCATTATCTTTCCCATGGGTGTCGTAAGAAGCAATTAAGGAATTTGAAAGTTGGTGTGTATTGCGATTTTAGGTGACAGGCTGATAATCTGTCACTATGGTGATACACAGTCTTCTCTTCTGAATGATTCTCCAACTTTTGCCAGACGTGGTGTATTTACAGCCGTATACGCTATGCCTTCACCGCAACGGATGTAGGCGTGATATGTAAATGTAGATACATACGTACATACGTGTGTATGTACGTATGTATCTGCATTTCTTTTCTGCGGGCGCCTGCCGCACGATCCAATGAAGGCCTTAAGGTGCCTTTTAAAATTCACGCTACAACAAGAGGCAAGTGAAAAGGACTCTCTCTCTCTCTCTCTTTCGGAAAGAGAAAAAGGACTTAAAAGTACGGTTTCTGATACTAATTGCACTGAAATATTAAATATTGTTATTTTGATATTGACTCTTTAAATAATAGAGCTTCATCTGAGAGATTTATTTCATGGCGCGACCTAGGTACTTCTAAAAAAAGTAGCTAGGCAGTGGAAACAAGCATTTTTTTTTCATCTACATCAATAGCCACAATAGTCTACTGCTGCTAGACAGTGGCCTCTCTTAGATGAGGAATACCATATTTACCATGCTTAGTGTAAGGTGAAAATATTCACAAGAAACTCTACTGTTTATTTTTGCTGGTGTTTCTTGTCCGAGTTGCTTTTTATGACACCTACGGTTAGCAAGTAAACGTGTAAATTCTAAGCCAGCCGGCACTAGATATACATGTAGGTAGTTTTCAATAGCATTTAAATTCACAGCTAATTCATCTATATTCGTCATGTTTGCTACAATTTTGGAACACCGGTTATCGATATCGATAGTGTCCCGAATGTTTTCTTTACTCGGCATCACTACTAAAATTGACATTAATTACGTTGTTGTTGTGTTAATGTGGTGAGATTAACTTAATAATGTGCCGGCAATGAAAAACAATGTAGTGAAAATGAGAAATAAAGTGATCTCGTGTGGTTCTTCTTGTTATTCCCGTGTAAAGTTTTGAGAGCATTGGAACGCGAGCGTCACTATCGTGTTCCAATGAGTTTAGGTTAGGTTAGATTTTAAGAACTATGAACTAAAAATACTGAAGACTAGGCAGCATGGTCATAAAGATCTTCGCCTGTTCCTTTGGAACGAATAATAAAATATAATATCGACGGGTTCCGGGCTATTTGTATTAACCGCCATTTTTGAAACTTTACACCAGAGCAATTTAAAGTTTCGATTTTCAGAAAAAAAATCATAACTTTGGCAAATTGCATTATTTTTTCAAAGCAAACGAAATTTCTGTTTTGTTACAAATTATTTATAATCTGATTAATTTTTTTCTCTGATATTTCTATTTTTAACGAAATTAAATGTCGTTTAATACAGAATAGCCCATTTTTCACATTTTTTTGTTCCAGGCTAAATGACTTAACCGCCTAGGTTTATAAATACATGTTCCAAGCTACTTGACTTAAGTGCCTAGGATTGCAAATAAAAGCTCTAAGCTAAGTGCTTTAACCAATGAGTTGGTCATATTTCACACCTAAGCTAATTGATTTAAATACCATATCTTTAACTTATTAGTTTTTTTAAATTGTTTGTAATTATACTAAAATAATGAGATATGAAGAAATTGACGGTTAAAACATTAATAAATTTCAAGGCACATTGATATGATAGGCGGTTAGGTCAACTTTTTAATTATGCAAACTTCTTAATTATAATAATTATAAATTCGGAAGTTACTTTGTCTGTCTTTATGTCTGTCTGTTACGCTTTCACGCCTTAACCACTGAACCGAAATTTGGCACAGAGATTGCTCGCACACCCAGAACGGACATAGGCTACTTTTGGTTCCACTCGAGGGTCTAGCTAGAGTACCTGATGTAGTCCACCAGATGCAATAACAGGAGCCTGGCTAAAATAAAGGAGGTAGAGATATGACTCCAAAGCAAAAGTTGTTTAGCTTGATAGGATGCTTCTGCTGGCGAATAGACATCAAAGGTTTGGAGTACCAGGTGCACCGACAGGAGCCCAGCTTAACTATAGTGGTATGCTTAACTATAGGAAATACAGCTATAACTCCAAGGCAAAATTTGTTCAGATTGACAGGGCACCTAACAGAAGCCGAGCTAAACTATAGGACAGCTATAAGTCCAAAGCAAAAGTTTTATAACTTAATGGGACGCTTCTGCCAACGAATAGACTTCGGAGGTTTTGAGTACCTGATGTATACTACTAGGTGCATCAACAGGAGCCCAGGTAAACTAGAAATACAGTTATGACTCCAAGACAAAATATGCTCAGATTGACGGGACGCTTCTGCTAGTCAATAGATATCGAAGGTTTGGAGTACCTGATGTAGATCACCAGGAGCACCAACAGGAGCCCTGCTAAACTATAGGAGATACAGCTATAAGTCGAAAGCAAAAGTTGTTCAGATTGACCGGGCACTTCTGCTGGCTAAAAGACATCGAAAGTTCTGAGTAGGTACCTTACGTAGACCACCAGGTGCACCAACAGGAGCCCACTTAACTATAACAGATACTGCTATGACTCCAAAACAAAATCTGTTCTGATTGGCGGGGCGCTTCTGCTCGTCTATAGATATTAAAAGTTTGGAGTACCTGATGTAGATCACCAAAAGCACCAACAGGAGCCCTGCTAAACTATTAGGAGATACAGCTATAAGTCCAAAGCAAAAGTTGTTCAGATTGGCGGGGCACTTCTGCTGGCTAAAAGACATCGAAAGTTCTGAGTAGGTACTTAACGTAGACCACCAGGTGCAGCAACAGGAGCCCACTTAACTATAACAGATACTGCTATGACTCCAAAACAAAATCTGTTCTGATTGGCGGGGCGCTTCTGCTGGTCAATAGATATTAAAGGTTTGGAGTACCTGATGTAGATCACCAAGAGCACCAACAGGAGCCCTGCTAAACTATTAGGAGATACAGCTATAAGTCCAAAGCAAAAGTTGTTCAGATTGGCGGGGCACTTCTGCTGGCTAAAAGACATCGAAAGTTCTGAGTAGGTACCTGATGTAGACCTCCAGGTGCACCAACAGGAGCCCACTTAACTATAGCAGATACTGCTATGACTCCAAAGCAAAATCTGTTCTGATTGGCAGGGCGCTTCTGCTGGTCAATAGATATTAAAGGTTTGGAGTACCTGATGTAGATCACCAGGAGCACCAATATGAACCCACCTGAAGCAAAAGCTGTTCATCTTGATGAGACGCTTCCGCTGCCGAATAGGTATCGAAGGTTAAGAGTACCTGATTTAGACTACCAGGTGCACCACCAAACGCTTAACTAAACTAAAACAGATACTGAAATGGCTTCAAAAGTTGTTGAGTTTAATGGAATGGAAGGCTTCTGGCAATGCAACTACTGTTATAGGAATGTGGTTCCAACAATAAACAACAGAACATTAACAGGATTTGAGAAATGTGGTTCCAGCCATAAATACATAATTAGCGTAATGGATTTAAATTTAAGAAACTGGTGTGGAATTAAGAATTTTTCGAAGGTATAAAGAACAAAACGAAACTAAGTTCGAGGGTACCAGCTAGTTATGAAAAAAAAAAAACAATTAAAATAATAAAAGTTTTAAGATATGATAAGACCGGCTCAAAATTTTAATTTTAAAAATATTATGTATCGCTAAACGGTGGAAACTGCAAACGTGTGTCAGTCATTCATCTCATTTACAGAACAAACAAGTATTCGAACTCACGCGTTTGATCGCGTTGGCGCCAAAATCAGTGTTTTAACCGACATATTAATAGTCAAACCATACAAAATTTTAATTGTATTAACGTGGATAATATACTAAAATATGTTTTTGTTATAGCTGAAACGACAGCGCAAATCAACTGCAGACTAAGAAAAATAGGTTTAACCATCAGCTGTACATGTTTACTGTAGACATCATAAATAGTTCAAGCGACCGGTATACCATTAGCTACTACGAGCTAAATGGCTGAAGTGACAACATCTAGCATTTTAAGTACCAAAATTAATGTATGAACCAACACTGGACATAAATTTGACTATGAGGCTAATTGTATTAAGCGACAATGGATAAAAATTTAGCTAAGAGGCTAATTGTGTGAAGTGACATTTCTTTATATTTATAAGGTCAGGTTAAATGCTTGAACGTAAGCTGCATGTAAATTTTTGCTCCAGGAAAAAAGGTTTAAACGACTATCTGTTATTTAATAGTGAGCTTAAGTACACAAGTCTTGAATTTGACAATATTTTGTGTCGGTCCATACATTGCAGTACAAAATAGGCCCCAAAAATGCGGTTGTATTAAGCGACATTTTTATGCTCCGATTGTCACCTAACTGAGCTCAAACGACGCAGAAAAATTCGCTGATTCCAAATATGTATAAAAGTCTATATCGCAAAAAATGGCGGTTAATACAAATAGCCCGGAACCCGTCGATATAATTAATTACGTTGTCATCCTTGGATTGATTGAAATAGTCACAAATGGATAATTGTTTACATTGTAAAAATATATAAATTTTACGCATTATTATTGTTTTGCTGTGTTTTATAATACAATAAATAGTATTATTTCTTTTACTAAATATTATAGATATCTTTCTGCTTATAAAAGTAGCCTAAAAGTGAGTTCATGTCTTATATGTTATTAGGTACTCTGAACTTTTATCATGTATGGAATTTTATTATGTGTGTTTTCCTCATCTCTCAAATTATACCTACCAATAGCCAGTAACTAGCTGTATTTACCCTTAGATTAGAAAATTTATTCATGAGTCGTCAATTTTGCAACATTTACAGAGCAAGAAGCATTACATCACATGGAAAACTTACTACTTATTGAATGGATGAACCTATCATATTTCAAAACTATTATGCTCAGCGTTTATTGCTGGTTCAGATATATACCCATTGGATGCCTCTTAGAGTATGACCGGTGGTTAGACTTTGCAGCCAGCCCGAAAATTATGGCTCTACATAGCCTGAGCTAAAGGAATCCTAACGTTTTTCAATTGGGATCTTTCAAACAGCAGCGATGGTAGGATCTGCGACAAATATGACTGATTTCCGTTAATGGTCTGAACTACATGGATGACTAAGGTGAGGACTGCTTAAAAGTACCAACGTAATAAGGTTTTGTACTTATTATAGTTAGTGTGCAATGATGCAATGCTATCGAATTATTAAATATCTTACCATGATTAATCTACCTATCTATCTATCTATCTAGATTTGGTGATTCAAGATGGAGGTTTATAGGTATGTATATTACCTACAATGCTAGGAAAATATCTTACAATATGAGTTGCAACGGGCCGCTAGTAAACATATAAAGAGATACAGTGTCAGTCATAAGTAGTTGGTATAATAAATAACATTCTTTTTGTCTTTTCAGTGTATGCTGCCAATATTGCATTTTACTTAAAGAAGCTAACTTCTTCTTTTTGTGTGGAACCATGAGTTGTTCAACGAGTCAACGACCAAACGAAAATAATTTCATAATCACAGGAGGATAATAACAATAACAGATTCATGAGCTTTCGCAAGTCACAGACAAGTCTTTAATGCCGCTATATTTATAAGTAACGATAATGATAGGCACCAAGCGAGTGGCCTATTAGAGGAGTCTAAGATAAGATTTTGACGATTTTCGAATGTATTGCGTCCTAGACGTTATGCATTTTCTGAAACTGCAACTGGGGCATCTGCGCATAGCTGTTGTACATTATTCTCAAATTAAAACTTTAACTAACTGTATGCGGTATTTCCTTTAAATCTTATCAATAACCCGAGTTTAGAAAGTAACGTTCATCCGTAAAAAATAGTACTTTAAAACCATTTAAGTATAACGATGATAAAAAAAGCACAATGATCTAAACTCATAATGTCGTAAACACTTAATGATTTAAACGCTGAATGTCCTACACGCATAATGTCCAAAGCGCACAATGCCTCCTTAAGATGAAGCGTGATTTTTAAATAGCCTGTAGGCAACACGAAGTTATTGCAGTTATTTCCGAACCTCTTATTCGGGCTTATCTTTTACTCAGGCAGCAAACATTGCATCGATTATTTACTATGGGGCCACCTGCGAAATGGCAAAAAAGTGGATGCTTCATAATATAGGTACATTCGTTCCGAGTAGGCATGATTTTTTCTATGGAACATCTCAAATAAAAAAAATCACGCTTTAACTTAAGGGACCGTCTTGCGTTTAGGAATTAGACCAATGTTTTAATTATCGGTATAAAAGATTAACATAATTGATCGGTTATACAGGGGATAGGTAAAAGGGGACAGGAGAAAAGTAAAGTAAAAGAATACTACTTAGTAGGTATCTACTGATTACCACTAAAAAATGTGTCATTCCCACGAGAATAAGCATTTTCAATTATTTTTTTAATTTGGCGAGTTTTAGGAAAACTAATAGCAACATTTTCAACGTCTTAAGAAAATTTATTGCACTACTAAACAAAGATTGATATGAAGGCTGCTTGAAATCAGACGTTCGTAAAAAGATCGAATAGTATCTAAAACATAGACATAGAAACGATAGACTTGCGATAGACGAACATAGTGTGCAAAAGAGAAGAAAATGATTTATGGAAACTCAGTAAGATAGAAAAGAATAGCGAACCTTATGTCACTGTAACCTGTTTTGTATGACAGATCGTCCCAATTCAACCCCGCTGGTTTTTACCTGTACATTATTTTGGTGTTTTTATTCAGAAATCCTGATTTATTTTTATAATTTGTTGAGTGTGCAACGATGGTTATGTATTCAGGATGCTAATTTGGTGCGAATCTTCACACTTACCCGGAAAACTGTACATTTCACAGGTAAATTCTCAGAAAGTCGTCACTGGGATTACACGTGAATTTTTTGTTTAAATGTGCCTTTTCTTGTAAGTAAAATAATAAAATACGCAATTCCTTATATTTCCTTTCGTATTTTCGATATGTAAAAGCGTATTAGTTAGTAATTTTCATAATATTTGGGGATAAATTAATTTCGCATTTAGGCCAGGGATTGACTGCAATTTATCGACTAAGTTATCGATAGTTACCTAGAGGTACCTTACATACTTTGAATGATATACCTAACAACAAAAAATATGCAAATTTTAAAGATTCGCTAAATAGTTTCTTGAACAATTCAGACATATTTTTTTACAAATACATATAACATTATTTTCAACTACATCCAACAGATACACTTTAGATCCAGTTCATCATCATCATCATCATATCAGCCATAGGACGTCCACTTCTGAACATAGGCCTCCCCTAAATATTTCCACCTTGTCCGATTAGAAGCGGCCTGCATCCAGCATTTCCCCGCGGACTTGACCAGATCGTCTGTCCATCTCGCGGGGGGCCGTCCTACGCTGCGTCTGCCGGTACGTGGTCTCCACTCGAGAACTCTCCTGCTCCACCGATTATCAGTCCTTCGAGCAATGTGGCCTGCCCATTGCCACTTCAGCTTACTGACTCCCTTAGCTATGTCGGTTACCTTGGTTCGTCTACGGATCTCCTCGTTTCTGATTCGATCACGCAGGGAAACACCGAGCATAGCTCTCTCCATAGCTCGCTGAGTGACTCCTAGTCTATTTAGGAGGCCAACAGTTAGAGACCACGTCTCGGCACCGTAGGTCATCACTGGCATGACACACTGTTCAAACACTTAGATCCAGTTATTAGAGATTAACTCGGTGACTCATACGAAATTTTTATTAATATTATTTTCAGGGTCGTATTAATGAGAGATTTGACGTGAAATGTGAGAGACCGCAACGCTCGAAACCCTTTCCACATAAAATATATGAAACAGAAGAGACGCCGTCTATACATGTAAGACGTGCATTGCATCGATGACCACCGGCGATCACTTGTCTGACAGATGTTATTCTATTTCTCGTTTCGCACGCCTTATTTGTGATGATAGCGCCTATTGACCAGGATTCTTACGAACAACCTTCTCAGCAAATTCTATAAAGAAACCTACGTAGGAAATACGCTGACTGCAAAAAAGGAAATGACCCGCCGCAGCAAAGAAAGCAATATGTCAACATTTCAATTGAACAAATAAATAAAGTTGAAATCTTCATACCATTTTTTATTTGAAATTATCGATAACCCTCCAAATTGAATAATGTACATCACTAGCTGGGGTAAGCGCGCCAAAACCAAAATTGGTCACGCGAGATCGAGCTGTCAGTTGGTCTATAAACGCTAGTTTATATATATAAGTCTATGATCTAAAATAACATGGATGCTACATAAAAATGTCTTATTCCCACGGCAAAACGCATTTATCAATATTTTTAAAAAAGTTGCGCTACTGAGCCTATTCGCATTTTAGGAATACTAACAGCGACATCATGTAGGGGAGAGGGGGGCAGCTTTGTACAGAATTTACAAAACATGTTGTAACTTCCAAAATAGTTAACTTTCTTAATATTTTTGTGCATGGTCTATTAGGTAGCTTATCTGGGATGATAAAAACTATATCAATGTTAAAATAGCTTTTCACGGAAATGTGGTACGGCGGTTTTACTACAAGCGTGGAAAGCGTTAAAAGCTGCCCCACCCCGGGGCAGATTTGAACAAGCCCGGGGCACTTTTGAACAAGTAGTTTATTTCTGTTACTATTTAATATTTATTACAGCGAAATATGCATATTTCTTGCATTTTGATTGTGTTTGACTTTAGTTTCTGATATAACTTACTTGCGTGAAAAATGCTACAGATTTTTTCAATATAATTTTTGACCACTTAAGACTCAGTATTTTTCGATCTAATAAAGATTTTTGAACTAAATTACTAAAAAACAAAACAATGATACATAGCTGAACGATTACACATGTTATCAAACCATTATATAAACTTAATTTTTAAAATATTTTTTTAGGTACAACTTTGTATGTTCAAATGTGCCCCTTAAAATTTATTGAAAGCTGCCCCAAGCATACCATATAGATTTCTTCATTAGAATTTTAAATAAAGTCTTTACTCTAGGATTTAAATAATAAGTGAAATGGACGTATAAATAAACACAAATTAGGATAAATATACGTATAAATCCGTCAAAACCAAGAATAACCAGAAAAACCCTTACAAGTTTTGAAAAAAATGTACATCGAGCACATCCAAAAACAAAAACAGCCAATAACATCCACGTTTTATGTTAACTTCGTAAAATTGTCGATGACAGGGATGCCGACAGATGTGAACATTAAACTAAAGCCTATTTCATCGTTATTGCATAAAACACGTAGACAGGATTTAGCTTGTTCATAGCTGCCCCTGTGCAAAGCCGCCCCCCTCTCCCCTACCTATGGGAGGTCCAAATTTTTTTCACATTTCAAAGTAAAGTTTTTTCACGTTTTAATAGTTTGCACTTTTATCAAATTGAAATGCACTGAATACTTTGACTATTAGTGAGTCTCATGTAATTAAAATTTTATACCTACTACTTACAATAGTTCATTACACAATGCATTCATCATAAACCAGCAGCCAGCTTCAACACCGGCATACCTAATTCATACAATTCCAACGTTAAGTATGTTAAGTGACAGTTACGATGAATGCATGTGCATGAATTTCAAAAGCGTTCTTATTAGGAAAATACTACAATCTTGACGAACCGGAAGGAGGTACCTTCTTATGTTCTCGCAGCTATTTATACCTATGTTCCATGATGTTAAGACTTTATTAGGAAGACGCAAGCAAGCAAGAAGTGTTTAATTTAATTTAGGAATTACTAGATTAAAAACAAATCTCTATCTTTGTGTAGGACACCGAGTCGTCCAATGACCCGATCAACTTAAAGCACGTATTGCTTTGGTTGACCATGTAAACCAAGGTCAGTACAAAATTTCACAGCCGCTGTAGCAGATGTTTTAATATGACTTCAGCAAAGTTCTTGGATGTGCTTTACATGAAGAAACTATGAAGCAAAGGAAGCTATCTATATCCTATATGTCAACATCCAAAATGTTTTATAATATCTTTTATCTTTGAATCAAACATCTTTTTACTACTTGTCATTTTACACCAAAGGATACACGATTATGTTTTGTGTATGTACTTATTTGACACCCTGCCTACAGCTTTGTATCAAGAATAGTGTCAAGAGCATACAAAATAAAGTTTTCTGTATCCAACTTATATTCAAAGCTAATTTAACTGTTTGTGTTTATATATTAATGAATAAATGAATATATTTTATAGGAGCAAATAGGTAACACTTATTGTCTAAATAATAAATACATACACGTATATCATTTATGTCAAATAATACAATATTCATACTCATATCATATCAATATCAAACAGAAATTGTTACCTACCTATATTGGTTATTTTTTATAATTTTTATACCTACAGGGAGTACCAAAAAGGGTAGTAATACAAGCGGAAAGGAGGTGAAGGTACTCATGAAACAGAACAACCTGTCCACATGGAATATGAGTCGAAATATGAAAAAAAATTGGACCTCCCGTATAAAATTGCCGATCAGCTGATTGATTTACTATGGTAGGTCAATTTTTTTTCATATTTCGACCCATATTTCATGGGGAAAATTGTTTAGTTTCGTGGGTACCTTCACATCCTTTCGGCTTGTACCCTTTTTGGTACTCCCGGTTATCCTATACGCGATTCTTTTACTTGTAATAAAAATAATCATTTATAGTCGACTAGCATCCCGTTAGCGGTTTAACCCGGTGCAATTCATTTTCCCACAGGAATAAGCCATTTTCCTGTTATGTGTTATACACATTTCTACCTAAACTTTTTGATCAATCTGTTTATTACAAAAAACCGAATCAAAATCTATAGAGTAGTTTAGGAAAAGTTAGCGAATTCCACGACAGACAGACAAAAAGACAGAAAAAGGCAAAAAAGCGACTTAATTTTATACTATGTATTGAAGACCACTCGCTGCATTCGCGGCCGTATGGCGCTCTTTTACTCACGGGAGTTTAAGACTCATATGAGAAAGAGAGCGCTCTCTCTCTCTGTTCGTGTGGGACACCGAGTCGTTCAACGACCCGATGATGCGCTAATACGACCGCCATACGGCCGCGAATGTAGCGAGTGATTTTCCCAACTAAAGATACTTACCTATTTTGTTTTTGGGAAACTAAGTACAGTTCCATGCAGAAAGAAAAACAAAATCAAGGAGAAAGAAAGATGAGAGAGCTTATAAACCCAGCGTTAGTATTTATGTTAGGAATGTCTTTTCAAAGGTAAAGTAAAATAAAATACCCTCACCATTGTGCGGTTTAAGATTAACACGTACGGGTCTACGAGATATCAATTCATATGCTTATTGATACAAAAGATAAATTCAAATCGTTTATCCGGGATAGGAAATGGATCGCATATCTAACTACGTCTCTTATCCTTATTTGTACCTTACGCACTTTCCTCTCTTCATATAATGGGGATAAGGTAAATAAATTAAAGTACGGTACAGCCATTACCTCCTAAAATAGTTCATTTAATTTAAATTTCAAAAGTACCTACTTAAAATCATGGATACCTACCACTACATTTATCGAATTATTCTTGTGATAGCTCGAAGACTCTCCCTGCTCTTCCGAGTCACCTCCGAGTTGGAGGAGACCCAAAATGACAGATTCATGCGCGCCGAAACTTCAGTTGCAAGTCACTTGTTTATATTCTTTATGGTTTGTATGGAAATTTGGTCAGGTTTGTGACATTTTGACAGCTCGGCGCGACTGAACGGCTTTTTTGACATCTTAGGGCTGCAGGTCTCGGAAGAGTATAAAAGGTTTGGCAGCACAATCGCCATATATACTGATATTTTTGTGGCTAGTTTAAGGTCGTGCGAGCAGAAAACCTTGGAACGCAGCTTCCCAAATGCTGCAGCTGCAGCACTGATTCTGCTATTCATCTCAGCATCAAGGTCACACTTAGCTGTTATAGTGTTCCCCAGATATCGGAACTTGTCAACCTGTTTCAACATATCTTCACCAAGCTTAATTGTCAGTGTCTCACGACATTGTGTATCCAGGGACATCACTTCCGTCTTTTTGACACTGATCTCTAGGCCGAATGGCCAGCATGCTTGGTGAAAAACAGTCATCAGCTGTTGCAGGCCTTCTGAGGATTCGGCAAGGAAGCACAAATCATTATCGAGTCGATGGCATGCCCATACCTCAAACGTCATTAGCCCAATATTCAGCCACCCTCACCGCATATTCGGTCGCCAGCATCAGTTGCTCCCGCGTACAGTTGACGTACCGAGAAAATAGCTTCACATGTGCCTCGGTCAGGTCGGAAGCCAAACTGGGTTTCGGGCAGAATCTTTTCTGATAAGTTCTCTAGTGTAGTAGTAGCTAAGTGTACATTACTTATACTGTAACACACTATATAAAAATATTTGCACTTGCGAGTCATCATTCTGCCGTCCGCTCCCACTGACCGCTGTTGACACTAGCTGGTAGCCGGTTTGAAACGGTTCGAGATCGCGCATAAACGGCGGCGTGTAGATATGTGTATGTGAGTGTAGTGACGGTTTTCTGTAGCCTTCTCTCTGTATTGGGCGCCCGCCAATACCTATTTTGTGTAAAAACTCTCAAAACTCCGTAGTATCCTGGCACCAAAGCACGAATAGTCTACTTGGAAGGAAAAAGTGGAATGTTTTCAAAACCATAACTGAGTTAGAAAAAAAAAGAAAAAAAGCTCTAAATTACCGATAGAGAGAACAATAGCGCGTTTCTACAACCAAGAAGAGCAAATAAATAAGTAAGCTAGAGAAACATAATGTAATCACTTCTGCTACCTGTCACTTTATTACACCGAACCAGTATCAGAAGGCCGTCAGCACCATAGTCAGCACTGCTAATCGTTTTTCGATATATCGTTCAGTCGATTTGGTAATTTTCGCTTTAATACATACATACATACATACATCACGCCTTTATCCCTTGCGGGGTAGGCAGAGCGTCAACGGCCGTAAAAGTACGGTCGTTATCGCCACGTCTGACACATATTTGAGAGCCGTTTTAGCTATTGTCGTGTATCGCTATAGTGACAAGTTGTCAGCCTGTCGCCTAAAATTGCAATACACATGATACCCTCGAGTCCTTTAGTCGCTTCTTACGACACCCACAGGAAAGAAATGGGGTGATGCTATTCTAAGCCGGCATCACACGGCCATCGCTTTAAAGTACATCGAAATTAAACATTTCGATATATCGTTCAGTCGATTTGGTAATTGTCGCTTTAAAGTTCATCGAAATAAAGCTTTTCGATTTATCGTTCAGTCGATTTGGTGTTAGTCGAGTAATAAGTCTTTCGATACTCTGCTGTTTCGCTATAAACTGCTTTCGGTCAAAAATCGTTTCGAACCATTGTTCAGTCGAAGAAGCATTAATCGACAAATTGTATTTCGGAATTGGGTCTTGCACTCGTATAGTGAGTCGACTGCATTCGTGGCCGTATGGCGCTCCCTTTTTCACTTGAGCTTACCACCGATCTTCTCAAGTATAGTATCGTTGAGGAAAGATTTTGTTTGTTTTCGATAAACTCAGAAACTACTGAATCGATTTCAAAAACTCTTTCACTATTAGAAAGCTACATCATCCCTGAGTAACATAAGCTACTTTTTGCTACAGGAAAATGCCTTATTCCCACAGGAAAACGGTAAGTAGCGGGTGAAACCGCTGGGCTGGCCTCTTGATTATTATAATAGGAAAACACTTACGAATAGGTACCTATGATTTTCTGAATTGAGCCAACTCCTCATCTTCTTGCCCTTATTCCAAATTAGTTAGGTCAGCGCAACATATTTTTGTCAGATCAGGAGACAAAATTATGTAGAAAAAGGATTTGGCTATGTTTTATGACCTGCCGCCTGCCTGACGTCAACCCTCTTTGGGATTGCTGTTGTAGGTGGTATCACCGCCACCATGCGGTTGATCGTAGCCGTCAGATGTTCAGCTGAGGTCAAAATAAGTCGCCTTTTACAAAACATCCTGAGTTGACTAGGGGTCGGATTCTTAGCCGCTGCCACACGGTAGCGGGTGCCGACTATTACTTACATTTACTAGACCCCATCCCGAAATCTCTGCTTCTGTGACACTTAGTGGGTATTGTCTGTCGAGAATAACTCTTCTGACCGGGGAAGCACCGCCAATAGGGATTGTACTGTCGTCGAAGAACAAAAGTGCAACATCGTTCTGAGTGTTTTCTGGATTGTAATGCTCATGAGCTACGAATCTGCTCACATGTCTTACGATTGTTGCCTGAAATTGTTAAATTGCGAGTTGTAGTACAGCTCACCTACCCCAACTAATTCTTCTTTACTCATAAAAGGAATTTCATTTTCCTTTGCTGTTAATATAAGATATTGCTGCGTCGAGCCAGAATCAGAACAATCTGCTTAGATCTGTTTTAAATTAGGCAGGTCGCTTATTTTCATGATTCAAAAAAAATTACGCCTACAAAAATGTCTGAAGAATGGGATTGAAAAATGATGAAACTATTCACGTTCCTTTATCTTTTGTTGTTTGAACTTTGCAACCAATCCCCTACCCACCTGATCAACATCTTCGTGTCCCGCGTAAGCATCAAAGCTGAACTCTCCTTCCGCATCAACGCAATGCGCAGCAGTCAGCAGCACCTGCTGGTTCAGCACCGAAGAACCGCAGAAAAACATGTACAAAGGGTACTGGAACAAGCACACTGCATGCGGAAATTCCGTCATATTCGTCTCGTGACCCCCTACTATAAACCCCTCCATATTTTTAGTCTTACTCGTATTACTACATACGACGAACGTTTGTGTCGTAACAAAAGATAACGCAAATAAATAATTTTGTAATAGTGTCATCGTTTTACCAGACTCGATTTCAAAGGCAAATTCCGTAACAGCATTCAGTAAACGTATTCGTACGCATAAGATTCATTAAGCGTAATACAGTTTACGATTATTTGGTAATTAGTTTCAGCTTGTTTCATTAGTGCCTATCAACAAATGCCGCATGATTTCAGCTCTAAAATGAACGTAATTTTATTGTGGATGTGGCTTACGCAGCCAGTAGCGTAGCAAAAGTCTACGGCGTAGCTAGCATTCGTATTGACTCGTGGCATAATAATTAAACTTGACATCATCAAAGACACAACCCTGAGTATCGTCTCTCTAATTTGTGTCAAATAAGAGCGTGTTGTTTTAATTTTTTCCGTTCGGCATCGCAATTTGAAAAAAATATCTTATACAAAATTGCTTTAAAGCAGATTTTTTCTTGTTGTTCCGTAACACGTTGTTGGGTTTGGTTTAGCAAAGTTGGAAAGTAGTTTGCAAAGATATATCCGGTATAACTTGTTTTTTATAGGGAAAAGGTACTTTTTTTTGCGTAGAGCAAAGCCCTATAGGTACGGGTATTCTATACATCTACTTGAGCCAAAAACGCCCGGTAGCCGGATTCAACACCGAGCAGGGAGGGGGGGATTAGGGGTTAAAGTACAGTCCTCCCGGCGCTCAGAAAAAAAATCTGTTGGATTATTTTGGACCTTTGAGACAAGTTTGGTGTCATTTTCAGGTAAGTCCGTCAACTTCGTGCGTGACCCTCCTGCGGCGTACAGACGGTAGGGGGGCGAGGAAGCACGTCATTTTAATATGACGTGCGGCGCAGATGCGCGCGTCCCCTTTCCCCGCTACACCTCCCGCTACCCGCTGACATCACCCCTCCCAACGTCTGTCACCCCTAGGGAGGGTCGCGCACGAAGTTGTCGGACTACCCGATTCATTCCCCATACCAGTTTTTTAGGGTTCCGTAGCAAAATAAGTCGCAATAAAATAATAATTTTTTTGTAGTTACAAAATGTAAACAAACCAGCATATTTTTGTATGCAACTTGCTTTATAAAAAATACTGTCTGAAAGCCCATTTGATGCAGATTATTTGAACATTAACATTATTTATATTTCCAATTATTTTCTGCGTTAAAAAAAATAATCCTACACGTACCTAACTGATTCCTGCGGGCGGGGCGCAAGTTTCGCTCGGTTTTCTGTTGGGAAATAGTATAAGATTTTGAAGTAAATCAACACTTAAGGTCCGTATTCTTATACGTGACTCAAGCACTGGTCTAGCCTTAAAAATAGTTTTAAGTTGAGAATTGATTCTAGAACGTCACATAGAACGAGATTCAATTATCAAAACTCTCCAGAGTAATGTCTTATTCCAGGACGATTTTTAAGTAACAATCACAACACAAGCACAGATTTTGACAGATTCGATCATCGTTTACGTAAGTCAGGTCGATTCATGACTTGAGTAGAGAAATTATAAGCTTTTAAGGTTATGTGGACATGTTGTTTGGAATTCGGCGGACGTGATTATGTAGAAAAATGGATGTTGTACATCAATATGTGCATTTGTGGTTAGGATGAATAATGTGAAAGATGATTCTGCGCTTCGGAGGGCACGTTAAGTAGTCTTTCACAGTTGCTGCGATCGTTAAACAGTCATGTTAGAGGGTTACTACCAGTGCAGAATTTTACTAGTACTAGGCTACCACATGGCTACCAATAGTTGTCGGTTTTTGGCTTGTTTGGATAGAAAAATGATTCCGCACTTCGGAGGGCACGCTAAGTAGTCGGTCACAGGTGCTGCGGTCGTTACACGGCCATGTTAGAAGCTTACAACCAGTGCATAATTTTACTAGTACTAGACTACCAATAGTTGTTGGATTTCGGCTTGTTTGAATAGAAAATGATTCCGCGCGTCGGAGGGCACGTTAAGTAGTTGGTCACAGTTGCTGCGGTCGTTACACAGCCATGTTAGAGGCTTACTACCAACGCAGAATATAAATAGTAGGTAGGTATAAAGGTACTAGCCTAGGCTTAGCCTAGTAGGCTACCAGTAGTAGAGGTCTTTCAGCTTGTCCGAATAGAAATATGGTTCTGTGCTTTGGAAGGCACGTCAAGCCGTCGGTGTCGTTATACAACCTGACATTGAGGCCTGTTAGGTACCTAATTATTGTGGCCAGTTGAATATCTCTGACACCAGGTTCAACGAGTCGTTTGAAAAATCGGTGTCCCAAGGCAACAAGCGGTTTACCTACTTGTTAGGGGCTGATAGGTACCTTTTATCTATACTATTATTAGAGGTATATTGTGTTCTGATACCTCACAGATTGTGTGAAAATAAAGCAAAGTAAACAAAAGATAATATTTCACATTAAAAATATGTATTCATTCATGCATTGTTTTAGAAAAATAACATTTATAGACCACATTACAAAATAAATTACAACTTTAATATATTTATTACATATATTTAGGAAAATCATGTAAGGAAGACAATAAACATAATACATGCACAATTCATCACAAGGATGGACAATAGGTCCAATTGATTCCAAATCGAGTCCAAAATCAACTAATAGTAGTGGATCTTTTCTTCAGAGGCAGGTAGTGATGTTATTCCTGTATGATTTTCTGTAACAAAGACATATAATTCATTAATTTGTTTTATTTATTCAATTGTGCCGTTAAAATACTGAAAATACTCAGAATGTACTTAGTAAGTACGACAGAACAAGCTGATGTATTAAAACACAAAAAATCCGACTGCGGCAATTTTAAAGTAGTATTTTGCTGAAAAAATCTGCCATCTTGAATCTATATTTTTTTTAATATAGCCAGTGTCACTCGCGCTGCTGAGACGAATCTGACGACACCTCATAATGTTAAAATCCAACTATCCCTTTGGGCTGTAGCCCATGAAAAGAATTTTCTTGTCCACATACATACATACTTACATACATACATACTCGGAAAACATAACCCTCCTTCTGAGGCAGTCGGGTAATGACCGCAGTCGGGTTTTGTTTTTAATAGGTAAGTACATCAGCTTGTTCTTCTCTTTGGATCAGCGGTAATGAATGATCCCATACTGATATATACCATATTGATATAAACCATAATGATAACAGTTTTTGATCCTAGAGGGTGGCAATGACAATTGACTTTTATTTGGCCTTATACAGGTCCTCTTTTGTACTATTTAAAATACTATAATATTGAGTATATTAGTTTCTTTGTTTGTATAAGATGTGATCAATTATATTTTATTTACTTACTCATAAAATTGGAGTTGAATGCATCTGATATTTCTATCACGAGAGCAGGTGCATTTTCTTCCATATCTGTACCAATATCATCATTTGGACCTCCATCAACTGTGGGCATTCTAGAATGCCTTCCCGGTATCATGAATAATTTTCAAGTTCTCCAGATGCAGCAAAACATATCTCCTGTAGCCTGTGAAATACATAATATCTATGAATATTTTATAGAGATTACTAATATTTGAATATTTGAAAACAAGAAATAGAGAGTGTTTACATGTATATTTTTGGTCGGTTTTCATTTCTTTTTGCTCAGTTTGCAATAAAATAACTAAACATATCATTGTATGCACATGCATGCATTATTCATCACTTGTAAAATCATTTTCTAGATACATACACGCCTATATCCCTTGTGGGGTAGGCAGAGTGTAAACGGCTGTAAAATGGCTATTTGCACCACATCAGACAAAAGTTTGAGATGTTCAGGAGACTGTGTATCAGCAAAGCAACAGGTTGTCAGCCTGTCGCCTAAACTTTCAATACAAATCGAATCTCAAATCCCTTAGTCGCTTCTTCTGACGCCCACGGGAAAGATATGGGGTGTTGCCATTCTAAGCGGGCATAGTAAGTATATGGTCAGAGTATACTTTTCGGGGCGGGAACCGGGGGAGTTGGAGTATAGCCTTCGGGGCCCTATGAAACGTAAAGAAAAAATAAAAAAAAAAATTGGAAAAAAAATATTTTTTTGAACCGAGTTTGGACTTAGACAAATTCAGACCAAAATTTTTTTAGAATTTCGTGTTTTTTTCTTTTTTATCGTGTAGAGGGGCCTAAAACAAACACTTTTTGTCCTAAACAATTTTGGGCTAGGACCTACCTAGGCCGAGATATAGGCCCTCAAAGTTCTAGATCCATCGAAATTTTTCTAAGTGTTTTGTACTGAAAGTTAGGGACTTAGAAAAATTTCGACGAAAATTTTAATTTTCCAATGTCGTTTTTTATTTTTATCGTGTAGAGGGGCCTAAAACAAACACTTTTTGTCCTAAACAATTTTGGGCTTGGACCTACCTAGCCCGAGATACAGGCCCTCAATGTTCTAGATCCGTCGAATTTTTCTAAGTGTTTTACCTTACATTTGTACTGAGAGTAAGGACTTGCAAACATTTTAAAGAAAATATTATTTACATTTTTATCGTGTAGAGGGTTCATCGAATCGTAAGGGTTCATCGGGTCGTAAGGGTTCATCGGGTTGCAACTTTGACAGTGGCTTTGACAGTGACTTTGACAGTGAATTTCACAGGGATTTTGATAGTGACTTTGACAGTGGCTTTGATAGTGACTTTGACAGTGACCTTGATACTGGCAAAGCCACTGTCAATGTCACTGTCGAAGTCACCGTCAAAGTAACTGTCAAAGTCACTGTCAAAGACACTATCAAAGTCACTGTCAAAGTCACTGTCAAAATCCCTGTGAAATTCACTGTCAAAGTCACTGTCAAAGCCACTGTCAAAGTTGCAACCCGATAAACCCTTACGACCCGATGAACCCTTACGATTCGATGAACCCTCTACACGATAAAAATGAAAATAATACTTTCTTCAAAATTTTTGCAAGTCCTTACCTCAGTACAAATGTAAAAACACTTAGAAAATTTCGACGGATCTAGAACATTGAGGGCCTGTATCTCGGCCTAGGTAGGTCCAAGCCCAAAATTGTTTAGGACAAAAGTGTTTGTTATAGGCCCCTCGACACGATAAAAATGAAAAAAAAACACGATATTGGAAAAAATTTCGTCGAATTTTTTCTAAGTCCCTAACTTTCAGTACAAAACACTTAGAAAAATTTCGATGGATCTAGAACTTTGAGGGCCTATATCTCGGCCTAGATAGGTCCTAGCCCAAAATTGCTTAGGACAAAAAGTATTTGTTTTAGGCCCCTCTACACGATAAAATTAAAAAAAAAACACGAAATACGAAAAAAAAACATTTTGGGCAAAATTTTTTAAGTCTTTTCCCATAGCGTCCCGAAGGGTATACTCCAACATTTTAAAATAATTGTAAAAGTTATTTACTTACCAAGGTAATCACAGTCTAATGCCCCGGTATTTCTACCAGGAGAGCTGGCGCTATCTCTGCAACATCGGGGTTAATGTTTGCATCCGGACATGGGCCTCCGCCACCCGTTGCTAACCTATACTGGCAACTTTCGCTCCAGCACTGCTTTTTCAAGTTCTCAGTAGCCTTTTCGGTATTTTTATTATCTAAAATATTTTTGTTTCCCTTGAGATTGTGTAAGACCAGGTGTTCTTCCTGAAAGGACACAAAAAATTACTAACAAGAAGGGTTGGAATGAACTTAGGGGGCTACCAAAATGTTTCTAGGTACTAAAGTGAACCACAATGTTGCGACAATGCTGTATTGAGAAGATACCTAATATCAGTGTCACAAATGTGATACAGAACATGAGATAAGTGAACCCCATGGTAAAATCTTGTGAAGGCCCTATGCACCACTGGTAATACCATGGTAAAATCATTGCGAGACTGACTTTAGAAAACCAAGAGAAAACGAATGTGAATCCATGAAGTACATACCTGTGTAGTAAAATTCTTTTCATACACCATACACACTCTTTAACACGATAATTATCGATAATAATGCGAATTCTAACTAAAAATCTAACAAATACGGTTCGCGGTATTTATTTCCTACTTTTGACAGTACGGAGCACAGATCACTGTACGGAGCACAGAAAAACGTTCCGGTTCACATAAAATTAGTGTAAAAGTGGAACGGAAAAACAATTTAAGTCGTAAATGACTGCGTAAAACGGAATATTTTGTCAATCAAGCCAAAAATGGCAATGAAAACAAACTTATTGCACAGATTATAAAAATAAATCAGTAATATGGCGGCAAAATTTGAACTTGAGATTATATTCAGCAGAGTGGATCTTATATTGCGTTCTGGAATAAGAGGACTGCTTAAGTAATGAAAAGGATGTAAACATAGATTCACGTGAACTGCACTCTAACGTGATCTGAGTCACGTATAAGAATACGAACCTAAGTATGAATGGTTAAAACAGGTCCACTTGAGTCGAAATCGACTGATAGGAAGCTTCAAATCTGCGACAGGTAGGAGTAGGACGGTTTCAAAGTACCGAGGCCTCGGCGCTCAGAAATAAAAATGTGCTGGTATCGTTTTAACCTTTGAGACAAGTTTGGTATCGTTTTCAGGTTACTAAATGACGTCCAATTAATTCCCCATACCAGATTTGTAGGGTTCAGTAAAAAAATATGACGCAATACTAAAAATATTATACTTTAGTAATATACAAAGCAAAGAAACCCTCATACTTTCATACGTTTGTATCAATCTTAGATAAAGTTGATTAAATACACTGTCTGACAGCACACATAATGTAAATTCAAAAAAATTACAGGAGATATAAATTTGACAATCATTGTAGAATGAAACATTGAAAGTTACAGCAACTGTCGGCAGTGCAGCGTGGAAGTAAACAAAAAACCTGAAAAACAAGCACTATTAAAAAAAAAAGACGCCATGAACGAGCGCTCCGTTCGTTTCCTTAGCCCATCCACTAAGGCCCTATTCAAACCTGAGCGAAACCGGCACGGTGCGTGGCGCGTATCTACTGAATACGCGGTATTTCGATTAGTACAAATTGTCAGGCGATTTGAGTTCCGAAACCGGTGTAGGTTTTAACAGAGTTATACTACAACTGGTAGGGCCCAGTTATGCTAACAGTCACTAATTTTCGCCATCATAATACCTATTAGTGTATTTTTTTTATATTTTTTAATTAATAAACGAAAAAACATAACACTTAAATTATTGTTTAAAACGGGATTATTACCGTGATTAGATTTTTGTTTACCTCGATATTTCGGAGCGGTTGCACGCTCCATGGTCACGAGTAGACTGGCTCGGCGAGTGATATCATCTTTCTAAGGGCAAACATATCTGTCTACCCTCTTTCGGATTCGTCGACTGCGTTCTACTCGGTTACTCGAACCACTACTATTGTCACTCACTATTTCGTAGCACGAGCTACTTTTTGTACAATGGTCGATACTACCTACAGATTGATGGAGTGGCAATGGGCAGTCCCGTTGCTACCATAGTAGCTAACATCTGGATGGAACACATAGAGGCCATCCTATCAGCCTCATCCACTGTCAAATTATGAAAAATGTATGTAGATGACGTTTTTTGTATAATAGGAGGAAAAGAGGAAGAGGAAAAGGACTACTTGGCATTTTTGAATAACATTCACTCAAAATTAAAATTTACCTGTGCGATCGAAGACCAAAACAGCTCGCCTTCCTAGATGTGTGAGTTGAGGTCAAAGAAGATGGATCTTGAAGTCATTCGGTCTACAGAAAACCAACGCATACCGACAAGTATTTGCATTCTACGTCACACCATCATCCACGGCATCTGGATTCTGTTGTTAGATCGTTGGTTGATAGGGCTCACGATTTGTGTGATGTGAACCACCTAGCTAAAGAGCTGAATCATGTCAAGACGGTCTTACAGTGGAACGGTTATAATGTCAAAGCTTGCGAGACTAAAAAGAAAACAAAAAAGAGGAAAGCAGAAGAAGCGCAACAACAGCCAGCATTTTTGCCTTATGTAAAGGGAGTGACGGAGAAAATAGGTAGATTATTAGGAAAGTTTTCCATAAAAACTGTTTTCACTTCCTTTAACAAAATTGGAAAGCTACTACAATCGCCTAAAGATCAGCTTCCTCTTCAAACTCCCGGCGTCTACAAAGTTAATTGCAGCTGTGGGAGTTCTTACATTGGTCAGACCAAAAGAACAATAGTCGACCGCATGAAGGAACATATCAGAGCTGTAAAAAACAACGATGCCCAGAAGAAGTCAGCCATAGCGGAACACCTAAACCAAGCGGAAACTAATCACTTTCAATTCAATGTTTCATTCTACAATGATTGTCAAATTTATATCTCCTGTAATTTTTTTGAATCTACATTATGTGTGCTGTCAGACAGTGTATTTAATAAATTTTTTCTAAGATTGATACAAACGTATGAAAGCATGAGGGTTTCTTTGCTTTGTATATTACTAAAGTATAATATTTTTAGTATTGCGTCATATTTTTTTACTGAACCCTACAAATTTGGTATGGGGAATTAATTGGACGTCATCTAGTAACCTGAAAACGATACCAAACTTGTCTCAAAGGTTAAAACGATACCAGCACATTTTTATTTCTGAGCGCCGAGGCCTCGGTACTTTGAAACCGTCCTACTCCTACCTGTCGCAGATTTGAAGCTTCCTATCAGTCGATTTCGACTCAAGTGGACCTGTTTTAACCATTCATACTAAATAGTGTTGATTTACTTCAAAATCTTATACTATTTCCCAACAGAAAACCGAGCGAAACCTGCGCCCCGCCCGCAGGAATCAGTTAGGTACGTGTAGGATTATTTTTTTTAACGCAGAAAATAATTGAAAATATAAATAATGTTAATGTTCAAATAATCTGCATTAAATGGGCTTTCAGACAGTATTTTTTATAAAGCAAGTTGCATACAAAAATATGAAAATATGCTGGTTTGTTTACATTTTGTAACTACAAAAAATTATTATTTTAAGTATTGCGACTTATTTTGCTACGGAACCCTAAAAACTGGTATAGGGAATGAATTGGGCATCATCTAGTTACCTGAAAATGACACCAAACTTGTCTCAAAGGTCCAAAATAATCCAACAGATTTTTTTTGTGAGCGCCGGGAGGACTGTACTTTAACCCCCCCTCCCCCCTCCCTGCACGGTGTTGAATCCGGCTACCGTACCGGGCGTTTTTGGCTCAGGTATATGTATAGAATACCCGTACCTATAGGGCTTTGCTCTACGCAAAAAAATATATGTTCCCATACAAGCCTTCCCTATAAAAAACAAGCTAGTAGTTCATCCGCTATCATCTACGCTCTACCTACTTAGATACTGTAGCGACTAGTGTAACTTAGCCTCCCGTTTAGGCTGGTCATGTCATGACACTATGATAGCGTGTGGACCTTAACAACTAGAACCTACATATAATATAATATCATTGCTTAACAACGAATAAGAGAATAGTCTAATGTAGAGAATTGATCGCTATGCTTATATTTTTTTAAATAAAATAATTTATTTTTGTGTAAGATCGGTAATGGTTTGTGTAATATAAATCCCACCAAAAACATTCACTTGTAAAAAGAACCAAGTCTCGCCTCTCAGTTCTTATACTGTAAAAATTGGTGAGATCCATATAATGCCAAGTCGGTTATGTATTTATTCAAGGACTACTTCAGGGAACTTTCATCTTAATCTATTGCGTAATTAGGTAACAGACATCATCTTATAGCAACCATATCGATATTTCAAAACTTTTATATTTACAATAACTAGAATGACCCGGCCATCGCACCAGACCATCGTATCTCACAAGCAAATAGTGTGCGATTGCCAAGTCATTCTAGTTATTGTAAATATAAAAGTTTTGAAATATCGATATGGTTGCTATAAGATGATGTCTGTTACCTAATTACGCAATAGATTAAGATGAAAGTTCCCTGAAGTAGTCCTTGAATAAATACATAACCGACTTGGCATTATATGGATCTCACCAATTTTTACAGTATAAGAACTGAGAGGCGAGACTTGGTTCTTTTTACAAGTGAATGTTTTTGGTGGGATCTCATTTCTTTTTGTAGGTAGTCTTCCTCTTTCTCTTTTCAAACTCAAACTCAAACTCAAAGCATTTATTTCTTAGTAGGAATTACAAAATTCACTTTTAAGAAAGTCACATTCTAAATCAAACTTAAAAAAGGGAAAATTTGTAGTGCAAAATTTTCTCTTTTTTATAAAAATTTGTGTTCCTACTCTAAACGCGGTTCGGGCGGGATAAAAAAAAAATAAAGGCACTGCCTCGGGGCTGGCCAGGCTAACCACACAGCATGTGTCTTTATGCTTCAATGAATGACAAGTAAATGGAAATAATCACTAAGTCAATATTTAAAACAAGAAAGGTGTTACATGTGTATAGTTAGCCGGACCCCCTGGACAGGAAAACCCCCCAAAAACCTGCCCAGAAGTGCACCTATTCTAAAATTCACAATATTTTTAGGCCCTATGCTACCCTAGCTAAGTTAGAAAATAAATTAATATTAATAGCCAAAAAGGGCTCAACAAAATAAAAATAAAAATTACAGTAGATAATTCTAACTGTTTCGTCTTTAAAATAACAATATACCTACTTTAAACAATTGAGCACCAAAATGTCATAGAAAAAAAAGTCGATTTACAGTAAATGTAAAAAATACATGTCAAGAATTAAGGAGTAATACAAATAAAAATAAAATCAATATACCTACGTTAACAAAATAGAATGTCAAATAAAATTAAGATACCTAAGCGTAAAAATTTATATATATTTATTATACAATTATTATTATGTCAATTGTAAATTCCATGCACGTCCCGATTTGGTATTAACAATGCGTGCATGTTTCTTGTGCTGAGCTGGAACTTCAGAGGTCCATGCCTCTTTGTCATTAATGTAATCATCTAACTTGTAATAGGCTTTATAACATAATGTTTTCTTAATCACAGATTTAAATTTAGTTTCTGATAAACTTAATATATCTTCCGGTATTTTGTTATAGTATCGTATACTTAGACCTTCAAATGAAGTCCTAACTTTAGCTAGTCTATACTTAGGTTGATCTATTTTATTTTTACTCCTAGTATTGCGGTTATGCCTGTCATAATTTCTAGTAAAATTATTTATGTTCTTCCTGATATACATAATGTTTTCATAAATATATTGACATGGTACCGTCATTATATTAATTTCTTTAAACAGTTCCCTTAGGGAGTCACGACTACAAAGTTTATAAATTGCTCTAATGGCCCTTTTTTGAAGAACAAAAATTGTTTCAATATCTGCGGCGCGACCCCACAGCAAAATTCCATAGGACATAATGCTGTGAAAATAACTAAAGTAAACAAGTCGTGCTGTTGCAACATCCGTGATTTCTCTAATTTTACGTACCGCGTAGGCAGCCGAACTTAATCTCCCCGACAATGATGTAATATGAGGGCCCCATTGGAGCTTTGAGTCAAGAGTAATCCCCAAAAAAACTGTGCTGGTAGTAAACTCTAATTTTTCATTATTTAGTTCAATATAATTATCCAAAGAATGTACTACATTTGGCAGAGTAAATAACACACATTTAGTTTTCTTTGCATTAAGAACTAAATTGTTTGCACTAAACCAACTGTGAATTTGTCCAAGAGTACGATTTACTTCATCATAATTATGTGCACGTCTATCGACCTTAAATATAAGGGATGTATCATCAGCAAATAATACAATCTTGGACAAATTCTCTATCATGTAAGGCAAGTCATTTATGTAAATTAGAAATAAAAATGGTCCCAATATAGAACCTTGAGGCACACCAATTTTAACACGAGATCCCTGTGATTTGGTGCCGTTTATATGAACCTTCTGAGTTCTATTATCTAAATATGAATCCAACAAATTCAGAGCTGCGTTTCGAATACCATAGTGTTCCAATTTCAACAATAAAGTTTCATGATCAACGCAATCAAATGCCTTCGAAAGGTCACAAAAAATACCAATGGCATCCTTTGATTCTTCCCAGGCATTAAATACATGTTTGATTAGAGCTATACCAGCATCTGTAGTACAACGTCCCTTTGTAAAACCAAATTGCTGGTTGTGTAACAAGTTGTTGCAATTAAAATGGGACAGCATTTGATTGAGTATGATCTTCTCAAACACTTTACTTAGTACTGGCAAAATTGAAACAGGCCTATAGTTACTGGGATCTTGTTTGTCGCCAGCTTTAAATAGCGGAACTACCTTGCTATCTTTCATTAAATCAGGAAAAATGCCATGATCAATACATTCGTTAAAGATGTCTGCCAAGTATGGTGCTAATATATCAATTAAGGATTTACAAACTTTAACTGACATCCCCCACAAATCTTCGGTACTCTTGACTTTAATATCTTTAAAAGTTTTTAAAATATACTGGGGACTTACATGACTAAATTTAAATTCAGAATTGCAAGCATCGACATTGTTTTTAAGAAAAGACGATGAAATTGTAGGTGAAGAGTTTAGATTCTCAGTAGTTTTTAGCGGGATATTTGTGAAAAAAGTCTCAAACTCCTGCGCTACATCTGAATTTGCACTAATTATTTCTGGAACTATTTCTTGAGCCTCAGCTACAGATTTCCTTAAAGCCCATTCCCTATCTCTACAGGGTATTCTTCGAATTTTTAGTGTAAGAATTTTTTACAAGTCTGGACGGTAAATAAGTACTTACATCTGAGCCTATTGTATTCACAAATTGAGGCTTCTTGCGCTTTAATACTTCTTAAGTCGATATTAATTATATGTAAACCGCCCAGACCTGTAACTCTGAGAGTGCAACATAAGCTTGACCCGATGTGAAAAATGCAGAACCGATGTCCATCAGCACATTATTTAGGCTTAGGTCTTGACTTTTATGTACAGTTATAGCATAGGCTTTACAAATGGGAAACTGTTCTCATTTCAACCGCAAAGTTAACTTTGTAATCCTATACATTTGTATGGAAATACAAAGTTAATTTTGTGGTTGCAACCGAATTTGCAGAATGTTATAGTTTTCCCTTTATTCATACACTAAATACAAGTTGTATTCTAAGTTTGAAGCTCCTCAGTCTGCTAGAAGTACCTTAGAATTTTGATGATCGGTCAGTCAGTCAGGCAGAAAATTTAGAAACTTTGACTAACTATAACTTCTAAACTACTGGTACGAATTAAATGAAATTTAAAATGTATCGTGTCTATGCAGTGCTTGATAACATATTTTGAAATGAGGGTTCTAAACTTATCGACAAGGAAGTTATAGGGGGGTCGAAAATGGCCTGAACTGGTTCGAGAAAAGGATGGTACGGCCGTGCCGCTTTCAGCTCGACTTGGTGGGGGCACTGCCGTGCCCCCAGATGAGGAAGCCGAATTAGATTGTAGGTAAACTACTTAAAACACTAAAGTCTTCTCTTCTGTGCTGCTCTTAGCGTTCGTCTCTTTGCATGGTTTTTCGTTCTCCTCGGCAGCTAAAGTTTGTTGTTCTTCAGTATTAATTTCAGTCGGATTATCGTGTCTTTCAAAATCTGATGTAAAATTGAAGTTACCACACTCGTTCGCTATCGTCTGTATGGCAATCCAATCGTAGAAGTAGGAGACATTTGTGTAGAAGGTTATACCTTCGTATGCAAAGCTTCTGAACGAAACTAAACCTATTTGAAGGTATCCCAATGCGACTAGGGCGGAGCCGGAGTCTCCTCTGTAAAAAACATAAGCACTTAAGTAAAATTGTTTCAGATTGATCTGTAATAGATAAACGCTTTATTCGTCTTTGAGATAAGTATTGACCTTCCCATAGCTCTTTGAGTGACATGTACCTGGTTGTAGGGCTTTTAATTAAAACTTTAAAAGGCACTAAACCATTTTTTTATTGCTTACTTTCGGGTAGACTATGGGCCACATTATTCCTTGGTTTCGAAATCTTTTTCCGTCTATTATTGTGCTTCTTCTGGTGCCCCGTAAGACACAATTAATGTTCTTTGCTATAAGGAATCATCATCAGTATCATCATTAACAGCCCACAACATCCCACTGCTGGGCATAGGTCTCTTCTTTCTCACACCAGTTTAACGGTCTTGTGCCTCTCTTATCCAGTACTGTCCCCCTACGGCGACGATATCGTTCGACCATCTGGCAGGCGGTCTGTCAACTGAACCTAAGACGCCATTCCGTTACCGCTCTTGTCCAGCGGGAGTCATTTTGTCTGGCCAAGTGTCCCGCCCACCCTCATAACCTACTTATTCGTTTACCTTAGTCCGACGTCTGATTTCGGTATTGCAAATGCGATCGAGTAGTTTAAAGCCTAACACGGAACGTTTCATGACTCTCTGTGCGACTTTAACTCTCTGCATAGTCTCCTTTGTAAGTCAGTATGGGCAGTACAATAAAATACGATAAATCTAGGGAATCAATACAACAAAATTGACTTATAACTTTTAAAGCACTCGCGATTACTTTCACACATAATAATGACTTTAACGGGTCTTATTAAGCGAAGCAGCCTGAGGTGAACAGACAGCCAGCGTATTTACCTTATGTAAAAGGGGTAACAGATAAAATTGGGACAGTGTTGAGTAAGGGTTTGATTAAAACTGTCTTCACTCCATTGTCCAAAATATCTTACTGTTTACGCACACCGAAGGATGTTATACCTTTTCAAAATGCAGGTGTATATAAGGTACAATGCAGCTGTGGTAAGTCTTACATTGGCCAAACCAAGCGCAGTATCAGTGAACGGGTCAAGGAGCATATCGCAGCTGTGAAAAACCGACAGACGCATAAATCGGCAATCGCGGAACACCTATTGTCATCTGGTGCCAACCATTGGATCGAGCTTCATGCCCCAAAAGTCCTCTCTGTGGAACGTCACTATTACTCCAGAGTGGTGAGGGAGGCAATAGAAATCAAAAAGAACCCCAATAATTTCAATCGGGAGGACGGATTTAAATTGTCTACAACATGGAGTCCGGTAATAGACAAAATAAAAACGCGCGATTCACCATCAGACCGATCGTCGGACATTGTGAGTGTTGTGTGCCGGCCTAATGTGTAATGTTTACAAACAATTTAAATTATTAAGACAATATGTGGGTAGCAGAAAATCTAGTTGCCCACCGCCCTGATGACAACTCGCTGCTACTTCAGTCTGCTCGCGACCACGACTGGTGAAACCCAGTCGAAACGTCGAGTTTCCAGGTAAATCGCTTATTTACCTAAAAAACTATCGCGATAAGACCCGTTAAAGTCATTATTATGTGAAAATTGACTTACTTAGCTGGCCTATTCGTTAACGAGTCAGGATTACCTCCACACATGACTCCTGGTAACCACGTGCCATGGTATGTGTTCCAGCACTTCTCCAAAGGAATTATAGGTTGAGATGCTGATTTTAAAAATAACGACATTTTCTGTGCTGTATCCTGAAATGAAATTGCAGACACGCATCTTTTAAAATTTGATAGTGTTCCTGACTGTACCATTTTTAAGGTAGGTACGTATGACATCTTTACAAAACTCATGGCAGCATTAAGAGCTTTATTTTTAAAACACTCAGATAGTACCTAGACAATTTTGGTCGAAGTTTATTTAAGTATTCGACACAAGAAGAAGCTCAGAAACTTTCAGAATCTAACATAATATATCAAAATAATGATAATAAGTAGTTAGAAGAATATCTTGCACAGGTAACTGAAGGGTCAAATGCGTACCCTACTTTTGAAAATCCACCACTTACCGATTCCCAGCCCCACCCAGCCACTTGTGCTGTCTGCACATCTAACGGGAACTCCGACCTGATGCTCACACGCTGGATTCTTGGCCCCAACTCCAGGTCCTCGAGCAGATACAACAGGCTTATGTCATTCGCAACAGTTTCCTTATCGTAATCCTTGTGGCGAGTGAAATGTTTAACTTGTCTTAGAGTGTCCATCTGAAAATAATTTTCTTATAAGTAACAGGCCTTAATTTGTTTCCTAGGTACTTTCCACGTTCGTCGAGTTCTTTCCCTTCAATGGTTTCCATCTGCGGTTGTCGTATGTACACTTTTACTTACTTTCAATATACTTTCGTCTCCTGCCATGATGTAAAGGATAGATCCTTTCTTAAGTCGTCCGGGTGTGCAGTGGGCTGCAGTTAATATTATCTTTTGGTTTAACACGGACCCTCCGCAGTAGTGACTCTCTATAGGGTGCACAAACATTGCAACTGAGTGCGGGAATGCCGCTATAGTTGTAAAATTTCCGCCAACTATCTTCCCCTCCATTTTGTTTCCAGAATATTTTTTATTGTGGAAACTCTCCTTATTCTCTACGATCTTTCCGTCGTTTTTATTAATACAAGTACATTTACATTTCTGACCAAGACTAACTGATACTAGTAAAATACATACAGAAAATGCTAAAATCATGGCTACCTGAAATGCTATTGTAAAATAACGTTATACCTAATTATAGTCTGCATAAGTCAATTAAATAGGAAAGTAGTTTCTTTTTTATTGCGCCAATATCTAAGTACTTGTATATAATTAATTGGCTTTAAAAAATTGAGATGTATATTCATGCTTTCTGTTTCGTGTAAGTATTTTCTATCTATATCAAGTTATCAACAGTCCATTGCTGAGCATGGGCACATATTAGTGGCGTTTTCTATACCACGCATGGCAAGCGCAATGCAAGGTGTTTTGTTCAAGAGGACGTTGCTGCGAGTACCAGTGTTCCACCTTTTAGTCTTTCGTCTTTTGACGGCCGTTGCGCATGCGCGATGTGGCATAGTGAAGAGTTGATGATGATGATTTAAGAGTTTACTATTGTCGGTGTGATCATGATCACCAATCGTCTCTTCTGTTGACAACATCCTTCTCTGAAGGTTGTCACACATACTTTCTATTTTACACTTTACAGCTTCTCCGTGGTCTTCCTCTTCTACGTTTCCCTTTTTAGTGAAAAGATGAGAGACAAATTAGAGAGACAGCGCGTTGTGTGGTGCGTACGATACCGTGCATTTTGCGTTAAATCAAAAGACTATTTTAGTCGAGATCCATTTTGTATCTTTGATTCAGTTATGTAAATAAAGTTTAATCGTACTTTAGCGTGTGGGTTGCAATGCGACTACTCCACACTTTTGCTACCTTTATGTTCTTACCTACTTACTTATACAACCTGTTACATAACTAACCAAAAAAAAGAATATTTTTCATTATCATCAGTCGATGAAATAATCACATCACTAGTCTAGGTCAGGTGCTACACTACCTGGCGAACAAAGTCCCCTTCGGCATACATTGCTGGTTGACTTTGTTTTTTGCATTGATGTCATACATGTAATAGCCAGCAATGTAGGCCGAACTGCGTTTCGCCGCGTCAGTAACTTCATTTGAACTTTGAGCTGTCAAAATTAGTGATGCGATGCCACGATTAAAAATAAGTGTAATTTAATAAAAAAATATTTTTTTCGTAGTTTTCAAAAACGATACTACGGCTCTAATTTTTTGTTAATTGACTCTTTGCAACGGACCTTTCCTTCCCCTTTCAGCTTTATTGGTTGTTTTGTAACACGTTGTATTTTGTATTTGTAGATCGTTTTCCATACAAAAGTTAAATGGAGTTACGTCTTTAAATGAGACAAAATTACGTATAAAAATCTTGATGGGAAGTCCCGTGCTTCTATAACATTGTCGCAAAATAAAATAAATAATTTTTTATCCATCAGATTTCTCTGTAAAAACCGTTTCGCCACTTTATGAACATAGATGGAGTTACTGCTGCAATAAACACGTTGAATTTTTTGTGGAGAAAATACTTAATATTTTTTTACCATAAGCAGTTTTGCGACAAATTTACGTGTGCCTTCATCATTTAACATAAAGTTTTTTGATAAAATTGTTGTTTAGCTCATGTTTAACTCGGTTGAAGTTCAGATTTTCGTTTGTATGACGTAACGATGCGCCTGAACCTTAAAAATAAAAACGGGAAGAGAGAGCAATCGAGAAATATCGCTTAAATTGCTTCGGACAAAAACACTTTATTATGTTACAGTTTTTTACAGGACAACGTGTATGCCATATCTTTTATCCAGTTGTAATAGTAGGAGACGTTGGTGTAGATGATCAGCTCAGGGTATCTTTCCTCTCTGTAGGACACCAGACCAAGTTGCTGGTGACTGGGCACCACTAGAGCGCTGCCTGAGTCTCCGCTGCAAATAGAAATGCTCAACTGAATACCAAATTCTAAAACCCGGGTTAGGTACACAATTATAGGAAACTTGGAAAATTCTCTACCACAGGCAGGCAAAGACACATTAGCTTATTTTTGCAGGAGCCCAGATGGAAGAGGCGTCACCAGTACTAATGGCGAAAGTTGCAGATTATTATTTATTTACTTCTTGCAAATGAGGGATTGTTGTGTTGCCTTCCGTAAAAATATCGCATTCAAGATGTTTGTATGCGTCGGCGTCAATGCAGCAAGGGCGTGTAGATTCGTAGCTGAGCTCTTTCGAGATGTGATATCTTTTTCCCAGGGTATGCTTATGCTCTTGTCTTGGCGACATTTTACATGAAAAATATTTTTTGTGGGATCTAAGTACCTTACACAGAAACACTTCTATGCATTTAAAAAATTGCGTCAATGAACTATGGACCCAATAAATTTTGGTGTAATAATAACATCCCTTGCATTTCATGTTATTTATCTAATAATTTCATTTATAATCATCTAGTCGGCTGGGTTGCCGTTTGGTAGCCGCTAATAATACTGCCACCCCAAGTCCATTCTGAGTGTTTCGTAGGAGTTTTTGACCTCGGCTGAAAATCTGTCCACTATGATCAACCGCATGGTGGCGGTGACACCACCTACGATAGCATTCCCAAAGAGGGTTGACTTGAGGCAGGCGGCCGGTCATAAACCATAGCCTAATCTTTTTGCTACATGATTTTGTGTTCTAACAAAACATGTTGCGCCGACCCCAACTGATTTAGAATAAGGGCACGAAGATGATGATAGTTGGCTGGGTTGCATGCATTTGAATCGAGATGTCTTACCCTAAAGCGTAATGTTTCTTCGATCCGCTAGTCGCGCAGAAGGTCCCGGGTTCCAATGTCTCGAATTGTAAACATTTGGACAGTTTCCACACATCCTGCCTCACCATCTTCAATTTTGTTGTCATCGTTCCTTTTTCCTACATTCACAAGCAAAATATAAATGATAATAAGAACTTAAATAATATCATGCATCGACCGGAGCTGGAACAAGAAAATAGGTATCTGTGATTGCATAAAAAATCCAATAATACATAGTGCAAATAAAACCCGTGTGGTGCCGGCAGAAAGCCGTGTGGTGCCGGCAGAAAGCCGTGAGGTGCCGGCAGAGTAGAATTAGAATGTGACTTTTTTAAGTTTGAATTAGAATGTGACTTTCTTAAGGCCGCTATAGAGCTTTTCACGAAGCCCATACAATTTTCCCTGCCAGACCTCTCGGAGCGTCATTTTGCGAAAAACATGGGGATGTTTGAATATTTTTTACAGTGATATTATGAATAAAAATAAATATATTTTTCTGCAATTAGATTAAGTACATCTTCTTAAATAACATATATTTTATTTAAATCTTTACTACTGTTATTTTTTCATACAGAAGCCGTTATAATGGCGATTATTTTGCAAAAAATCGTATATAAAAACGTGGTATTATTCTATATTTCTGAATAAAATTGTAAAATTTTCACTGTAGACTTTGTTCTCAAATATATACTCTATTTTTTTGTATAATTGATATTTTTTTACAGTGAACCAAAACTCTAAAACTCACGCTTGATTTGAGGTCTTTTCCTGAATTTTGGTTTTGTCGCTTTAGATATCGCTGTTTGTAACAGGTTTAAAACTAAAATGTTAATATTTAAATTGTACATTTTTTAGATGAAGATATGCTTGATTAAATGTTCAAGTAACATATTATTTTTACATAACGGTTTTCGAGAAACTCGCATGTTTATAAAGCCAATATTTGCAAATTTGCTAGAAAAAATTGAATGCGCTCTCTTGTAAATTCTTACTGAGAAATAAATTATTGAATTTTGAATTTTTTAATTTTAGATAGTAACTCAAATCTTTGTATAGGAGGTCCATTTTTTCATATTTTGACCTACTTCCCTGTGGAAAGTTCTTCCTTATCATCAACCGGTTCCGAGTTTCCGCTATTGGTCACTAAAGTATGGCCAACGAAACGAGATAATTAATGTAAACAACTTTTGTATGACTCGGTGACAGTTATTACAATTTGTCCTTATCTGTCATATACTATAATGTCAGGTGTCTTTTTCTGGTTTGTTCACATTAATACATTAAGTATCTCATCTGGTTGGCCTTACTTTAGTATGATTTAATTATACTAGTGACCGATAACGGAAATTCAGATAAAAGGTGAAATTTTCACCCGTTATACTAAGACTGATGAATGACAGTCTGCCTACTAAGTAAAGGTGTTTTATGTGATATGTTGGTAGGATAGGAATCTCTTACGTCGGTTACACCCCATCCCGCCATGTAACCTTCTGCCTTATCCGGGAAGGATGGTTTGATCCAAATCCGACTTATTTCTTTATTCAATGGCAGAGCCTTGTCCAATAACACCAGCCCGATATCAGCTAATACTCCTTCGTTTCTATATTGTCGGTGATATGTTAGTCTCCTCGCTTCTCTCAGCACTTTAGCCTGTAATTAGTATCAAAAGAAAGAACAAAACTAAAATTTGTTCAGCAAAAATGAAGACTTATCAAGGGAACCAATATGGTAACAAAAAGAATTCTCTGAGAACTGGAACTTAGACTAGAACACTAGAACCAATCAGGAAATGTTTCTGTCTTTTTATCATTTTATGGTCTGACTATAGCTGCAAAGGTTTTAGTACACCTTTACAAAATTTATTCTTATATTTTCTAAAAATTTATTAATATTTACAAACATTAAAAATATTTACATTATTTACAAAAACTTAACTAAAAATAAACTAAGAACTAAAATAAGCCCCCCAATACGTCCCCACTAGTCATCGTACCCAGCATGCTAGCAGCATTTCCCCTTTGTATAGCCAGGCTAATACGCTGGGCAAGGAAGCTGCCAGCTCTGCGGTCTCCGGATGTCTTGTAGAGACGCATTGAGAGCTCGGAAATAACTTTCTTGGCCTCATACCCAAGGTCTCAAACCCAATTATACCACCAAATAAACTTACTTGTTCATAGTTAGCGCTACCAGCCAATATATCAATTTTGAAACTCCCTCTGCAGCCATACACGCAGTGAGCAGCTGTCAGTATGTGTTGCTGGGTCAGCACTGACCCGCCGCACATCCAGTATTCACTTTCTTTTATCGCGTTACAGTGAGCCATTATGAAGGCAGAGTGTGGGAAATCATGAATATCTGCATAGTCTCCTCCAAATATTTTTCCTTGCATCTTGTCAGCTGGACTGGTATCATTACTTTGTGAGAGATTTTCTTCTTCTGGGACAGGTGTTTCTGTGCCTTCTTCATTTAAATTGTCTTCCATACTGTTATTGGCGACGGTTTGGGTCCTTTCTAAGCGTGTACAATCATGAAAAGGTAAGAACGGGTCTTAGCTGAGGTAGAGTACCTTAATATAGTTTAGAGGCGAACTATGTACAAGGTTGAGAATTATTTTTAATAACTTTATCTTGGCACTAGGAATGAGGATATGTCGCGAGCCATGCTTTTAGTGTTTAACATTAGGTACTCCAGATCCTCCAGCCAGACCCTCGATATTTTATAGGTAGCAATAGCTCATCATACAGAACATGTAATGCACCACTTCTGTATCTCTTACAGTTTGGCTGAGCGCTTAAATTTGCACGCCCAGGAGAAGGAAAAGTGCCAAAACATATTCTCATTGCTAGTGCCAAAATAAAGTTCTAAAACAAAGTTTTTTACATATGTAAATCATCTTCAAAATAGGTAAAAATTTGAATTTACCCGTAGTATCTCTGTCATCAATATCCGCTAGTTCTGTTTTAGTTTCAGGTAATCCAACGTCTTCTAAGTTAGATGTTTCATTTTGATTTGTGTTATCTAACAATGTATCATTTTCTTCGCCATGAAATATTGGCACGTTTGAAAGTATGAATATAAGAATAAATGTTAAACAAACCATTATAGACGAAATCTGAAGATATTATTAAGACTGAATAATATTCTCTAACATAATGAAGCAGTTATTAATTTCTAATTATTCGTTCCATAAAATTTTTATTGTTCAATCGAGCCTTATCTAAATCACAATTTTATAACTCTTTGAATTCACTTTCGAACCTCGTCACTCGCTTACCTACATCTTCGACTTTTGGTACGTGATCAACGAGTGGTGCCATAGCATCCATTTCTACACGTGTCATAAAACGGTTCGACGGAACAAACATAAACAGAAGAGGAGGCCTATTGATTTTCTGCAGTCGACTGATGTGGCTGTAGATCTTTAACTGTCGTGTGGGCCACCTTTTTGATGGAGACAGCTAGATAAACCCTGGTGTCAGAGGTTTAAACCGCCTTCTACTAGAAAACCTCTGAACTAACTAACTGTTGCCGTGCAGTAGTGTTGCATCTACTTGCGTGAATACGTAAATATTGCTAGTTTACCTCCAAGACTTACTCAGTGACCCAAAATAGATCTTGGCCTCCAAAACGAGCTTCCTCCACTGATCTCTGTCCTGCCCCACATGTAGACAAGTATTGACTTGAAGATAGCCCAGGTCAGCTTCCACCATGTCTTTCCACCGGTACCTGGGACGCCCATCATCAGGACGATGTCCTGTATCCATATCCACCTACGTACGCTCTTTTCAGTCCCCCATCTTTACATATTCTCTCTACGTGCCCGAGCCAGTGAAGTCGGTGAGCTTTCAAATGTGTTTGGTTGGGCCACTAGACTTTCGACTTCAGTATTTTTCCTTATCCGCCACTTTTCCTTATCATCAGCATTGGTAGGGCCCAGGATCTTCAAGACTTTCCTAATAGGCCAACTCAGTGTTTTCTTGACTTTACACATCTACTTATTATTAATTACAATAAAACGCTTTCACTGCGAATTTCCTAGCAAAGCGCGGGAAGTCATAGAAATTCAAAAATGTCCATTTTTAACCAAGATACTGGATGGAAAATGTCACCCAACTTGTATACACTAATTACTTATTTATACAGTGGAAGGCCGGAACTAATACAGTGCTAAACTAAATAACTAACTCCGCTGACTCAGTGAACCAAAGAGGAGTTTAGCCTCCGAGACGAGCTCTCTCCACTGATCCCTGTCCTGCGCGATCTGCTAGTTGCTGATTTGAATATCGCTCAGATCAGCCTCTACCACGTCTCTCTAGCGGTACCTGGGGCGCCCCACAGGACGGCGTCCTGTGGGACAACCCACGTACGCTCTTTTTGCTCCCCGATCCTCCCCCATCCTTTCTACGTGGCCGAGCCAACGGAGTCGGTGAGCCTTAGTCTTCCCGATTATGTTGGGCTGGGGCACTAGCTTTTCGGTTTCAGCATTTTTCCGTATTCGCCACCTGCCATCATCCCGTCTAATTTGGCCCAGAATCTTTCGCTAACGCTAGACAAATTTAGAAATAGATGACTGTATTCGCAGTAGAACAATAATACCAAATAATTCTTTAAAGTTTAATTTATGAACGATACCTGTAGTCAACCGTGATCATGGGGTCTACAAAAAGCTTGAAATGTGTGATAATTTAAAAATCAAATACTTAATTAATAAACACACCTTAAATCGTGAAAAGTGTTTTATGTGAAGCCAACTAAAAGGAATAAAAAAGTAAAATACGTCGTGGCTCAGCTCGTAATGAAATAACTCGCTAATGAATTAATTACTGGAGCAATTTAAAATACGTAAATACCATCGGCCCACTTAATGACGAGCTTAACCACCTTCCGAAACCCATTACCGCCGTTGACGGAGCAAAGCTCTCAGCGAGCTTTTACAAAAACTGTTCGCATAAATGTGAATGGAAGTGGGTGAGTGCATTGTACTATTCAAACATAAAAAACAAGGACGTGCCAGATGTTTTCGCAGGCACTAAACAATGATCGTGTAACGCTTCATAATCTGTGAATGTGGCGAGTGTGAAGGCTTAGGCGGGTAGGGCGCATGCGCGGCGCTGCGGTCGATAGCGGTGACGTCAGCGGCGGAGGCGGCTCAGTCAGCCACCGGCGGCCGCAGCGCGATCATGTGGCTGCAATGCTTGGCTGCTACTGTGCTTATCGCGGCGACAGCTTCCAAGGAGGTGTTCACCAACTCTTTCCTGGTCCGCTTCAAGAGGTCGGTGGGGCACGAGGAGGCGCACCAGGTGGCGCAGCGCCACGGCTTCGACAGCCTCGGTCCGGTGAGTCGCCACGTGATCACACGTAAACATGCCCTTAGCCGCTCACATTTGGCTCGTATAACTTGATTTACGGAGGCAACCGTCCCGTTTGGGGGAATTAGTCGGCGCGGCGCTCCAGGGAGCTGGAAAATTATGCGGATCAGGTTATTTATCGCCGCGTTTGAGCTGAACCAGCTGAGTTAATACGAATATTTACATCGGGTGAGCGGCGGGCTTGGGGTAGATGTCGCTCGTTTCAGATTACACTTTTTCAGGGACGTCCAAGTACCTAAGCCCGTATACGAGTTACGAATTATGGTGTTTATAATAGCTGACTTTGTAGGTATTTGAAGGAGTATATAGATATAAATAGGTATAAAAAAGTAGCATGTAAGATTTCTTTTCATTTCGTTCTTCGATAAACAAGCGTATGGCTATAGGATAGCCATATTTACTTTATAGAAGCGACTGTTTGATTGATAATGATGGATGATTTTTATCGAAACATTCAAAATTATTTATTATTTATTATCTATTTGTCTTTCTCAAATCAAACACGCACACATCACTCTTTTATTCCTAACCTAAAATAGAAAAAAAAAAATGGATATACTTGATTGATAAATAATACAGAGTGTGAGCACAAATTAACTTCTAGGTGGGTGCGCTATTTCATAGTGTTCACCCACCTCACTTTCACACATTTTCCCGCGAAAAATTGTATTTTCCCGGCATATAAACCTTTCTCTTGAATCACTCTATCAATTACGAAAAACAGCATAAAAATCCGTTGCGTGGTTAAGGAACAGTTAGTGAATGAATTCCACTACAGACAGACAGAGAAACGTAAAAAGCGACTTCATTTTATACTATGTACCTGTTGAAGGAACGTGTACCTACTGAAGAGTTTGCAGACGACTTACTTACTGAACATGAAGATAAAGACCATATTTAGAAATAAGGACAAATCGTAAAATAAATAAATCTTAGGTTAGTTAAATCAACCGTTGACGCTATGCCTACCCCGCAAGAAATAAAGGCGCGATTTATGTATGTTAAATCAAAGTAACATCTAAAAGCTTTACATTAAGTAAGAAGCTCGTTCACACGTTTTTTCTTAAACTTACAAAATTTATTTTTTAAATTTTTCTACCGCGGGCAGGATTTGAACCTGCGACTTTCGAAATCTGTACTACCGATGCCTCTACCGACTAGGCTACCTACTATACATACTCATACTATCTATTCTAGATTTAAATGATTCTAGACTCAAATGATTGATGATGCCTACAAATGATTGAAATTTGAAAGGCTTTGGCAAGCTCTAGATTGCTTCGACAGTAACATTAATTTGCAAAGGTCAAAGCTCAGATAAAGAAAACTTTCAGAGTTAAAGCTACGAACTGTCAAAGTGAAGCCAAGACAAAATTCATCGCACGCGGACTACCAACCACACGCTATATCCCTTGTATAGGTACAGGGTGGTACCAACCGACCGGCTTTCCTGAGAAAACGATAAACTCAACAGGTCTAATTACACATTTTTTTTAGTATGACATTTAAAAATTTACCTTGTTATTTGAAAAAAAAAAAACAATGTCGAATCGTATAGAAAATTAATTAAATCACCGTTTAAACTCGTGCCTAACTTTTTTTTAATGAGTAACATGGATTACTTCTCATAAACATTGCTGGTTTTTTTTGTATTCCCAAAATGTCTAATTTTTTTTATACTCTTACCTTTCTGCCAAAGACCCTCGGGGAGAGTTTTGCAGTTTGACCTGTTGCGCTAAGCGTTTTAGAGAAAGCCAGTCGTTCGGTACATATAAAAACATTTTTATCCTTGTAGTTTGTGTTCTAGTGTAAGTATTTGATTGAGCTGTGTTTTAGCGCGAGTCTAGTCTAGTCTGAATGCGATGAGTTGTACGTACGGCTTCATTCTGAATGCTTGTAAGGTTCCCTCGCAAATAGTTACTTGATCTTAGGGTCAGCTTGCTCTATTGTTGGTAATTGGAAGATGGATTGCATCTGAAGCTTGACCTTATAAACCTATCAACGTGCAATATATTGCCTTCAAAATGTATTTACAATGTTGGTCGGTTATACAACAATGTAAGCGGCCTACTTGTTACGTACAAAGTGTTTAAAAAAATCTGAAGCTTGACCACCAGATTGTCCGAAAAGCAAGATAGTTCCGTGATTTGGAGGGCACGTTAAACCGTCGGTCCCGGTTGCTGTCTTGATCACTTAGACGGCGGTCGTTACACAACCATGTCTGTCAGAGGCTTGCTACTTGCAGTAGGCGATCAAAAATCTCTTTCAGCAGGGTTCATCGGGTCGTTGGACGACTTGGGAAGAAGAAAAAGTCTGACATCAGGGTTGATCGGAGGGGGTACGTCAACTCGGTCTTTTAAACACTTTTAAAAATGAATACACACAGCACGTGTTACGATTGTTGCATTTATTGCGCTTCTACCCTGTGTATCTAATGTAAACACGTATACTAACTGTATGTAATATGGAAACACGTAGCACAAATGAAAAACTCATGTTGACGTAAAAATATTATGAAAACATTGTAGAGTTATGTGATGGATGCGTCATTTTGCATTAAGAAGCGGACCGTCCTTACATTATTTACTTTACTTAGAATATTTATTATAGTTTTAGATACGTTACAAGATTCTTTTAGGCATTAATATCAGACTCGTTCTGAAAACAAAGCGTACCTAGCGGTAGCCGTAGCGGTAGTTCACCTTACATTAATGTTGATGTCTTTATGAGAAAAATAATAGAGACACAAATATTAATGCTATTATTTCTAGATTTCGGATTAAGTATCAGAAAGAGTTTACCCTCTTACATTTTAATAGGAAGGCAGATTTCCTATTCTTTCCGCTGCTACGTAAAACCGACACGCCAAGCCGTTCAATGGCATAGAATAGAAAGCAGTAGGTATTCTATCGCCAGTACATCAACCTACCCATTTATTGACCGACTTATACTGGTTATGCTGCCGTGTGATGCCGGCCTAGAATCATTGCATCGCCCCATATCTTTCCCGTGGGTGTCGTAAGAGGCGACTAAGGGATAAATTCATCCAGGGGTTCAATCCCTAGATGAATTTCACAATCGCATTGCAACATCTTGCATTGCGCTCACCAACCCGCCTGCCAAGCGTGGTGAGTATGGCAAATACCCCCCTAATAGGGGGAAGCCCATGTTCAGCAGTGGACTTTATTGTGGCTGTTATGATGATGATGATACTGGTTTAGCATACAAATACTGAGTAAAACCAGTTTATGTTGGTTGATGTGTTGACGTTCCTCTTTACAGTACCTAGCTATGCTGTGTGCAAGTTCCCATGACATTGCCAATCTATTAGCGGAACAATCTGATATCGGTTACCAACTCGAGGGAATGCGGGCGGTTCAATGCACGGTTGGTACCTACAGTTGTGGTTATACTACTAGTAACTGCACCACGCAACGCGACTCGATGTAAAGTTGTAACGATATTGAAGTTAAATTAAAAATTTACGCCTATTCAGGTATTCTCCAAGAGACCATATTAGATCCTGACCTGACTATTGGATTACCTAGGGATTATACCTACCTACTTATTACTCTCTTTCGATTAAAAAAAATCCTAGTATACAGCCTCTGTAAATAGCTCATATAAAATTTACCCTATTGCCTGCTGCTCCGAAGCACGCAACTACCCTTCTTACCATTACGGCCACAACAGTCCACTGCTGGACATAGCCCTCCCCCTTTCGGGGGGTATTGCCATACTCACCACGCTTGGCAGGCGGACTGACGAGCGCAGTGCAAGATGTTTAATTCACAGGAAATGCTGCTGCCCATTTTCTGGCATTTTCTTCTCAACTATTTACGACACCAACGGGTAAAATTGGCGTGATTCTATTCTAAGCCGGCACACGGCATATTCTATTTATTAGATATAAGTACGTAGTGTACTACCTCGCTGCATCATGATAATTTTATGCATGAAAGCAAGTATCCAATAAAATATTTGCATCATGAAATCGAAAATTTGGTCGTGGCGGCTTGCAGCTCCGGTTGCTCAGTTGGTAGAGCAGTAGGACGGTAATCGACAGTCCCAGGTCCCGGACACAGCCAGAAAATTGATTTCTTATTTTCATGAACTACCTACTTTTGTCACTGTTTGAAAGTAGAAGTCACAATTTTTCGAGGATTATACCTAATTTATTTGAGGATTCCATCTTTTTCCGAGTGGGTAGAAACCAGTCAATATCCTCGGTCGAGTTTCAGCTAAGTACTTATGTTCTAAGTTTGCGGCGTGTGGGTGGGAATATTAACTACTTGAGTCCTTTCTTAGGAAGGACATGTATCGAATATGTAATTATTTGGCACTTAGGGGCGAGCTCCACATAATATCAACACGCGTCGCGCACCATGACATCTGTCAGACAAGCGATCGTCAGCTCGCGCTCTCACGTGTATAGCTTTGTTACTTCTGTTTCATACATTTTATATGGAAACAGTTTCTAGCGTCGCGATATCGCACTTCTCACGTCTTCCACGATCATTTGAGAACTTGTCTCTCGACCCTATTTAGGATTTTCACCGCGATTGTCACTTGTTACATATCCAGGGTTGCTACTGTCAAAAATCTCAAAGTATACGAATATCAAAACAGCATTCTGATAAAGAACGTCATATAAGTTTTGAGCCAAATTTTAATTCATGAAATATGACATTCGTTGCAACCATCTTCTTAGTTACCTTAAATTTCCCTGTTATTCCGGTTATTTCCAGTTAAAGTCAGTAAAATCCTCGCTACTACTGAGTGAGCCATCTGTATAGGCACAAAATAGAGAGTTTACAGAAAGTTCACTCGGCCCTATTTCGGATTTTCGCGATTGGCATTTGTTACAGAGCAAGGGTTGCTAGTGTCAAAAATCTCGAAGTATAAAAATATTGAAACAGTAAAATCTGATATAGAACGTCATATGATTATGAGCCAATTTCAAATCCAAGAAATGTGACGTTCGTGTCAACCACCTTCTTAGATACCTTGACTTTCCCTGAGATTCCGGTTATTTCCAGTTAAAGTCAGTAGCCGTCAAAATCGTCGCTAGTACTGAGTGAGCCATCTGTAAAGGGGCCCCGCGCGCCGTTTCCATAATTTGTGGTATAGGCGCCCCGCGCGCCGTTTTCCTAATTTGTGTCACAAGTCTCGTCTCGTCGTTGTTTATTCTCATTTCATTAGTCAGGCGTCATTAGTGTCAGAGAAAAAGCTGCGGAAGAAAGACAAATTCGAGCCATGTTTCTACGTCGCCTTGTAAACAAATTAGATGTTAAACAAAATTTGTATATGGTATAAGAAGATAAATATGTTCATCGTCGACAAATAGGTTTACTTTCCTTTTAAAATGATCAAAATGTTTCATATTATCGTACTTATTATTGTACAAATAAATAACTGAGATGTAGGAGTTTTTAAACCGTAACATTTATTATTAGTAAAATATAGATATTTCTTTGATACCTATATGGAAGACTCAAGAGACAGGAACATCTAGGACTATGCGCTATTTTGTTTTTAACTGACGAAAAAAAGAGGAGTAGACTCTCAATTCGTCGCGAACCTTTATTATTAGGTATTGTTAGTAACAAAAACTAAATAGGTACGCTACCAAATGATTGATTACATTATTACGAGATAGGCTTCGAAAACATTACGGGATTTGCTACGTTTATTAATTATCGGTTTTTTATATAGCTTTATTTTGATAATTCAATTACCGGATCCGCCTTTGAAATACTGAGAACCTTTCACTTAATTTTATTCAATTTGAAGCAACGAATTAAGGTCCAGTTTTAGGTCTGAAAACTTAACAGGATTAATAAAGTTAAGCACGCGCCGTACCTTTACAAGGAAAACTTATCTGTAATTTGAATAATATATAAAGTCAATAAGCTAATAATGAGATCCATAACAGATATACTTGCAGGCTTTAAATAGAATTGTATTTCTGAAAATATAATGAACGACAGGTACAGTTTTATAAGGACCTAGCAGCGGCCCGTTAGCGGTGACACCCGTGTCGGCATATCTTATATATGTAAACCTTCCCTTTGAGTTTTCCTACATAGAACTTATTTCTTAAGCAATTTATTGATTTAAATCAAAGAAAACCCTTGACTGGCAATTTACCTGCAGATAAGACAAAATTAGGTCAATGAAGGAAGACCAATTTATTCTTTTTAAGATGAGGGAATTCCGCACTTTAGGAAATTGACCATCTTGGGACGATGGGATTGGGATGATGATTAGCGCAACACGGGCCTCTCGAAAGTCCACGGACTGAGATCGTGCAATGTGAACTAGTAAAGTGATTAAAAATTACTAGAACTTACTCATCATCATCTTCTTACCCTTATCCCAATTACTTGGGGTCGGCGCAACACGTTTTGTTGAACACAAAATCGTGTTGCAAAGGATTTGGCTCAATTTTACGACCGGCCGCCTACCAGATGTCATCCCTCCTTGGGAATGCTTTTGTGGTGGATTAACCGCCACCATACGGTTGGCCCTGGCTGTTTGGGTCGGGTTTATCCCTCGGTCGCTTCTTACGACCCCCACGGGAAGCGAGAGGGTGGTGCTATTCTACTCTGCCGGCACCACACGGCCTGAAACTTACTATGAACCTTATTAATTAACAATAATTATAAAGTGTGTGGAACTCCGATAAAGATATTTTAACAAATTAACTCCCAGTTTCTGATTAATATTAACTTTCAGAAGTATTCAATGGTTGAAACACTCTCAGAATTGAACATTTAAAAAGGCTTATTTATTTAATACTTTTTATATTCAGACCTTGTTACAACTATAGCTAGAACAGTCCACTGCTGGACATGAGCCTCTCCCGATTGGGGGGTGATGCCATTCTCACTACGCTTGGCAGACGGATTAGCGAGAGCAGTGCAAGATGTTTCACTTACAGGGAACGCTGCTGCCTATTCCCTCGATTCCCCCATTAGTTGTCTTCAGGGGCTTCCACCCACGGGTAGAAATGGGATGCTATTCTAAGCCGGCATCATGATAAGTAGTTGCGATTACCGTGGATACAACTTGCTGGTTAATCTAATCCTAATGGATTATATGTAGATTAATGTACTAACATCATCTTCTACTTGGTTAGGCTGCTGAAAAGGTCACTTCGATGCTCGCATTTGCCTAATTGACAAATGTCTCTTATAATTCGATACAGAATAGGGATCTATTTACGGTGTAATTAATTTTACTCCTATATATTTGTCTGTTAATCTATGTTGACGATTCGGCATTCCCGAACATTAATAATCAAGAAAGGAACGACAGTTGTTTGTAGATTTGATTTAGTAAGATTGATTCGTGGTAGAAAAAATATGTAGAATGAATTCTATAAAAGCAAATGTACAGAATAATCACTCAAAATAGGAATACAGGGTTCTTACGGCGATACAGTTTGTTTTGAATTGTCCGATATTTCAACCCAATTGCATAGGCCATGATCACGGAGCAACTGATGTTTTGCGCGAGTGAGTAGCTGAAGTCTTAATTTTTTGAAGTTACGCATTTCTGCATTCCCTTGTTTTTGCTATTTTTACGTTTTATTTTAGTTTTTAGGCATTATTTGTGACCGCGAAAGTTTAAGACAGTTGAGTACAAAATAATCTCTTGGTAGATTCTTCGAAGACTTCATAAAACTTAACCTAATCTTGTTCGAGGAACAAGAAAAGCTTTTTTAAATAATCCCCTTGTCTTCTTCGTCGCTAACTTCATTTTCTTTTCGTTTTCTAAGACTTTTTTATAGAAAAAAGTGTATCGATTTCGCTAAGATATTCCTTTGAAAAATAATAGTCGGTCGTATTTGAGATTTTATAATACAAGTGCATATTTTTATGCAACGCGTACTGCTAAACATTCCACAACGCCATAAACTAAACATTGTTTGAAATACTTGACCAAGGCGTCCCCAGACGCAATTAAACAGGATTAATTACAAGAATTACTTTGGTGCGTGCACATACCTTAATCTAGTTAAGGAAAGTCCCTGATAGAGTTACGAGGACACACAACTAAATCCCAAAATTAGGCTAGTTACGGCAACTGCCATTTAGTGCGTACGACAACCACTTCACTAAACGACGTCCAGCTTAATTCGGCCCGAATAGCCCAATGTAGAAACCAAGCAATTTATCTTGACAGTCTGTGGGTAGTTTACTCAACCTTTAGCGAAATAATGACGTGCGTTTGTGTCTTTGAAAACAACTTGTCACCTATGTTTACGACGTGTATAATGAAATGACGTCATGATGACGCGTGTGTGCAAATAACATTGTCACTGTACAGACTCACAGGCTGCCCACGATTGCTTGTGATAATAATAGTATTCAGCTGTCTAGTATGGGGTGGATATAAGCATACGTGGATATAAAGTTTGATTAATATTTGCGTAAGGGGCTTTACGTACGCGTTTAATATGGCTTATCTGAAGCAATACTCTCAAAATTGCTCTGAGGCATTTGGCGAAAGAGTAAATGGAATGGTGCCTGACTAAGAATGACCGTAGTTTTCCTTTTGGTCGGCATAAGAGGTGGCTTTGGGGTGAATCCTACAAATGAGCAGTAGCGTTCCCTCTGAATACAAAACCTTTTGACAGAATTGGGTTGTTGAGGCCTTAGCGAAAAAGCACAAGATAATGAGAATGCATAGTAAGAAATGAATTACTATGTGGCGTAGTGGTAGTGCGGCTTTTATTAGGCACATAGATTTCTGGCAGTAGGTTTCTATGCCAAACCTGGCTCAATATTTGTTTGCTTGTACCTGAGAAAGAAATAATGACTATAGCTACACGCTGTCTGGGTGTTCTTTGGTCGTTTGTTGGTTCATTGAATGCTTTAATGTTTACAGTTTTGCAAAACTCGTTATATTGGTAATGGTTTCGGTTTCAAGATAAAAGTTCTTGAAATTGGACCTCCCTGTATAAGTAAACAACTTCTTGAAAAGGGTGTAGGTAAATAAAAAAGGCTTTAGTGAGCAAACACGCCGTAAAAAGGAGATGGAAATTGAAACCAGGCGATATACGGTTACGTTAAAGATAATGTATGATAATAAAAATCGAGGAAGAAGCACTGCGCCACTCTAGACTATTCTGACCCGAACTTTAAGTCCTGATGGTTCAAATTGGCCGAAATCACACGCCCAGTTGCATATATGGCTAATGATATCGGAAACTGATTTTACTTAAGTTCTTACTTTGCAGTTTTTGCCATATCTGAAAGTGGTGCGAAAGAGGAAAAGTAATAATTTTTCTTCGCAGTAGGCCATAGAAATAGGCTTTATTAACAAGTAGATGTTTATAAAATTATATTTTGAGATAAAAATCCGTCTGTTAAACGCAGTTGCAACTCTGCAAATCGCATACGAACATACCATATACATATATAGGTACTGTATTCCCTGAGAGCTTTTACTAGTTGTTTACTACAAACAAACTACGTATGCGGTCCAGTTGGTAACTCTGTAAGCTGCAATCAGCTGACCTATAAGCCGTGAACTGTAACCTACTATACCTACAGACTACTATATTCAGAAACTTGTTCATGTATCACTATGACGGCGTAACTGCACTGGGCATGGGCAGCAAAGAAACCAGGTCGCCTCTATTCCTTCATACAATTTTTCTGTTTGTGATGGATGATATTGTTAAAAGATACTTAAAAATGCAAGTTAGGTAAGCTACGAGGCACTTATAAGGTTTTTTGTAATGCCATATGCGTGGAAGGCACGTGAAACATGAAAACAACAGAAAGGAAACAAAAAGTACAATCGATGAGAACGGAAATAGAAGAAAAAAATACAGCTCGAAAGTTCTATGAGGCTTTGGGTACAGAGAAAATATTTTAAACTGTGGAAATTATAAAGCTTGTGGCGCATAAAAACACGAAAAAAAACATAATATTTTATGATGAAATCAAGTTGTCTAAGCTCAACTAAACTGTGACGTAAAAGACTTCGTAGTAGTTGCTACGGCTCGTAGCGGTGCTACGTGTGGAGATTGTAGCAATACTGTAGTGTACTTTTTTCTTCTAAAATTGCTATTCTACGCCAGTCTGTACATTAACTAACATTCTTTACTGACCTTTCACACTGAGATTGTGCTTTGCTTTTAACTTTGAAATAGAAAAAGAGATTTTTATTTTTGTGAATTAAAAGTTCTGTTTGATTAAAAGCATGTCAAAGACCCAGAAGAGGTTTTGATTCATCGAGTCGTTGGCTTGATCATCCTAAAAAAGAAAGTTATTTTGACTTATTTTTGTTTTATCTATGCAATACTTATAACTTAATAAGCTAGCATTTTAAGCTTAAGTAGGTTTAACATATTTATCTTATTATGCAAAAAAATGTGTTCAATATAACATTTTCAAAATTTTCTTGTTGTAATAAACAGATTTGACGATCGACTTGATGAGCAATTTTACTAAGGCATAGTATGCTACGGATACCTCTTTTTCGTGCCTATACCTACCACTTTATACTTTTGGCAAGTTCGCTCGCGGGGTGTCAAAGTTGGCAAGTTCGAGTCTCGACGCCGAAGCTGCCAAAGCGAACTTCGAAATTAGCAAAGTTGTAATGGAATGCTCCGAACACGTTCGTTCGCAGCATGAACCGGAGCGTAAAGAACTCAACACGTCAGCTGCTAAATGCGCTATATTTATACACCTTCTTTTTCTTCTTGTCGTGTCAATGTATTTTTTCCCAACTTTGTACATTTTATACACCTTATTAGATACATATATCGCCGTGTGGCGGCTTATTTTATTTTAATTTTATTTATCATTGAGAAACAAACAGCATCATTAAACATGTGTGATAATAAACAAACTTAAGTAATAAATTTGCCAGCAAAGTTTACACTACTTAACTAATACAAAATCGTCGATGTTGACAACTAATTTAAGAAACATAGATTTTAGAAAAATTTAATTTAATTATGATTTTGAAATACAAAACATGCCGAGACAAAAACTGAAATAAATAAAAAATAAATAATGAATGATTAAATCTAATTTTCTAACAATATTTTAGCTTATTTGTAAAACTTATACACCTTAGAATAGATTCACGCCATATCTTTGCCGTGGGTGTCGTAAGAATCGACCAAGGGATTTTGAGAGTAGATATGTATTGCAATTTTAGGCGATAGGCTGACAACCTGTCACTACGGTGATACACAATCTTCTGAATGACTCTCAAACTTTTGTCAGAAGTGGTTTAAATGGTCATATTTTACCTACAGTCGATCACGCTCTGCCTACCGCGCATAGGCGTGATATTCGTGTGTAAGTGTATGTAATACCTATATCGACAGTGCGCCTACCTTGAGGACCTAATGAGTCGAATTCGCTTTGTGTAACACGATTAGATGAACATCGCTCGATAGAAAAGAAATCCATAGTAACCCCTAGAAAAATATGTTTTTCTGGTCAAAATTGCTGATATAGAGGTTGTAACATCGTTTTTCTTAGTTCTATGTCGAAAAACTTCAAAATGTCGGGTAAATTTGAGCGAAAAATATTTGGCTATTTCTTTGTGGCGCATTGCGAATGAAAGGGAGCAACTTTTCAAGAGAAGGGTCCCTTTAATATTGGTCAGTTAACGAGTTAATACTAAGTTATTACTAAATACAAAATTACCAATCATAAGTTACAACGATTCCCTAAAGAGTTTATAATTAACTGTCAAAAGTCATCAAAAGTCAATATCGAATGCACAGTAGTGTTGTCGAACTATCGATAGTATTGTTGTCGATAGTTAAATATTAAAAACCTACACAATCGATAGGCCGATCGTATCAATATTTCAGATACTTTCGATAGTTCAAACAGCAGCAACACTATCGACAAGTGCAATAATATTTATACTATTGATTGAAAATGTTGTAAATACTCTTTGTGCATAATGGTCATTGCATTGTATATTCAAATGTAGATATAGAATAAGTATACAAACTCCACTCCAATAAAAATAGCTGTCTTGCTAACATCAATACTTAGGTTATTGTGGTATTATTTACAATCTGTACAGAAAAACGATCGATAGTATTGATACTATCGCTAGTATTGATTGTTCGATACTATCAATTGTATTGTAGTCTTCTTCGAGTGGAACAGCAACAGCAAGTCGTCCAACGACCCGATGAACCCTGGTGTCAGAGTTTTTCAACCGTCTTCTGCAAGTAGCAGGCCTCTGACATGGTTGTGTAACGACCGCCATCATAGACAGCAACCGGGACCGTAGGCTTAACATGCCCATCCGAAGCACGGAACCATCTTGCTTTTCGGACAATCAGGTGGTTCAGCCAGCAATGTCCTAACCAGACTGGAAACAAATTCACAAAGTGATAAATATCAACTTTGTGAGTGACCCCACCGGGAATGGAACCTGGTTTCTTCTGCGTCGCAGGCAGCCGTACTAACCTATGCGCCATATCGGCTGTCAAATTGTATTATGTTATTATTTATATATTTTAGTGAATCGATACTATCGATAGTTTTTAAAACTTGAGAAATGATACTATCGATAGTCCACTATCGAGCGGCAACCCTAATGCACACGTCAAGGTGAAGGGTAAATTACTTCTAAATCGATAAATGTACGTAATATCCAAACTTGCACGTGTCATCACATCACGTGTTCGAATGGAGTTGTTAATGGTAGGTGCCTTTGTCGACATTGATAAACTTTTATCGATGTAAGTGTCGAAACATAACTAGGTAGTTCAGATGAGTCTGGATTGTATGAATGCTACATTATTGCAGGTTGTCATATGTTATCTTATCAACGTTTTCCGCGACTATTATACCAGGTGAAATTTTAAACGTGACCTGATGAAACTCAGAACCGGCCCACTGGTGATAAGGAACAACTTTCCTTAAGGAAAGGTAGAAATACGAAAAAAATTGGCTTTCAATTTTGATTATCAATTCTGGGCCCACCCCGAATTTGCCGAAATCCGAAAACGGTATTGTATGAAATTCTTACTAAAACTGAAAATTATGATTTTTTTTATCACAATCTTGCAAATATCATCTTTATACGAAACAGGAATCCCAAATTCAACATTAAAAGTTATTTTTCTATGTTATGAAATGTAGCAAGCATTGTTATTTATAAGGCCACTGACGCTCTGCCTACACCATAAAGGCTGTAGGTGTGATTTTATGTGTTAACCTTAAGATATCAATACTAATTCACATTGGAGCAAAATGCTATCAAAACAGGTAAGTATTATTAGATTGCCTATGTAATTTTTAGATTTAGTTGTATTTTGCGTCGTTTTATCAGTTTCGCGTTGCATAAATTTAAAAGTTATAGGGTAAAGTACGGATAGATGCGCACCTTTTGGAAAATGCTCTATAACTCAATAATTAAGAACTTATTTACAAAATGATCTTTACAGATTAAAGGATTGATCTTTAATCTTTCATTAAAGCCCTAATTCATGAATTTATTTTTGTTGTTTTGTTGTAAATCCGTGTGATGTGTGATGCCGGCTTAGAATAGCATCACCCCAATTCTACCCATGGGTGTCGTAAAAAGCGACTAAGGGATAATTATTAGTGATGGGCCGAACATAGGTTTCACCGAATCCGAATATTCGGCCGAATGTTCGGTAAAAAGTTTGCCGAACCGAATATTCGGCCGAATAATTCGGCAAGAATCGATGTCCATATAAAATAATTATAATAAATTATCACTTGTTTACGAATTACGCGCTGATTCGTACCAGACCACTCCGCTCTGCTCTTTACCCTTTAACTTTTTACATTGGAAACGTCGGCAACAAATTAAAATAAACCTGCTTCACTGTTTGTATTAACATAACAATTTACAATACAATATATATAAAAAGGATACGTTTTTATTCGGCCAAATATTCGGCAAAGTTCACCGAACATTCGGCCGAAACCGAATATTCGGTAAATATGCCGAACATGCCGAATACCGAACATAAACCGAATATTCGGCCCATCTCTAATAATTATCCAGGGAATGGGCAGCAGCGCTCCCTGTGAATTAAACATCTTGCACTGCGCTCGCCAATCCGCCTGCCAAGCGTGGTGAGTATGGCAATACCCCCCAATACGGGGGAGGCCCATGTCCAGCAGTGGACTGTTGTGGCTGTAAAGGTAAGGTTGTAAATCCAGTTTTATTTGACCTCTTGAAAAAGGGATAGTCGCGCACCCGCACGGATAGTTGCGCAGCATTAAAAAATCATGGGGGGATACTTGCGCTTTGAAGATTACCTAGGTGACTTACTAAGAAATTTGTACTTTATTTAAATCAAACCAATTTGAAATTAATTTGATTAAATATATATTTTATAAATCGAATAGGCCTCCGAATCTTAATATTATTACTATTTCTAAAGTTATTGAGTACTAAGTCATTATTTCAGTAAAAATATTGTATCAACACGTAGGTAGCATAAAAATGTATGTTGAACAACGTCCATATCTAGACTGTAATTTAAAAGCATTTTATCCATCTACAACATACTAAAATAAACAAAAATATCAATCTGCGCAACTATCCCCCAAAGCGCAACTATCCGTCCAAAAAACCTGCGCAAATATCCTTTTTGGTACGGATAGTTGCGCATTTAATTAAAAAAATAATGATTTGATATTTTGGAATAATTAATAAATGGGCACATACTTTATAAAGTAGTGCATATGAGGAAATAAAAATGTGAGCGATTCTACAATCGTGGAAAAAGATACCCGAAAAACAAAATGTGCTAAAATAATTTCGACGCCCGGTTTGACCACGCTACTGAAGATTTTTGCTTAAACTGGCGTAAATTGTGCAATTACTCCAATAATTAATGTGGTACTTGGGCTTTCAGGAGGAAGACTACTATGTTTTAATAAGCAATAGTGCTGAAATTCACTAGAACATAGTGTTTTCGAAACCTGCGCAACTATCCCAACGGCGCATCTATCCGTACTTTACCCTACCAGCATAATCTAGGTAGTACAAGGAATATATACTACGAGTTTATTGACCATACATTTTGATTTACGAGGCATTTGTGAGGGGCCTAAACTTGTATGGCCAATTACGGAAGGACCAATTTCGTTTTTCATAATTCGTCCTTAATTTCTTAGGGCAAGCAAGCAAGTTTTTCCTCATCATCACCAGCCGGTTCTAAGGTTTAGCTATCTGTCACAAGTAAACTTTCCCCCAATGAACGCCCTCCATGTTCTGGTAACGGTATTTTGAAAGTGATTTCCCCTAAAATGTTTTCTAAACATACCTTTGACCTTTTAACCCGCTGTGATTATATTAGGTTACTCCTCGTGCTGCCGTTGACGGTTCTCATCGATAAACCTACCAATTTTTCACCAGTGGATTTATCATGTAACAACAGCCGATGTGGCGCAGTGGTTAGTACGACTGCCTGCGACGCAGAAGGTTCCGGGTGCGATTCCAGGTGGGATCACTCACAACGTTGATATTTATCTTATCGCTTTGTGAATATGTTTCCAGTCTGGTCAGGACATTGCAGGCTGAAGCACCTCATCGTCTGAAAGCAAGATGGTTACGCGCTTCGGAGGGCACGTTAAGCCGTCGGTCCCGGTTGTGCTGTCTATGGTTACTTACATGGCGGTCGTACGTAGCACAACCATGTCGGAGGCCTATTAGCAGCATAAGGCGGTTGAAAAACTGTGACGGTTCATCGGGCTGTTCGTCGACTTTGTGTCCCACTCGAAAAAGAAACACCAGTGGATTTATCAAGTAACGCAATTCATAAGTTTGTGATTACGTTTCTTTAAAGATTCTCTATTCCTAAGGTTTTCCTTAGCGTATCTGAAGAGGATTGGCAAGTGGTTGCAGTTAGTCCCTGGCTGGCTAGTTTTCCAAAATATAAATATTTTGTTATGGAAGGAAAGCCAACAAAACGGTAAAAAACTGATACGAATATAGTATTAGGTATGTTTAAGAAAGATCGGTCGGTGTTGTCTAGAAGCTTGGAGCTTAACTAAACGGTAATTGAAACACAAGTACAAAATCATTTTAGTTTCCGCAATCTAACATAGGAGTAGGTATAGGTAGGATTTGCTTTGTTAGCTCGCTGTAGGTATATTTAAAATAAACAAGAGTTCATACCTCTCCGCCCTCCGCCCGCCGCCCGCCCACCGTTTCAGCAAAAACAATCTTGCATAATAATAGAAATAAAGTGAGTTATTCCATACACGCTCCCTCTAAGGAGATCACGTCGCAGGGCATCGTAGCCCTTAGTGCCCATAGGATTAGGATGACGCGTGAAGGACTGAAGGACAGCCGCCCTCAGAATAATGGGATCGTCCGCCGGCCTGGACTTTTCCATTTCTGGGAAATGAAAGATGTGTGGGCTTTAGCATTTTGGACATTTCTTTCTGAAGTAGGAGGAAGGTTTTTTACTCGACTGCCTCAGAAGGAGGGTTATGTTTTTCGAGAGTATGTATGTATGTATGTATGTGGACCAGAAAATTCTTTTGTACGGGCTACAGCCCAAACGGATAGTTGGATTTTGACATATGAGGTGTCGTTAGATTCGTCTCAGCAGCGCGAGTGACACTGGCTATATTAAAAAATTATAGATTCCAGATGGCGGATTTTTAAAGCAAAATACTACTTGAAAATTACCGCAGTCTTTTAACACATCTACTTGTTTATATCTAATAATAATATAATTTTTCTTACCTTGGGGCCCACAGGCGCTACTCGGAATTTGAAAGAACATAAAGCCCTATTCAAACTGCAGCGATATCCGGATGAGTACGTAGGTAGCGGAACTGAGTTGCTTGCCAATTTGTTAGAATCAAAATACCGCCGCCCCCGCAACGTTTTCCTATTAGTGATACCGCGTACTTAAGCTTAAAAATAGAGAAAATACAACATTCAAGATTTCGTCTTAACCGCTGTATATTTTGTTTCACTAAAATAATGTAAACATGAGATGGTTGAGCTCGTATTATGTTACGAAATGAAATGAACCCGATTACAACTGTAATATTTGGAATTCTCACTGAAAGTCGTGTAAAATGAACCAACACAAATGTACGAAACCACAAAACGTGCTCTCGTGGTTTCAGTAATACTATCCACAATGTTGCGGCACTGCTATATCCAGATATTTCCAGTTATATCTGGATTTACCCGGCTATATCCAGTTTTGCGGCCGTTGCTCACGTCCGGCTATTTGAACAGAGAATCCTCATTAGGCTCGTTCCGAACTCCACTGTGCCATTTGGAATTTTGAAATTCGATTATGTCCACATGATTGCGTTTCAATTTTGATTCGGTTTCAGTTTGCTTTGTGTGTTTGTTTTGTTTTGTGGCTGACTAAATAGATTGAGCCAATCCTCAGATAATATAATACTTACCGTACCTATAGCCAGACTAAGGCTTTAGACAAAAACAAGATAACATGAATAAACAGCATTTTGATCATTTGTTTGTAAGAGTTATGTGGTTACAAGTTCATGACTTTCCTTCCCTAGCTCCATATTAGGTATCCATCGATATACCTAATTCAAAAAAATCTTTGCATTTAGCATCAAGAAATGAACAATACTAGGTACCAAATCGGACGAGGTTTGTTTGATATACTTATTTGATACGCCTACGTGAATGACAACCAATATAATAAAATACAACAACAAGATACCTACCTATGTATCTCAAAAACGAGAATCGAATATCGGCCATTTTATTAGCTGTGTTACCTAAAGTAGGTAGATACGTTGAAAATTGTTTTTACCGAAACAGACTCTCTCGTAAACGCCTAGTATTATGCTGTAAGTACTTGGCATTGGCAAGTATGTGTGTAACTATATCCACAACATCCCATACACGTTGAATCAGACACGTCAGTCAAACAGGAGTATTCAATTCCAATATTCAGTGCTATCGGATCTTCCTCGTTTGCGTTGTTAATTCCAGTGTTATACGCAATTTCAATATCCACGTGAAATGTAATGGAAATGAAGTTTGTCACATTATAATTTCCATGTGTCATGCTTGTCAAGTTGTCATTTATTTCACAGTACCTTACAACCACGCAGCTCTGTGATATATGGGAATAATATGTACGTAGCCAAACGGCAGTGCGTGGGAGGATATGAGTTTTTTTACGGTTGTGTGTGTATGTTTACGTTTAGATGTGTAATGTATTTAGGTATTTACTTAATATTATTAAAACTCTCTAAAAGTGTAATTCTTTATTTTGTTTGCATGAAAATAAATTGACATGCCCCTTTACAAATCATAAGATTTTGATTCTAATTTATGAAGAGAAAGTTACACAAAGTTTATTGCTTAGTTTTGTGAAGTTAGACAGTAAAATAATAATATTTGACGTGAGCTTGATTGTCATACATAATCATACCAGGTATAACATACAAAAATAACGTTTTCAACATATAATTTTGTTTGTTTAGCCTTCATTGATTGGTAAGAGAGGCAAATGATGAAATAAGAAAGCTCTTTAAACTTTTGCCTACGAATTTGCGTATTTAAAAAAGTATTTAAATATTCCTGAAACAAGACAAAATGTTCAAATCTAGTAGGTGGATAGACAGGTACACAGGGCATGGGTAAGACAGGCTTACAGAAATCGGCCAAGTGCGAGTCGGATTCACGCACGAAGGGTGCCGTACCATTGTGTATAAAAATTGCATAAAATCACGTTTGTTCTAGTGGGACCTTAATAAGATTTTATTCAACTTTTCCGAAATACGGCACCTGTAAAAATTTCGGCTCTCTAACTATTACGGTTTATGAGATACAGCCTGTTTCCAGATGGACAGACAGGGATAGATAGGGTGATAGGGTTTCTTTAGTAGCTTATATTTTTCGTTATATTATATTTTCTTTCTACCTACTATAGCCGATTTCTTTTATCAACATATCTGTGCGTCATGTTTTTGTTTACGCAAATTAATATTTGCTTCGTGTTTGTGATTTCAAGCACAATGTTAGGCGATGAATAATGTATGGCATCGTCTAGAATTTCATCATATAGTACCTAGGTATAAAGCACTTTGGCTTAGAAACAGTGACGTCAGATGTCTTGAGTACCTAGTGATAATGTGAAATATTCAGATAGACTGATCTATTTATTTCAAAATTGTATTGAGTTGCGATTTAGAATGTCTGTATCGCTATATAAAGTTTACTACCTACCATTATATAAATTACATACATGACAAGCTAGGTAGTGTAGTGACAAATGAAAAGCATAAACAGATTTATTGCGACAAGGTTTATTGCGAACGTTGTGACAGTTCACAATATATAACTGTGCGATTCGTGAGGTTTTATGTTTGTTGTTTTGTCATCAATCCATGACGTCATCAAATGTAGGTATTGAATCTGATTTTGATCAGATATCTATGTAAAAGTTTTTCTTGTGATGCTCGGGTGTAGGTGTAGGCCCAGTCTAGGTAGTGTCTTGACTATCATCATCTTCTGCCCTTATCCCAATTACTTGGGGTCGACGCAACATGTTTTGATTGAACAAGGAATCGTGTTGCAAAAGGATTTGGCTTAATTTTACGGCCGTCCGCCTGCCTGACGTCTAACGACTATAAACTATGAAAATGGAAAACAAATACAAGAGTCATTTGACTACAAATACTTTCTTTGTAAATAGTTGGCCAATGTCTAAAACACACCTTTAGAAAAATGCCCTACCATATTTCTTTAAAAAAAATAAACAGTCAGATATTGTAGAAAAAACTGATATTTTATCCACTGGTTTTATCCATTTGTTACACTGCCCTTTTCGTGTCTCCTGCAGAAATGTGCAGTTAAACGCATAACGGACTCGACAGCTTTGTGAACAAAACAATAAGTATTGTACATTAATCATACCCGCATTCACAGTGACAGTAATATGCTACCTGTTTGTTCTTGTGACAACCTGTCAGAAAAGTGGTAGGTACATGATTTCTCTGATACGACAATCAAACATTTTGTCAAGACATGACTACAGCGCCCATGTTTTTCTGCCTACCCCCGGACAAGATATGGGTTGATGTGATGCTATGCTATTCTAAGCCGGCACCACACAGCATTGATGATATGTGTGATGTGCTGAATATTTAATTTCCCAGTGTACGCAATGGTATCTAATCGTAAACAGTTATGTAGGCGTATTAAGGGCTTAAGGGATTAGCTGCTGAACCTATATCGAACTATGTATATGATACATCTGTATTGTATGGTGCTACTGTACTATTAAATGCGATGATAGTGTATCACTATTTGGTATACGATGATGGGCAAAGTTTTATGTAATACCTACGCTTTTTAACGAAAGTTTAATAAGATTGTTAATGAGATATTTAACCAAGAACAAGAAAAAAGGCTGCTCCACTTTTTTAAAAAATTTATGGTATAAAATACTTTTTGTCTACTTTTTGTCTGAGATGCGAACTCTTTCGGTTTGGGAAGGTCAAAGTTTTTATTTACCTAAAACTCCACCTCCGTCTGAAAAAACTTTTTTTTTACCTTCTTAAGACATTTACCTAATATTAAATTCAAATAGACGGACTTTTAAAAAGCTATATCTCATTAAAATGTAATGTTCGCTGTTTTATTCTCGTGAAAAACTGGGCATTTGGGCTGCGGGTGAAACTATATATAGGGTGAAATTTTGCTCGTGAACGATATCGAATACTCAGAACCGGCTTGTGATAAGGGGCAACTTTCCAGAAGGAAAATAGGTTGTTGTATGAAAAAAAATTGGTTCCCATACAAAATTGTCGATCAGTTGATTTGTGTTACTGTGGGAGGTAATTATTTTTCATATTTCAACCTATGTTTATTGGGGAAAGTTGTTTCTAATCTAATCACCAGCCGGTTCTGAGTTTTCGCTATCCAGTCACTAGTAAAATTTTACCCTATAGAGTAGACACTTGGTATGGCCTCATATTAACGCACAGACATTGGTGCAAAAAAAAGTAAGTATGAGAGCTTCTTACTTTTTGACTGTCCCGATGGAGTAGCGGATAGTACTCCTGCCTTCTACGCCGAGGGTCGTGGGTTTGGGTCCCACCGACACAAATATTTTGTTAAGTCATTTTCAAATATTTATGTTTAGTCGGGGTGTTTTCTATGTTTTATATGTATTTATTTACAAAAAAGTATATGCATTAGTATCAGCTTTTTAGTGCCATATAGTGCTTAGTTTGGGGCTAGAATTGTGCACCATATTTTTTTGTACTGATAGCACAAAGTAAGTATTGGCTAGCGCCAATCTCTATGTTGTGCTAATAGCGGCCCAGATGCATATTAAGTCATACGACTTCAAAAAATAAATGCTCTATACTTGTATCCTGGAAATATGCGCTTCTTTGCGGTTCCCGCATAACCCATCTACTATATGTCTACTTAAATAGTTTGAATAATGTAATATTAAAATACACACATTTTTGCTTTAATAAGTTTAAATGAATAAAGCATTTACACTATTCATATTTCACCTATTCCCGGGTTACAAAGAAGGGTATAGGTACGAGTAATGTTTGAATAAGCTTGAGTCCATACCATTAACGAGCTGATGACCTTTTAAATAGGCCTTGCGAGAATAGATACCTACTATTAGAAAATGATAGTAATAATTAAACTATCAAACATAAATTAAGAGAATAAAAGCCATTTAAAGTTTTATTAGAGGTAAAAGTTTGTTGTGCTCACCTTCAAAAGTTTATTTTACCCAAAATTTATCAAAAGAAGAGACCCTCGAAATTTTCAGACATTGGATCTTCTAAAGTAAACCAGATAAGAGCTTGTAACAAGTCTTATGTTAGCTAAAATATTATTGTTTCAAAGTAAGTACGAGAACGAGTGCTTTCAAAATGTTTTATTAGGCTTATAGTTCGTAATAATCAAATAATAGAAGTTTGTTATATTGATATGATCTGCAGTTAGCCGAGTAGAATAGGTATAAACAATTTCAATATTAAGGCACACCGTTTATTAGCTGATCTAATAAAGATTAGTAATTAATCAATCACTATTTGACATTAATGTCTCTTTGCTTAATTTAAGTTGACGTTGACTTTTGAAGGGTATCGGGTAAAGACAGAAGGACGAGTTATAATTCAAAGGATAATTCGAGATTAAAAAAAAACTGGTAGTTAAAAGTTCATTCCTTACATCTGTAGTTCGATATGCTGCTGATAGTTTCTAGCTATCACCTTACACAATCCACATAAAACCGTATGGTGGTCATGTCAGCACGGCCATTCGAATAGGCCATATTTGACAGCTGTCAAACCCATACTACAAGACATGTAAACAAAGAAAAATTAACGTTTATCATAGCATTAACACGATTTTTACAGCTGTCAAATATGGCCTTTTCGAACGGCGGTACTGTGCTTTAATTTCGAGTTTAGTATACCCCAAAGTTATTATTACCCATTTCTATTGTGTTCATTGTGTTTCATAAAATTATGAGCCGTATTATGAAAGACATTTGCATGAAACAAAAGATTCATTTCGCGAATGAAACGCCCAATGAGAGAATTTTCTATTTACAGAGTAGAACGATTGTTTTCACTGTAAGAATGAAACTGAAATACCTACTTAGATGTAATTTTTGGTAATTTTACATTTTTAGGATTGGAAAATGGTCTATTCATATTTCTTTGATGGAAATAATTGCGTATCTACTACCAAAGGCAATGTAGCCACAAATAATAAAAACGGCGCGCTTGTGCTGACACTGTTTTCGATGTTCGGCATAAGAGCAAACATGTTGATGTTCATGTGGACCGATTCCCTGTCCTATATCAAGACTTTTATTTATTACATTTGGTATAAGGTTGTACGTCTAATAAATTTGAGGTCTTGCAGCAAACGCACGCGGCGTTAGTGACGAAAAACACCTGCTTATAGTTCAGGCGCTGATTTTTGACACTGAAAATTTTCCTCGTCAAATGTAATATCTACCTATAGAACTCCACGACTGAACTAGTTCGAGTTCAGCCACAAGCGACGCCTAGTGGCTGCAAACACCTTTGAGTTCAACTTACGTTTTATTCAAAGACTCATGATATTTACTCCCTTTGTGAGGGTACATTTCGCCCCAGACCTTGAACCGCCCCGTTGCATTATTCACATCCCAGCCCGCCCTCAAAGTTCATTCATTTATTATTCTTCGGGGTTCTCGGCCACCATCGCACAGCCGGCCTAACGCTTGTTATGATTCTTATGATCCTTAGGAAAAACTGGGTAGATTTTAGACCACGAGCTCTATTCTGGAATTTTCTCGTGAACTAATTGTGCTCGTATCACACGTTCTACTGAACTTCTCCATCCACACATATCTTACAAATTAACAAATAAGACCAGTCGTTGCGGACTTCCATACACTGAAGATAGGTACGCAGATGTACCTAAGGATTAAAAACCTGGATGCTTTATTGAAATATCGTAGTCGGACTCGATCTCTCTTAGAGATGCCTACAACATTCTTTTTGTGTTTTGTATTAAGTACCTATTTTGTTTGGTCGCTGTGCTCGATATATCTTATTACTTGATCTAAAGCAGAAAAAATCCATTTACATGCTGAATTTTACGTAGGTGTAATGATAATAAACGACGGGTTCTGAAAAGGTTCTGAATTAATATTGATACGAAGATAAATCGCATTTATGAAATGTTACTTTAATGTATGATGTATTCCAATATGTAACATAATAAGTATTTTGGGAGTTGCGGAATTTTCGCCTAGTTTGAAATGTGATAACTTGCGCAATAAACCTTTGATGTCATGTTCAAAATATCCTTGAAACTGAGCTACTTCTGAGGAGATGAAATGATTTGCCACTAGTTACAAAGCTATTGAATATGTTTCTAATATATTTCCGTAAAATTTTGAGGCATAAATCAGCCTACTTATAGTTAGATATAGGTTCACACATAATAGTTACTTTAACGGGTCTTATAGTTACTTTACCTAAAAAACTATCGCGACAAGACCCGTTAAAGTAACTATTATGTGTGAACGTAATCGCGAGGGCTTTAAAAGTTATAGGTATAGGTTGTTTGATCTTTGAAATAGGTAATCTAAAGTGTTACTATTGACGGTACCTCATTGATTTATTTTTGTCGATTGCTAAAATTGCTTTCAATTAACCGTTTCCCAAGCTCGATCCAATTTACTAAACTTAATATACCATCCCTGGAACTCGTCCCTTATAAACATATTAGCTTAATCCCGTCCCGTCCCAATATCTGCGATCATAGTAACAAGCGAAGCTGTACTCATATCACTGTGCGCTTCAGAACTGTTCAACATCCATTGCAGTTATTTTCAGTTCCAATTTCAAAAACCACACTGTCGGCAATGTCAAATTAAGGAGACGGCGCGCGGGGCGCCTTTACAGATGGCTCACTTAGTACTAGCGATGATTTTGACGCTTAAAAAACGCGATACAGCGTCGCAAAGTATCTAGGTACCTACATCCAAATCAAATTGAGGTTCAGGGCACCTATTTTGTATATTATTGTATTTTGCTTCTAGGTATTTTGTTTACTTCCAAAAACGCCGCAATAGTATAAAAAGACAGCGCCATTCCTGAAAACATCCATCCCCTATAGCGAGCAACTCGGCGCCGAAAGTTTGTAACAACGTTGCAGAGTTACGATAACAAGGCTGCTTCCATACTAGCTTATTACATACATACATACATATATCACGCCTATATCCCTCGCAGGGTAGGCAGAGCGTAAACGGTTGTATAAACGGCCATTTACACCCCGTCTGACAAAGGTTTGAGAGTCGTTCAGAAGACTGTGTATCACCCTAGTGAAAAGTTCTCAGCCTTTTGCAATACACATCAATTCTCAAATTCCTTAGTCGCTTCTTACGCCATCCACGGGAAAGATGTGGGGTGATGCTATTCTAAGCTGGCACCACGCTGTAAAAAAGCAGCAATGGTATAAAAAGGCACATTGAAACTCACCATTTCTGAATACATCCATCCCCTATAGCGAGCAACTCGGCGCCGAAAGTTTGTAACAACGTTGCAGAGTTACGATAACAAAGCTGCTTCCACACTGGCTTATTACGTTCTCTCAAATAACATGACGTCATTCATGATCATGACGTAATAGACTTTTGCCATTTTGTGTACTCTACATTTTATGCATGTTTTCCTTTTCGCTCTATAGGTAGGTAGATAATTGAAAATAGATTACTCAGCGATTATGCCGGCTCGGTCTTCTCGATTTAATCAACTGTACTTGGTCGAGTAGCCACTTAATTTGGATAGGCATCTAATTTGGTTGATTAGAGTCGGTTCTATCTTAATACAAGGATTGGGACTCGTTCAGTCGTGGATTTCGAATCATATGAATTGGACATCAAAGATTTTTCGCCAAGTTAGCATGCTTCACATAGATGGGGTAGAAAACAGGAGAACAGCGCACTCCCGTCGGTACCTTTTTTCTGTGATTGGTCGAAAATGTATAGGAGCAGATTGAATTGAAACCCGTAACAAACTCAAAGATAGACACCGCACTATTCATAGATAATACTGAATGATCCCAAAGCACGTTCTGAAGTTTCCGACCAAGTTGAATCATATCTGATATCGACTGCCATTCATGTGCCTGAATGCTACCAAATTCCGGTCTGTAAAAGGAGGTTCCTGTAAAAGAGAAACGTTTCTGAAATTCGGTACATTTTCCCAGAAATGGCGCGGGATTTCGTAGCGCGAAAAGAATTTGCCTCTTTTGTAGAGCTACGAGAAATATTTCAGAGATGAAAGTATGTGTAGCAGGTATTCTACCTATTTTGTTAGGAATTCGGTACCTTTTTTTTAGGAATTCGGTATTAGGATTTGTAAAAATAGTGCATTTTATAGAATATCATTTAGCGTGAATTTGAACTACTAACCGGTACTTATTAAAAATTGAGTTTAGCAAAAAAATGAAACACTTTTTGCCATGGAAGTAAGGTCGCAATTTATTTCTTGTCCTTCATACGAAATTGCCGATAAACTGATTAGAGTTGCCATGCGTAGCCAATTACTAGCTACCTTCCTTAGGGAATATTAGTTCTTTATCTATCACCACTGGTGATTCTCCAGCCTGACTTATGTTTTCAGTGCTCGTGACTAGTAAAACTTCAATACCATTAAATAGAGATTCATTGGATCGTTTTCCACAAATTGACGACTCGTTTTTATTTCCTGTGACAGGCTGGATGCTGTCGTTCCTTTAGATAATAAACTTGATGTGATTCTGCCTTATTGCGAGCCTGTATAAACGACAATTACAGCGTTTGATGCGTTCAAGACTACAAAACGAAATGGCTGGGTTTCCTGCAGTTAACGAGTTCACATTACTAACAGAAACATCGCGTACCCTTAAGCTTTAGTAATTAAATCTTGTAAGTAAAAAAATACTAAAAAGTATCAGTACTTAATTTAAGCGCTTTTGCCACAAATTAGGAAAAGGGCGCCTTTATAGATGGCTCTTTCAGTACGAGCGACTATTATGTGACGCTTACTGAATTTAACTGGAATCTCAGAGGAACTCAAGGTAACTTTAGATGGTTGCCACGAACGTCATATTTCTTGGATTAAAATTGACTCCGAATAATATGACGTTCTTGTACAGATTTTGCTGTTATGTATGATATTCTTATTTAATGAAATTTTTGACCGTACCACCTGGCTATGTAACAAGTTAGAATCGCGAAAATCCTCAAAGGTCGAGTAAACCTTCAGTCTCTCTATATTTTGTGCGTTTACTCCTATAGCAACTACTTCTTCGGTTTGTTTATAATTTGCAATTTTCTCGGGTATCAAAACAACCTGCCCTGCCCGCAAATTGTACGAAACGCTGGCATAACAAAGCAATTCCTGAGAATATCGGTGGATTAAAAATTCTTGAAAATCATGAAGCTATTATTTAGACTGTATAAATACACTGAAAAAGCTAACTAGAGAGATACCTTATCTTCTGCCCCATCGCAATTAAACTTAACATTCCAAAAAATTACATACGTACATACATACATCACGCCTATATCCCTTGCGAGGTAGTCAGAGCGTTAACGATGTAAAAACGGCCTTTTACACCACGTCTGTCAAAAGTTTGAGAGTCATTCAGAAGACTGTGTATCACCAGTCAGGTTGTTAGCCTGTCGCCTAAAATTGCAATAGGTACACATCAACTCTCAAATCCCTTAGTCGCCTCATATGACGCCCACGGGAAAGAATGGGGTGATTCTATTCAAACATACCAAAAAAGCTATCTAGAGAGATACCTTATCTACTGCCCTATTGCAATTAACTCGTCATTCTTAAAAGTTGCTCTATTTAATCCACGTACGTAGCAGAAAACAGATGAAAGTTACCGTTGTTTATTCTTATCATTTGTTATTCCTTATCTCACTGCTAAGCCTTTTCCAATCTGCATCTAGATCTAGACTGGTTAATCGAGCGATAAAAAGTAGGCTTCTTTCAATGTGCCTATTCGCAAGAAAGTAGGTCAATTGGATTCTGGCCTGTCGATGAATGGCGTAGCCAGGAAACCATTTTCCTTCAGCTAGTTCTAACAAGACCGGATTAAATGAAGTAACTTTTTAGAATGTCAAGTTTAATTGCGATGGGGCAGTAGATAAGGTACCTATATCTCTAGAGCTTTTCCGGTGTGTTTGCCGCGTGGTGACGGCTAGATTTGTACAGCATCACCCCATATCTTTCCCATGGGTGTCGTAAGAAGCGACTAAGGGATTTGAGAGTTGATGTATATTGCAATTTTAGGCGCCAGGCCTGCAACTTGTTACTATGGCGATACACAGTTCTTATGAATGACTTTTAAAACTTTTGTAAGGCGTGGTGTAAATAGCCGTTTTTACAGGCGTTTACACTCTGCCTACCCCGCAAGGGATATAAGCGTTGCTTATGTATATTATCAAATACATTGAAATGTATAAAATGAAGTCGCTTTTTGCGTTTCTGAACGGATTTTGATGTGGTTTTTAGGGTTTCGTAGTCTACTAGAAACCCTTATAGTTTCGTCATGTCTGTCTGTCTGTCTGTCTGTCTGTCTGTCTGTATGCCGCGCCCTCATAACTCCGTCAGTTTTGGAGCTATCTACATCAAATTTGGTATGAAGATAGATCGTGTTGACCCAAACTTAGAAATGTTGAGAAAAAAATATTTTAATTGTTTTTTGGACCCCCTTCCCATACATGTGAAAGGGGGGCAAAAATATTTTTTTTCTCCTGTAATATTGAGTAGGGTATCGTTGAATAGGTCTTTAAAAACTAAGGGGAGGTTTCTTTGAAACAAAGTCTCTAAAACGTTTCTGTCTCGAGATATTTACTTTTAAAAGGGGCGTTTTTGTGCCATAATTTGTTCCAGCTGTAACTTCTAAAGTACGCATGCTAAAAATTTGAAAAAAATATGGAATATAGTTCTTATTATAAAGTTACCATGAAAACTATAACGAATACTGTACCAATTAAGATTTAGAAAATATTAATGTTTTTCAATTTGCGGTTGGTCACCATACAGCTGCAAACAAACCAGCAACAAAATTAACTTTGTAACGCCGAAAGACCTGATATTTAAACGTTGACTACGAAACCCTATTTGTGAGCGTGTCTGACACGCTCTTGGCCGCTTTTTTAAAATATACACTGATTCGAGGAAAGGTTTATATGTATAAATCGTCAGGCAAACGTCTTATTCCCACAGGAAAATGAGTTGCAGTGGGTGAAACCGCTGAAAGGCTAGTTAACAATATAAAATTGGTAAATGATATACAATCTGAAACTCCAACAATCTATTATTTTCCGTAATCAACTTCGTTAATTACAAAGTTGGCTAGCTATTAATTATTCTATAACAAGCAGCCGAAGAATACTAAATGCCACTCGGCGTACCCTGTGAATACTAAGAGTGTTGCTTTAGAGCTAGGGTTGTCAAATTACCTTGACCTTGACTTGACCCGATATGGGATAATTTTTCACAAACCGCTTTGTTCCCTTGCCTACTTTCATCCATCTGTGCAAAGGGCTACTAAAGACGCAATCGTAAAAAAATACATTTGAGGCCAATGCGGTACACGATATTGCAGTATTTTACTTGACAGCCAGCTGTCAAAAGACAGCCTGTAACAGTCGCGTGGTTCTACATACTTACTTGTGATTTTGCACAACTTTTTGCGTCGAAAACACTGGAACAGCAATGTACCGCAAATCATACCTACGTATTTACTTATATACTCACCTAAAACGCCTACACACACCTAACAAGTGGCAGCCCTATACAGGGCTGATATAGTGTGATGATTAAACCGATACTCGGAGAATAATGTATGAGAGAGCTTAGTTAGTGAAAGGACATAGGATAGGAAGGATTTTGCACAACTTTTTGCGTCGAAAACACTGGAACAGCAATGTACCGCAAATCATACCTACGTATTTACTTATATACTCACCTAAAACGCCTACACACACCTAACAAGTGGCAGCCCTATACAGGGCTGATATAGTGTGATGATTAAACCGATACTCGGAGAATAATGTATGAGAGAGCTTAGTTAGTGAAAGGACATAGTGATTGTGGAATATGTATTCAGTAGGGTTAAGCGGTTTAGCAGGGTTGTCGAAGGCCCGTCAAAGGTTATGTTGTGGCTAACAACCCAGACCCATTTAGATAAGGTACACTAATAATATTTAGTATCTCAATAACAATTAGTTAGTCTGCCTCTAGGTCCCTACTTTTAAGTTAAATCGTATTATATCTCCTCTAGAAATCAAACAATATAAAAGTTCTTATAGCAATATAGCTTTGCCAGTTACAGAAAGAACAAATGTTTTTCTCCTTAAATGTTCTGCCCCAGCTGTTAGCGAAGATAAATCATACATATTTCCAAACTCTTGCTAGCACCTAAACTAAACAAAAGTTTTTGTGGTCATTTTCACGTCTGATCGTCAACTGCAATTGATCAGCTAGTGGCATGTTACGTCTTATTTGATTAGGAACTTTATATCTATTATTCAAATCAGCTAGCTTGACATAGCATTGTTTTTAATACTTTCGATTGACGCCACTTGGTGAAAATCCATTGTAATATGTTTGTATTTAAACACTTGTACTGTTTCACTTCTTCTTTATTTACCCTTAGTGAAAACCCATAATTAAGGGTTAATAAAAATAAGATTGTGGAACAGTGTAAGTGTTTAAATACAAACATATTGTCATAGCATTTGACTGATACAATTTATTTAGTAAACTTATACGGGAAGTAAAAATGTACAGACTACATTTCAAAGATTTTTTTTAGTTTTCCTTACCGTTTCACCCCTTAAATTATTTACAACTTAGTGCTAAGTCCGTAGTCCGTAGTCCTTGAATGGGAGTTGGCTGCCGTGGCTACTTCAACTTTTATCTGAGGGCTTTGTAGAGCACTTACCTGAGAAATGAAAGTTTTTTGATGTTTAGTATTAGGTAAGATAATATTTTTATACGAAATACTGACAAACAGACTTAACTGACATCGCTACGAATTTGCACCTTACCTCTACGACTACGTCGTAGATTTACGATTAAATTAGGTTAGGGTCCGATTTACAATAAAATAAGATTATGTCTCCGTGTCCAAATTACACATTACCGATCAGCTGATTTGAGTTACTATGGGAGATCAAAACTTTTTTTTCGTATTTCGACCTATGTTCCTTGGGGAAAAATACTTATCACCAGCCTGTTCTGAGTTTTCGCTATCGGTCCTTAGGAAAATTTCACCCAGTATTTACTATCGCAACTTTCTGGAATTTTGCTTGTAGTATGACAGTATCAACAATACATTCGATTGCGCATTGTGATAAGACAGCGATGCAACCAATGCGAAGAGCCAAGAGAATTTCATATTGTGATCGCGCCCTAAGGATTTAACTCAAAGCGCCGTGTGAATGTACTCTTAGGGTTTATTTCAAAGTGGATTGTCTGAGACGTGCCTCAGTCAGCAAGGCTTTGAGTTGCGATTTTCATATAGACCATTTGCTCGCTCGAAGCTCATATCTGCTTCATATTTACTTTTATCTATCGTAGAGGAGAATATTTTGTTCTAAACACATAAGAGGATATACAGCATGGATTTTGTAGTTGTACGTGAAAAGTTTTATATCGGTCGGTACGTGTGATGCCGGCTTAAAGTAGCATCAGCCCCTATCTTTCCTTTGAGCGTCGTAAGTGGCGACTGGGGGATTCGAGGGTTGATTTGTATTGCAGTTATGGGCGACAGACTGACAACCTGCCACTATAGTGATACGCCGTCTTCTGAATGACTCTCAAACTTTTGCCATACGTCGTGTTAATAGCCGTTTCTTGCAGTCGTTTGCGGCCTGCCTACCCCACACAGGATGTAGGCGTGATATATTTATGTATGTGATGTGATATATGTACATGAAAATGGCGTAGGATGTTTATTTCCCTGCTAAGTAGGCACCACCTTTAACAAGCTTTTCACGATTGAACAACTACTTCAATATTTTTACAACATAAAAAGGTAAACAGAATAATTCATATTTCTAAGAAGATAGTTCCACCCACGATATCTGAGAACCAAACCAACTAATGTTTTGAAACTACACACTATTTTTATTTCATCATCATGAATATTATTTTCTGCGTTTTACGCCATTTTCCTCGATCAACATTGTGCGACTTTAATGTATCTACTTTCAAACTTTGTTCTCAGAATTCGTTGTTTACTTACCTACTTTGTCTTTCTGATAAATATAGAATATCTAATTGGGAAAACAAGCATACTGATCATAAAATCAATACTATTACTGTCTATTTTTACAATATCTGCAGAAAAACCCGTTAATGTGGATTATGAATGTGGAGTGGAGGAAGCTAAAGAGGTGTGTCAGGATCGTAGCAAGTGGAAGGTTGTAGTTTCTGCCTACCCCTCCGGGAAAGAGGCGTGAATATATGTATGTAAAGTATGTAGTAGGAGGAAGAGGCTGATTTGCTGCTGAAAGTACCTAGTAAACTTACTTCCAAGATCGGAAAACCACCCTTCCGATAACCAGTCTAGTTTTAATCAAACTTGCGGGTAGTTGAATGAATTTCATTATAGTGTAAGTTGCGGACGAGACCTCGAAGTTAAAGTAGCGAGCTCAGTGCGGCTTACCGCCAACGCCAGGGCATTAACAGGCACTCCAGCTAAGCAAACTTTACCCGATAAGTTCAACTTGCATCCTATACAGAGTGTCAGAGAAAGTGCTGATTATGAAAATAGGAAATTGAATGAAAATAAGAAAATATCAAATTGAAAATGAATGAAACTATGTCAAGCATCTATCGGGGCTTGGAGACGAGCATCAAGAGATGTTTGGCAGACATCGATCGGTGCATAGATAGCTCAGTGGCAGAGCGGTGGGACGGTACCAATGCAGCACGGGCTCGAGCCCCAGTCGATGCATGACATTTTGACATTTACTTATTTTCCGTTCATGAAAATAATATGCACTAATTAAAATCCTGATAGTAAGTGCTGCTTTATACTTTAAAAAGGTGAATCAGGTAGAGACGATCAAATTTCCTTTCAGACAATACCTAGATTACATCGTAAAACATATCTTCTATACAGATTGTCGACCTATATTGTTGAAAGTTGTTCAGATTCACACATGCTCACGCCGCCTTAAAAGGAACGCAGTACTTTTCCTAACACCCTGTTCATAGCACGAACAAAATACATGAATATATCAGAAAAGCTTTATCATATTTGCATTGTAACTACGCGTAAACAATGCCGAGGCACGTTTTAACAGGTAATAGGGCAAACAAAAGAACAAAACAAAATAAAGGTTTTGCTGTTGGTTGTTTTATTTTTTCAGGTACGTGATATGATTTTATACTTATTTTCATTTTCTTACCTACATATTAGCAGGTACAAAAATTTGTTTTTGCTTGTGTTGGTTGCCCTCAAAGTTCATCTTTGTCGACGTAGTACCAATTTATACTAAGGAACGGTGCGATTACTTAAGAATAAATGAACTACAGTATTTAGCTTTATTGAGCAGAAACTAATGGAATGAGACCGTTAGCCGCAGACTTAAACTACTTAGAATAGAGTAACACATTATGACTTCTACTTTTAAACTGTTCTAGTTTAAAATTTGTTTGTTTTTGTTTTCATATACAATGTTTTTCTTGTTTACATAGACCTACTTACTATATAAGTATTCTTAGAACAGTAGGTACCTAAATTTGAAATGTACAAAACATACCTAGTTGCCGCTTTGGTGCGGCGTAGTATTTGCTACGGCGTAGCAATTGATGTAGCTTTAGTTGGAACAAAAAATATAGTCACAGCTTTCTTATGTTTGGAGTATAAGATAAAATATGAGAATCAATGTGACCTGAAAATAATGAAACCTAAATCCTTGTAAAATAATAAAACCTAAACTAGGATTTCCACCGTGTTTCTAACAAGTGGACATCCTAATTCCATTTGTTAGAAACATGGTGTTTTTTCAATATCAACAGCATAAAAATGTTGATAAGTTTATACCTACATTTAAGTAGTTATAAAAATACGAGTTATTGGAATTTCGTAGCATCAACACGACGTACAGTGCATAACATACCTATACCCTGCCTATAAGCATGACGGTAAACACCACGTTTTCCGAGCATGTAAGAAAACACTTTCAATATTCACTTGTGAAACGAACACTTCAAAGAGTTTGCTCCACTTAGTCCCACCCTTAGAGTACACATAAGGAAGCTATAGAGTGCGCGTAACGCTCCGCGCCGTACTAACATGCGTAAGCAGTAGTTCCATAGATAATTTCGTCAAATGTATTAGAAATATAGAGGCTTAATAGTGCTGTCACTGGCGATTTGCTACTGATGGACAGAGAGGTTGGGTTCGTACTAATGCTACCTGTTCTTACCTGGTTAGGCGCACTCTATAGCTTGCTTATATATACTCTAATGTCCCAGCTAATACACCCACGTGTCGGTATCCGGTGGCCTATATACCCCCGCTAATGGCTGTCGGTGGACGGTGCAAACACAGCTGTTCTAAGTAGATTGCAACAGGGGTAGCCTAGTGACATATTAAAGGTAAACCGATAAACACACAGTTACATCCGTTTCCCACCTTCTATTCATACGAATACTCTCTCTCTCTCATCGTGTGGGACACCGAGCCGTATATGTCAAACGGCATCGCACAACGCTGCGTCGACGAATACGACTTTCAAACCGTGTGATATAACCATACCTATTTGTATGGAAAAAAATGTCAAATGGTTTGAAAGACGCATCTGTCGACGCAGCGTTGTGCGATGCCGTTTAATATAAACCGTATTCCGTATATAGGTAAGGTGGAGAATCGAATGAATGACGCACTAACGGACGTTGTGTGTGTTTCTCGTCTAATTGTAACATCTTTGACAACAAAGGCTCTTTACTTAGGTTTTTAGCCATATTTAGTTCAGTGTTAGTTGACTAGACAATAGCATCTATGCCATGTTGTAATTTAAGATGAGGCTATTCTTAAGCTTGAACTTTTCTAGATAAGAAAATTGTGAAATATTATGTAGGTAAATAATGAAACTGGAGCTCCTAAATATGTATTCCATTTCTTGGATGTGTGCAACATAAAGACATTTTGAGGCATTATGTAGGTTTACGCGACTTACTTGTTATTTAGTTGGTAGAAGGTGTAGCCCTCTACCAACTAAATAACAAGTAAGTCGCGTAAACCTACATAATGAGTGATACTTGTTCGTTTAATAATAAAATTTTGAGGCATGGTTTAGAAATAACACGGATATACAAGATACTTACAGGAGAAGCAAAACTGAGAAGCTGCTTTTGTGATACAAAACAAACTTGAAGTTACTTACCTAATAATAATATTAGATTTCCGGGGGCAGTGTTAAGTTGCTAAAAGATGTTTTTTGAAATAGCAAGCCATTAACGAGAGCTTTGTCAGAGTAAATTGAAGTACCAAAACGTGAAAAATAGCATGTTTACGCAACTTCGTAATCAAATTACTAGAATAGAAAGAAAACGTGATGAAATCCAAAGGTGGGCAGGGAAAATATTACAAACCAATCTAAAAATTACATCTCAACCCAAACGTGATGAAATCTGAAGGATGGCAAGGAAAATATTAAAAACCAATCTAGAAATTAAATCTCCGCCCACACTCACTTTTTTCGCAATCCACTCTACATTTTTCGGTTCAAGACTTAAAAGTACTTTAAGACCAACGTATTGCGGGCGACTGAAATCTGAAAGTCGTTTATGCAATCAAATATTTGTCATGTTTTGCATGTTAGTAGGAATTACACAATCTGTTGACAGCTTGTCATTATTGTGCAGGAAGCGATCTTATAAATTCTGTTGCTATCAGTAATAATATTAGAATGATATTGACACAGGAATATCTAGGCCGCTCAAGGCCTAGCTGATACAATATCTATGGTACTGTCAGAACTTCGAAATTACGCGACCGAAATTCGGCGGCTGAATACCTTTTCGTCAGTTTTCGGCGTTTTCGGTTGGGAGGACATTACGTACAAATCACGCCGAATTACTTCGGACTGACATTGACGGAATTTCGGCGACGGAATTTAGGCTGAAGTGTATCATCCGTAATGCAAATAACGTTGCTGGCGTAGTTGCGCCGAAGTCCGTCGCATAATTTCGGTCGTAGTGTGTCGAGACTCGAGACACGTAAACTCATTACGATGTAGGAAAATTTTATAAAAATGTTAGCAGTACGCTGAAAAAAGTTTTCTAATTCAAGGCTCTAGCCAATAAGAGACATTTTCCGCTAAACTTTTGACATGATTTTATCCTACTCCAATTCAACGTCCTGTCCTGACTTTGAAACGAGACATTCGGGTCTTTTATACAAATTCTGAAGTGACTTTATACGTTACCCGTTGTTAGGAAGGCACATTTTAATGCTTAATGTTAAAGTAATGAAAAAAAGTTACCTCACTCTGTCATTTGACAGTTTCCGACCTTTTCCAAGGATGAAAGGTCCAAGTTCTTAGTAATACTTACAAATAAGTAGGTAGGTAGGGGGACGAAAGTAGGAAAGGTCGCCGGGGTACTTACTTTTATTATGTTTGTCTCTTTAGTTTCGGGACCTTGAGCTAATGCGGCCCTGAATCAGTATGAAAAGGTTGAGGATTATTAATAGGTGGATTATTTTAAATTGCAAACGACTCAGACATCAAATATTTTTCGCTTTAATTAAGTTGTGATATTTTATTATCGTATTATGTACTGACTCTGCAACGTATCTGACTTTGACTTTCTTGTAAATTCCTACTAAAAACTCTTGACTATCCACATCATGGAATATTTTGTGCTGTTGTGATTGAACTTTTACATGTTTGTTCAAACAATAAATCGTATGAAAACAATAAAAGTAGAAAAGCAAATAGGTATAACTTTGATTACTCAACGTCATATAAACGTTAATAAACGTCATATAATAAAGACTGACAGAATATTAAACTTGTGTTTTATTTTGTGTGTCTCTGTCTTTACGGTCCTGTCAAAATTTAGTAGAAATGAAAAAAAAAAATCATGATAAACGTGAATTCCTTTTTATTCTCTGTAAAAACTGCCTTAGCAGAAACAGAACCACAAGATTGGATATAGAACAAGACCAAAATAAGTATCACATTCAAGTCTAGAGTGTTTTTTATTAACTACTTAAATTTTTATTTATCGAACCGATTTTGATGAAATAAAAACTAAAGTATTCAAAAGTCACTGTAGATTAGCTTGTGATATGTAAAAGTTTTAAAGATTGAACCTGTACGAAGGCTAATTTTGAAGTTCTGGTCTCGGATGAACTTTACGTAACTCGCTCGCATATTTATTACTATGTCAAGAAGTATGTTGCATGTAGTCCAAATGAAATGAGGGGTTGGTCCTATATAGTCTTATTCTCAGAATGACCAGTGACTTAAAACACCTAAATAGCCATTGGACTGAATAGCTATCAGTCCAGATCGTTCATTGACTAAATAGTAACTAGTCTTAGTAGTAAACGGACTGGGTCGCAAAATGACTACATTGTGTTTTGTTTTTTGTTAGGTACAGTTGCAAACAAAAACTGGTATTCACAAAACATGTGTCCAATGTTTGTTAGCTTTTAACATAAAATTTAAATCTTTATATTTATTGGTGCAATTATTCCAAAAATGTGTGCCACAGGAATAAAATCACGCCGTGTGGTGCCGGCAGAGTAGAATAGCACCACCCCCTCTCTTCCCGTGGGGGCCGTAAGAGGCATAAGCCCGATCCAAATAGCCAGGGTCAACTATATGGTGGCGGTTAATCCACCACAAAAGCATTCCCAAGGAGGGTTGACGTCTGGTAGGCGCGGCCGCCGGTCGTAAATTCAGCCAATTGTTTTTGCAACACGATTTTGTGTTCAAGGAAACGTGTTGCGCCGACCCTCAGTAATTGGGATAAGGGCAGGAAGATGATGACAGGAATAAAATCACGGGAAGTGTTTTAAAAATTTGGTATTCAATTTATCGCAGATTTTCATCGTTTTGAAAACCTTTATCTTTATAGCCACAACTGTCCACTGCTGGACATGAATTACTTCCTCTCGGGGGATATTGCGATACTCGTATTGCCATACCCTTATAAAATGATACTGAGGAACCCAGGTTGGTGTAAAACTTTTGTACTTGATTATACTAGTCATTTTGCGACTTGGTCGTTTTCCTATTTAGTCGCTTTACGATCTAGTCTATGTAAAGACTTGTGTATTTTGAGATATGGACCGACTGATATTTGGTCGATATGATACATGGACAAACTACGACATAGTCTTTATGAGAATAAGACTATATAGGACCAACCCGAAGCTTTGGTCTGTGTTGTATAACATTTTAATTACTTAGTATTTCGATATACCTACTGCAACTGCAACTACAGGTGACTCAGAGTGAGCATGTCACCACGGAATTTAATTTTCATTTAAATACGAGTACATATGTGGTTTCGTAAGAAACATCTTAACTACCCATATAGACTGGCGGTGCCATATGGTACTCGAAATTCGATTCTAAGATATTCACACACTTTTGAATCCCATTTCCCTAGTCAATTTAGTCCCTGAAATATCACACGCTCTTGTATTTTCAAAAACTCTGTCTATAACGGGTTGAATCTCTTTCTTCATACTGTTTCGTAAATTCTAATATCTATTTCCTTTGTTTCAGCTGCTGGGCTCTGACACAGAATGGCACTTCGCGCACCGGGGGCTCCCACACGCGCGCCCGCGCCGCTCCATCGCGCACTCGCGGCTACTCAAGCAACACCCGCTGGTAAGCAACGGAGACCAACATATTCTGGTTCTCTATACAACTGTTATAGATAACCAGTATAGGTGGAGCTCTCAAGCACCGGGGGCTCCCACACGCGCGCCCGCGCCGCTCCATCGCGCACTCGCGGCTACTCAAGCAACACCCGCTGGTAAACCACGGAGACCAACATATTCTGGTTCTCCATACAACTTTTATAGATAACCAGTATAAATGAAGCTCTCAAGTAGGCAGCTGCTGGGCTCTGACACAGAATGGCCACTCAAACAATACCCGCTGGTAAGCAATGGAGACCAACATATTCTGGTTCGCTATACAACTGTTATAGATAACCAGTAAAGCTGGAGCTCTCAAGCACCGGGGGCTCCCACACGCGCGCCCGCGCCGCTCCATCGCGCACTCGCGGCTACTCAAGCAACACCCGCTGGTAAGCAACGGAGACCAACATATTCTGGTTCTCTATACAACTGGTATAGGTAACCAGTATAGGTGGAGCTATCAAGCACCGGGGGCTCCCACACGCGCGCCCGCGCCGCTCCATCGCGCACTCGCGGCTACTCAAGCAACACCCGCTGGTAAGCAACGGAGACCAACATATTCTGGTTCTCTATACAACTGTATATGATAACCAGTATAGGTGGAGCTCTCAAGCACCGGGGGCTCCCACACGCGCGCCCGCGCCGCTCCATCGCGCACTCGCGGCTACTCAAGCAACTAGGGCTTCCAATACCGGTATACCGGTATTGGCCAATACCGGGATCACGGACTTTTTTGACCTCTTTTCAGTACCGGTATTAAAAATCTAATCCCGGTATTCCACCCACTTTCTACCTACTAGAGTGCCCGACACGCTCTTGGCCCTATTCTACCCACTTTCTACCTACTAGAGTGCCCGACACGCTCTTGGCCCCATTCTACCCACTTTCTACCTACTAGAGTGTCCGACACGCTCTTGGCCCTATTCTACCCACTTTCTACCTACTAGAGTGCCCGACACGCTCATGGCCCCATTCTACCCACTTTCTACCTGCTAGAGTGCCCGACACGCTCTTGGCCCTATTCTACCCACTTTCTACCTACTAGAGTGCCCGACACGCTCTTGGCCCCATTCTACCCACTTTCTACCTACTAGAGTGCCCGACACGCTCTTGGCCCCATTCTACCCACTTTCTACCTGCTAGAGTGCCCGACACGCTCTTGGCCTATTCTACCCACTTTCTACCTACTAGAGTGCCCGACACGCTCTTGGCCCCATTCTACCCACTTTCTACCTACTTGAGTGCCCGACACGCTCTTGGCCTATTCTACCCACTTTCTACCTACTAGAGTGCCCGACACGCTCTTGGCCCCATTCTACCCACTTTCTACCTACTAGAGTGCCCGACACGCTCTCGGCCTATTCTACCCACTTTCTACCTACTAGAGTGCCCGACACGCTCTTGGCCTATTCTACCCACTTTCTACCTACTAGCGTGCCCGACACGCTCTTGGCCCCATTCTACCCACTTTCTACCTACTAGAGTGCCCGACACGCTCTTGGCCCTATTCTACCCACTTTCTACCTACTAGAGTGCCCGTCACGCTCTTGCCCTATTCTACCCACTTTCTACCTACTAGAGTGCCCGACACGCTCTTGGCCCCATTCTACCCACTTTCTACCTACTAGAGTGCCCGACACGCTCTTGGCCCTATTTTACCCACTTTCTACCTACTAGAGTGCCCGACACGCTCTTGGCCCTATTCTACCCACTTTCTACCTACTAGAGTGCCCGACACGCTCTTGGCCTATTCTACCCACTTTCTACCTACTAGAGTGCCCGACACGCTCTTGGCCTATTCTACCCACTTTCTACCTACTAGAGTGTCCGACACGCTCTTGGCCCTATTCTACCCACTTTCTACCTACTAGAGTGCCCGACACGCTCATGGCCCCATTCTACCCACTTTCTACCTACTAGAGTGCCCGACACGCTCTTGGCCCTATTCTACCCACTTTCTACCTACTAGAGTGCCCGACACGCTCATGGCCCCATTCTACCCACTTTCTACCTACTAGAGTGCCCGACACGCTCTTGGCCCGATTCAACCCACTTTCTAACTATATGTTACATGCCGTGAGGTTAACTTCAGAATGTTACATTTAGTGAGGTTAACCTCATGTTGTGTGTCCGACTCGCTCTTGACCATTTATCGAGCTACAATACAAAGCTAAAACAAAACGGACGTAACCAAACTAGGAACAATCTAGGCAACCTTACTGGGTACTATCGGCAGCACATGAACCTACCCCAAGCAAGGGATCACCATAGTATTGGTGTTTTCATCGAAACACTACGAGAGACGAGTTTTAGCTGGCCTCACTTTCATACAAACACTACGAGAGAGACCAGTTTTAGCTGGCCTCACTTAGTGACTGTATGGAGGACCACTATAATTATGTTCGACTCTGGTGCGATTTCAAACAGTTTGCTAAGTACAGTGTGCCATATACAATGTTGCGCAACATCGTTCAAATTTTGCTAGCGCAATGTTGCGCCACCGATCGCCGTAAGTGTTGTACCATCGAACGCGGCTCGAGTTCCTCTTTCAAACGACACCCCACACATGGTACCTACTACTACCTACTACCGTACCGCACAAGGTTTTCCAGTTCAAATTTTTAATTTTTAAGTTTTAAGTTCTAAGTTCTAAGTTTTCGCGAGGCGAACGTGTCCGCGTGGCGAACACTATGCACCACGCACCTTTATCATATCGCGGAAAACATTTCATTACCGCGTTTTAAAAAACTACTAGCGCCATCTAGTGTTTTCATACGAAAATACTTTCGACGACTTTATTTCTACAGTGGACATTTTTTTATTGCTTTGTGATAAAAAGTTGCATAAAACATTACTTTTTTTTTATGACTCACGTCCTCGGAGAAAAACATTCCATTAATACCGTAATACCGGGATCCCGGTATTGAAGAAAATGATCCGGTATTCAATACCGGTATTGAAAAAGCCCTACAAGCAACACCCGCTGGTAAGCAACGGAGACCAACATATTCTGGTTCTCCATACAACTGTCATAGATAACCAGTATAGGTGGAGCTCTCAAGCACCGGGGGCTCCCACACGCGCGCCCGCGCCGCTCCATCGCGCACTCGCGGCTACTCAAGCAACACCCGCTGGTAAGCAACGGAGACCAACATATTCTGGTTCTCTATACAACTGTATATGATAACCAGTATAGGTGGAGCTCTCAAGCACCGGGGGCTCCCACACGCGCGCCCGCGCCGCTCCATCGCGCACTCGCGGCTACTCAAGCAACTAGGGCTTCCAATACCGGTATACCGGTATTGGCCAATACCGGGATCACGGACTTTTTTGACCTCTTTTCAGTACCGGTATTAAAAATCTAATCCCGGTATTCCACCCACTTTCTACCTACTAGAGTGCCCGACACGCTCTTGGCCCTATTCTACCCACTTTCTACCTACTAGAGTGCCCGACACGCTCTTGGCCCCATTCTACCCACTTTCTACCTACTAGAGTGTCCGACACGCTCTTGGCCCTATTCTACCCACTTTCTACCTACTAGAGTGCCCGACACGCTCATGGCCCCATTCTACCCACTTTCTACCTGCTAGAGTGCCCGACACGCTCTTGGCCCTATTCTACCCACTTTCTACCTACTAGAGTGCCCGACACGCTCTTGGCCCCATTCTACCCACTTTCTACCTACTAGAGTGCCCGACACGCTCTTGGCCCCATTCTACCCACTTTCTACCTGCTAGAGTGCCCGACACGCTCTTGGCCTATTCTACCCACTTTCTACCTACTAGAGTGCCCGACACGCTCTTGGCTACCCACTTTCTACCTACTTGAGTGCCCGACACGCTCTTGGCCTATTCTACCCACTTTCTACCTACTAGAGTGCCCGACACGCTCTTGGCCCCATTCTACCCACTTTCTACCTACTAGAGTGCCCGACACGCTCTCGGCCTATTCTACCCACTTTCTACCTACTAGAGTGCCCGACACGCTCTTGGCCTATTCTACCCACTTTCTACCTACTAGAGTGCCCGACACGCTCTTGGCCCCATTCTACCCACTTTCTACCTACTAGAGTGCCCGACACGCTCACGGCCTATTCTACCCACTCTACCTACTAGAGTGCCCGACATGCTCTTGGCCCTATTCTACCCACTTTCTACCTACTAGAGTGCCCGACACGCTCTTGGCCCCATTCTACCCACTTTCTACCTACTAGAGTGCCCGACACGCTCTTGGCCTATTTTACCCACTTTCTACCTACTAGAGTGCCCGACACGCTCTTGGCCCTATTCTACCCACTTTCTACCTACTAGAGTGCCCGACACGCTCTTGGCCTGATTCTACCCACTTTCTACCTACTAGAGTGCCCGACACGCTCTTGGCCCTATTCTACCCACTTTCTACCTACTAGAGTGTCCGACACGCTCTTGGCCCTATTCTACCCACTTTCTACCTACTAGAGTGCCCGACACGCTCATGGCCCCATTCTACCCACTTTCTACCTACTAGAGTGCCCGACACGCTCTTGGCCCTATTCTACCCACTTTCTACCTACTAGAGTGCCCGACACGCTCATGGCCCCATTCTACCCACTTTCTACCTACTAGAGTGCCCGACACGCTCTTGGCCCGATTCAACCCACTTTCTAACTATATGTTACATGCCGTGAGGTTAACTTCAGAATGTTACATTTAGTGAGGTTAACCTCATGTTGTGTGTCCGACTCGCTCTTGACCATTTATCGAGCTACAATACAAAGCTAAAACAAAACGGACGTAACCAAACTAGGAACAATCTAGGCAACCTTACTGGGTACTATCGGCAGCACATGAACCTACCCCAAGCAAGGGATCACCATAGTATTGGTGTTTTCATCGAAACACTACGAGAGACGAGTTTTAGCTGGCCTCACTTTCATACAAACACTACGAGAGAGAGACCAGTTTTAGCTGGCCTCACTTAGTGACTGTATGGAGGACCACTATAATTATGTTCGACTCTGGTGCGATTTCAAACAGTTTGCTAAGTACAGTGTGCCATATACAATGTTGCGCAACATCGTTCAAATTTTGCTAGCGCAATGTTGCGCCACCGATCGCCGTAAGTGTTGTACCATCGAACGCGGCTCGAGTTCCTCTTTCAAACGACACCCCACACATGGTACCTACTACTACCTACTACCGTACCGCACAAGGTTTTCCAGTTCTAATTTTTAATTTTTAAGTTTTAAGTTCTAAGTTCTAAGTTTTCGCGAGGCGAACGTGTCCGCGTGGCGAACACTATGCACCACGCACCTTTATCATATCGCGGAAAACATTTCATTACCGCGTTTTAAAAAACTACTAGCGCCATCTAGTGTTTTCATACGAAAATACTTTCGACGACTTTATTTCTACAGTGGACATTTTTTTATTGCTTTGTGATAAAAAGTTGCATAAAACATTACTTTTTTTTATGACTCACGTCCTCGGAGAAAAACATTCCATTAATACCGTAATACCGGGATCCCGGTATTGAAGAAAATGATCCGGTATTCAATACCGGTATTGAAAAAGCCCTACAAGCAACACCCGCTGGTAAGCAACGGAGACCAACATATTCTGGTTCTCCATACAACTGTCATAGATAACCAGTATAGGTGGAGCTCTCAAGCACCGGGGGCTCCCCCACGCGCGCCCGCGCCGCTCCATCGCGCACTCGCGGCTACTCAAGCAACACCCGCTGGTAAGCAACGGAGACCAACATATTCTGGTTCTCTATACAACTGTATATGATAACCAGTATAGGTGGAGCTCTCAAGCACCGGGGCTCCCACGCGCGCCCGCGCCGCTCCATCGCGCACTCGCGGCTACTCAAGCAACTAGGGCTTCCAATACCGGTATACCGGGTACCCGGATCACGGACTTTTTGACCTCTTTTCAGTACCGGTATTAAAAATCTAATCCCGGTATTCCACCCACTTTCTACCTACTAGAGTGCCCGACACGCTCTTGGCCCTATTCTACCCACTTTCTACCTACTAGAGTGCCCGACACGCTCTTGGCCCCATTCTACCCACTTTCTACCTACTAGAGTGTCCGACACGCTCTTGGCCCTATTCTACCCACTTTCTACCTACTAGAGTGCCCGACACGCTCATGGCCCCATTCTACCCACTTTCTACCTGCTAGAGTGCCCGACACGCTCTTGGCCCTATTCTACCCACTTTCTACCTACTAGAGTGCCCGACACGCTCTTGGCCCCATTCTACCCACTTTCTACCTACTAGAGTGCCCGACACGCTCTCGGCCCCATTCTACCCACTTTCTACCTGCTAGAGTGCCCGACACGCTCTTGGCCCTATTCTACCCACTTTCTACCTACTAGAGTGCCCGACACGCTCTTGGCCCCATTCTACCCACTTTCTACCTACTTGAGTGCCCGACACGCTCTTGGCCGAGTTCTACCCACTTTCTACCTACTAGAGTGCCCGACACGCTCTTGGCCCCATTCTACCCACTTTCTACCTACTAGAGTGCCCGACACGCTCTCGGCCCTATTCTACCCACTTTCTACCTACTAGAGTGCCCGACACGCTCTTGGCCTATTCTACCCACTTTCTACCTACTAGAGTGCCCGACACGCTCTTGGCCCCATTCTACCCACTTTCTACCTACTAGAGTGCCCGACACGCTCTCGGCCCTATTCTACCCACTTTCTACCTACTAGAGTGCCCGACATGCTCTTGGCCTATTCTACCCACTTTCTACCTACTAGAGTGCCCGACACGCTCTTGGCCCCATTCTACCCACTTTCTACCTACTAGAGTGCCCGACACGCTCTTGGCCTATTTTACCCACTTTCTACCTACTAGAGTGCCCGACACGCTCTTGGCCTATTCTACCCACTTTCTACCTACTAGAGTGCCCGACACGCTCTTGGCCTATTCTACCCACTTTCTACCTACTAGAGTGCCCGACACGCTCTTGGCCTATTCTACCCACTTTCTACCTACTAGAGTGTCCGACACGCTCTTGGCCTATTCTACCCACTTTCTACCTACTAGAGTGCCCGACACGCTCATGGCCCCATTCTACCCACTTTCTACCTACTAGAGTGCCCGACACGCTCTTGGCCCTATTCTACCCACTTTCTACCTACTAGAGTGCCCGACACGCTCATGGCCCCATTCTACCCACTTTCTACCTACTAGAGTGCCCGACACGCTCTTGGCCCGATTCAACCCACTTTCTAACTATATGTTACATGCCGTGAGGTTAACTTCAGAATGTTACATTTAGTGAGGTTAACCTCATGTTGTGTGTCCGACTCGCTCTTGACCATTTATCGAGCTACAATACAAAGCTAAAACAAAACGGACGTAACCAAACTAGGAACAATCTAGGCAACCTTACTGGGTACTATCGGCAGCACATGAACCTACCCCAAGCAAGGGATCACCATAGTATTGGTGTTTTCATCGAAACACTACGAGAGACGAGTTTTAGCTGGCCTCACTTTCATACAAACACTACGAGAGAGAGACCAGTTTTAGCTGGCCTCACTTAGTGACTGTATGGAGGACCACTATAATTATGTTCGACTCTGGTGCGATTTCAAACAGTTTGCTAAGTACAGTGTGCCATATACAATGTTGCGCAACATCGTTCAAATTTTGCTAGCGCAATGTTGCGCCACCGATCGCCGTAAGTGTTGTACCATCGAACGCGGCTCGAGTTCCTCTTTCAAACGACACCCCACACATGGTACCTACTACTACCTACTACCGTACCGCACAAGGTTTTCCAGTTCTAATTTTTAATTTTTAAGTTTTAAGTTCTAAGTTCTAAGTTTTCGCGAGGCGAACGTGTCCGCGTGGCGAACACTATGCACCACGCACCTTTATCATATCGCGGAAAACATTTCATTACCGCGTTTTAAAAAACTACTAGCGCCATCTAGTGATACCTAACCTACTACATCACACATTGTTCAAAAGGCGTGTGTTGGTTGCTAGATCCTTATTTTTTTTAACCTAGGTACAAAAATCTCACGCTTGGTGTCCGTGATGCACCGGATGCTGGAGACGTCGCAGGTGCTCATGGAATGCAGATGCGGCAGGTAGAACAGCAGACACTTGCAGTGCTCCTGCACCGCGTGAACGAGGCACAGCAGGTCGCAGTCGGAGTTGCGGTACTTGCGGAAGAACGGCAGGAAGCGCTCGTCTTCCAGCAAGCATCTGCGGCTGGAATGGGGATCACGATCTTGGCCCTATTCTACCCACTTTCTACCTACTAGAGTGCCCGACACGCTCTTGGCCCCATTCTACCCACTTTCTACCTACTAGAGTGCCCGACACGCTCTTGGCCCCATTCTACCCACTTTCTACCTGCTAGAGTGCCCGACACGCTCTTGGCCTATTCTCCCCACTTCTACCTACTAGAGTGCCCGACACGCTCTTGGCCCCATTCTACCCACTTTCTACCTACTTGAGTGCCCGACACGCTCTTGGCCCTATTCTACCCACTTTCTACCTACTAGAGTGCCCGACACGCTCTTGGCCCCATTCTACCCACTTTCTACCTACTAGAGTGCCCGACACGCTCTCGGCCCTATTCTACCCACTTTCTACCTACTAGAGTGCCCGACACGCTCTTGGCCCTATTCTACCCACTTTCTACCTACTAGAGTGCCCGACACGCTCTTGGCCCCATTCTACCCACTTTCTACCTACTAGAGTGCCCGACACGCTCTCGGCAGATTCTACCCACTTTCTAACTACTAGAGTGCCCGACATGCTCTTGGCCTATTCTACCCACTTTCTACCTACTAGAGTGCCCGACACGCTCTTGGCCCCATTCTACCCACTTTCTACCTACTAGAGTGCCCGACACGCTCTTGGCCCTATTTTACCCACTTTCTACCTACTAGAGTGCCCGACACGCTCTTGGCCTATTCTACCCACTTTCTACCTACTAGAGTGCCCGACACGCTCTTGGCCCTATTCTACCCACTTTCTACCTACTAGAGTGCCCGACACGCTCTTGGCCTATTCTACCCACTTTCTACCTACTAGAGTGTCCGACACGCTCTTGGCCCTATTCTACCCACTTTCTACCTACTAGAGTGCCCGACACGCTCATGGCCCCATTCTACCCACTTTCTACCTACTAGAGTGCCCGACACGCTCTTGGCCCTATTCTACCCACTTTCTACCTACTAGAGTGCCCGACACGCTCATGGCCCCATTCTACCCACTTTCTACCTACTAGAGTGCCCGACACGCTCTTGGCCCGATTCAACCCACTTTCTAACTATATGTTACATGCCGTGAGGTTAACTTCAGAATGTTACATTTAGTGAGGTTAACCTCATGTTGTGTGTCCGACTCGCTCTTGACCATTTATCGAGCTACAATACAAAGCTAAAACAAAACGGACGTAACCAAACTAGGAACAATCTAGGCAACCTTACTGGGTACTATCGGCAGCACATGAACCTACCCCAAGCAAGGGATCACCATAGTATTGGTGTTTTCATCGAAACACTACGAGAGACGAGTTTTAGCTGGCCTCACTTTCATACAAACACTACGAGAGAGAGACCAGTTTTAGCTGGCCTCACTTAGTGACTGTATGGAGGACCACTATAATTATGTTCGACTCTGGTGCGATTTCAAACAGTTTGCTAAGTACAGTGTGCCATATACAATGTTGCGCAACATCGTTCAAATTTTGCTAGCGCAATGTTGCGCCACCGATCGCCGTAAGTGTTGTACCATCGAACGCGGCTCGAGTTCCTCTTTCAAACGACACCCCACACATGGTACCTACTACTACCTACTACCGTACCGCACAAGGTTTTCCAGTTCTAATTTTTAATTTTTAAGTTTTAAGTTCTAAGTTCTAAGTTTTCGCGAGGCGAACGTGTCCGCGTGGCGAACACTATGCACCACGCACCTTTATCATATCGCGGAAAACATTTCATTACCGCGTTTTAAAAAACTACTAGCGCCATCTAGTGTTTTCATACGAAAATACTTTCGACGACTTTATTTCTACAGTGGACATTTTTTATTGCTTTGTGATAAAAGTTGCATAAAACATTACTTTTTTTATGACTCACGTCCTCGGAGAAAACATTCCATTAATACCGTAATACCGGGATCCCGGTATTGAAGAAAATGATCCGGTATTCAATACCGGTATTGAAAAAGCCCTACAAGCAACACCCGCTGGTAAGCAACGGAGACCAACATATTCTGGTTCTCCATACAACTGTCATAGATAACCAGTATAGGTGGAGCTCTCAAGCACCGGGGCTCCACACGCGCGCCCGCGCCGCTCCATCGCGCACTCGCGGCTACTCAAGCAACACCCGCTGGTAAGCAACGGAGACCAACATATTCTGGTTCTATATACAACTGTATATGATAACCAGTATAGGTGGAGCTCTCAAGCACCGGGGCTCCACACGCGCGCCCTCGCCGCTCCATCGCGCACTCGCGGCTACTCAAGCAACTAGGGCCAATACCGGTATACCGGTATTGGCCAATACCGGGATCACGGACTTTTTTGACCTCTTTTCAGTACCGGTATTAAAAATCTAATCCCGGTATTCCACCCACTTTCTACCTACTAGAGTGCCCGACACGCTCTTGGCCCTATTCTACCCACTTTCTACCTACTAGAGTGCCCGACACGCTCTTGGCCCCATTCTACCCACTTTCTACCTACTAGAGTGTCCGACACGCTCTTGGCCCTATTCTACCCACTTTCTACCTACTAGAGTGCCCGACACGCTCATGGCCCCATTCTACCCACTTTCTACCTGCTAGAGTGCCCGACACGCTCTTGGCCAATTCTACCCACTTTCTACCTACTAGAGTGCCCGACACGCTCTTGGCCCCATTCTACCCACTTTCTACCTACTAGAGTGCCCGACACGCTCTTGGCCCCATTCTACCCACTTTCTACCTGCTAGAGTGCCCGACACGCTCTTGGACAACTTCTACCCAAGATCTACCTACTCGAGTGCCCGACACGCTCTTGTCCCAATTCTACCCACTTTCTACCTACTAGAGTGCCCGACACGCTCTTGGCCTATTCTACCCACTTTCTACCTACTAGAGTGCCCGACACGCTCTTGGCCCCATTCTACCCACTTTCTACCTACTAGAGTGCCCGACACGCTCTCGGCCTATTCTACCCACTTTCTACCTACTAGAGTGCCCGACACGCTCTTGGCCTATTCTACCCACTTTCTACCTACTAGAGTGCCCGACACGCTCTTGGCCCCATTCTACCCACTTTCTACCTACTAGAGTGCCCGACACGCTCTCGGCCCTATTCTACCCACTTTCTACCTACTAGAGTGCCCGACATGCTCTTGGCCCTATTCTACCCACTTTCTACCTACTAGAGTGCCCGACACGCTCTTGGCCCCATTCTACCCACTTTCTACCTACTAGAGTGCCCGACACGCTCTCGGCCTATTCTCCCACTTTCTACCTACTAGAGTGCCCGACACGCTCTTGGCCCCATTCTACCCACTTTCTACCTACTAGAGTGCCCGACACGCTCTCGGCCCTATTCTACCCACTTTCTACCTACTAGAGTGCCCGACACGCTCTTGGCCTATTCTACCCACTTTCTACCTACTAGAGTGCCCGACACGCTCTTGGCCCCATTCTACCCACTTTCTACCTACTAGAGTGCCCGACACGCTCTCGGCCTATTCTACCCACTTTCTACCTACTAGAGTGCCCGACATGCTCTTGCCCTATTCTACCCACTTTCTACCTACTAGAGTGCCCGACACGCTCTTGGCCCCATTCTACCCACTTTCTACCTACTAGAGTGCCCGACACGCTCTTGGCCCTATTTTACCCACTTTCTACCTACTAGAGTGCCCGACACGCTCTTGGCCCTATTCTACCCACTTTCTACCTACTAGAGTGCCCGACACGCTCTTGGCCCTATTCTACCCACTTTCTACCTACTAGAGTGCCCGACACGCTCTTGGCCCTATTCTACCCACTTTCTACCTACTAGAGTGTCCGACACGCTCTTGGCCTATTCTACCCACTTTCTACCTACTAGAGTGCCCGACACGCTCATGGCCCCATTCTACCCACTTTCTACCTACTAGAGTGCCCGACACGCTCTTGGCCCTATTCTACCCACTTTCTACCTACTAGAGTGCCCGACACGCTCATGGCCCCATTCTACCCACTTTCTACCTACTAGAGTGCCCGACACGCTCTTGGCCCGATTCAACCCACTTTCTAACTATATGTTACATGCCGTGAGGTTAACTTCAGAATGTTACATTTAGTGAGGTTAACCTCATGTTGTGTGTCCGACTCGCTCTTGACCATTTATCGAGCTACAATACAAAGCTAAAACAAAACGGACGTAACCAAACTAGGAACAATCTAGGCAACCTTACTGGGTACTATCGGCAGCACATGAACCTACCCCAAGCAAGGGATCACCATAGTATTGGTGTTTTCATCGAAACACTACGAGAGACGAGTTTTAGCTGGCCTCACTTTCATACAAACACTACGAGAGAGACCAGTTTTAGCTGGCCTCACTTAGTGACTGTATGGAGGACCACTATAATTATGTTCGACTCTGGTGCGATTTCAAACAGTTTGCTAAGTACAGTGTGCCATATACAATGTTGCGCAACATCGTTCAAATTTTGCTAGCGCAATGTTGCGCCACCGATCGCCGTAAGTGTTGTACCATCGAACGCGGCTCGAGTTCCTCTTTCAAACGACACCCCACACATGGTACCTACTACTACCTACTACCGTACCGCACAAGGTTTTCCAGTTCTAATTTTTAATTTTTAAGTTTTAAGTTCTAAGTTCTAAGTTTTCGCGAGGCGAACGTGTCCGCGTGGCGAACACTATGCACCACGCACCTTTATCATATCGCGGAAAACATTTCATTACCGCGTTTTAAAAAACTACTAGCGCCATCTAGTGTTTTCATACGAAAATACTTTCGACGACTTTATTTCTACAGTGGACATTTTTTTATTGCTTTGTGATAAAAAGTTGCATAAAACATTACTTTTTTTTTATGACTCACGTCCTCGGAAAAACATTCCATTAATACCGTAATACCGGGATCCCGGTATTGAAGAAAATGATCCGGTATTCAATACCGGTATTGAAAAAGCCCTACAAGCAACACCCGCTGGTAAGCAACGGAGACCAACATATTCTGGTTCTCCATACAACTGTCATAGATAACCAGTATAGGTGGAGCTCTCAAGCACCGGGGGCTCCCACACGCGCGCCCGCGCCGCTCCATCGCGCACTCGCGGCTACTCAAGCAACACCCGCTGGTAAGCAACGGAGACCAACATATTCTGGTTCTCTATACAACTGTATATGATAACCAGTATAGGTGGAGCTCTCAAGCACCGGGGGCTCCCACACGCGCGCCCGCGCCGCTCCATCGCGCACTCGCGGCTACTCAAGCAACACCCGCTGGTAAGCAACGGAGACCAACATATTCTGGTTCTCTATACAACTGTATATGATAACCAGTATAGGTGGAGCTCTCAAGCACCGGGGCTCCACACGCGCGCCCGCGCCGCTCCATCGCGCACTCGCGGCTACTCAAGCAACTAGGGCTTCCAATGCCGGTATACCGGTATTGGCCAATACAGGATCACGGACTTTTTGACCTCTTTTCAGTACCGGTATTAAAAATCTAATCCCGGTATTCCACCCACTTTCTACCTACTAGAGTGCCCGACACGCTCTTGGCCCTATTCTACCCACTTTCTACCTACTAGAGTGCCCGACACGCTCTTGGCCCCATTCTACCCACTTTCTACCTACTAGAGTGTCCGACACGCTCTTGGCCTATTCTACCCACTTTCTACCTACTAGAGTGCCCGACACGCTCATGGCCCCATTCTACCCACTTTCTACCTGCTAGAGTGCCCGACACGCTCTTGGCCCTATTCTACCCACTTTCTACCTACTAGAGTGCCCGACACGCTCTTGGCCCCATTCTACCCACTTTCTACCTACTAGAGTGCCCGACACGCTCTTGGCCCCATTCTACCCACTTTCTACCTGCTAGAGTGCCCGACACGCTCTTGGCCTATTCTACCCACTTTCTACCTACTAGAGTGCCCGACACGCTCTTGGCCCCATTCTACCCACTTTCTACCTACTTGAGTGCCCGACACGCTCTTGGTCCTATTCTACCCACTTTCTACCTACTAGAGTGCCCGACACGCTCTTGGCCCCATTCTACCCACTTTCTACCTACTAGAGTGCCCGACACGCTCTCGGCCTATTCTACCCACTTTCTACCTACTAGAGTGCCCGACACGCTCTTGGCCTATTCTACCCACTTTCTACCTACTAGAGTGCCCGACACGCTCTTGGCCCCATTCTACCCACTTTCTACCTACTAGAGTGCCCGACACGCTCTCGGCCTATTCTACCCACTTTCTACCTACTAGAGTGCCCGACATGCTCTTGGCCTATTCTACCCACTCTACCTACTAGAGTGCCCGACACGCTCTTGGCCCCATTCTACCCACTTTCTACCTACTAGAGTGCCCGACACGCTCTTGGCCTATTTACCCACTTTCTACCTACTAGAGTGCCCGACACGCTCTTGGTCCTATTCTACCCACTTTCTACCTACTAGAGTGCCCGACACGCTCTTGGTCCTATTCTACCCACTTTCTACCTACTAGAGTGCCCGACACGCTCTTGGTCCTATTCTACCCACTTTCTACCTACTAGAGTGTCCGACACGCTCTTGGCCTATTCTACCCACTTTCTACCTACTAGAGTGCCCGACACGCTCATGGCCCCATTCTACCCACTTTCTACCTACTAGAGTGCCCGACACGCTCTTGGCCCTATTCTACCCACTTTCTACCTACTAGAGTGCCCGACACGCTCATGGCCCCATTCTACCCACTTTCTACCTACTAGAGTGCCCGACACGCTCTTGGCCCGATTCAACCCACTTTCTAACTATATGTTACATGCCGTGAGGTTAACTTCAGAATGTTACATTTAGTGAGGTTAACCTCATGTTGTGTGTCCGACTCGCTCTTGACCATTTATCGAGCTACAATACAAAGCTAAAACAAAACGGACGTAACCAAACTAGGAACAATCTAGGCAACCTTACTGGGTACTATCGGCAGCACATGAACCTACCCCAAGCAAGGGATCACCATAGTATTGGTGTTTTCATCGAAACACTACGAGAGACGAGTTTTAGCTGGCCTCACTTTCATACAAACACTACGAGAGAGACCAGTTTTAGCTGGCCTCACTTAGTGACTGTATGGAGGACCACTATAATTATGTTCGACTCTGGTGCGATTTCAAACAGTTTGCTAAGTACAGTGTGCCATATACAATGTTGCGCAACATCGTTCAAATTTTGCTAGCGCAATGTTGCGCCACCGATCGCCGTAAGTGTTGTACCATCGAACGCGGCTCGAGTTCCTCTTTCAAACGACACCCCACACATGGTACCTACTACTACCTACTACCGTACCGCACAAGGTTTTCCAGTTCTAATTTTTAATTTTTAAGTTTTAAGTTCTAAGTTCTAAGTTTTCGCGAGGCGAACGTGTCCGCGTGGCGAACACTATGCACCACGCACCTTTATCATATCGCGGAAAACATTTCATTACCGCGTTTTAAAAAACTACTAGCGCCATCTAGTGTTTTCATACGAAAATACTTTCGACGACTTTATTTCTACAGTGGACATTTTTTTATTGCTTTGTGATAAAAAGTTGCATAAAACATTACTTTTTTTTATGACTCACGTCCTCGGAGAAAAACATTCCATTAATACCGTAATACCGGGATCCCGGTATTGAAGAAAATGATCCGGTATTCAATACCGGTATTGAAAAAGCCCTACAAGCAACACCCGCTGGTAAGCAACGGAGACCAACATATTCTGGTTCTCCATACAACTGTCATAGATAACCAGTATAGGTGGAGCTCTCAAGCACCGGGGGCTCCCACACGCGCGCCCGCGCCGCTCCATCGCGCACTCGCGGCTACTCAAGCAACACCCGCTGGTAAGCAACGGAGACCAACATATTCTGGTTCTCTATACAACTGTATATGATAACCAGTATAGGTGGAGCTCTCAAGCACCGGGGGCTCCCACACGCGCGCCCTCGCCGCTCCATCGCGCACTCGCGGCTACTCAAGCAACTAGGGCTTCCAATACCGGTATACCGGTATTGGCCAATACCGGGATCACGGACTTTTTTGACCTCTTTTCAGTACCGGTATTAAAAATCTAATCCCGGTATTCCACCCACTTTCTACCTACTAGAGTGCCCGACACGCTCTTGGCCCTATTCTACCCACTTTCTACCTACTAGAGTGCCCGACACGCTCTTGGCCCCATTCTACCCACTTTCTACCTACTAGAGTGTCCGACACGCTCTTGGCCCTATTCTACCCACTTTCTACCTACTAGAGTGCCCGACACGCTCATGGCCCCATTCTACCCACTTTCTACCTGCTAGAGTGCCCGACACGCTCTTGGCCCTATTCTACCCACTTTCTACCTACTAGAGTGCCCGACACGCTCTTGGCCCCATTCTACCCACTTTCTACCTACTAGAGTGCCCGACACGCTCTTGGCCCCATTCTACCCACTTTCTACCTGCTAGAGTGCCCGACACGCTCTTGGCCCTATTCTACCCACTTTCTACCTACTAGAGTGCCCGACACGCTCTTGGCCCCATTCTACCCACTTTCTACCTACTTGAGTGCCCGACACGCTCTTGGCCCTATTCTACCCACTTTCTACCTACTAGAGTGCCCGACACGCTCTTGGCCCCATTCTACCCACTTTCTACCTACTAGAGTGCCCGACACGCTCTCGGCCCTATTCTACCCACTTTCTACCTACTAGAGTGCCCGACACGCTCTTGGTCCTATTCTACCCACTTTCCTACTAGAGTGCCCGACACGCTCTTGGCCCCATTCTACCCACTTTCTACCTACTAGAGTGCCCGACACGCTCTTCCACTTTCTACCTACTAGAGTGCCCGACACGCTCTTGGCCTATTCTACCCACTTTCTACCTACTAGAGTGCCCGACACGCTCTTGGCCCCATTCTACCCACTTTCTACCTACTAGAGTGCCCGACACGCTCTCGGCCTATTCTACCCACTTTCTACCTACTAGAGTGCCCGACATGCTCTTGGCCTATTCTACCCACTTTCTACCTACTAGAGTGCCCGACACGCTCTTGGCCCCATTCTACCCACTTTCTACCTACTAGAGTGCCCGACACGCTCTTGGCCTATTTTACCCACTTTCTACCTACTAGAGTGCCCGACACGCTCTTGGCCTATTCTACCCACTTTCTACCTACTAGAGTGCCCGACACGCTCTTGGCCTATTCTACCCACTTTCTACCTACTAGAGTGCCCGACACGCTCTTGGCCCTATTCACCCACTTTCTACCTACTAGAGTGTCCGACACGCTCTTGGCCCTATTCTACCCACTTTCTACCTACTAGAGTGCCCGACACGCTCATGGCCCCATTCTACCCACTTTCTACCTACTAGAGTGCCCGACACGCTCTTGGCCTATTCTACCCACTTTCTACCTACTAGAGTGCCCGACACGCTCATGGCCCCATTCTACCCACTTTCTACCTACTAGAGTGCCCGACACGCTCTTGGCCCGATTCAACCCACTTTCTAACTATATGTTACATGCCGTGAGGTTAACTTCAGAATGTTACATTTAGTGAGGTTAACCTCATGTTGTGTGTCCGACTCGCTCTTGACCATTTATCGAGCTACAATACAAAGCTAAAACAAAACGGACGTAACCAAACTAGGAACAATCTAGGCAACCTTACTGGGTACTATCGGCAGCACATGAACCTACCCCAAGCAAGGGATCACCATAGTATTGGTGTTTTCATCGAAACACTACGAGAGACGAGTTTTAGCTGGCCTCACTTTCATACAAACACTACGAGAGAGACCAGTTTTAGCTGGCCTCACTTAGTGACTGTATGGAGGACCACTATAATTATGTTCGACTCTGGTGCGATTTCAAACAGTTTGCTAAGTACAGTGTGCCATATACAATGTTGCGCAACATCGTTCAAATTTTGCTAGCGCAATGTTGCGCCACCGATCGCCGTAAGTGTTGTACCATCGAACGCGGCTCGAGTTCCTCTTTCAAACGACACCCCACACATGGTACCTACTACTACCTACTACCGTACCGCACAAGGTTTTCCAGTTCTAATTTTTAATTTTTAAGTTTTAAGTTCTAAGTTCTAAGTTTTCGCGAGGCGAACGTGTCCGCGTGGCGAACACTATGCACCACGCACCTTTATCATATCGCGGAAAACATTTCATTACCGCGTTTTAAAAAACTACTAGCGCCATCTAGTGTTTTCATACGAAAATACTTTCGACGACTTTATTTCTACAGTGGACATTTTTTATTGCTTTGTGATAAAAGTTGCATAAAACATTACTTTTTTTTTATGACTCACGTCCTCGGAGAAAAACATTCCATTAATACCGTAATACCGGGATCCCGGTATTGAAGAAAATGATCCGGTATTCAATACCGGTATTGAAAAAGCCCTACAAGCAACACCCGCTGGTAAGCAACGGAGACCAACATATTCTGGTTCTCCATACAACTGTCATAGATAACCAGTATAGGTGGGCTCTCAAGCACCGGGGCTCCCACACGCGCGCCCGCGCCGCTCCATCGCGCACTCGCGGCTACTCAAGCAACACCCGCTGGTAAGCAACGGAGACCAACATATTCTGGTTCTCTATACAACTGTATATGATAACCAGTATAGGTGGAGCTCTCAAGCACCGGGGGCTCCCACACGCGCGCCCGCGCCGCTCCATCGCGCACTCGCGGCTACTCAAGCAACACCCGCTGGTAAGCAACGGAGACCAACATATTCTGGTTCTCTATACAACTGTATATGATAACCAGTATAGGTGGAGCTCTCAAGCACCGGGGCTCCACACGCGCGCCCGCGCCGCTCCATCGCGCACTCGCGGCTACTCAAGCAACTAGGGCCAATGCCGGTATACCGGTATTGGCCATCGGGATCACGGACTCTCTTGACCTCTTTTCAGTACCGGTATTAAAAATCTACTCCCGGTATTCCACCCACTTTCTACCTACTAGAGTGCCCGACACGCTCTTGGCCCTATTCTACCCACTTTCTACCTACTAGAGTGCCCGACACGCTCTTGGCCCCATTCTACCCACTTTCTACCTACTAGAGTGTCCGACACGCTCTTGGCCCTATTCTACCCACTTTCTACCTACTAGAGTGCCCGACACGCTCATGGCCCCATTCTACCCACTTTCTACCTGCTAGAGTGCCCGACACGCTCTTGGCCCTATTCTACCCACTTTCTACCTACTAGAGTGCCCGACACGCTCTTGGTCCGATTCTACCCACTTTCTACCTACTAGAGTGCCCGACACGCTCTTGGCCCCATTCTACCCACTTTCTACCTGCTAGAGTGCCCGACACGCTCTTGGCCCTATTCTACCCACTTTCTACCTACTAGAGTGCCCGACACGCTCTTGGCCCCATTCTACCCACTTTCTACCTACTTGAGTGCCCGACACGCTCTTGGCCCGAGTCTACCCTCGTTCTACCACTAGAGTGCCCGACACGCTCTTGGCCCCATTCTACCCACTTTCTACCTACTAGAGTGCCCGACACGCTCTCGGCCCTATTCTACCCACTTTCTACCTACTAGAGTGCCCGACACGCTCTTGGCCCTATTCTACCCACTTTCTACCTACTAGAGTGCCCGACACGCTCTTGGCCCCATTCCACCCACTTTCTACCTACTAGAGTGCCCGACACGCTCTTGGCCCTATTCTACCCACTTTCTACCTACTAGAGTGCCCGACATGCTCTTGGTCCTATTCTACCCACTTTCTACCTACTAGAGTGCCCGACACGCTCTTGGCCCCATTCTACCCACTTTCTACCTACTAGAGTGCCCGACACGCTCTTGGCCTATTTTACCCACTTTCTACCTACTAGAGTGCCCGACACGCTCTTGGCCTATTACCCACTTTCTACCTACTAGAGTGCCCGACACGCTCTTGGCCTATTCTACCCACTTTCTACCTACTAGAGTGCCCGACACGCTCTTGGCCTATTCTACCCACTTTCTACCTACTAGAGTGTCCGACACGCTCTTGGCCCTATTCTACCCACTTTCTACCTACTAGAGTGCCCGACACGCTCATGGCCCCATTCTACCCACTTTCTACCTACTAGAGTGCCCGACACGCTCTTGGCCCTATTCTACCCACTTTCTACCTACTAGAGTGCCCGACACGCTCATGGCCCCATTCTACCCACTTTCTACCTACTAGAGTGCCCGACACGCTCTTGGCCCGATTCAACCCACTTTCTAACTATATGTTACATGCCGTGAGGTTAACTTCAGAATGTTACATTTAGTGAGGTTAACCTCATGTTGTGTGTCCGACTCGCTCTTGACCATTTATCGAGCTACAATACAAAGCTAAAACAAAACGGACGTAACCAAACTAGGAACAATCTAGGCAACCTTACTGGGTACTATCGGCAGCACATGAACCTACCCCAAGCAAGGGATCACCATAGTATTGGTGTTTTCATCGAAACACTACGAGAGACGAGTTTTAGCTGGCCTCACTTTCATACAAACACTACGAGAGAGACCAGTTTTAGCTGGCCTCACTTAGTGACTGTATGGAGGACCACTATAATTATGTTCGACTCTGGTGCGATTTCAAACAGTTTGCTAAGTACAGTGTGCCATATACAATGTTGCGCAACATCGTTCAAATTTTGCTAGCGCAATGTTGCGCCACCGATCGCCGTAAGTGTTGTACCATCGAACGCGGCTCGAGTTCCTCTTTCAAACGACACCCCACACATGGTACCTACTACTACCTACTACCGTACCGCACAAGGTTTTCCAGTTCTAATTTTTAATTTTTAAGTTTTAAGTTCTAAGTTCTAAGTTTTCGCGAGGCGAACGTGTCCGCGTGGCGAACACTATGCACCACGCACCTTTATCATATCGCGGAAAACATTTCATTACCGCGTTTTAAAAAACTACTAGCGCCATCTAGTGTTTTCATACGAAAATACTTTCGACGACTTTATTTCTACAGTGGACATTTTTTATTGCTTTGTGATAAAAAGTTGCATAAAACATTACTTTTTTTTATGACTCACGTCCTCGGAGAAAAACATTCCATTAATACCGTAATACCGGGATCCCGGTATTGAAGAAAATGATCCGGTATTCAATACCGGTATTGAAAAAGCCCTACAAGCAACACCCGCTGGTAAGCAACGGAGACCAACATATTCTGGTTCTCCATACAACTGTCATAGATAACCAGTATAGGTGGAGCTCTCAAGCACCTCCAACATATTCTGGTTCTCTATACAACTGTATATGATAACCAGTATAGGTGGAGCTCTCAAGCACCGGGGCTCCACACGCGCGCCCTCGCCTCCATCGCGCACTCGCGGCTACTCAAGCAACTAGGGCTTCCAATACCGGTATACCGGTATTGGCCAATACCGGATCACGGACTTTTTGACCTCTTTTCAGTACCGGTATTAAAAATCTAATACCGGTATTCCACCCACTTTCTACCTACTAGAGTGCCCGACACGCTCTTGGCCCTATTCTACCCACTTTCTACCTACTAGAGTGCCCGACACGCTCTTGGCCCCATTCTACCCACTTCTACCTACTAGAGTGTCCGACACGCTCTTGGTCCTATTCTACCCACTTTCTACCTACTAGAGTGCCCGACACGCTCATGGCCCCATTCTACCCACTTTCTACCTGCTAGAGTGCCCGACACGCTTGGCCTATTCTACCCACTTTCTACCTACTAGAGTGCCCGACACGCTCTTGGCCCCATTCTACCCACTTTCTACCTACTAGAGTGCCCGACACGCTCTTGGCCCCATTCTACCCACTTTCTACCTGCTAGAGTGCCCGACACGCTCTTGGTCCTATTCTACCCACTTTCTACCTACTAGAGTGCCCGACACGCTCTTGGCCCCATTCTACCCACTTTCTACTTGAGTGCCCGACACGCTCTTGGCCTATTCTACCCACTTTCTACCTACTACAGTGCCCGACACGCCCTTGGTCCCATTCTACCCACTTTCTACCTACTAGAGTGCCCGACACGCTCTTGGCCCTATTCTACCCACTTTCACCTACTAGAGTGCCCGACACGCTCTTGGCCCTATTCTACCCACTTTCTACCTACTAGAGTGCCCGACACGCTCTTGGTCCCATTCTACCCACTTTCTACCTACTAGAGTGCCCGACACGCTCTCGGCCTATTCTACCCACTTTCTACCTACTAGAGTGCCCGACATGCTCTTGGCCTATTCTACCCACTTTCTACCTACTAGAGTGCCCGACACGCTCTTGGCCCCATTCTACCCACTTTCTACCTACTAGAGTGCCCGACACGCTCTTGGTCCTATTCCACCCACTTTCTACCTACTAGAGTGCCCGACACGCTCTTGGCCCCATTCTACCCACTTTCTACCTACTAGAGTGCCCGACACGCTCTCGGCCTATTCTACCCACTTTCTACCTACTAGAGTGCCCGACACGCTCTTGGCCTATTCTACCCACTTTCTACCTACTAGAGTGCCCGACACGCTCTTGGCCCCATTCTACCCACTTTCTACCTACTAGAGTGCCCGACACGCTCTCGGCCTATTCTACCCACTTTCTACCTACTAGAGTGCCCGACACGCTCTTGGCCTATTCTACCCACTTTCTACCTACTAGAGTGCCCGACACGCTCTTGGCCCCATTCTACCCACTTTCTACCTACTAGAGTGCCCGACACGCTCTTGGCCCTATTTTACCCACTTCTCTACTAGAGTGCCCGACACGCTCTTGGCCCTATTCTACCCACTTTCTACCTACTAGAGTGCCCGACACGCTCTTGGCCCTATTCTACCCACTTTCTACCTACTAGAGTGCCCGACACGCTCTTGGCCCTATTCTACCCACTTTCTACCTACTAGAGTGTCCGACACGCTCTTGGCCTATTCTACCCACTTTCTACCTACTAGAGTGCCCGACACGCTCATGGCCCCATTCTACCCACTTTCTACCTACTAGAGTGCCCGACACGCTCTTGGCCCTATTCTACCCACTTTCTACCTACTAGAGTGCCCGACACGCTCATGGCCCCATTCTACCCACTTTCTACCTACTAGAGTGCCCGACACGCTCTTGGCCCGATTCAACCCACTTTCTAACTATATGTTACATGCCGTGAGGTTAACTTCAGAATGTTACATTTAGTGAGGTTAACCTCATGTTGTGTGTCCGACTCGCTCTTGACCATTTATCGAGCTACAATACAAAGCTAAAACAAAACGGACGTAACCAAACTAGGAACAATCTAGGCAACCTTACTGGGTACTATCGGCAGCACATGAACCTACCCAAGCAAGGGATCACCATAGTATTGGTGTTTTCATCGAAACACTACGAGAGACGAGTTTTAGCTGGCCTCACTTTCATACAAACACTACGAGAGAGAGACCAGTTTTAGCTGGCCTCACTTAGTGACTGTATGGAGGACCACTATAATTATGTTCGACTCTGGTGCGATTTCAAACAGTTTGCTAAGTACAGTGTGCCATATACAATGTTGCGCAACATCGTTCAAATTTTGCTAGCGCAATGTTGCGCCACCGATCGCCGTAAGTGTTGTACCATCGAACGCGGCTCGAGTTCCTCTTTCAAACGACACCCCACACATGGTACCTACTACTACCTACTACCGTACCGCACAAGGTTTTCCAGTTCTAATTTTTAATTTTAAGTTTTAAGTTCTAAGTTCTAAGTTTTCGCGAGGCGAACGTGTCCGCGTGGCGAACACTATGCACCACGCACCTTTATCATATCGCGGAAAACATTTCATTACCGCGTTTTAAAAAACTACTAGCGCCATCTAGTGTTTTCATACGAAAATACTTTCGACGACTTTATTTCTACAGTGGACATTTTTTTATTGCTTTGTGATAAAAAGTTGCATAAAACATTACTTTTTTATGACTCACGTCCTCGGAGAAAACATTCCATTAATACCGTAATACCGGGATCCCGGTATTGAAGAAAATGATCCGGTATTCAATACCGGTATTGAAAAAGCCCTACAAGCAACACCCGCTGGTAAGCAACGGAGACCAACATATTCTGGTTCTCCATACAACTGTCATAGATAACCAGTATAGGTGGAGCCTCAAGCACCGGGGCTCCCACACGCGCGCCCGCGCTGCTCCATCGCGCACTCGCGGCTACTCAAGCAACACCCGCTGGTAAGCAACGGAGACCAACATATTCTGGTTCTCTATACAACTGTATATGATAACCAGTATAGGTGAGCTCTCAAGCACCGGGGCTCCCACGCGCGCCCGCGCCGCTCCATCGCGCACTCGCGGCTACTCAAGCAACCCGCTGGTAAGCAGGAGACCAACATATTCTGGTTCTCTATACAACTGTATATGATAACCAGTATAGGTCAGCTCTCAAGCACCGGGGCTCCCACACGCGCGCCCGCGCCGCTCCATCGCGCACTCGCGGCTACTCAAGCAACTAGGGCCAATACCGGTATACCGGGATTGGCCAACCCCGGGATCACGGACTTAGCTGACCTCTTTTCAGTACAGGTATTAAAAATCTAATCCGGTATTCCACCCACTTTCTACCTACTAGAGTGCCCGACACGCTCTTGGCCCTATTCTACCCACTTTCTACCTACTAGAGTGCCCGACACGCTCTTGGCCCCATTCTACCCACTTTCTACCTACTAGAGTGTCCGACACGCTCTTGGCCCTATTCTACCCACTTTCACCTACTAGAGTGCCCGACACGCTCATGGCCCCATTCTACCCACTTTCTCCTGCTAGAGTGCCCGACACGCTCTTGGCCCTATTCTACCCACTTTCTACCTACTAGAGTGCCCGACACGCTCTTGGCCCCATTCTACCCACTCTACCTACTAGAGTGCCCGACACGCTCTTGGCCCCATTCACCCACTTTCTACCTGCTAGAGTGCCCGACACGCCTTGGCCTATTCTACCCACTTTCTACCTACTAGAGTGCCCGACACGCTCTTGGCCCCATTCTACCCACTTTCTACCTACTTGAGTGCCCGACACGCTCTTGGTCCTATTCTACCCACTTTCACCTACTAGAGTGCCCGACACGCTCTTGGCCCCATTCTACCCACTTTCTACCTACTAGAGTGCCCGACACGCTCTTGGTCCTATTCACCCACTTTCTACCTACTAGAGTGCCCGACACGCTCCTGCGACCTATTCTACCCACTTTCTACCTACTAGTGTGCCCGTCACGCTCTTGGTCCGATTCTACCCACTTTCTACCTACTAGAGTGCCCGACACGCTCTTGGTCCTATTCTACCCACTTTCTACCTACTAGAGTGCCCGACATGCTCTTGGTTCTATTCTACCCACTTTCTACCTACTAGAGTGCCCGACACGCCTTGGTCCCATTCTACCCACTTTCTACCTACTAGAGTGCCCGACACGCTCTTGGTCCCTTACCCACTTTCTACCTACTAGAGTGCCCGACACGCTCTTGGCCCTATTACCCACTTTCTACCTACTAGAGTGCCCGACACGCTCTTGGCCCTATTCCACCCACTTTCACCTACTAGAGTGCCCGACACGCTCTTGGCCTATTCCACTTCTACCTACTAGAGTGTCCGACACGCTCTTGGTCCTATTCACCCACTTTCTACATAATAGAGTGCCCGACACGCTCATGGTCCCATTCTACCCACTTTCTACCTACTAGAGTGCCCGACACGCTCTTGGCCCTATTCTACCCACTTTCTACCTACTAGAGTGCCCGACACGCTCATGGCCCCATTCTACCCACTTTCTACCTACTAGAGTGCCCGACACGCTCTTGGCCCGATTCAACCCACTTTCTAACTATATGTTACATGCCGTGAGGTTAACTTCAGAATGTTACATTTAGTGAGGTTAACCTCATGTTGTGTGTCCGACTCGCTCTTGACCATTTATCGAGCTACAATACAAAGCTAAAACAAAACGGACGTAACCAAACTAGGAACAATCTAGGCAACCTTACTGGGTACTATCGGCAGCACATGAACCTACCCCAAGCAAGGGATCACCATAGTATTGGTGTTTTCATCGAAACACTACGAGAGACGAGTTTTAGCTGGCCTCACTTTCATACAAACACTACGAGAGAGAGACCAGTTTTAGCTGGCCTCACTTAGTGACTGTATGGAGGACCACTATAATTATGTTCGACTCTGGTGCGATTTCAAACAGTTTGCTAAGTACAGTGTGCCATATACAATGTTGCGCAACATCGTTCAAATTTTGCTAGCGCAATGTTGCGCCACCGATCGCCGTAAGTGTTGTACCATCGAACGCGGCTCGAGTTCCTCTTTCAAACGACACCCCACACATGGTACCTACTACTACCTACTACCGTACCGCACAAGGTTTTCCAGTTCTAATTTTTAATTTTTAAGTTTTAAGTTCTAAGTTCTAAGTTTTCGCGAGGCGAACGTGTCCGCGTGGCGAACACTATGCACCACGCACCTTTATCATATCGCGGAAAACATTTCATTACCGCGTTTTAAAAAACTACTAGCGCCATCTAGTGTTTTCATACGAAAATACTTTCGACGACTTTATTTCTACAGTGGACATTTTTTTATTGCTTTGTGATAAAAAGTTGCATAAAACATAACTTTTTTTATGACTCACGTCCTCGGAAAAACATTCCATTAATACCGTAATACCGGGATCCCGGTATTGAAGAAAATGATCCGGTATTCAATACCGGTATTGAAAAAGCCCTACAAGCAACACCCGCTGGTAAGCAACGGAGACCAACATATTCTGGTTCTCCATACAACTGTCATAGATAACCAGTATAGGTGGAGCTCTCAACACCGGGGCTCCCACACGCGCCCGCGCCGCTCCATCGCGCACTCGCGGCTACTCAAGCAACACCCGCTGGTAAGCAACGGAGACCAACATATTCTGGTTCTCTATACAACTGTATATGATAACCAGTATGGTGGAGCTCTCAAGCACCGGGGCTCACACGCGCCTCGCCGCTCCATCGCGCACTCGCGGCTACTCAAGCAACTAGGGCTTCCATACCGGTATACCGGTATTGGCCAATACCGATCACGGACTTTTTGACCTCTTTCAGTACCGGTATTAAAAATCTAATCCGGTATTCCACCCACTTTCTACCTACTAGAGTGCCCGACACGCTCTTGGCCCTATTCTACCCACTTCACCTACTAGAGTGCCCGACACGCTCTTGGCCCCATTCTACCCACTTTCACCTACTAGAGTGTCCGACACGCCTTGGCCCTATTCTACCCACTTTCTACCTACTAGAGTGCCCGACGCTCTTGGCCCCATTCTACCACTCTGCCTAGAGTGCCCGACACGCTCTTGGCCCTATTCTACCCACTTTCTACCTACTAGAGTGCCCGACACGCTCTTGGCCCATTCTACCCACTTTCTACCTGCTAGAGTGCCCGACACGCTCTTGGCCATTACCCACTTTCTACCTGCTAGAGTGCCCGACACGCTCTTGGCCCTATTCTGCCACTTTCTACCTACTAGAGTGCCCGACACGCTCTTGGCCCCATTCTACCCACTTTCTACCTACTAGAGTGCCCGACACGCTCTTGGCCTATTCTGCCCTTTCTGCCTACTAGAGTGCCCGACACGCTCTTGGCCCCATTCTACCCACTTTCTACCTACTAGAGTGCCCGACACGCTCGCCCCCTTCTACCCACTTTCTACCTACTAGAGTGCCCGACACGCTCTTGGCCCTATTCTACCCACTTTCTACCTACTAGAGTGCCCGACACGCTCTTGGCCCCATTCTACCCACTTTCTACCTACTAGAGTGCCCGACACGCTCTTGGCCCTATTCTACCCACTTTCTACCTACTAGAGTGCCCGACACGCTCTTGGCCTATTCTACCACTTTCTACCTACTAGAGTGCCCGACACGCTCTTGGTATTCACCCACTTTCTACCTACTAGAGTGCCCGACACGCTCTTGGCCTTTACCCACTTTCTACCTACTAGAGTGCCCGACACGCTCTTGGCCTATTCTGCCCACTTTCTACCTACTAGAGTGCCCGACACGCTCTTGGCCTATTCTACCCACTTTCTACCTACTAGGTGCCCGACACGCTCTTGGCCCTATTCTACCCACTTTCTACCTACTAGAGTGTCCGACACGCTCTTGGCCTATTCTACCCACTTTCTACCTACTAGAGTGCCCGACACGCTCTTGGCCCCATTCTACCCACTTTCTACCTACTAGAGTGCCCGACACGCTCTTGGCCCTATTCTACCCACTTTATACCTCCTACTAGAGTGCCCGACACGCTCATGGCCCACATTCTACCCACTTTCTACCTACTAGAGTGCCCGACACGCTCTTGGCCCGATTCAACCCACTTTCTAACTATATGTTACATGCCGTGAGTGTAACTTCAGAATGTAACAGTTAGTGAGTTTAACCTCATGTTGTGTGTCCGACTCGCTCTTGACCATTTATCGAGCTACAATACAAAGCTAAAACAAAACGGACGTAACAAACTAGGAACAATCAGGCAACCTTACTGGGTACTATCGGCGGCACATGAACCTACCCCAAGCAAGGGATCACCATAGTATTGGTGTTTTCATCGAAACACTACGAGAGACCAGTTTTAGCTGGCCTCACTTTCATACAAACACTACGAGAGAGACCAGTTTTAGCTGGCCTCACTTAGTGACTGTATGGAGGACCACTATAATTATGTTCGACTCTGGTGCGATTTCAAACAGTTTGCTAAGTACAGTGTGCCATATACAATGTTGCGCAACATCGTTCAAATTTTGCTAGCGCAATGTTGCGCCACCGATCGCCGTAAGTGTTGTACCATCGAACGCGGCTCGAGTTCCTCTTTCAAACGACACCCCACACATGGTACCTACTACCTACTACCGTACCGCACAAGGTTTTCCAGTTCTAATTTTTAATTTTTAAGTTTTAAGTTCTAAGTTCTAAGTTTTCGCGAGGCGAACGTGTCCGCGTGGCGAACACTATGCACCACGCACCTTTATCATATCGCGGAAAACATTTCATTACCGCGTTTTAAAAAACTACTAGCGCCATCTAGTGTTTTCATACGAAAATACTTTCGACGACTTTATTTCTACAGTGGACATTTTTTTTGCTTTGTGATAAAAGTTGCATAAAACATTACTTTTTTATGACTCCGTCCTCGGAGAAAAACATTCCATTAATACCGTAATACCGGGATCCGGTATTGAAGAAAATGATCCGGTATTCAATACCGGTATTGAAAAAGCCCTACAAGCAACACCCGCTGGTAAACAGCGAGACAACATATTCTGGTTCTCCATACAGCTGTCATGATGGCAGTATAGGTGGACTCTCGGCTGGGCCACGCGCGCTTCGCGCCGCTCACATCAGCACTCGCGGCTATCAACAACACCCGCTGGTAAGCAACGGAATAACATATTCTGGTTCTCATACAGCTGTATATGATAACCAGTATGAGTCGAACTCTCAAGCACCGGGGCTCCACACCGCGCGCCCTCGCCGCTCCATCGCGCACTCAGCTATAAGCAACTAGGGCTGTACCGGTATACGGTATTGCCAATACCGGGATCACGGACTTTGACCTCTTTTCAGTACCGGTATTAAATCTAATCGGTATTCCACCCACTTTCTACCTACTAGAGTGCCCGACACGCTCTTGGCCCTATTCTGCCACTTTCCTACTAGAGTGCCCGACACGCTCTTGGCCCCATTCTGCCACTTTCTACCTACTAGAGTGCCCGACACGCTCTTGGCCTATTCTACCACTTTCTACCTACTAGGTGCCCGACGCTCTTGGCCCCATTCTACCCACTTTCTACCTGCTAGAGTGCCCGACACGCTCTTGGCCCTATTCTGCCACTTTCTACCTACTAGAGTGCCCGACACGCTCTTGGCCCCATTCTGCCACTTTCTACCTACTAGAGTGCCCGACACGCTCTTGGCCTATTCTACCCACTTTCTACCTGCTAGGTGCCCGACACGCTCTTATTTCTGCCACTTTCTACCTACTAGAGTGCCCGACACGCTCTTGGCCCCATTCTACCCACTTTCTACCTACAGGTGCCCGACACGCTCTTGGCCCTATTCTGCCACTTTCTACCTACTAGAGTGCCCGACACGCTCTTGGCCCATTCTGCCACTTTCTACCTACTAGGTGCCCGACACGCTCTTGGCCTATTCTACCCACTTTCTACCTACTAGAGTGCCCGACACGCTCTTGGCCCTATTCTGCCCACTTTCTACCTACTAGAGTGCCCGACACGCTCTTGGCCCTATTCTACCCACTTTCTACCTACTAGAGTGCCCGACACGCTCTTGGCCCTATTCTACCCACTTTCTACCTAGAGAGTGCGCGACACGCTCTTGGCCTATTCTACCCTTTCTACCTACTAGAGTGCCCGACACGCTCTTGGCCCCATTCTACCCTTTCTACCTACTAGAGTGCCCGACACGCTCTTGGCCCTATTCTGCCACTTTCTACCTACTAGAGTGCCCGACACGCTCTTGGCCTATTCTACCCACTTTCTACACTAGAGTGCCCGACACGCTCTTGGCCTATTCTACCACTTTCTACCTACTAGAGTGCCCGACACGCTCTTGGCCCTATTCTACCCACTTTCTACCTACTAGAGTGCCCGACACGCTCTTGGCCCTATTCTACCACTTTCTACCTACTGAGTGCCCGACACTCTTGGCTATTCTACCCACTTTCTACCTACTAGAGTGCCCGACGCTCTTGGCCTATTCTGCCACTTTCTACCTACTAGAGTGCCCGACACGCTCTTGGGCCCCATTCTACACTTTCTACCTACTAGAGTGCCCACACGCTCTTGGCGATTCAACCTTTCTAACTATATGTTACATGCCGTGAGGTTAACTTCAGAATGTTACATTTAGTGATTCCTCATGTTGTGTGTCCGACTCGCTCTTGACCATTTATCGGCTACAATACAAGCTAAACAAAACGGACGTAACCAAACTAAGACAATCTAGACAGCTGCTGGGTACTATCGGCAGCATGAACCTACCCCAAGCAAGGGATCACCATAGTATTGGTGTTTTCATCGAAACACTACGAGAGACCAGTTTTAGCTGGCCTCACTTTCATACAAACACTACGAGAGGGCCAGTTTTAGCTGGCCTCACTTAGTGACTGTATGGAGGACCACTATAATTATGTTCGACTCTGGTGCGATTTCAAACAGTTTGCTAAGTACAGTGTGCCATATACAATGTTGCGCAACATCGTTCAAATTTTGCTAGCGCAATGTTGCGCCACCGATCGCCGTAAGTGTTGTACCATCGAACGCGGCTCGAGTTCCTCTTTCAAACGACACATGGTACCTACTACTACCTACTACCGTACCGCACAAGGTTTTCCAGTTCTAATTTTTAATTTTTAAGTTTTAAGTTCTAAGTTCTAAGTTTTCGCGAGGCGAACGTGTCCGCGTGGCGAACACTATGCACCACGCACCTTTATCATATCGCGGAAAACATTTCATTACCGCGTTTTAAAAAACTACTAGCGCCATCTAGTGTTTTCATACGAAAATACTTTCGACGACTTTATTTCTACAGTGGACATTTTTTATTGCTTTGTGATAAAAGTTGCATAAAACATTACTTTTATGACTCACGTCCTCGGAAAAACGTTCCATTAATACCGTAATGCCGGGATCCGGTATTGAAGAAAATGATGGTATTCAATACCGGTATTGAAA